>CM029663.1:3268351-3868351 GCA_017311315.1 Dendrocalamus latiflorus
CTAACCTACAACTTCCCCTGCTTTTATAGGCTAGCGCACAAAGTGTGTTCCAGTTGAACACCTCAAACCGTGTCTTTATTCACTTGGATACGAGATCCTATCTCTTCCTCAAATCAAGAGATCCAAAATCCTTCCTAATACGGGTTTTAACCACCTCGTACACGTCATGGACTCCATCCACAACTTCCCATGACGAAGCCTCCAGGATATCCCCTCATGTATCTCCATCGCGCACCATCACCGCATGCTCTCGCGTGAGCCCGATCACCTGGCGTGATATCCTAACTGCCTGGACCTCAGACTATCCCCTCCTAATCCAGATCCTCCTCGTCACCAACTATAACCGTCTCCACGTCGCATTCACCTTTGGCCTCCACATGCTCCAGCATGAGCTTGACCAGCTCGCGTGACATCCCGACCACCTGGACGTCAGATTACCCCTTCCTAGTCCCGGTCCTCCTAGTCACCGACCCTGGCCGCCTCCATACCCACCTGCACATGCAAAGACCAAAGAAATCTCTCTCCTGGTACAAGTTCTCTCCAACTTGACCATAATCAACACACATTAGCAAAACACACCATTGTTTATCCCTAGACAAGAACCAAACCATCTATGACTGTTGTGGTTACAGACCAAACAGAGAGAGAGGTATAGTAGTGGAGAGTTAGGTGAGCAATGCTTAGGGTTTCTCCCATAGCCTAGGTTGCCTATATATATTCACATGGGGAGTGTTTTACAGTAATATCCTTATATTCAAATGTCCCTCTCAAGGGCATTTATGTTATTATACATGTCCATTTTGGGCCTTACAGCCTTCTAACAGGCCGGCTGGGCTTAGGTGGGGGGCCACCCCTACAACAATGACCATCCCCCAGATCATTTATGACTGTATAGTCTATCGCTAACTGGAATAGACCCTCAGACCACTCAATATGATCGCTACCTCAGAGTACTCGTAAGTCGTAACCCACAAGTACTTGGAAACCACACGCACCGTTACAGACAGGCTATCGAGTACCGACTACCGAGTATCAATCAGAAATCACAGTCGCAACACGTACTCGAAACCTACGAGTACAGACGACACTCCAACACACGACCGCTTACCATGATCGTGAAACCACTTCTATCGAGTACTGAATCTCCGACTACAATCCTTGAGTACCGAGTCCTCCGACTATAAGTACCTCAATCCTCAAGTACCCACCTGGTATTGTAGCAACGACCATTCATCATTGACCACCACACACCGACCAGCCAACCACTGGCCTAACACGAGTACTCGACGTACTCGAAGATCTCAAGAGTGAAGCACTCGTATCGACCATGAAAGTCTACGAGTACCGACCGTGAAGCCTACGACAACTGATCGCTAAGCCTCCGACTACCAAAGATAGAACAACAGACTACGAAGTCTACGAGTATCGACAAGATTGCCAAATCTATGACCATGAAAGCAGTCCGTAAAACCTACGACCACCATCCGCAAAGCCCTCGACTATCGACCAGTAAAACCTTCGACTATCGAGTACGAATAGTAAAGTCTATGACTATCGAGTACTGTAATTACGACCATAAAAGAGTACTGTAGCTACAACAATGAAAAGGTATTGTAGCTACGATTACCTGTCGTGGTCGTAAAATCGAAGTCGTACTGTCGTGGTCGAAAAGTCAAAGTCGTATTGCCGTGGTCGAAGTCTGCTGTAGTCGTGGTCGTGTTCATGCCATGGTCGAAGTCTACCGTAGTCGAATGCTGCTGTGGTCGAAAGCTGCCGTGGTCGTAATTGTGTTCATGACGTGGTCAAAGTGCTGTGGTAGGAGCATACCGTGGTCGTAGACTAACGTCTGTAGTCTGAACTCACTCGTAACTGAGCAAAACCACTCAAAGGCAACGTCTTCGACTGCTAACAACTAAATCTTTCACAAACGCAAAATCCAAAGTAAACCAAATGTCAATTATTCATCATTTCTTTATTTATGACCATCCATATGGTCTAATAGAGATGTCGACGTGGACGATGTATGCAGTTTGGAACTTAGAAAACCATTTTGAGAATTCGTTTTAAAAAGTCATCCGTTTATTTCGATTTTCGGAAAAACCAAAACGAGGCCTATACTGCTCAAGCCCTAGTCACATGCCCTACTTGCATTGCACATCTATAGAGAGTAATGGCTCATCAGCCACTTCCGCACGAGAGAAAGAACTTCTTAAAGCTTGCCGCGTTTAGATGCATAAGCTTAGGTGTGTTTGGTTGGGCTGTGGCTTCTGAAAAAGCTGCTGTGGGCTGTGAGCTGTGAGAAAGCTGCTGTGAGCTGAGAACTGTGAGAAAAGCTGAAAGCCGTTTGGTTGAAACAGCTGTGACTGTAGGTTTGGTAAGAAATACCTGTAATGCCCCTGTAGGCCTGAGAGACTGTTTATATGCAAATTGATCCTTAAACACTATGTTGTTCACTGATTCGCATGTAAATGACCATTTTAGAAAGGGAAAATTAAATTTTCTAAGTTTTGCATCCAGCATTAACATATGGTCCACATAAATAGAACGATAGCATTTTACAAAAGATATAGGGCTCATATAATGATGTCCTCCGTCAACATAATTATCCCCCTCTTGCACTAACCAAAGCATCATCTATCCTATTGCGAATGGTATTCATGGTATCCTCATTCTCCACATCTGGACTCTCATCTCCTTGTGTTTGTGCCGTGGCACTTGTCTGTTCTAGCAAGTACTCCTCATCAGCATCACATCTATCGAACTCCATATCATGCAAATTGCTGTCACGAATAAAATTATGCAACGCCAGACAAACAAGAATGATATGCTTCTGAGTACGAGTTGAGAAACTTGGCATGCCCTTCAAAATACGCCACTTCTGCTTCAAGACTCCGAAAGCCCGCTCAATGACATTTCGAAGGGATGAATGCAAGAAATTGAACACCTCGTACTTCCCTTGAGGAGGATGCCCAGAACGATGCCAAAATTCTGGTATATGGTATGTGCTTCCTTTGAAAGGGGCAAGATACCCTATTCGGTTTGGATAACCAGAGTCCACAAGATAATACTTTCCTATAAAACCAAATCAGCAAAGGCAAATAATAATACAAGTATTGCTAACTTAGTAAGGAACCATGGATACCTTTCGGAGGCACGGGAAATGAAGGAAAATTTGATTGAGGATCCGTGTGTCATGTGCAGAACCCGGCCAACCAGCAACCGCAAAGATAAACCTCATGTCAAAGTCACAAACAGCTAGCACATTCTAAGATGTATATCCATGTCGGCATGTGTGGTTAACCACTTCCTCTGCTGGCACTGCCACTGGAACATGTGAACCGTCTATTGCTCCAATAGTGCCTTTGAAGTAAGGCCAGAAACGGTCCTCTTTGACCCTTTCATGCTCCGTACAAAAAGTAGGATCTCTTGGCTTAATATTGTCCTTAGCTAACTTGCGCAAACACTTCAATACTTCGTGAAACTTGATGTGAACTGTCTAGAGTGACCGTGTAAATCAATTTTCAGCTTGTGAAAATGATTGGGGTCCTCCGACGATCCACAAGAACATCGCCAATGACTCAATGGATGAAATATTGTTAGTTGAGGTCAAACCGTAGGTCGAGACTAGCAACTCATGAAGTGCCATGAAAACCTCGGTGCTCATCCGAAACATCTTATAAAAGTACCTCGGATGACCCATGCACCTCATCACCCATTGAATTCCAGTTTCTGGTGTTTCCCTGTATTCACCTTTGTGCAAATACCACTCAGTGTACAGTTTGCCCATTTGACCAATAACAGCAGCATGCTGGGAAAGTTCAGCTAGCAGGAGTAGTCCCTTTTGCCCTTCTTTGGCCAAATCTTCCAAGTTATCATCCATCTACACAAGAAGCAAAACAATATATGGACAGCAAGGAGACAATATTTTATGAAAGAAGCACAACAATATATGGACATAGAGACGTAAATATTGGTTCACAACACAACAATAGAAATAAATAACTAAAAAGGTTCACAGATGATACAATCAAATAATCCCAACATAGAGAAGTAAATATTGGTTCACAACACAACAATAGAAATAAATAACTAAAAATGTTCACAGGCGCTTCATCATCTCCTTTTCATGCTCCCTCTCAATCAAATCGAGCCTTCCTTCATTTGTTTCCAGAGAGCTAAAGACCTCCCTAAATTCAGGCTTGATGATCAGGAAGGTGGCTGTGTGCATTAGAGCAGTTCTTTCTTGCACCCCACAATCTTTCACCATCTTCATGGCCTCTGCAATGGTAGGGACTAGGTTGGTTGGAGGAGCTGATGATGCTTCAACACTTGAGGAGATCTTTTCTGCTGCAGTTTCTATCTTCAAACATGTGTTCTTGTACAGACGAAAGAATGGGCTCTTCTCATCCTTCTCTTCAGTAGCAGTACAGGAGCCCTTGCGTTTCTTTTTTTCTAGTTTCGATTTCTTCAAAGCAGCCAACTTTACATCATCATTATCTGGAGTTTTTTGTACCTCAGCCACATCCTCATCACTTGATTCATTAGAGGATATATCTCCAGGACAGGATGCACTAGCCCCAGCAACATGTACCTTGTCAAATAATATATGCAGATCATCAAGTTGCTTCGGCCCTTGTTTTCTAAACCTCACATGGTTGCATTTGATTCCTTTGTCGGGATTATTGCATATCTTAAATTAAATGGGAAAAGTTAGCAAGGCACACCATATCAAAGCATGGAAAAAAGAATAATGAACAATGCCACCATATCTTACCGCAAGGTGTTCATCCCACCATTCCTTAGAGCAGTCAACAGTTTGCTTTGCCTCATCCCATCCAAGCCCAGTGGCATAATTCTTGAACTCCATGAACCATGTATATTCCTTTTTCATATTGTCTAACTTGTTCTTCAATTGTTTCCTTGTTCGTTTCTGACCCGATTTTTCTTCAAACTTAGATACCACATTTTTCCAACCAGTCTTAGTAAAAATTCCCATCGGCCTATTCCCAGCTTCTATCTCTCCTTTGCAGACATCAATCAAATGCCTCACAAAGGCATCACCCCAATCTGCCTTATCACCCATTCTTGAATCAAACAAAAAAAATTATTTAGCAAGCTGGTTGAACTGTCTACCAGCACAAATTTCATTTATCTTCATTTACCAACTACAAATTTCAATCTGTCTGCATTCACTCATGCACAAGTTTTATACCAGCACAAATTATACTCATGCATATTGTCTCTACCAGCACAAGGATTTGCATATTGTCTCATGCACATGACAGAAAAAATCATCAGCACAAGTTACCTGTCGGGGGAGCGGAGCGGCCGGAGCAGCGCCGCCGTTGGGCACAAACCCTAGCCGAGCCGAGAGAGCGGAGCGGACCGGAGCAGAGCGGAGCGGCCGGAGAAGCGCCGCCGCCGGGAACCCTCGCGCCTGCCGAGCCAAGAGAGCGGAGCGGAGCGGACCGGAGCAGAGCGGAGCGGCCAGAGAAGCGCCGCCGCCGGGAACCCTCGCGCCCGCCCTCACGCGCCTGCCGCCGCCGGGAACCCTAGTGCCGCCCTCACGCGCACGCGGATGGGGAAAAGGGGAAAAACGAGTGGCGCGGAGGCAAAAGCCGGTGGAAGCAGGGGAGGAAGTGCTGTGAAAAATCAACAGTAGCAAAAGTAGCTTTCTCCAAAAGTAGCTTTTGAAAGTCACCTCTTTGGTTGGGCTTTAGCTTTTTAGAAGCAAAAGCTCCTTCAGAAAGCCCAACCAAAGGGACCCTTAGCATAGTAATATGCAGCGCCCGCTTGTTCTGCAGATTTTTACAGACACATGCATGTGCAACTGCATTTGCAGTGTCGTCTGGTGCGATAGCTCGTTACAACCAAGTGAACTGACATTGACATTTTGTTTCCACGCGCTCGATGTAGCAACCTCCTTGGTTATATCATGCACATCTTTTCCTGTTCTAGCCTTCTAGGAGGACATACTCTAGACACTAGTACTTTTCTGGTTCCCTCCATATATATGAAGCTTTGCCAGCCAGGTGGTCTATATCAAGGGCGTGCCAAAGGGCAATATCGAAGGGTGTTACCGAGTTAATTACTAACAGTCAAAAAAAAAAGAGAGAAGAAATTACTAGCGTGAGGGCTGTGCTTATCTCATGCTAGCTTTTCTTCCTCCCTGATCAAGCTCCATGCGCTCCCCGTCTGATTTGACATTGTCGTAAGCTACACTCTGAGCGACTAATGTACTAGTAATTAATTGGTCTTGGCCTACCTCCTGTAGTACAACTGCAAGAGACTGCTGTAAATCTCTACCGGTAGTAGTACATCATCATACCTACAAATCCCGTATGCTTCTGCGCGTGTACTCGTACGGTACTGGAGCGAGTCCACATGCATACGCATTGCCGGGGGATACGTACGCCGGCCCAACCTCACTGTACTATCGAGAAAGAGTTTATAGTTGTGTTATTACGCACTTAGTACCACATAACAGTGCCAGCACTGTCGGTGTCAGTCAGTAATGACCAATTTGCGAATGAGTTAATTGGCTTCAGTGGAAGGCAATGGCCCTACTGATGCTGCCAGGTCGGTCTCGGAGAGCTACCTTTCCATGAAATCCTCTTCGCGTCAATTATGGTGAACAGATCAGCTCGGTTGTGATGCCGTACTAGTTCGAGACAAGCACACACCAATCGCTATTTCCACATAATAAGACGAAATTGTCGTTGAGAGAAAGAAACCTGGCCCATGGGCCCATTGCATTGTCCAGATCCAGCTGTTGCCGCATCGTGGGGCCCCATTGCTCTATCCTACACTGATCTCCTGCCTTGTGGGCCCACATTGCTCTATCCTACCCTATGAGCCCCACGACCCTTTATGTTCTGCATTTTGTCGGACAGTATTTCACCAAAAGAAAAAATGTCAACTCTCACTTCACTACATACTAGGTGAATGCCTTGTCGGCTACTGGGTCATGCCACCATGCTCTCGGATGTGCCACACATCCAGTCGAGCACTTTATTTTTTTTGTTAGAGAATTTTTAGATAGTAGAATTTATTTTTTGGTAGATTTTTTTTCTGTTTTTATTAGATATTTTTTAGATGGTGCAAAAGGGAGTTAGAAGGGGCATATAAACACCGTCACAACAACATCTTTTAAGCAGTAGAGATTTAGTATTGGTAAATGACTAGTTACTAATAATCTTTGAAAAACATTTACCAAAAGCATCAGATTTCCTTGGACATGGTAGGAAATGATTCAGAAAACGACTTAAGCGAGTCAGGAATCACTGCAAATTCTATGAGAAAGAAATCATTTGTCAGGAGAAAAAGTAACAGTTCAATGAATCTGACTTCTGATGTACAAGGGATCTGATGGTACAAATGCTACGGCTATGCTGCGATAAATTACACAGCGTAACAATTTTCAAGAATGTGAATTGAACAAGGAAGATACATGCGCTCTCCCATGTAGACTGTGGACGGTGCCGTGGGTACAGAGCAAACAATGTGGCGATCATTTATCTGACAAATATGTACCAAGAACCTGATCGCATGGTCATCACAAATGCTTTGTCAATAAGGCTTACTGTGCTTGCTATTGTCTCGCTTGAGCTGTACTTTGAGTTTTTTACCACCTAATTGGAAGCCGTTCATCATACCGATGGCTGCCTGTGCGGAAGCAGGAGAATCGTAGCTTACAAAACCTGCACCAACCACCAAGTTAGAAACCAATTTCAACAGACTATGCGCACGATACATGTGCATGAGAGAGAGACAGAGAGATGTTTCTACCGAAGCATTTACTGACACCCGTTGCTTTGTCTACAAACACCTTAGCACTTAGTACTCTACCGAAACTCTGAAAGGCATCTGAAAGTTCTTGGTCCCCAAAGTCTTGCGGGATATGGTAGATAAATAGATTGGCTCCAGGAGGACCTGTATTCATGATAATTAGCCTTTATAGCGCAATAGACTTCACAACAACAGGTATAAAAATGGTAAACGGTAAACCTATTTAAGGATTGCGTAATAGGATCTCAATAGTAGAAAGGTTTGCATGATAAGATATGGATTTAGTGTAGTAGTTTGTACAACTAAGTAGCTACCCCACAATTAGAGCTGTTGATCATTCTTTGATATTCGTGCTGGAATCTTGTGTACACCTTCTGATAGCATTACATACATGTTGCTGCCACATGTACAAGATGTTCATTATTTGCGAAATACTCCAGGAAAATGTATTTGATGCTAGAAACATGACGTATAAACAAAATGCACATGACTTTTAGGGGAAATGTCAGTCCTAATTGGTGCAGGTACTCTCGGAAGAATATAGTATTTTCCCTTGCACAATAAATAAAAATATAAGCATCGAATGTGCCTAACCTTCTATTTGACCACCGGCATTGCTACCGGGACTAGAAGATGCGGCAGAATTGACATTCGGAACTTTAAGCGAATTGTGAGAATTCCCAAAAGGACGATTGCTCATGAGACCACCAGGATAGGATCCAGCATACTGCATACCAGGCACAGCTGGATAAGGGCTGCCTAACTGCATTGCATTAAAGGATCTAGGAACTGGCTTGGGGGTGAGTTCAGGATTGACCCCTCGTATCGAGTTTCCTTGATTAACAGGTTGAAACATATTCTGAAAGGCGGTTTGACTTTGCATTGGAGATGAAAGGTACTGCATAAGTCCATATGTCCCCGGTGGCTGCATAGGAAAACAAAATCAGAGTTGTATTCCATACCAAATGTAGTGTATAATGTAAAGAAAGTTAAAAGAATAGCACAAATCACCTGATAACTAAATCCATTATACTGAGGCATATATCCCATCTGTAAAGCTCCAAATAATGAAGATTGTTGCATAGGACTTGCATTGGGCATATTAGATAATTGCAATTGAGCTTTCTGTGCTTTCCGACTCTGCCTTTCCTTTTCTGTGTCAGCCCATTTGACAACCAACGGCACACTAGAACCCTAACAAATATACCAGAATTTGTTAGAACTTATTTACAAAAAATAACCATGGGATTTCAGAAGACATCCAGTTGATTAACATAATGTAAGCCCAAGCTGTCAAATGAGTTAGCCAAAAATGCCATAACAGAAAATATCTTTAATTGAATATTTCTGTATATAATGAATAGTAAGACTATTTCTATACCCCCTATAGAATAAATATTCTAGACCCCTCCCCTTCCCATGGGCCAAAACCCACCTCCCATCTTGGTCAAAGCTCGGTCAAAGAAAACCCACCACTCTTACCACTGATCCCACCCACTCCCACGTCATCCCTTCGCGCTCAGAAAAGTGTAGTAACCCTCCTACGGTATTGCAGTAACATGGCGGGTTTTGTGTAGTAACGTGACTTTCGTAGTTTTAAAATATATTCAACATGGATCTTATTTTGTTAAGTTCGTAATTTCAAACACAACAACGTAAACGGATAGCAGACTGGATGTTCAGTTAAAGAGATATCGCAATTCAAATTTTGCAATCAAAAGAAAAAACTCCCACATCTCCCTTCCGCGCTAAAAAAAGTGCAGCAACCTACAACACGGCAGGGTTTGTGCAGTAACACGACTTTCTCCCACTCCCACGTCTCTCTCCTACACTCAGATATTACTGCACCTTTCACTTGATGTTACTACATGTTCCTTGCAATATTACTACAAGATGGGATGTTTTATATGATCATATTCTAGAGGTGTAGTAATCCGACGTTACTGCATAACTATCTATTGTTACTACACATTCCTTGTGACATTACTACGAAACGGAGATTTCAGTGAACTGGTTTTAGTGAGGAATTGGTTCTAGTGAGGAGTGGGGGAAGCACGTAACAGAGAGGATTCGAGTGGGGGAGGGACGGGGGAAGGAGGTTGGTTCGGGACGGGAGGAGGGGATGGGGAAGGAGAGAAGGGGGTATAGAATAGTTATTCTATAGAGGGTATGGAATAGTCTTGTCCATATAATGAATAACGATTAAACAGCATATAACTTGGGTTTTCCTCATTGCCAGCTATGCACCACTTAGTGAACATTTTTTTAATGTGTTTCCCTTGCTCCTGTATGTTTTTATGGATGAAAACATTTCATGAGGATGCAAATTTGTAGTGTGCCCATGTCACCAGGAATAAGTAGTTGCTAAGTAGTCAGCAGACTCAGCACCACATGGGCGGTAGACTAGCAAGGACAGCCATCAATTAATGATTTAAGTCAAGTTGTGGATTGGCTGGGGAAATTCAGGACAAGTTCGATGAAATCTAGGGTGAGTTTCAGTATATATACATACTAAACTTACAATCAAACTATCTAAAATATTTGAAAAAAGAAGTGGCCAAGAATTGAATGGCTGCCAAAGTCTTAACACCATCAGTCTAGAAACAATTGATTTGAAAATTTTATGGAGAGAATGTAAATATGTGGGCAATACAAAATACTAGGACAAGTGACTGCCCTATTTTGTTGTTCATAACTGTTGAAAATGTTTTTGGTGTTGTAGGGGTGCCAAACCCCTTGAGCCATCATGATTGCCTAAAAGGCCTTAGTACAATCCCATGAAGGAGGTGTTCAACACCTTGGGCTGCTAGGCATACATAACGGGCCTTAGAACAAGCATTTGAACATATTATTGTACATCTGGGGGAATTTTACCAATTTACCCTCACCTTTTTGTTATTATTGAAGGGCCGGATGGGAAATAGCCAATTCCCCCACCACTAAATAAAGAGCCCAAGGGGGCATATGAGGACCAGATTTCTTATTTTTACTCACCCTCTCTCAAGTGGCTTGGTATTCTTTAGCTCCTTTATTATTGTGTCTTCAAAGGAGAAAGGGTATCTCCATACCCACTGTTTGGTTTCGTAGGCACAACAATTGGAGTACATAGTTCGATGAGAATTATGAGCTATATACTATGGTCTCATGTGAATCAGAGTAAATTCAACAATAAGTAAAGGTTGTTTTGCTATCCTAACTCATTTTTGGCAAACCTCTATTTTGTGCTTCCCATTTAGAGCCTCAATAGCTGCCACTGCTTGCTCCTTTGTTTCATATTTAAGGAAGGCGCAGCCAGCTGCAATAACCAAAGTTAATTAACAATATACATTAGATATGACAAAGTATCAGAACCAAGTGATGTTTCTACTTCTATTGATAAGACAAGCAACTTCTCCGCAACAACTTACATTTGATTGTTTGTTGTGAACCCCTCAAAATTTGTAAATCCTTGATATTTCCATATTTGGAAAACAAATCAGTCAATTCGGTATCTGTTATATTTTTTGGAAGCATTCCAATGAAAAGCTTGTGTTCTGGAAGTCATAGGAAGTGTAAACATGAGTGCACTGTTCACATATCAAAGGAAAACAAGCAACAAAAAATCTTGAGCAAAGACTCGTGTAAAGAATCAGTGGCAAAGAGAACCGTTCAACACAAAAGGAGATCATACCCAGCCTCTCAAATTCTCCATCAGCATATTTTACTTGCAAAGGACTTGAGGCCTGAGACAGAAAATTATCATCAGAGTCAAAGGAAGTAGCAGCAGGTCTGCAAAATCTTTATTTTCATGTGTCAAAGAAAAAGTTTGTCAGCTATTCCCAAACAAGGCATCACAAGAGTAGCTATATCACAAAGAAAACACTAGCCATGGCCCATGGGCATGTGTCTCACTGGCTCCACAAGTCAGTGATTACCAACTACCGTAATCTGAAGCATTCCAATTTTTTCCCAACATTAGAATATAGGTCTCTAGCTGACAGGACTTTATAGTATGTTTTGTATCACCATCCTTGTCTGGGGACCTTTTGCCTCTGTTAGCACATAAATGATGCAACATTACTTCATATCTCAACAACACCCATCTTAGTGGGTGTGGGATTAGATATTCAGTCTCTCTCTTTATGTGATTTATTCGCTGAAGACAGCTCAAGGATGAAAGAGTATCAACTTATCAACTTTCTAGGTCTAGTGAAATCATGAAGTTCTTTCTCACCTCGAAGAAAGAAAATTTGGCCCACCACAAGAGAACATCCAAGCAGACAGGCAGAGACCAAAAATGTACTTTAGTTGCAACTTGCAAGTCCAGCTAGTTGAGAGCAAAGTATGCACTTTCATGAGATTTGGCACCTAGTCCGAAAGTTTTACTCATACCCAACTGTTGCATCTACGTAAACATTTTAGCAATGTTTGATAGGATCCAGGCCACAACCGGCCACACTAGGGGTTAGGCACGTCACACTGAGTCCATTGTTTGGTTGGGACCTCAGTTAGGTGTGCCATAAAACTGAAGCTACAATCTGTTTATTTTCCAATACAAGATGGGTACAAAAGGGTGATGGCCATATTGGTGGTCTAACTTTTGTTAGGTATGTCACTCTCAGGGACAAGCCTAGTCCAATGTGTGGCGACCGGTCTTACCGGTGGCGACCGGGAGAAAAAAAACCGCCGGTTTTTTATTTAATTCAAATTTAAACTTTTGAATGTAAAAATTAGTTTCTCTAATGATATTTATATTGTTTAACACTAATAGAATGTATTAGGAAGATGCATATATTTCCCGTGCTTGATTTCATACTTTTTGCCGTAAATGTATTAGGAATTTTCAAATTTTGAATGTAAATGTTAGTTTCCCGAATGATATTTACATTGTTTAACACAAATATGATGTATTAGGAAGATCTATGCATCTTTTGTGCTTAACTTTATACTTTTTGCCATGAATATGTTAAGAATTTCCAATTTCAAATTTGAAAAACCGGGTTTTAGCGGTTTTTCCTGTTTTTAGCGGTTTTTCTCCGGTTTTTTGGGCGGTTACCGGCCGGTTTTTCCGGTTACCGATTTCAAATTCAAAATTTGGCGCGGGAAATTCGGCCGGATTTTTCCCGGTTACCGGCCGGTTTTTCCGGTTACCGGCCGGTAACCGGTACCGGCTGCCTGGCGGGATTTATCCCGGTAACGGTATTTGGAACCTTGATGTGTGGTTGATGACCACAAGTTAAATTTACCATTTACCATAGACACTTTATTGCCATAAAAAAAACAAGCACACCCACTACTTGCAGCATCATGTGGTAACTCCACTAGTGAGACTCTTGCCTAAGGTTAACCGTAACCTTGTTTGTTCTCCAACCAAATGTACCTTTTGTCAATTGGCCCAAATGTTTTGATCAGCCCTCTGCTGACAGATGCTACACGAGTTTATACTTGGTGGGGGACTGGAGTCAGATCTTCCTCTTAACGTGAGCTTATGTTTACTTATCTAGATATACAATCTGCAACTACAACGTTCACTAACTACCCCATATAGTCAGCTTACAGTTGACCAAACTAACCATGAAAGGAAACCTCCTTCACCACTGCTCCTACTGTCCTAGTTGCATGAGCAACAGATTTCCTAGCTCACATACTTGGAGAGTAGAAAGACTAGGGTTTTGGGAAATGAGGTTAAACCAACTAACTTTCATAAAACCGTACCATAATACAACCATGCATATTAGCAACCTTGCAGAAACATGAAACAAAAAGATGAACTTTACACTAATCATGAAAGCAAAATATCATATACTCCATGTCTATAGTGGCTTGAGAACAAAAGATTTAACCGATAACTAAACATAATTCATAGACGGTACAAACATGATTATTTGTATTGCATGGGTGTTATTTTGACTAACCGAGCATGCTCTGACGTATATTCTAGTCAATCATCTAAAAAGACTTTATTGCATCAGAGCAGCACATTCCAATTGGATAATCGCATAGCCAGACCAACTTTATTCAACAAGACCTCATATTTAAGAAAGCTTAAAATTTATATTATGTCTCCTACATGCAAGAAAGAAAAGGAAAATTACCACCTGGGTTAACTATATTCTGAAATATCCTTAATATCAGCAATAAAGCAACCCTGGAAAAGGGCATAGCCTGCCCAGACAATGACACACCACCAAATCTAGAAACTAGAATGGGTAACTGTTCAAATCCTACATATCGTTTGCACGACTCCTTGACAAACTAAAAGTGGTTATCCTCATAGAATTCGAAGGAACCCACAGATATTCGACACAAACAGTTCCAAATTTTAGACCAGCCACCAAAGTCACTAGGGAAAATTGAGGATTCGCCATGCCTAAGATGTGTGCTTGAGAATTTACTATTTTTAAGATTGAACTTGATGATGTGCCACTCCTAAGTGTGAAATAGTTGAGTTTTGCCACTCACATCATATTCCTGTATCTTTTCTTTCCTTTTGCCCCAAAATCGCATGCAAAAAGACCATTTTGCCCCTCTCTTTCCTCATCTCTCCCCATCATTCATAAGTGCCCATCTCCCTTACTCTCCCTGTTACCGTGGCCGTATTCTTTTTGACTTTTCAATAGCTTTTGGTTTCTCTCAGCGAATCACTATTTATTAGACTAATAAGTCACAATCAAATGCCATAAACCGTAGGAAAAAGAACAAACCCTCGTAACTTTCTACGAAATATTGCAAAATATCCCCGCTGATTCCCTCGCGCATCTCTCTCCCCTCGTTGTCCACTGCCGTCACCTTACCTCCTGACCCCACCCTCGCCCTGCAGATTCCCTGGAACGACGTGACGGGGGTAGCTGTAGGGGTGTCGTCTGCTTCCATGGCTGAGGGCAAGGCCGGCAAGTTCAGCGAGGTCGTGATGGTGCGGCATGGCGAGACCTCTTGGAATGCCTCACGCATCATGCAAGTGACGATGCTTGTTTTCCCTCCCATCTCTTTCTCGTCATTGGAACTTGGTACTGCTCATGTTTGCTTGCATTGGATGGAGAAATTGGACATTGGATGGGGCAAATTGGAAAGGACCAAGGACGATCATGTGGGTGTAATGCATCAAGAACTTGTCGGCAGTTATCATCTCAAGTTCAGGGACCGAATCATGAGTCTCCTGGGCCCGGCATACCACTAATCCCCATCTTGGCTGAATTTGAGAATAAGGGGAGGTGAGGAAGAAAAGGGGTAAAATGGTCTTTTTGCATGTGATTTTGGGGCAAAAGTCAACTATCTCTCTTAGGGGTGGCAAATCATCAAGTCCAATCTTAAAAGTGGCAAATCCTCAAACGCACAACTTAGGGGTGGCAAATCCTCAATTTTCACTTAGCTTCTAGTGAAACCCCTGCCAATCAGATTATGTAATATTCATAAATCACCCATAATTTGCGATCCAGAAAGAGGTAAAGGATCCTACAGTGGGTTCAGTTTTTAACAACTCCACCTAGGCAGATGGCATGAAAAACATGCTAATAGAGCAAGATTAGAATGCTCACATACCCCAGGGAGCGTGTGCTTATTGTGGTACGCGTTTACCGCCTTGTCAGCCTCATCCCTCGAGGGGCATATCAGGAAGCAGCACCCTGCATTAGGTTCACGATACCTAAAATTAAGGCCAAATTAAGAGGCAGAAGAACAAAATGAAGAAACCGAAAAACACTATCAGGCAGCAGTGTCACAAAGACGAAGGAAAAAAGCATTAGCAGGGGCAAATCTGGCGTGACAATGTCCACAGTAACAAACAACTTTTAGGGAAAACAAGGCAACGTTTCTAATTTTGCAGCAAGGTCCACTCTCCGATCAAAGAATCAACCCCTTTGAACAATAGAACTAGGCATGACGCAAAATCAAAAAAATCAAGACATGAGAATCCTACGCCAAGACCAAATGTTAGAGCTATGGAGTCAAATCACCAAACAAAAGTCCAAACCAAGCTCATCTTAGGATTTTCTGACGCCAATCCGAACCAACTAGCTAAAAGTCGGAGCTCCAATCCCTGAAGTACGAAAAATTCCACGCAAATATACGCCTGCATTGCTCCAAAATAAGTTTAAGCCACACCACACACAAAAAAAACCATGAAAAAAAATACAAATTGTACCGAGAGAACTGAACTTTCGAAAACAAAGCACTAAAAGGCAAAATTAAGACCGTCATTGGAGCAAATCCACTAACTAAGACAATTCAGACCGATATAACTCAAAATTCGAGCTCAAAACCCCAGTAATCAGAGAATTCGACGCGAGATCTCCCTCCAGCATTGGAATAAATCAGCGCCCAAGAGAGAAACAACTCAAACCACCACAAATTCCTCCCAAAACACTCCAATTCCTCCGACGGCATTGCGCCAACAATCGCCACGAAACACACACGACAACACGAAGGAGAACCCAGAAAAAAAAAACTCAAGGCAGTACTAAAACTTTTGGCGCGAGGGAACAGCGCGAAGCTCGAATTCCGCCGCGGCATTGCCCCAAATCGAGCCCGGACCGCGGGAAAAAAAACACGAGCGAGCCTCGCAAACCCAGATCCGGGCGTACGGATCCGCACCTCGGGAGGCCTTGGTGGCCTTGTCCTTGATGACGGTGACCTCGTCGACGATGGCCACCTCCTGGAACATGGCGAGCAACTCCGCCTCCGTCATGTGCTTGGGCACCTGCCCCACGAACAGCTTCACGCTCTCCTCCTCTCCCCCTGCTCCTCCTCCACAACCACCTGCTCCTCCCTCCACCGGCGCCGCTGCTGCGGCCGTAGCCTTCTCGCCGTCGTCCGCCATTGGCCGCTAGGGTTTCCGCCGGATACTTCCCGCCGCTCGCTCGTCTCGGCTCGGCAGCTTCCGCCTCGCCGCTGCGGTTACGCAATTCTTTTGGTTTGTTTTTTGGGTTTAGGTGGTGGAGGTGATGGAATTGGAGCTGGGAGCAATTAATTAATAATTGCTAATGGATATGCATGCAGCTTTAGTATATGATATGATGACGAGAGAGAGGAGAGCGGAGAGGAGTTGGGTTTTTTCGTCGTGGGTTTGGGAGAGCTGAGAGGACAAGAGGAAGTTGTCCTCGTGTGCTGTGCCCTGTTTTTTCGATTTTTTGTTTTAGCTTTGGCTTTGATTAAAGTCAAAATAAATATATTATTTTTTTAAAATAATTTTTTGAGTTCAAAATTATATATACTAACCATGTCTCAAAAAGTACAGATAAAAACTATCAGTCGCAGCCTAAAAGAACAATGACTAACTTATGGTTTATGATTTTTTTCGAACAAATAAACATGATAGATTCTTCGTTGTTTTTTAAAGCAGTTTGTCAGCACAGTCCTTTCGAAACGACTTATAGACATTCAATTCATTCGTATAAACGTTCACACTAGGACCAAAAGCTAACATCTACAGGCATAAGCTATCAGTTATAGCCAAAAAGAGCCCACTATGATCTTCTTTTGTTGTTGTAACGGTTTTCTTGCGGGTTCTTTTTTTTCACTTTTCTTTTTTAAAAATAATTTGGCTCTGTTATGCAACTGCTCATAGGGAGTAAGATCTGTTCTTAGGCAAGGCTCGTTTTTCGATTCGTTATATTACTGATGTGTTACTACGAGCGTGAAGGATATAACTATCCAAAGTTGGTCGCTCCGCTAAAGCTAGTGAGAATGGTATGGTTTGCTAATCATTCTTATCTCAATTATAACGGTACAACTACAGGTACGGCTAATGCTTATCACTCGTTGGTTGTGTTAAACAACTAATTATGTATAGTGGGTTTGACTAGCACGGCACAGTGGAGGTCATGTCAACCCATGGACCACTTCAAAACTCAAAACTATACAGCTTTTGCAAGATGTAATTTGAATGATGGAAGCTTGAGCTGAAATATGCCCATATGCTTTAGGCGACTTCATCTTATTCCGAATATCGAATATGGCTACTCAAGGTAGAAAATGGAAAAAAAACTTAGGCTGATATAGTCAAAATTGTGGTTGCTCCTTGCCGTTTATAATGATTGTTTTCTACACATAGTAACTGATAATGGATCATGTGAGAGTAAATCATCAGTAACACCGAATACTCTTAAAACAATTTATGTATTCCTGAACTCATCTATCAAATTATGCTGGTGGTAACTTGGGTTCAACCGTGCCTTGGCAGGTGATAACAAAAGGGAGTAACTTGCCAGCAATGGAGGCAAAGGAATGATGGACAGGGACATAAAGGCTACAAGACACATATTTGGCAACTGGAACTCACTGTCAATCCTCCCAGAAGAGAGCTGGCATGTCTGCTCGTCCAAATAAATCCATCTCAAAAGGGAACTAACTTGCTTAGGAAATTTGTCATTTTGCTTGTAGGCCAAGGAGACACACTTGAGATGTCTAAGTGTTAACTAGACCATTTTTTAAAAATTAAATTATGTTTTGTGTCTCAATCGATGCACGGTGATGTATATATGGCGGAATTCCAAATGTATACATCTACTGGAATTTCTACCATTAAATAATATGACTAGAGAAACATCAAGAAGTAAGAGAATTTGAACATCACTCCTTACAATAGTCTTAACTAAACTAAATTAGAATTGTATCTTTGGTACTACACAGGGTTAGAAAAACCGGCGGTTACCGCGGTAACCGCCGATAATCGGATTTATCGGTGGGAACTGATAAAAAAGCTGCCCTGGGTTTCTTTTGAATTTATGATTGCATAATTTGCTTTTTAGGTTGGTTTAGGTTTTTTATGGTAGATTAACTATTGTATGAAGTAAAAATGTTGAATTATTGTCTTACCATGTCCCCAAAAATAAATAAATGTAAATTTGAATTTATGACTGCATAATGCACTTTCTTGATTGGTTTATGCATTGTTTATGGTAAATTAACTATTGTATGAACTAAAAATACATGAATTATTGTCCTAACATATTCCCACATTTTGTAGGACATCCAGGTTAGGTAGTATATACTAATTTGAGATTATTCTCGACCACAAGACTCTTCTTTCTATGAATCTCATGATAGCTCAAGGTCTATTTCGACTTATGGACATTAAGATGCCAAACTATTACCTTCTAATGATGATTCTCATTCCTCTTTAGATATCTCTTCTCATCTTACTTACCATTATGGAAATCAAGCTAATGCAAGAATTGTTTACCAGTGGGTGGAACCTGCATATTACCAACTAGTTTATAATCATTGGGTTCACTTTCTAATTAATATTTGCATTATTTCAATTTCTAATTACCCAAAACCAATTTTTCCTGTTTTTCACTAGTTTTGGACGGTTACCGGCTATCAAACCGAACAAAATTTGAATTTCATTTGACGAATTTTATCCGATTTTTCTTTTAGTTTTCTGGTAACCGGCCGGTAACCCCCGGTGGGATTTGATCCGGTACCGATATTTCCAACCTTGTAGTACATATATGAAACCATGCACCTGAGTGAACTGTGAAATTGTTGCAGAAATCCGGAAAAAGCCCCCCCCCCCCCCCCCCCCCCCCCGTTTGCCTATTAAACTTCAGAAATTGATGTCGAGCATGGAGGTGGTTTCACATGAGTAAAAAAGATGAGGATGACTTTCACCTGTAAAAGATATAAAGAATGAATTAAAGAAAGAGGAAACATTAGGAACTATACTCTGCTAGGCTCTTGGTCTGCTTTTAATGATGCGATGCCCCGTGGAATAGTAGGACGCGGATGTGTCTGGATGATGTGAGGCACTAATACAATCACAAAGCTCTTATTTTAAGGCGTGTCTCCTCTTTCATGATACTAAGAAGATCTTTAACAAAGTTGATGGATGCTTGAGCCTTGATACCTCAGACAGCTTCGCAAAAACAACATGCTACATGTTTGATTGTATTTTCACTCCACAAGTGCAAGCTGGATGCACAAACAATTCTAGGTATCGGCCACTGACATACTGGCCTCTCGGTAGTTGCAGTTTACACAGGCTGATATTGCTATTAGTTCCGAGTTTCCTGATGTTTACACCTTAGTCTGTATTTGGCTGAGGATAAGCACAACATGCTCGATCGAATGGTTCGCTTGAGAAAAGAGGACGCCTACTTCATAAACGTCGTTCTCACGCGGCTGCGCGAGACCCGAACGAGTCAAATCGTTCACCGCGCTTGGGTAAATTCCAGCGAGAACACCATACTTTTGGTGATAATAATGATCCAAATGACAACTTTCTACTTTGCGAGGAAAAGAAACCTGCAGATGCCGTATGTTCTCTTCTGCCCAGAAGCGGAGCAACCTTTTCGGAAAGCACTTGTCTGTACTCCTTTTTTAAGTGCTGTGCTGCATTATATAGGGCAGGGTCACACTGCTACTGGTGGAGTGCCAATCTAGGTCAGAATTGGGAGTAGTGCTTATATTACTCCTACCTTGCTGTAGCTTCCTGCACATGTGCTGAACTGAACCGGAGAATACCAGGAACACAAAGCTTACCCAAAAAAGGAAGGTCTAGTGTCCAAAGTCCAAACCGACAAATCTTTAGTGATTAGAAATGTTAGAGAGAGAGAGAGAGAGAGGAGACAGAGAGATCCCCGGCAGCAAATTGCAGTTGTTTAAGGGAAAGATGAATGAGAGGGAGGGCGATTGCTCCAGACTAGTACTTCTAGGCTGTCTTCTAGTGGAAAAATTTTATTGTGTAACCGTTACACAGGTTGAGTTGTATAACAGCTCAATCAGAGATTGACACGTGGCATGTGCGCACTGTAGCCTTCGTGGCCCCGCGCGCCTCCTCCCAGGCCGGCCTTCCTCACCGCGTCCGCCTCAGCCTCCGCCCACCGTACCCCCTGTGCTCCTCCGCCCAAGCCATACCGCCCTCTTCGACTCTGGCTCATACCTGAGCCTCACCACCTCTGCTCTGGCCGTGCCGTCCTCACCGACCCCGGCTCTGACGGGGCCGCCTCCGCCTTGCACAACTCCACCTCTACTAACTCCAGCCTCCACCCGACATAGCCCCCACGCGCCTCGGCCTCTGCCTGAGCCGTGGTCCCCATGCGCCTTGGCCTCCGCCGACTTAGGCTCACACCTAGGCCCCGCACGCCTCCGCCCAGGCCGCACCGCCCTCTCTGACTTCGGCTCATGCCTGGGCCTCGCCGCCTCCGCCCAGGCCATGTCATCCTCACTGACTCTGGCTCTTATATGGCCGCTTCCGCCCCGCACGACTCCGCCTCCAGGCACCGGTGAGCCTTCGCGCCGACACCCCTGCCTTCAACTCCGCAGGTGCACGAGCTGGAGAGGGCGGCGGAGCTTGGGTGGAGGCACACTGAGGCCATGACAAGCGGAGGCCGAGGCGGACGCGGTGACAGCACATCCTGGGCGGAGGCGACGTGTAACACCCCGCCCACTCACTGGGCCAAGATGCTACCACCACTACTACTCTTACCATTACAACAACACTGGAAGAATTTAAAACCAACACTAACTTTATTTATTTTGCTGCGTTTAGATACAACATAGCAACTTTAGTGATTACTCTAGCCTAGTAGAAGCTAAAGTACATTGACAAAAGTGATACATGAGTGCTGCTGGTTCGTGCTAGTTATCCATGTGCTACTCCCGCCCGTGCCTGACGTCTTCAACGGTCACCTAAAAAAAACATCAACAAAGCAAGGCTGAGTCCACCGACTCAGCAAGTACAAAGCAAAACAGCAAATAACAGGTTCATTCATTAGACCATAATCATTCTAGTTTCATCAATCACTTTTCCAATTAACCATTTCAAGATCCGATGGACTATTCATCATGCACATACCCCTTTCTCATATCCTTATCGGTTATCATCCACCGATCATTATGCATATGCCCACGCACATGCTCATGCATTTCCCTCTTAACTCTTAAGCCTATACTACCTAACAGTTATCACTTCCGATCTCTTTGGACTGCACCTCACTATCTCTGTAATATTCTACAGTCATCACTTTCTATTTTTGTGAGCTATTTCTCACTATCTCTGCACTGTTCTACTATTTCTACTTCCCGTTACCGCGAGCTATACATTACTGTTTCTGTAGCTATTTCACTATTACCACATTCCATCTCTGTGAAATACACATCACTATCTCTGTAACCATCTTACTGTTATCACCCTTCATCTCTGTGAACTACACGGCACTATCACTGTAACTGTTTTACTGTTATCACCTCTCATCTCTGTAAACTACACGTCACTATCACTGTAACTGTTTGACTGTTACCACCTCTCATCTCTGTATCTGTTTCATTATCAACTCTTTATGCAATACAATGCATCTGTAACTGTATCACTGTTCTGTACTGTTTTCATACAATGCAATGCAATGCATCTGTAATGCGTCTGTAGCTCATACCGGTATAGCGGAGTGCTCACCCGTCGATGAGCCACTCAAGCCCCGTCCTCTTCCATACGGGGTCCCAAGCTCCACTCCCGTGGAGTACCTACCGAAGTAGGTAATACTCAAGAGCACTCCGGATTAGTCAACTAGCTCCACTCGTAGCTAGGGACTTTCTCACCGCCCTCACTCTTGAGTGCACAAAATGCGAGTAGGTAATACTCAAGAGCACTCCGGATTAGTCAACTAGCTCCACTCGTAGCTAGGGACTTTCTCACCGCCCTCACTCTTGAGTGCACCTAATGCAAATGCATATGCCACATGCAACATGCTTTCACTGTTAGCACTTAATCATAAGCAACACTTATCAAAGTATGATTATCCCGAAATCATAAATCGCTGTAGTGCATGTCACAGAAGACATAAAAATTCCAATCATTCGTCCTAATCCACTGTTCTACCATGCCCTTGCAAATTCCTTTATGCTTTTCAACTTATCATATCTTAACGTTCAACACTCACCTTTCCTCAATTTGCACCCGGAAAAGGTAAACTTACCCCAAATTATTCAATTTTAACCGAAATCACTACCCGAATTCACCGCTTTACAATGTACTTGCCTGGTTAGCCTCGGGAATTGCGCGTGGACAGCTCCGTCCCGGGACCTCCACCTGCGCATACATCAATCCGCCTCAACAGCAAAACAAAACAGAGCTGGAACGAAGAACAACGACTCTGAGCATAAATCCCACTCTGGCGTAAACGCCCGGGTTTTGAGGGACCTGTCGCGCAGGTGCCGAACCCATTTTTTTCTCTCTTTCTTTTTCTCCTCTTTTCTTTTCTTTTCTTCTTTTTTCCCCTTCCTTTCCTAACCTACCCGACCGGCCTTATCCTCCTTTTTTTTCTTTTCTTGGCCGAATGGCCCCCCTCATTTTTCCCCTGGCTCTCTCTCTCCTCCCCATTCACTCCGGCCGAACGGCCTCCTCCTCCTCCTCCTCCCCTTCTTCTCCGCCTGGGGTGGCGCGGCCGGCCAGGCGCGGCGGCTCCCCCGCCGCCCCTTCTTCTCCTCCCCTCCCCACTCTCTCTTTCTCCCTCTCTCCACTCGGCCGAACGGCCTGCTCTTTCTCCCCACCGGCCTCACCCAGGGGCGGCGCGGTGGCGCGCGTGGCCGGGCGTCTCGCGGCGGCTCGGCCCGTCGCCCCTTGGGCTCACCGCCGGCTCCTCCCCGACGCCGCCTCTTCCCCACGCGCAGCTGCGAGGCGCGGCCGGCACGGCCAACGGCCGCCGGCTGCCCCCTCGCCTCCCTCTCCTCCTTCTCCCCTCGGTACGGCCTCCTCGGGCTCACCGACCGCGACTCATTAGCCGGCCGGTGCCCTGCCGCCTGTTCGTCCCTCCGGCTCGCCGTCCAAGGTTGCTGCTCCGGCCGACCAGGGTCACAGCCATGGCCACCGAGCGCTACTTCGACTCTCACTCTATATGCGTTCATGTGGTGCTATGGGGTTGGGGAATGGACATACTCAGTGGGTGGCTTGCGTGGGGTCGGCGTCATCGATGTACTTCGATGTCGTTGGCGTCCTCATGCTCTAGCCTTCCGAGCTCCCCCTCCTCTTCGGCTTGCCTCCTCCTTGCGGTGGTGCAGAAGTGCTTGTGGTTTGGGAGCTTTTGGCCTTGGCAGTGGGAGGGAAATGGGAGTGTGCTGGTGTTGGCTTTGTTGGCTCGACAGTGAGAAGGAAATGGAGTGGTGCTCCCCTTGCTATGCTCTCTCTGGCTACTCTCGGTTTGGCAGTGAGGAGTGGAGAGTGTGCTTCTACTGGCTTTGTTCTTATCCTAACTGAGCAATGAGGTGAGACAAATGGGGCTTGACTGCATGGAGCTAGCATATATGGGCACGGATGGGGGCTTGCCCTTGCATTTGAAATGACTGGCATGCCCTTCCCTTCCTTTCCCATACAACTGATTGCTCAAGGGCATATTGGTCCAATACTGTGCTAGCTTTGTGATTTCTTTTACTACAGCGGTAAGTCGGAAAAAGGTAAGGATTTGCCGGATGATGAATACCCGGAACGCGAGATGGTGCCGACTGTCCCTAGGCGGTCCGGGAACCTCTGAGAGCTCTAAATATGCGGTTCTCTAGACGGTGCCGACCGTCCTGGGATGGTCTGGGAACCTCTGCGCGCGACACTAAATCGACACTCTAAAAGGTCGATGGGTCTGACGGCAAAATTCGCTCTTTTCCCTAATGTCTGCCTTTATGTAGATTTGGGGTATTACACGACGAGGCCTGGCCATGAGCCGAAGTCAGAGAGAGCGGCACGGCTTGGGCGGAGGCGTGCGGGGGCCATGGTGGACGGAGGCCGAGGCGGACACGGTGAGGACGCCCGTGGGCGGAGGCACGCGGGGGCCACAACAGGCGGAGGCCGAGTCAGGGCTACAACGCGTATATGTCACATGTCAGTCTCTAATTAGGCGGTTACACAACTTAACCGGTGTAACGGGTACACAAGAAAATTTCTCCTTCCAGGGCGGCCACATGCTCTATGTCTGCTGCGAACCAGTGATACAGAACAGAAGTACTGCTTGAAGTTAGCGAGTCAACTTATAACCACCAATACGCCTGTTCCCACACACACTATAATTGCACCGTTCGCTCCCAAAGCAAAATTTGTCGGGTGGCTTATGCTTGCTCTAGTTTTCTCCCCTTGTTAACTGAAAGCTAAACATAATCGCAGCATCTGATGGAGTTGTTGCTTAGCTCTCGCGAGTGTACTGACAAGCCTCCCCAGAGTATGTTCTTACAAAATTTCACACACATCAGAAAGAAAGAAGCACAGGAGACACATCACATCACACAACCCAGTGTGTATCAAGCTTACCAGGTCAAGATGACTAGAAACACAGTTAAACACGCTCGAGGCAGTGTCAGAATGAAAAGAAAGGGCACAGTGAAGTGAAGGCATTGCCTTGGTCTGAATCTGATCACTTCTTGACGAACTGGAGGCCGTTGGCCTGGGAGTACCTCTCCATGAAGCGCATGAACCTGTCCCACTCCCTGGGGGTGCGCATCACGTACTTGGCCTCGATCCGCTCCGGCTTCCCGTTCACGAACTTGGCGCTCACGTCCACCGACTGCAGCACGCCCTCCTCGTCGATCATGAAGAACCCCGTGATGTCCCCCAGCTCCGCCGACGAGTCGAACACCGACGGCTGCTCGAACGTGAAGATGGCCATGCCGTTCGTCCCGTCGCGCGACTTGGTCAGACGCACGTCCGGGATGGTCTGCTCGTCCGTGCCTTGGATGAACTGGATCGCCGGCTTCGCCATCATCACCACCTGCACCGGCGACGACCGGGAGCAGCACGGCCTCGGGTGGATCGGCTTCGACGGCCGGCACTGCAGGGAGACGCCGTTGAAGGAGGACTGCAGGCTTTGGCCTGATAAACCTGAAAATGGTTTGGGACATGCATGCATAACAGTATAAGGCCACGAGCAGAAATTGCAACTTGCAATGTTTGGTTTGGGACGCAAAAACAGGCAGTAGTTCATACATAGATGCATTGCCTTGCCAGAAAAATAAAAAATGACCTCAAGTGGAAAGCAAATAAACTGACGAAAAGTTGCACATGAGAACTAGAAGAATCACCTTGACATTTAAGAAGTAAATAGTACAAGCATACAGTTTAGTTTCTTGCTGAAGTGTTTATCATACAGCCATACAAGTGGAAAGCAACCCAAAGGAGGTGGAATGACTACAGAATGAACCAATGAAATGATCTTTGACGCCAGAGCTCGTTTCAGAAACTGGTTTGGAGTGATTTTTCAGACATATAAGTCTGTTTTCTTTACGTTGAAGACCAAGCTAATCTAAACAGGCTGATTTCTGAGTAAAAGAACTATGTTTCTGATGTGTGTAGCAGGCAAGCCAGATGGATATCTCTTACCAAAATACTCACCTTCAAATGGAAAAAAAATTACGGCGGCAGTCCTATTTGTCAAGAACTGTCGGTTACGCTGTATACAGAGTAATTCAACTCCACTTTCGTGTCAATCCCATCCCAGTTTCTCAATGTATCATGAAGATTCTTCTTGAAACAGCTATGAACTAATTAATACACTCGATGTAGAGTATATATCTTTCTTTGTGCATCCCTTTTTCCGTTACCAGTAACTCAGCATAAAGCCCAAGACGGCTACTCTGATTATCTTTGTTTTGTTTTACTACAGACCATCAAGTCCATTTTTCTGAACTTCCTGAAGCCTGAACCACACAACACCTGATGGGCTAACAGAGAACGATCAAGTTATCATCTACTCAATTGCTAACTGTAGTACACACAAAGCTAACTTAACATCATGTTTACTCCAACCGAAATGCCATCCTCAACAAGCATGATGCAACAGAATGACATAGAAAGTCACATAATTGATTCCGAACTACCTAAATCAATAATAAAAAAAAAAATCCAGGAAACTTGATATACAGAATCCTGGCATCCATGCATTGCTCCTGCAAGTGCTTATATACTAATACCACTGCAGCGAAGAAATGGAATGCAGCTTCAGTGAGAGCAAGACCTGCGAGGCATCGTCGGGGCTGTGCCCGCACCGAGATTGGTGAGGCAACGGCTAGAGCTTTCATCACCGCGGCCATCCTACAGTTTGGTGGCTCTGGGAGGAGTTTGGTGAGTATCCAGAAGGAAGGAGAGGAGAGGGGGAATGCAGAGGGGGCTGTGGGTTTGAGTGGTGCAGAGGAGAAGAGAGTGAAAGGAGTGATTGGGTGGTGGTGTGTTCCAAAGAGAGCCATCCATCCCTCTGGCATCTAGTCCCCTCTTATAACTGCTTTTTCATGCTATCCCTTCAGTTTTGAGTATTTACATGTATGTCCTTCTCCATATTTTCTTAGTTCATTCTATTTTGGGTGAATATGTAAGTTGCACTGGACTATAACATGTTTAAATTTTGGTGATTTGCAGTGAAATATTTGGAAACCAAAACATAAAAAAAAGAAGAATGGGCATGCCATTTAGGCTAAATAATTTCGTTCCTATAGTAGCCAAACTTTGTATCAGAGAGTAGAGCCTTGCAGTCAGATACCTGCGTCGCGTTTATTAGGTGGTGATCATTTGGGTTTTTTTTGGTGGTTTATGGCTGAAAAGTACTGTAGCTGGCGACAGAGGCTTATTTAGCATAATTAAATTTAAAAAAAATATATAATATAAAAAATATGTTAGCCCATTACGTATAATACAAACACATACGGGAAAAAAAGAACCGGCAAAAAAGCTAAAAGTTCAGAAAAAGACGAAATTTATGAATAGTGAAAAATAGGCCGGAAGCCAGAAGCTGAAGTCCAAATGAGCACAGCCTCAAGAGAGCCAGCCGCAAGAAATCAGTGACTGCAAACTCGGTCACACATTTTTGGTGATTTTTGGCGCCATATAGCTTCTATGGTTTTTGATCCACCCTAAACCAACAAAGCTGTGACCACGGGGCTTCATCAATCCTTTGTTTTGCAATATGCTTCCACATGCCTTGACATGCATACAAGTTAGAAATAGTCACATAGTAACCACTATTTATTTCCAGGTTCCAGTGAGAACAGATGCTTGACAATGGATTCGCTCGAGTTCACTCTTGTTACTGCAAGCACTTAACAGTGCGCCCCAAACACCATGGGCTTGTTTGGATGGTAGAATAAGGTTATGGGGCCCTTCCATCTTGTGACTTCTCATGATGTCTCCTTACCCTAAAATTACTTTTGAAATTCTACCGGCAAAGTACCAAGTCTCTTAGTAGTATAAAATAGTTGAATTTCTGATCTACCATAATTATTTAAGTAGTATTTATAATAATACTAAGTCTTATCAAGGTGAATTTGGCCATGAAATTAAACTAGACTTTTTCAGGTGGTAGAACATAAATATCATGTCATTCTAAATATTTATTGTACAAGAAATAATAGTGCGTAAAGAATATAATGAAAATACTGGTAAATACATAATTAAAGGAATGTAGTTCAATATGATAAAAAACATGTGACTTGCCTCTTTGTCCATAGTCCCTATTTTTCTGTAGTCTTTAGATTGGACACTGACTTCTTGAATTGCTCTTGTAGCTCTTATGTTGACCAACTTGTGTGGTCTGAATACTAGCGCGGAAAATGAATGCAAATAAATTCATGCTTTACAGAATACAAGCTGGGAATAAAATAACCAAAAGAGGCAAAGAAAATAGGCTTGGGTGGTTATGGCTTATGTGGTGCTTGATTTGGCTGAACGGAGTTGAAATTGGGCTATGTGAGCTTAAGACGGTCGAATTGGCTATATAGATGGTATATGGGATTCGGCGAATGGTTGCAGATATGGGTGGTATTGGGTTTGGAGTCAGAACATCATTTGGGTGGTTTAGATTTTTATTGGAGTAAGATGGCGAAATGGAGCTACGAATGGTGTAGACGAGTTCAAGGTGATCAAAATGGGTATATATATGCGTTTTTCGGGTTTTGGTGAATAGTAAGGGTTTGGATCGCATTGGACTTAGGGTTTGCAACAGTGTCTAGGAGGTCTAGGGTTTTATTGGCGTCTAATTTGGCCAAACAAAGTCGAGAATGAGCTTTGTGGAGTCAAAATGGGTGTATATTCACTTTCAGATTTTGGGACTTATCGGGGTGTGATATGGGAGAATGGAGCTGAGAATAGGGTAGATGGGTTCGAAATGGTTGAAATGGACATATATTATATTTTTGGGTATGGATGAACAGTAACAGCTGTCTATTGTTCATTGCGGGTAGGGTACTGTTCATACTGGGTTTTTACTGTTCATCCGTGCTACAGTAATGAACAGTGCATGGATCGGCCTGATTGGCTTAAATGGCTGGCCCAAGACGGTTTGGCCCAATGAACAGTGATCATCTCCTACCTTCAGCTGTGCTACAGTGTCAAAAACAGCGGTCAGAAATGGCATGGAATACAACAGGAGCAGTGGTTTCCAATGGCAAGGGAGTGTATGAATGAGCTTTAGGTACCATAGGGAATCCATTTTATAGCTTGGTGCGGCTCGGGGATGGCTGTGGACGGCCGGCGGGGAGAGGTAGCTCGTGATGGGCATCCATGACACTAGAGTTATACGATGGTTAATTGACGAAGGCATGTGCATTTTAAGCTTCCTGGGGGCAAGGGAAAAGCCACGGTAGTGGTGGTTTGGGTAGAGAGGTCTCATGGAGGGCTATCCATGGTGAGGTCTTCTAGCCAAGCGACAGACATAGGCGTCGGCGAAGAAGAGGGCAATAGAGGTTAAGGCAATGCTTTGGTAGAGTTACTGGGGACACAAGGAAGCTATAAACCCAAGTAATTGAAATGTAATGGACTAAACAAGAAGAATTGAGTTTCGGCCTTACTTGGGAAATTTCAGCAATCGATGGAAAGGTTGTGGCTGACAAGTGAAATTGAGGTGTCTACTACTCACCTGAATGCGAATGCACTACATTGGAGGGCTCAGGGCCTTTTATAGGTGAGCTAGGGCAGTTTGATACAGGGGAGGCATCCACTCGGGTTTCGCCGTGTGGCCAGGGCGGGAGAGCTTGGGAGGCTTTAGCCGTGTGTCTGCGCAGCGTCTTCTTCATCCTCGGTTCACTACTGATATGGTAATATCAACCGATGCGATTTAGTAATACTTTTCCTCGCATTAACAACCAACAATATATTTTTTGAGTTGAGAAAACAAGACTTTTTATTATTAGCTTTTCCTCTCGAAGGTGTAACTCAGAATTATGAGTATTTCTTATTTCCCTGAGAGTGTTTTCTATCTTTTTTCATAAGCAAATGATGCCTAAGAGTACGCATATTGAATATCCTTTCATAATGACAAAAAATATATTAAATTGTTCCTATGAATTTGGCAAAAAGTTTAGAACAATCATGACCTGTACTTCTTCAGAAAAAGAATAGCCAGCCTTTTTTTAATTCCTCTGCTAAAACATAGAGTTTATTGAGATACTCATTAATTAAAGTGCTATTAGACATCTTAGTAGAGAGAAAGCGATTGATAAGATTAAGCACTTTAATAAGAGATACATCACCAAAATCGTGTTCTAGACTGCACATTATTTTCCACGCATTATGTTTACCCTCATACTTAGCAGCCAAAGAATCAATCATTGATCCCAACATAAAAATCCTATCCCTTTTATTATCCTCAGTTCAATTCTCATATTCTTCTGCATAATTTTCCTTTTCCTCAATTGTGGTATTTTTTCTGGCTCTTCTAGTTCGTTTTTGTCTATAATATAATCTATGTTTTTAGCAAAAAGTAAAAAATGATTTTTTTCTAAATTGTAAAATTTAAGCTATCTAATTTATAAAATATCGTACGCTAGCTAAAGCGTGTTTATTGCATGACATTGAAATTTTAAGAAATCTTGTGATTGAAACTGGGAAACTCTACTAAGTAAAATAAATGGTATTCGGATATACCGTGCTTCTGGTAAATGAAGTTGTGTTTAATGAGTGACTCTAATAGAAAGGCATAAGTAAATTTGTTTATGTTTTATCTGGGTAATATGAGTAAACAAATATTGAAAACCCTCTTACTCTTAAGAAGTTGTAGTTTTGATAATTGTTACTTGCAAGTGTTTATAAATAAAATATCATCCACATTCTCATTAATAAAACCAGTATATTCTTATTCATTGACAATCCTTGTAAGTAGATAAATTAGGATTTATTCTTGTAACTTGCTAGGTATAGTTGTACTCATTACTTGCTAAACAACAAACAGAAGAGCAATGTGATAATGATGAACAAGCTGTTGATGAAGAACCAGAAGAGTACTACTTCATCGATGACCAGTGGTTTTAGATTTTAGCCTCGCTCAAGTACGCTTGTGGGAATTTCTTTTGTGTTGTAAGATAATTTTGGGTTTGCACGTCCGCTGTATCCAAACTTGGCTGTTAAGTCATACTTCTGTAATAAAGTCTAATTTTTTTGTTGTAAATATATGTTGAACTAATGCTCATTCATGTATAGTACTTCGCAACTGAATAGTTCTGAGTAGTTGCAGAGGTTACCGGCGCCTCCAGAAATGGGGTGTTATAAAAACGTTCTTGATTGGCAGGGAAAGTAGGAGACGGATTTGGGTCAGGTGGAGTGGACGGCCGGTGACGAGGTGAGCCAAACAAGGACTCATTTGGCAAGTTTAACTGCAGATTCGCATCCCATCTCATCCTGCAACCGTGATTTTGCCGGCATCAACTCCGTCCCAACCCAAAGCAATTCTCAAGAGATTACTAATTCCACTTTTATATCATGACTTCGATGCTCCTATAGCCAGGCTAAAATCCTTCTCTTTTGGATGCCCTGTATCTGTAGTAGTATCTACACTCTTCAAATTGGTTTTTCTAGTTAAAGAATGCAGACTGCAGACAACCTCTCTCTTAGACAGGTTTCATTCTTCCTAGATGATCGGATCGTCCCGAAATTACTCATGTTTCAGCGTTGCTTCAACTATCGTTTTCCATTTATCTTCAAGTGCTCTCTTTAATTTTGACGAATATGTTCTTTCCAGAGAGGCCACAATATTCCTTTCCTCCAAGGTTGAGATTTGCAAGTTTTGCAAAGCTGTCCCAGAATTTATGCAGTTTGCTTTTTTAGATATTCCAAGCACTGAACTACACTACACTTCAGGTATCAGTGCAAAAGGTTCAGGCTAAGAAAGAAAGCAGTATATATTTGCAGAACGCACCATCCGTACTTTACCTACCGGCATTCTTAGACACAACACAAACATCCCTGTGCGCGAGAGAGCAAGAGACAAGTCTGCACCATGAGCGGGGGAGTCGAGATGATCGCGGGCGCCGTTGTGCAGCATGTCGCTGGCATGCTCGGCCAGATCGCCCAGGAGAGGATTGAGCTGATATGGAACTTCAAAGAGGATGTTGAGGAGATGAAGGACAAAATGGTCACCCTGCAGGTTGCGCTGAACTGTGCCGAAAAGCGCTCCCAAGGGAATGAGGACGAATTGGTGCGACATTGGCTCAAGAAGTACAAGTCTGTCGCCTACGAGATCGAAGACACACTGGATGAGTTGGATGCTAATGAAATGATATGGAAAAATAGCCCATGCAAGGTACGTACCATGACTCCTGACATGTGTGTACAAAGTTTGTATGGTCACAAAAAAAAAATGCTTGGCATATCTTCTTATATGTTTATTGCATTTCTACATATCCTCTTTCACTATTTATTATTAGGTTATAGGTAATTTCTATTTGGTGGTCTTTCATTTAAAAAATTAAAAATATCTATTCGTTGGCCATCTGGTACCATCCTCCACCACGCTGCATGCTGCTGGCTAGTTCACCACCCACCCCTCCCAGTAGCCTGCCACCTCGGTGGCTCACGGTGCTGCCCGTTCTGTTCTGCTCTTTCTACACAATTTTTTTTCAGAATTATTCATGCTGTTAATAATCCAATCAAAATGGTTTGCATGGTTACACGTAGCTCATGGTTTGCACTGAATATTCCCACTAACCTCTTTTTTCTTTTTTCTAAACCAACCACCATTCCCCCAATAACTTATGGCATCTTTCAATGGGTGGGTTTCAGTTTTTCAGTTTCTCGGGAAGCTAGGTGGAGATCGGAAAAGTCAGCTGTTCGACCAAAGTAGGCACGAAGTGAAATGCCCTTTAAACATTTTAAACTACTCTCAAGTCTTAACAGTATGTACAAGAATGTTAAAAAATATAGTTTATACTAGTGGCAAAAAGAATCTTATTTTTTACAACCACAAACGCTGAACTTTGACTTAAACAAATAAGAAAAAGCAATTCACAACTCAACACCAAGGCAAGGGTTCATAACAATGGGCATGTGAGTTGGGCAACTACCACAGTTTGGTTCTCAGCGTCAGTGTCAGCGACTTGGCACGGCATTCCTGTTAGTTATTGTGTCTAAAAGTATAAACTTTTTTTCAAGGATACATAGGAGAGCTGCATTGCAAATGTGTCGGCAAAATGTTTCATACAATTAACATGGCTGAGATATGGCAAGGGAAACAAGAAATAGAAATAGAAAGGATAAAGTGTAGGACTAGGCAGACAACAAAGGGGGTGAATGGTGCCTTCAAATTCTTCTCAAGTATTCACTTAACCCTTTTCTCCGATAGCTACTGAGTTATGAAGACTAGGGTTGAAAACACACTTAAAAAACCAGAGCAACAAAGAGAGCACAGCAGAAAATTGACCGTGGTCGGAAACCAACAACATGGTCGAAATATAACAACGTAGTTGAACTCTGACAATGTGGTCATAAATTCAACATGGTCGAAAGCAGACAACGTGGTCGTAAACTCGACTACATGGTCAATAGCTGACAATGTGGTCGGAAATCGTCGTAATCGATAACCACCGAGACCAAAATCAACGTGATCGAATATGGTTGAAGTCGAAACTGACGTGGTCGTAAACAACGTGATCAAATGCCAACAAGTGATCAAACAATCAACGTTGTTATAACCAGTCGGCAACGTGGTCGTAAGCCAATGAGGGGTCGAACAACCAACGTGGTAGGAACCAATCGGTAACGTGGTAGGAACCAGTCGGCAATGTGGTCGTAACCAACATGGTCGTAAGCCAATGAGTGGTCAAACAACCAACGTGGTCGGAACCAATCTGCAACCAAAATTATCAACGTAGTTGTAAAGTTGATCGACATTCCAGACAGAGACTGTACGACTACTGACTGCTTCAGTTCAAATTCAATAGAAGAATGACAAGAAACAAAAGCTCTGAACGTGGTCGAGCAACAACACAGTGCGAAGCGACCGAAAGACTGAATGAAGTCGAAAGCAATGCGCTTTAGTCTGGAACTCGACAATGGTCAAAACCAACATGATCATAAAACCTATCGTGTCCTAGACAACGAATAGCGTCGCCGACTGATTCAGATCAAAATGAAAACCGAAGAACACGCAACGATCGAAAGTTTGAGCGTGGTCGAAAACAACACGCTTCAGCCTAGAACTCGACCGTGGTCGAAACCAACGTGATCGTAAAACCGATCGATGTTTTAGATCAAGATTTCACTGACTTCTGACTGCTTCAATTGAGACTCAACAGAATAATGAGAAGTGATTGAAAGATCTAAACCTGGTAAAAAAAGAGATGCAATGGGGTCGGAATCTTGCTCGTGGTCAAAACTGGAAGCGAACGTAACTTAGAAGGAAGAACAGAGAGCGCACAAACACAAGATCCAAACTCCACATAACTTTTGATTAAAAGATCAACTAGCCATGAAACTTTGTACACAACATGGTTAAGGTCTCAAGAGGTTGCTCTAATCTTTGATTGAAAGCTTACGAACCAAATTGAGAGCTTTATGAGATTTCACCGAGTGCACACAAGAACTGAAACCGTGAAATTGAAAAGACAATCAGACCATAATCGTGGGAATAGAACAGCCAAGATGGCTTTGAGAATGATTCCACAACACCCAACAAGTCAGATCATCAACAAGACAAGCAAGAACTTCCTCTCAGATCAAGACGGGAAAGAAATAATCAAAGAACAGAGGAAAAACCAAATCGAAGCCAACTCAATCAGATAAAAACTACACAAGCAGTAGATGAAAACTTGATGTATTGCTCTGATAATTGGTTTCACATCCACTTCCCTTGGGAGGACCAAGCTGCAAGCTCTAAGTCTAGAGCCAACACCCACTCTTTAACCTAACACACATGGAGGGAGGAAAAGCTAGCCACCACTAGACCTAACTCACGGTCTGTCTCACAACCTCCACTAACTCTTGCCTCTTGTCCCCTTTTTATAGGCTCACAAATAAATCCTAGACCTAATGGATCCAACCATTAGTCCAACCGGGGATAACCCGTTAACCCCACCTAACACCTGGTTTTACTCACGCATACTTCTCAAAGCAGCTTACATGTGGCCCCAATGACTTGTTGTCAAGCCTCTCACGCGTCCAGGTCCTACCGAACCGTCCTCGCTTGTAAACGACCTAGGTCACTTGGCGTACCATTTGTTTCTCCTCGCGCATGATGGCACCGGAATCATTGACCATCTGAACCTCGACTCCTCCCTGAGCCTAGTCCCGGTTCACCTTGCCGTTGCCCGTCATGTCCACCACCGATAGCTCCCATTCTGGTTCCTCGTTGTCCAGCCTTGCAACCACCTCACCAGTCTCGATCATCTTCGGCGTCTCCCTGACTGTTCTAGACCTCAACACCTCCCTGTGCCTAGTCCCGGTCCTTCCACGACTCACTATGACCTAGCTTCGAAGTCCTGCAACCAGCACTAACAAGTAAATCATCATGTAGCATTGCAAGATATATAAAGATCATCAATTTGTACAATCAAAATGTATGCACACAAATTAATGGTTTTAATCCTAGAACCAAGCAATAACCTCAAGTGCACAAAGCAACAAACACCCTAGTCAACCTTGATCAGAACACCAATATTTCAGTGAAGAACCTCAGCCCACCAACTGGTCTAATATGACTTATGACTACTCGGATGCATAAGAAATGAGGTACTCATAGCCCACGAGATCCTACCAGCAGTTTACGACCACACAGTAGGCTGCTACGACTATGTAGCAGATGCTACGACTACCGCACATATCGCTACGACTACCACAACGATCGCTACGACTATCGCTCACACCGGCTATGACTTACCAAACCAGATTGCTACGACCTACGACTACCACAACCGATAGCCACGATCACCGATCACACAGGCTTCGACTTACCACTCACGACCAGGAAATAAGCTACGACTATCGATCATGACCAAGTAGAGCTACGACCATCGATCACGACTAGGCAGAGTTACGACCATCGATCATAGGATACGACTATCGATCACACATGATCGTTCAGGCACTAAAGCTATCGACCACCCCATGGTCATTCTGCCGATCGGACCGTCCAACCACCTAGTTGTAATCAGCGAGACGACACCAGAAGTCGTAGACCACGAGAACGACAGCCAGAAAGCAAACCTCTACAAAAACCTCAAAAACCAAACTCAACCTCCAGACAAACTCTAATCCAAAAATCAATTACTCATTACAACTATGGAGTAACCTCCACATGGTCTCACATAAAGAAGAAGAAGAAGAAACTATCGGCTAGTCTGTAGTACAATCAACAGCTACCAACAATAGCAACGTAGGGTAATGACTTAAGGCCCGCTCCAGAATGCCTGCAAGCAACCTGCACCCGCGAGCTTCCATCGTGGCCTCCTCTTTGATATTCAGTGCTAATTCCAAGTTTCTTGTTAGACGACCCTGAAACACGCTGTTGTTCCTCTCTTTCCACAGCCACCAAATCACCACTTCACCAGTATGACTACTGTATCAAATTCTTTTTCTGGCCTCTTTACTGACATTTATCCTTGTAGAGATCCACCACCCCTCCAAGTTGTCCTGTAAATTAGGTGTTAGCATTCGGGCGCCACACCAATTAATAATCGTGTGCTGTATGACAACCAGGATATTAGAAGGTGATCTATTGATTCAGGTTCTTGTATTAACATAAGGTGATTTTTGAAAAGCCATGCGATACCAAATGGAGTCTAAGTGTCATTAACATTTTGGTACATGTTTAATCATCACTCATGCCGGCCCATACATGAGGAACTAAATCGTGATTGTTTCATTTTTTATATTGACTAGCTAAAAAATACTGTAGGTTAAATTGTTCTTCTCATCACTCAATCCACTCATTGTGCGCATCACCATGCCAAACAAGATGAAAAATATTCGGGTGAAGCTAGATAAGATCGTTAAGGAGAAGAAGAAATTCAATTTCCTGCCAGTTTCTACCTCAACAGGGCATGCTAAGAATGAAAAGTGGGGAGAAACATTTGTGGGTGAGAAAGAAGAAATTGAGATGGTGGGAAGGGAAAAAGAGAAGAAAGACATACTAAACAAGGTGTTGCAGAAAGACCAACAAAACTCTATCATTCCTGTTGTTGGCCTTGGTGGTATGGGTAAGACGACACTTGCAAAATTCGTTTACACTGTTAAGGAAACACGCATGTTTGATGTAAAAGCATGGGTCCATGTCTCAGATAAGTTTGAGCTGAAGAAGATTGTAGCTGATATTATCTCTCAGGTAGAAGGTAGCACTCCTGCTAATGATACTGATCAGTATCTAAAAACTCAGCTTGACCGCATATTCTGTGACAAGTTTTATCTTATTGTCTTGGATGACTTATGGGAGGATGGGGTATGTGAGTTGGATGAACTGTTGAGCATGCTACAATTCGGAAAGAAAGGCAGCATGCAGCAAGATAATGAATGTTGGTATATTATGAATGTTGGTATATTAAAAAGGTTGCTACTACATTACGTACCTTACATACTTCATCTTTTCATACTGTTGCACCAACTATATTGGAGGGTTTACCAGATGATGAATGTTGGTATATTATGAAGCCACCTTCTCTAGGAGATGGACAATTTCTTGACCTTGTAGACATTGGACAAGAAATTGCAAAGAGATGCAACGGAGTACCTCTAGTTGCGAAGGCTCTTGGTTACATGATGCGGAAGCATTGCACAAAAGAAGCATGGTTAGACATTAGAGATAGTGATATTCTGGATCTCAAGGATGGTGGCAACGTAATTTTGAAGGGTTTGATGCTAAGCTATTACTACATGCCTCCACAACTAAAACTCTGTTTCATATATTGCTCTATCTTTCCTAAGAGCCATGACATAGATCGTGACTGCTTGATCCAACGATGGATTGCTTTGGGGCTCATTCAAGATACTGATGGACGACCACTTCAAACTGTTGGTGGCGAACATATTGACGACTTCTTGGGGATGTCCTTCCTTACAACTTTAGACCCCCCTGCGGTACGTGAAATCATTCTTTATTGATAGTAATTATAACTTATAAATGTGCAATTTGTTTTCTGTTTGAATAATCTAAAGTTTGTACCCCCCAGGTTCCGGCTACAGGGATATTCAAACCCACACTGAAATTTCGTATGCATGATATGGTACATGATCTTGCAAGATATGTTGCTGGTGATGAACTCTGGTATTTAAATGCGGTGGCAAAATCCAAGAAGACTGACAATCGGAATTGCCTCTATCAACTATTCATAAATCATAATGAGGCATCATCTACCTATAAGGCCTTGCCAACTAAGGTGAGGGCTCTGCATTTCAGGGAATGCGGTAAAATGCATCTTCCAAAGCAAGCATTTGCACGCTCATTATGCTTGAGAATTTTGGATTTGAGTGGTTGTCATGTGTCAGAGCTACCAAGTTCTGTTTCTAAACTAAAGCTATTGAGATACCTTGATGCTTCTAACCTTCCTATCACAAACTTGCCTAAATCTTTGAACAACCTCCAGAACATGCAAACGTTGATACTTTCAAATACTTCTCTCAAGACGTTGCCCTTGAATATTGGTTGTCTCCAAAAGCTGCAATACTTTGATCTAACAAGTTGTGTCAACCTTCGGGAGCTTCCCACCTCTTTTGGAAACCTAAGTGATCTTCTCTTCCTAAACTTAGCAAGCTGCCATGAATTGCAGACACTTCCAGAATCCTTTGGCAACCTGCGTACGCTTCAGTTTTTGAACCTATCCGATTGCTACAAACTCCACTCTCTACCAGATTCTTGCTGTCAACTCCGTGGTCTGACACATTTTGATCTATCGGATTGCCATAACCTTGGAAAGCTCCCAGAATGTATCGGTGAACTCTCTAAGCTTGAGTATTTGAACCTGACAAGCTGTTCCAAGGTTCAGATGTTGCCCGAGTCTCTATGCAAACTTGTGAAGTTTAAGAATTTAAATTTGTCCTTCTGTGTGAAGCTTGAATATCTGCCCTCCTGTATTGGTGTTTTGCGACTGAAAACTTTGGATATTCAATGTTGTTTCTGGCTTAAGGAGTTGCCGGACAGCATTTTTAACATGTCTACACTAGAAAATGTGGAGGCAACGCTTCTACCCCTGGTAGAAGATGATGTCGATAGACTCAAGGAGCATCTAGAGCTGCAAGGTTCTTCTCAGCTTGATGGAGGAAGCGGTGATCTATGGAGTCAAATTGTGGATCTCGAGAAGACACACTGCCATGAGCTAGTCATCAACGGCCTTGAGAATGTCGAGCATTTAGAAGAGGCAGAGCAAGCCAAGTTATCGAACAACTCGAAGCTTAGGAGGCTGGAACTCACCTGGGAGCATGATCAAGATAGCCTGGAGAAGAACACAGGTGCAAACAAGGACAAATCAATGCTACAGAAGCTCGTGCCTCCTAGAAGCCTCGAACACCTTGAATTAGGTGGCTATATGCGCCTCCTTTGAACTTCCGCGTGGTGGAAGAAATTCGCCGTCTTAATTTCTTCTGGAGACAGCAGGACGCACCACTTGGGCTCCCTTCCCTTCCGCTCGAGCGGTCCCCCCCTCCCCCAACCCCCCCTGCCCGGATCCCTCCTCCTCGCCGTCGCCGGAGCGCGCTACCGGTCGCCGGTGGACGCAAGGAAGGCGGCGGCGGGGATTTTCTCCCTTCTCCAGCTCTGATCGGTGGGGGCAGGGTTTTGGTCGCGAGCTCTTCGGCTGCAGCTTCTCTCGCCGGCGGCAGATCTGGTGGCCTGGTGGCCGGATCTGGCGTCCCTCGGCGTGGATCTGCTAGGTTGCGGTGGCTTCACTTCTTGGCGGCGCTGCGGCGGGTTCTTGAGCTGGTGAGGCCCGCGCGGAGGAGGAGGTTTTGGAGCGCGCTGGGAGGGAGGTGGAGGAGCGCGGTGGGGTTGTGGAGCGGCGGGTGTTCTCGTCGGCGGGGAGGCAGCGGGCGTATACCTGGTCGGGCAGGGCGAGCGCGCGAAGCCTCGCCGGAGCCGCCACCGCTCCATTCACCTTTGCGCTCTTCTCCGGCGAAGGAAGGAAGGATTTAGTTGCCGTGTTCACGGCGAGGAGGAAGTTCCAGAAGGAAAGGGCCTAGAGCCCTCGGAGTTCGGAGCTCTGTCGCGCAGGCGTTCTTCGAACTGGAGAGTTCAAGAATGATTGAAGATGCCGAAGAGAAAGGGTTGATTTCTCTTGGTGTCACGACACTAGTCGATCCAACAAGTGGTAATCTGGGGATAGGTGTGGCATACATTGCTGTGCTCAGAGGTTACAGGTTCTTTGCTGTCATGCCTGCTGAGTATTCACCTGACAAGCAGATCTTGTTGAGATATCTGGGAGCCGAGGTAGTTTTAACCGATCCTACACTTGGCTTTCAAGGACAAGTTAACAAAGTGGAACAGCTCAAGTAAGATATGCCCAACGTACATGTCCTTGATCAGTTCGCAATTGCAGCAAATCCTGAAGCACACTACACATGGCCTGGGCCTGAGGTTTGGAAGGATACGGCTGGCAAAGTGGACATCTTTGTGGCTGGTTCAGGCACAGGAGGTACCATATCTGGTGTGGGAAAATATTTGAAGATGAAAAACCCAGCTGTGAAGGTCATTTGGGTTGAGTCTGCCGAGAGTCCAGTTTTTTCAGGTGGCAAACCTTGTCGTCATAAAATTAAGGGAGTGGGTCCAGGCTTTGTACCGAGAAACCTGGAAACCTCACTCATTGATGAGATCATTGCAGTAACTGCAGTCGATTCAATGGCAATGGCAAGGAGGTTGGTGAGGGTAGAAGGCTTACTTGTGGGCTTTTCATCTGGAGCTAATTTGGCAGCTTGCCTGAAGGTGGCGTCAAGAAAGGAAAATGAGGGGAAGATGTTTGTCACCACGTTTCCTAGTGGTGGAGAGAGATACATGAACTCTGACCTCTTCGCACTTGTAAGGGAGGAGTGCATTGCCATGACCTTTTGATCCCATGGCTTTATTCAGAAGGTTCTTTGGGAAGATGGTATATGTAGGATGCACAATAATGACAAGGAGAATTGCGCTAGTCGTTTTTCTCTGCTTCCATTTCAGCAAAGATTTAAGGGTGGAATTGGGAATCTTTCCGGCATTTTCGAGTGTGTGATTCATGTCCCTGGATCTGCTCAGTGGTGGCGCATAGACGTCGCTTAGTGGTTTGTACAGGGGCGGCCCATGCAGGAAGCGGTTCGTCGTGGAGTTCTAGGGTGGCTATGCCATGGCCTCAAGGCGTGCAGGACCTCGGTGTGTTTTTTGTGTGTGGATAGTGCGTGGGGTGCTGTGGAGGTGCTGGCGAAAGCCTTGCCGGTGTTTTTACCGGCTTGACAACAATGACGCCTTCGGGCGCCATTATCCTTCCTGGAGGTGTTGTCATGGCACTCCATAGCTCTCATGTTTACTGATCTCCAGGTGAAAACCTTGCCTCGGTGAGGCGGGCGGCGCCGGCGACTCTTATCGCCTCCTTGGAGGCGTCGCCTCGGAGGTCCATCTTCACGCAAAGCGGACCGAAGTTTGGTTGGCGCAGTCGGATGAGGATAGAGACTTGGTTGAAAGCAAGGACGGAGAAAAAGTGCGGAAGCTTAATCTTTCTAGTTTTTTCATAGTCCTTAAGCTATCTCTCCTGTTGTTTTTTTGTCCCTCAGTTTTGAGGCTTTGAGCCTAAGCGCTTGTGTAACTTTTGGCTGTATATATCCCACGTGGATATAGAGGCCGGATTTTATATCCTTTATCTAAAAAAAATGAGCGTAGACTTCCCTAGTTGGATGTTCGACATTGCCTCCTACCTGCCAGGGGCGGATGCACAATAGGTGCATGGGGGTACAGTTGTACCCCCAAAATTTCTGGAAAAATACTAAGTATATATACCCTTTAATACCTTGTATATGTATAATACCTTGCTTCTTATGACAAAGAAAAACTTATTAAACTTGCAAAGTTTTATCCTCAAGATTTCACAAGTACAGATTTGGTCCAACTTTCTTCGCAACTTAATATGTTTATTGTTGATGTGCGTAACGACACAAGGTTTCGACAAGTGAAGAATCTTAATGAGCTCTCTATCAAACTTGTTGAGACAAAGAAGCACGATCGTTTTAAACTTGTTTATTTGTTGCTGAAATTTGTCATCATCCTTCCTCTGGCTACTGCAAGTGTTGAGAGAGTATTTTCAGCAATGAACTATGTGAAGACCAAGCTTCGGAATAAGATGGGTGATCAATACTTAAATGATTGTTTGGTCACATTTATTGAGCGTGACTTTTTTCGACGTGTAAGCGATGAAGATATCATTAAACGCTTTCAAGCCATGGCGGAACGGCGTGTGAAGCTTTAGTTTCTATCATACTATAATTTATAAGATTTAGTTGGAAACTTATAATGGAAACATGTAACTTGTTCCATACTTCCATCTATATATAATCGCAACTATTTTATCATCATTTAGTGATCGAATTATGTCAATGTCAATGTCGATGAACTATATCGTTTTGGTCCGTACCCCCATGATTGAAATCCTAGATCCGCCACTGCTACCTGCCTCATCTTACCACCGTCAAGCTTGTCAACTTGAAAGGGTGCATCTGCCTTCCTCCTCTTGGGCGCCTGCCGAACCTGAGAGCACTGCTTATGGGTGAAATGCCCAATATCAGGAGCATCGGCAAGGAGTTCTATGGAGACTACGGGACTTGTCAGAAACTAAGAATGATCATATTGAATTCAATGGATAACCTGGAAGAGTGGTGGGCAACGAGATCGTCTAATGAAGATGGGGAGTTCTTAATCCCTAATTTACACTATTTGCAAGCTGTCGGTTGCCCAAAGTTGAAGTTCCTGCCGTATCCCCCAAGGAGTGTATACTGGGCGTTAGAGAATAGTGACGATGTGTTGCCAGAACGTGGGTTTGGGAGCCTCTCATCTACCACTTCTCCATTTCTTTTGTGGATAGGTGGGAGCACACCCTCGTCTTCTAAAGTGTGGGCCAGGATGCAGTACCTCTCTTCACTCGAGATTCTCGTTCTTAAGTCCATCACTGGCCTTGGAACCTTGCCAGAGGCTATTCGACTCCTCACCTCCCTCTGGGTACTTGAGCTGGAGAGTTTTCCCGACTTGGAGACACTACCGGAATGGCTCGGGGACCTTACTTCTTTAAGAGAAATCCACATCAAGGATTGCCCGAAGCTGTCATCGCTGCCGGAAAGCATTCGACGCCTTACGGAGTTGAAGAAACTGCGGATCGCTGGCTGTCGGACTCTGTCAGAGAGGTGCCAAGGAGAGGATCAGCACAAGATCGCTCATATTCCAGAGGTCATATACGAATAGCACGAGCTTCACAACTCAACTGCATGCCGAGATCTAGCGTGGTGAGTGAGATCCTTAATTTCCTTTCAGCTACTGTTGCCTTTCACGTTCCGTTTTTTCCCTGATTCTCGTTGCTTGTTTGTTGTAGGTAGTTCTGGCCGGTATATTATAACATTTGCTTCGGCGCTTCCCCTCCAAGGTAAAGTTTGCCAGACTTTAAGCATTTCATTAGCGAAGGGTTAATCTGCGCGTACAGTTGTTAATCGATATTTTGCCTATAGTATATAACCAGAGAGATGCGAGCTCCTACAGGCAATTGGTGAAGGTGAAGCATGAGCTGTGCCGCCCAGGCATGTTGTATGGCAGGGCTCATGATCCACGACTACGTGTACTTAGGTACGCACGCATGCATACACTGCTACATTGGTTTCCTATTCTTGGGCCAAACATTACCATTTACAAGAGCTTTGATCTACACGGATCGATCGGCGCTTCATTTATTTATATTTTGTTTCTCTTTTCGGCAGGCCATCAGGCGGAGGATAGTCAGATGTTAAGGATTGGCCATACAACCCAGTCATAATTAATGGTTTTATTCTTCATTTTTAAACTTCTCTGAAATTTCACTGCTTGTAGTGTGAATAGTAGTGTAACTAAATCGTAACTAATCTAAAGCATTAGAATACAAAGATTAAACGATTCATATTTATTTTAAAGTACTGTAAAAGAGCTCTATCAATAAATAAGCTAATTAACAAGGGCTCGAGGATCCGCCTCCGAGCATGTCCGTGCCAACTTCTGCTCATTAACCTTCAAAACAAAAACTTCTGCGCATTGGCAAATGAGAAAGAGAGCTGGGTCTTGATTTCTAGAAAGCTTAATCTTCTTTATTATGGCTTCATCCCTCCTCCTATCTCAAACTAAAGTGACATTCTAGCCTTGTCTAGCGAGGCGATAGTACTAATACAATGGTAATTGATGAACCATGTGGATGTGACCACATGTGTATGATGAGTAATTGACATTGGTTATGTTAGTCGAGTTTGGTTTGAGTGGTTCGAAGTCGAGTCGTTGCGTGGCGCAATCGGGCTCGGTCGGACCTTGGTCAAACTTAGTCGTATGGGATTAGGATGCATATTCTTGGTTTCGACAGGTTTGGACTTCATCTGCGGTAAGTGTGATGGTATTTAAGCTTTCATGTATCGAGCGGTGCTATTTGACGTGTTTCTTGTCTGTGTGGCTGCAGGACGTCGAGGCAGAGTCGTGGCGAGACACGGCGGACCGGACTAGGCGCAGGTGGCGCTGAGGTCAGAACGGTCGGGATGTGTCGAAGACGACGTGGACTCGAGGTGGTTGCGAGGCGTGCGAGGCAAGGAGCGCGGAAGCTTCCCGGAAGGTGCACGAGCGGCGAATCGGGAAATTCGCGTGGCTGCACAAGCGGGAGCGGGCTCCATTGGACTTAGTGGGCGTAACGGGGTGGAAACCCGTTAGTCGGAGGCTATATAAAGGATAGAAGGGATGCATGCCCACTTGAGCACTTGAGAGGGAATTAGCGTTTCCTTTAGTCAAAATAGGCTTTAGTGGTTGTTTTGGCTTTAGACTTTAGTTGTTGAGGGTTGTTGGTGGAGGCAGAGGTGTGCTCCCTGCTTGTCCTCTTCGTAGGTTTTTGAGTGTCTGTGTGTTCATCCATCCACTCCAAGCAAGTGTGTGTGTTATTCTTGAGATGGAGTGGGAGAGGATGAGTTGAGAGTCTTGTAATCGTGTCATCTATTTGTAATCGTGGTATCGGGACTCCTCTTTTGATTTGGAATGAAAATCTGAAGTTTTATTCTGCTCTGTGCTCTCTGTTCTTCGATGTCTCTCTCTGGTGATTTGTGAGTTTTTGAGATTCTTGTTATTTCTTGCTGGAGAGTGCCAAAATGGGTTGCTCTAGGTTGGGATGTTGCCTCAAGATCATTTGATCGAGTTCCCAAGAGCAAACTTTGGTTTAATCTCAGATTTCTTATTTGGGGTTGCTCTGTTCACGCTTCTCCATTTCTAGGGTTTTGTCCAGATCTTGATTCCTTTGAGGAGATGGTCTACTCTTTGGTCTGAGAATCCCTTGTGCTATTGCTAACATAACTGCAAAGTCTCTTGAGCCAAGGATTAAAGACCTCTGAGTAATTTGGATTTGATGCCTTCCCTGTAGTTCTTCAGGTTGTTTCTAGGGTTCTTGGTCCCCTGTGATTTTCCTTAAGAAGTTGGCCTAAGAATTTATCTGGAGGAGCTTCTAGCTATTGCTTATATACCCCAGAAGTTTCTTGTGCAAAGGATCAAGGGTTTGAGAGTATTTTGAGTTTTAGTGAAGTTCACTGTAATTTTCAGATCCTTGGGCATAATCTGAATTTCTCAGTTTTCAGTTGGATTTCTTTGTAGTCTATCTCCTCAGAGGTGTTTAGTTTAGTCCCTTGAAGGTTTGCCTTAAAGAAATTTTAAGTAATTCTTCCTCCTTTAGTTTTTGGCAAGAATCTGAATTTTCTTGCATGCAGTTCATGTCTTCAGGTTTTGTTTTGTTTTTTTTTGTTGCTCTGAAGCTGCATTCAGAGACCTCCTTTTTCTGAAAGTTTCGGCCAAGTCTGAGCAGCAGTTCACTGCAGTTTGCTTGATAGCTAGTTGTCCTGTTTTCGTGTGTGAAGTTTGACCTTCTCCTGTTAGGCCTCAAGTCTGCTACCGATCAAGAATCTTCACCATTTCCTTTGCTTTTCTTCCTGCGTGATCTTACAGTTGAGCTAGTGATCAAATCCTCTTTTACTGCTTTTCTTTTTTGTTTTTGCTGATCTTTGACAATTTTGCATATAGATCAAACAGCAGTATTTTCAGTTGAAATTTTTACTGGCTGATCTCTGATTTATACTGAATTTTTCAGTATCGCATGCGTTCCAAATTTCAGCAAAATTATTTTTAATTTTCTGTGAGGTGCTTTGTTTTGCATCTTTTTGAAAAATTGGTGTTTGATTTCTCAGGGGCGATTTTGAAGCGAGCGACATTCACCCCCCTCTGTCACCATTTCGGTCCTACAGTAATACAACCGCAGCTTGATGCTAGAAAGTAGCCTGATTAGTCGGCTAGTCCGTTGCTAGTTGCTACTCCTTTTGATATAACTAGCTAGTAGTTAAGGCATGTTTAGTCTCCCGAGTACTTTCTTGCGTGTTCTCCTGTTATCGCTGCACTTGGTTTTCTAAAGACACTTCTGCTGCTCAAAGTGGTTTTTCCGATGAAAATATTCATCATCAATTATTCTCATAATAGTAATAGAGATGTTGCTAGTATGACAACCCTTCTTATGCGTAGCGACACCCATATCGGACCAGAATTTATAAGACACGACATGAGTATAAGTGGTATCAAGAACGAGGAAGATGAATATTATGGAAAGAACCAAAATAATAATGTTGAAGCAACCATGATGAGGAGAAAGAATTTAGCAAAGCTGACCATAAATTTTTTGGTATTTGTAGGTACCCCTACTACTCGTGTATTTATGAGTATTTGGGCAACAGTATCCAATAGCGATGTACTATCTTTATTGTATTTTGCAAAATTTTTTCAACATGTTACGTGTGAATTCTGATTGCAAAGACTGTTCGATGCATGTTTGATAAGTTCGTCTCACGTTAGCTTTAACGAATAACGATGGAGCATCCTCTATTTTCATTTGGCTTCGCCACTGTATCGAGATGCTGCTACTATTTGATTGATGGCGTGCATGGGATGATTCCTTGTCGGCGCGGCGCGATCTGTGAATGCAAATCCGTACCCAAAGAACCTTTGACTTGCACGCATTCGGTAAGCCACACCAAGACCCGACATGATAACAGGCTTAAATCAATTGATTCGTGCAGCTCTCTTTTTTCCCAATCCATGCAAATTGACACTGGCGTCAAGAGATCGATCGAAGATACGTTCAACAAGTCTGCATTGATCGCTGGGTACCAATGTGTATGTGTGGTGTTCTTGAGATCAGAACAGACCCGCTCGTACCTAAAATGCACCAGCAAATGTGTTGGTCAAGTAAAGAGTGGAAATTTAGATGCATGCGAGACCAACTGTACTACCTGTTATTTGTAGCTTTCCTTTTCCCCTATTTCTTTTCTCGATCAATTGGTGCAACATAGAGTTGCAAAAAAAAAGAAAGAAACAAAATTCTCACAAACCGGTAACTGACCACTGAATTGTGACGACCCATGTCATTACCAAGTGGTAATAACACTGATCAATGGATTATTATTCATTTGCCGGTAGAACATCGCTCTAACGAATAATAAACCCATCAGAGTGTTGCAGCGAAACAATAATTAGAAACAGTCCTTTCTTATTACAATACTTTCACCACGCAAGGCTAAAGCGTATTACAAAGCCACGAGGGCTCGACTAATACAATATTTAGAAAGGAATGGGGTTCTAACCAGCAACTACATAACGGTGACAACTAGCCGATAGTTATATTCTCTTGTACTTGAGTTCACAGCATTTCATCTGAAGTAGTGGTAGTCATCCACGTGAACTTCACCAGGTCCTAGTAGATCTCCGGGCTAAGCTATTTCTAAACAAAGGAGAATAATAGTAAGAGTGAATACAAAGTACTCAGTAAGCATTATTAGCAAAATGCACTGGATGCTCATATTCTAACATTTCTTGATATTTTCTTTCTCTTTCTCATTCTTTTTCTCATTTTCAAAACTTATAGAAAATAAAGGTTTAAGTTTTGCAAAGTTTTGGTTTATTAATTTAGAAATCTACTAAACACTTATATAGTGGATAAAAACCTCTACCGGTTCAATAGCCTCTGGTCTAGGAGATAAACATGAATTCATAATTTATATAACACTATAAAGACTTGTACCACTTTACCTATAGCCACCCTGCGGGTAGATATTCTCATTTCCTTATATGTGATGCCCAAATCAAAGCACATAACTTTCTGCCAATATTTCAGTTATTATGCCTCCACCCAACTTACTTATAATTGTTAGCCTAGGCTGGTTCATTCACCCTTACACAACATCCTCAATTATAAGACAACCGCTGGTCGGACTTACCGTTTGTGGCCCACCATCCAATTGAGACCTTAGGCCTGTTCTTTTCCTCCGAAGCTGGCGGCTTTTGGCTTTTGCTACAATACCTAACTTTCAAACGGAGTATTTTCTCAAGACGGGGTCTACAAGTTAAACGATGTACACGTTAAAAGTCCAACATCTATACCAGCTAAAATCGCAAGTGAGTATCTCTCCCTCCGTAATATGTACCGTAAACAGCCAAAATTCAAAACTTTCAGCCAAAAGCCATAAGCCACAGCCAAACAGGCCCATGTCTGGTTCCTCCCTAGAAAAATCTACTTACCCGGCTATGAAGTGCATAATAACCTCGACAGGGTTAGTACGCGTGCTACGGTTCAATGTACCATGTCGAAGAAAAAACATGTGATAAATAATTGAATAAATTGCACTAAAGTATCCCCATGTGATCCTTAAATTTTAATTCTACCACTAGCAGATTTTTACGGCTCGGTTACTATTTTAATCATCACAATAAAGTTTAATTGCTGTGCGTAATTTTATTTAATCATGTATAGATTTTAAATCTCTAAATGGAAATTAATTTATTCCAAAGATCCTAAATAGTTCTTAATGGGTTTCTACCATTTAAATGCGACTAACAAATTAATTAAGTATTTAAATTTGTATCGGAATTATTTAAACGACAGGATATCAATTTAATCGGTACATATGAAATCTTAATCTACTGGCAACACTATATTTATTTTTAATAATCATAAATACTGATTTGTGATGTTTTGCAGTTTAACATGATAAGCAAAATTTTATTTGGTAACTTAGCATTAAACGGAAGGCTTAGGATTAAATATTCACGAAGAATAATTTTATCTTGCACGTTTCTACTCTCTCAACCTTTTCTCTCTTCTCTCTCCTCCCTTTTTCCAATCCAGCCGAGTGCTCCTGGCCACACTTCTTCTTCCTTATCTTTTACTCCATTTCCCCTCCTTCCTCCATTTTTTCACTCCCATTTCTTTCCCTCTTCGTTTCTCCAGTCGATCTCCTCTGGATCCGTCGGTTCCTTCCCTCTGGTGGTTTGCTCAATGGCAATGGGAGTGTTGGCTTTGCTCCTTGCCTTCTGGTTGGCTTTAAGAGGAAAAGGGGAGGGCTGGCTGTAAGTGGTCCCGTTGCGCGCGGGGAGGAGGCGGTGAATCTGCGGCGGCCGTGCGCCGCTCAGGCTCAGGTACTCGATATATAGACCCTTTTCACGTTCTTCTTCCGATCACTGCGCTGCGCGGCAGCAATGGACAATTGAGCATTCAGGTAGACACCCGTGGCGGCGTTACGACGAATTTAAATCAAAACGTTCTCGATTGGCATGGAAAGTAGGAGACGATTTGGGTCGGGTGGAGTTGATGGCCGGCGACGAGGTGAGCCAAACAAGGACTCATTTAGCAAGTTTAACTGCAAATTCGCATCCCATCTCATCCTGCAACCGTGATTTTGCCGGCATTAACTCCGTCCCAACCCAAAGCAGATGGGAGCAGCGGTGGAATCCAGCGCGATGTTGGCGTAGGCACAGGGCACTGCAAATCACCTGCAACTTACTCCCGAGTCCTGAGCCGTGTCAACCTGACCCTGATGCGCAGCGCAGACGTAGTAGCCTACGGCCCCCTCGTCCCTTGGCCACCGGAGGAGAAGAGGATGCCTCCAGCAGCCGGGGCTCCTTCCCGCGGCAGTCATGAAGAAGATGACCCTCTCCATTAAACTTGCTGCCGTCTCCTTTAGAACTCCAATGTCCAAACTCCTTGCGATGGACGGGCCTGCGTCGCGTTTTGGTTCGCCCACTAACCGTTCGATGAAATACCGCTGTACTTACCAGCTGAAGATAGGTGGGTCAACACGAGTAGTTAGCGAAAAGGTTATGGTCTCATTGTTGCACCCGTCTGGTTATAACATTGCCACGAATTTTAAGACCCTATTCGGAACGTGGAAAATTTTACATAAAACGGTTTAATTCCATGGGTAACAACGCCCAAGATTTTTCCTTTTTTTTCCCTATTGATTAGTGAGACTTTTAAATTTTTAAAGATTATTATGGGAGTTTTGACATTTTAAAATTAAGGAAGTGTCATTAATCTTACTAGTTACTTACCGATATTTCCTTTGTAGGAATACTTCCTTTGCCATTTCCTTCGGAGTATTCGTAACAATACAAAGTTCCTATAGGATTGTACATCTCATATTTGCCGGTTTGAAATACGGGATTTTTTTTATTTCTATAGAAATTAAATTATTTCTATACAAATGTACACTAATTTACTAGTACAAAATTCAAAGACACTTTTTTGAGTTTAGAGAGAACTCTCTTTTTTAGTTCCAGTGGTTAAAGTTCGACGCCAATTTAACACAAACCTAATTTGCTACAATCCTATAAACAAATTTGATACAATGTACTTGATTGAGTAATTTTTGTACAATTTTACACGTTCTAGAATTATTTCAAAAATTAAGGTTTAGGTCTCAAAATTAGGGTTTTACGTATCGAAAATTAGGGTTTTATGATTTCCGTGACTTAGAATGTGAAAAGTTTAATACGACATGACTATTCTAGGTAAAACACTCATTTATATGTGGGAGTATGTCATGCCTAGTTAAAGCAACCGAAAGACAAACACACGTGCATAGGTTGATCAAATAATCATCATGCTACAAAAACTTACTGCCATCATAATTTCTGTATATAACAATACTATAACTTAATTTTAAATATTTATTTAAAACTAATTATTTTAGGAAAACTAGTTAATTACGAATAATTATTTCATAACTAATTGAAGGCGCCTCAATAATTTTACAAGCTGACCACTGTTCTTTCCCTTTGCTAAATAAAAATTAATTGTATGTATGTGTTGATTGCACGGTGCATGTATACATGAATAACTAGCAACTACTTTGCTTGCATGGCCAGCATTGCATGTATCGCATCGCATTTTCTTAACGGCCAGCAGCGCAGATGCATGCATAAGACAGTTGCATTGATTATTGCTATCCAAAATATTTTAATGGACACAAGAAAGATCACTACATTCATGTCTTCATGTAGCATGCATATATTTCTTTTCTGGATTGCCGGTTAAATATTTACTATGACTTACTAACAACACGGATAATAAAGAATTTACAAATGAGGAAAAAATTACCTGTTAATATGGCTTCTAATGACGGCAATGTCTCTGAAAATGAAATCCGAGAGCCAGAGAAAGCGAGCGAGCGAGCGACGGTGAAACGAAATGGTGCTTGCTCTCTCTTTATAGCCACTGCGGGAGTGTATCCTTCCCCCGCATGAGATAATTCAAGTTTGCATGCATGCACCAACAATGATGGGACGACAACGACGATGATTGATGCATCGATGCCATGCGATGTCACAGGTGCTTGGTGCCTGGCTTGGAAGGTTTGTCCCAAGGTGAGGGGCCTAGATTCACAGCCTTGATATTCAGACAGGTGGATGGGGGCTGTATTAGTCAGAGTAACTTGGTTTGCTAAGTAAGAGTGGTAGGTCTGGCCTCCCTTTGAGTGAGGGATCCGAACGGTCACCTGAGAGATCTGAAAGGCATAGTGTACGGCTACCTGTAATAGGTGTATATATCACCCGAGGAGCTACTCCAACCCGGAATCCACCGGTTGGTTACCTTACAAGAGATCTTATTAAGCGATGAGACAATGAGGATCATCGAAACTGATGCGAATGGAGTTGTTGATATCGATTACTACTTGGTCACTAGCTTACCATCTCAGGAGGTGACGGCTTTAACTAACTTATAACTTTACAGCCTTGGATAGTATTCAGGTTTTCCAATCAAATAAATGATCGAGGCCCTTATTCGGATGAAATAAAAAGCTAGCCGAAACAAGTAGACCTTCTAACATAAAGTACTCAAGCTTCAATAAAGGACATGCCACAATGGGGGGAGGCATGGATGATAATGGCCATGTGTGAGGGGTCTTGTCCAATTGCTAAGCTCGTGGGTAGGTGGGCTGCCATGAATGGCAACGGACGTGAGAGGCCTCCACCGCAACCGCATGGCCAGAAGGGGAGGGTGGCCTACCACATGGCCTCGATCGCATGGTGGTCGTGCGGGAGCGCCTCAACCGCACTGTGGCCATGCGGCAGTGAGTAGGTGTTGGGTCTATAGTCATCCCGCGCAGTGGCCGTGCGGTCCAAAAGCTATTTCTGCAAATCACGCACAAGGGGTGCCACTTTGGTTAATACGATATCAAATGGTGCTAATAGTGCCAAAAAGTAACCAAAAAAACAGCACTTGTCCTTTTTATATACGTAGAACGGCAGAGCTCACAACTCACAATGGATCCCTCTATGTCTTGCTGCGCTTTCACAAACACGCAGTAAGTATTCTTGCGGGAGATAGCAAGAGCTTCATGCGCGGGGTTTGGGAGATGATTGCGAGTGCCGTGGGGAATCTAGTCGCCAGCAAGCTCGGTGAGTGAAAAGTCCCCAAAATTCAAACCAAAAATTTTCATTTATTTTTGCTGATTTTTGGGTGAAATTCGGGAGACTTTCCCTTTTTGGAAATTCTTTCCCCGATTCCGCTTTCCCCTTTTGGCCAGGCGCTTTCCCTCTTCGCTGGCGCCCTCTCCTCCTTCCGCCTTCCTCTTTCCCCAGCGCCCGCTCCTTCCCTCTCCCGCTGGCGCCTCCACTTCTCCCCGCCCCCTCCCTCGCGCTTGCGCTGGCGCCGCCCCGACCCGTCTTTCCCCTCGCCCCAGCGCCTCCCTCTGCTCCCTCTCGCCCGCTGGCGCCCCGGCTCCTCCCCGCCTTCTCCTAGCGCACGCGCGGAGCGCTGCGCGCTGCGCCTGCACTGCGCCCGCGCCACGCCGCCCTCGGATCCGCCTCTGCGCCCGCGCCACCCCGGCATCCCCCGGTCCGAAGGCCGCAGCTCCCCGACGTCATCCGGTCCGAAGCCCGCGCCTCCTCCTTCGCTTGGCCCCACTTGCCAGCCTCCCCTTCTCCTCCATTCTCCCGCAAGCCTTGCCATGCCCGTCGTCCGGCCAACAACTCCCCGCAACGCCATTGACCGCCTTCTCTGCTGCTCAGAAGCCGGACAACGCCCATGTCACGGAGGTGATGCGCCACCAACTCCCCAGTCCTCCCTTGACCACCGGCGCCATTGCCCCTTTCCCCCTCCCTCGGATTCCCTCCCCTTCACCCGGGCATAAAAGCCAATCCCTCACCCCCCCCTCACTCCCGCTTGCTCCCAGAGCCCCAACCACACTCTGTCACTCCCAGGAACTCCCCAAAGCGCCCAATTGAAGCGGATTTGCCCGGAGCTCCGCCGCCATCTCCCCCTGCGCCGGCAAGCCCCAAAAGGCAAACTCCTCCCTCCCTTATCCATCTACCAATTCATCTGCCCCCGAGCACCTCCCCGGCCCCCCTGACGCTTTTGGTAAACTTCCTAGGCCGAGGGAACCCCTGTGGAGCCCCAGCACCGACGATCGCCGCTGATCAAAAAAGCTTCTCGTGGCCAGCTCTCCCGGCGACGCCTCAGCTGAAACCTCCACCGCCAAAGTACGCCCTGGACCCCACTGATCGTGAATCTGCCCCCAATTTGGGCAGATCGCCACCGGCGAGCTCTGGCACCGCCATGAACCCGAGATCGTCCCCTTTTGTCTCCGACCCCCATTGTTGTCCCCCTCATCTCCCAATCCCCAAAAACGAGCTCCCCTTGCTAAGCCCTACCGAATGGACCCCCCTGGCCAGTGAAGACCACCGCAGTCGCCGGAGAGCGGAGGTGCCGCTCCTTTGCCCTCGGTCGAATGCGCACGGCGGGAGGTTGAAGAAGCCCTTTTCCCCGTGACGTGGCCACATCCTGGCCCTCCGCTCCCACCGTTGCCGTCTCGCTTGGATCGTCGGATGGCAACTTCCCTCAGCCGTCTGATCTCCATAATCGCACCGCTCCACCGCCATCCAATCCAACCCATCCGCTCCGCCCGCCTTCATCTCCCCGCTGCCGTCCGATCTCCGCCCTCACAGATCCAGGCCGCCCGCTCCCGCATCATCTGGACCGTTCGCCCGAGCGATGTGTCGGCCATCTGGGTCGCACGGGTGCGCGCTGCTGGGCCAAACCCCGGCCTGCCTCGCCATACCGCACGCGCGCGCGTGGACCACTTGGGCCGCGCCGGCCGTTCCTCGGGCCAGGCCGCACTGTAGCATCAAGCCAGGCCGACTACTGTTCAAAATGATTTTCCCGAGTTTATCAATTTCTAAAATCCCAGAAATTTTAAATAAATCCTAGAAAATCACAGAAAATCCCAAAAATTCTCAAATTTCACCACTTTGCTCCAAATAATATCCTGGACCCATTTTTGACCTCCATTTCTCCAAATTCATCCTAGATAAATTCCTAAAATTCCAATTTGAGGATTTATGCATTTTACTCCTTTTTAATTAGCTTATTTTCCTCGCTTGATTAGTCTCAAGCTGGATTTAATTATTTTATGTGTTTGTGTTAGTTCCGGAGATCCCGAAGGTTCAAGTGCAGGCTCAGGATCCAGGTGTTTCTACGTTCGAGCTAGCCGAGTTCGTCCAGATTATCGGCAAGTCCTAAATCCTTTGACCATGTTGCAACCCATATTATTTAATTATGTTATTATGCTATTTGCATTAAGCTAATTCTGAAATGTTAGTTCAAATTAAAATAAAATGTTTAGAATGACATGTTTATATAGTTAATCCTACCACCGACAAAATTCCATGTTCAATTTGTAGCCATGCTCTTGTCAACCCTAGAAATAATTATCTGTTAATCTAGATGCCCGTAGGTTATTATTATCACTCAAAGTCGTACACTAATAAGGTTGTGGCTGCGGGCCAATAGAATTGGGAAAACCCGACTCTAGGGCAGGGTGGTATGGGACACCGTGCCCTAGGGCGGAGACTGTCGACGTGCAGAATAGGATAAGGGTTGGGGAAGGAGCCGCGAGACGGTCTTCGCCCACCTCTTACCCTAGGTTGTAAGGTCGCGGACCTGACCGGGGTTGCGGGCTCCGGAGGAAATATAAGGACCAGACCCTTACGCTGAGCAAATGACATGGTGACCGCTCAACCACAGGAGTTGACTTGTCAACACTGGTTTAGTAGCTGCTCAACTCGATTGAAACTCTACAGGTGTTGAGAAGTAGGTGAACGCGTAATTAGGCTAGGCCGGCCGTGCTGCGAGTGCCTAACAACGGTAGAGTTCACTCGAAGCGGACGTTTGTGTGTGTGTGTGAGCCAGACCCGAGTGGATTCTACCGGGTAGAGCCTATATAAAGAGTTGAGCAGTGAAACGACCTGGCTTTCTTGACCCAGACGCGGAAGTTAAGAAATCGTGTGGGTAAAGCTGAGCAAACTCTGCAGAGTCAAATAAATGGTATTCGAATACGCCGTGCTCCCGGTTAATGGAGTTGTGTCACTTGGGTGATTCCAGCAGTGAAGCTAAGTAGTTTTGTACATGCTTTAACTGTATTAGTTGGTTAATTGAATTTTCATGAAAAACCCCTAAGATCTTACAGAGTAGTTTTGGGTCCGTTTTATCAAAATATTTGCAAATAAAATTGCATCCACTCAAAGTTAATAAACCAAGTATACTCCCTTCCTTTGTTAATCCGTGCATGTAGTAATTTAGAGTCCCTTTGGGACTTGCTGAGCCAGTTGTTTGGCTCACGGCTTGCTTAATCCACTCTTTAGAGGATCAAGTCAAAGGTGAAGGATTCCCCGTCAAGGACGCCCCTGAGGATTGCTTCTTCGACGAGAACCCGTGGCTTTAGGTTTTGGCCGCGCTCAAGCGGATTCTGGAGTTTTTGTGATGTAAGTATACTTTGGGCTTGCACGCCCCGCTGTCGAAAAATGGATGTTAATCCATATGTAAAATATATGCTGGACTTTTGTTGTAAGTATGCAATGGTATACTCTTGCGCGACACTCCATAACTGTTCATGCGTGAATAGTTGCGGAATGCCGTGTCCGTACGCGCCCTGGAAACGGGGGCGTTACAGTGAGCTCGCCGTGGGGCATGCCACTCTGCTGTGATGCATGAAGCCACGAAGAAAATGAAGAAGAAAATGAAAGATCTGAAGGTCGTGATGCGTGAAGCTGATGATAGGTCGCGCCGAGGAGGACAAGATGGAGAGGCCGTTCGGCGGTGGCTCACGAAATTTAAATCCGCCGCCTACGACGTTGAGGACGCGCTGGATGATGCCGATGCTGTTGGGAATAGAACTCAAACGAAGCAAGAACTGCAAGTACAGAGTAGTAGCAGTTTAATTATCTGTTACTTGATCTTCTATCAAAGTTATATTACAAGTTTACAACATAGCATCCAAAGTCTATTTATAGATTTCATAAACGGACTTATAAACCGAATCAAGATTAGATAACTAAGTCAGCTAACTCATTCATACATCTCATGTTAACTAAGTTTATCCATTTTAACTTGTTAACTACGAAATTTCATAGTTAAAAAAAAAAAGAAAAGAACCAATATGCTAGAAGCTAGCAGTTGTCATTTTGTCAAATTCAATTTGACTTTGCTGTCTCATGAAAATAACATAACTAATTTTCAACAGACGCTGCTGAGCTCATTGAGAAGAGCCGAAGGTACTCGGAGTACTAATTTTTCGATTGTCCTGTTCGAGATAAATTTCTGCATTTCCTTTCGATTGTGTCATTTATATTTCACTAGTTTGTTGGGAGGGTCCTCACGCTATCTCAAGCCCACAAACACCTCAGAGCGGCGGCGTCCGTTAGAGGGTCTATCCTGAGCCAAGTCCTCAAATCAACCCGAGGTGAAGTATGTGAGGCCAATCATAAAAGGGTCTAAGGCCAACTCCGGATGAGATACGCAAGAATGACCTTAGAAGAGTCCGAGGCCAACCTCGAACGATGTACACACGGCCGACCCTGAGCCGATCTTGGAGACTCGAACGTGGTGGGGCCATGTGAGGCAAATGGCGCAAACACCCCTAGGAGTAAATTAGGCCTAAAGGGCAATTTTGTAATTTCACTTGTCTTCTCATTTTTCTCTATAAATATGACCCTATGTAATGGAGCAGGGGGCTATTTTGTAACCCTAAAGTACTCATATGGAATATACTTGGTAATTGCGTGTTTTTTCTTGAGTCCCTTCATATTTTTAACAGTCTCCGTATTCAATCAAGGATACTTCTAAGTTTACTCAAAGGCGGTTCTAGAGTAAGTCAAGGGTATTCAGTCGAATACCCAAAATTTTTGCCAAAAAATCTACTATATATAAGGTATAATATATATGTATATTAGTAGTTAGGCCAAATTTGTCTTGTTCATACCTAGTCAGCCTAAATTATTACTAGATTCTTTTGGCCTATTTCCCTCTCCTAAGCCCAAATTGGCGCCAAACACTGGCCTAGGCCCACTAGGCCACTATAGTGATTCACATGACACCTAGTGACCCCCATAGCGTCATGGCCCAATATCCCTAATCCGATAATCCCTCTGTCTCCTTCTACTCCCTTACGATCTCTGATTTGAAGCAAAATTATGTGTCTAAATAAAGACGTGAGTTGTTTTTTGCTTAAAGAAGTGAGGTATCTATAATGATTCTAAAGTTTTTGCATAGTAGTTGATTATCTTTTGATGACTTATGTATCAATTATTTAGAAAATATGTAAGTGTTATCAAGTTTGTCATGTAGCTTGATGTGTTGGACACTTGGATGATTTGATTCCCTTTGATGTATGGCTATCTGATCCATATTTTGTTTAGCATACTACTTAAGTTGCTTAGTTAGAAACTGTTCAACAAAGTATGTTCACGATAAAAGCACTTTCGAACTTCCGCTTGAGAATACAAAAAATCTAATAAAGAGAATTGTCTTTTAACTTGATTAAAGCATCTCGTTGTGATTCTACAACTCTATTATAGAATTATTCCGATTTGAACTTTGACTCAGGTTAGTAGTTCCAGGGAAACAGTTCATCTCTAATTTCAATCATCATGGTTAAAACCATTAGTTTTTGAGTTCTGTTTTTCACTCCTTGCTGAAGTTGTTTTCTTTTTGTGTGTTTGTCTGCATGACATTATATCTCGTTTCCAAGGTATGAAATATCGTCGTGTTAATTTTTGATTATTTTAGAATTTCTTTATATTATTTGAGATGTTGTCTCTAATATAAATAATTGTACTTTAATTTTCGCTACGTGGACCTTTATGTTTTTAATTGAATAATATTTTGTAATTTTGAATACTTATTTTAAAATTTCTGGATTCGCCACTGAGTTTAAAGGTTGGAGATCTCGAGAAAAAAAGTCACACCATCTAAAAAAAAGAGTGGTGCCGTCCGCGGGGATCTCGAGTAAGAAGTCAAATCCCCTACAAAAGGGGAACGTTGCACCCCGGACTCCCCCAGGTCGCCTCCGCGCTCTTCTTTGGCCATAGTCCGTGCGCGCTGTCTCGACCTTTATCCATGCGCCGCTCCGCGGACTACATCCCTCGAACACCCTCCGGACTCCTCTTCCTTCTTTAGCTGTGCTTCCATCTCGCATCCGCCTGTGTTCGAACTTAAAATATCACTGCCCAGTACCATATAGTACTACACGTGATGTGATGCACAGGCGAGCTGCCCGCTTTTGCTAGTCCAAGAGCTTGACTCCTCAAACGCATAGAAAAAAGGGTCACACTCCAGCAACAGACCACAGCTAATCGAGTTTTTTTTGCTCTTTTTGCGGTTCCTAGATCCATATTTACAAAAATAGTCGTTGTTGCGTGAAAATTGCAAGAATATCGCATTCGCCACATGGCCACCACGCAGCGGCCTCTTCCGTTCGGGCACTGTACGATGGTCGTTTAGTTAGGGTAATACTAGCTAATGTAATTGTAATTAAGGATTTTGTTTAGGTGCACTAAGTGCAGGTGCAAAGAGCGCAAGGCTCGTAAGGAAAAGCACGAGAGAAAACGCGTCAGGGCAGCCACGCGAGGACTACAACGTTGAACTTGGAAGGAAGGGTAAATGACCCCGGTCCACGCAATAGACCAGGCAATTCTGTAGTAGCCCCTATCCCTACCCGCCGCCATATTTTTTGTGTCTCATAAAGGCTTGTATTCATACATGATTTGAATACTTATATCACTCTGTACCATAGTAGTAGCAGTGAAGTTGACAAAACTTGAAAGATTCATGTACGAAAGATTTATGTAATGCGCAAAGTAGTAGTTTTGTGGCTGTCTATTCCTTGTGTAATTGAAAAAAATAACAACGAAATCCAAACTCAAACGGCTTCTCGAAATGACGGGGCAACATAAATGCGGAAGAGGGAGGCCGCAGGTGGCCTAGTCTCTAATAGTGTCTCTCACCTAGAGTAATCATGTCATACTAAACTTTCCACATTCCAAGTCACATGAAATCAGGAAACCCTAATTTGGAAAACCTGAAATCTAATTTTCCGAAACTTAAACCCTTTATTTTTGAGATAATTTTGAAATATGTAAAATTCTAAAAAAATTACGCAATCAAGTTTAATGTGTAAGAATCCTTTAAAAAATTCATAATTTTTTGAGCTCGTTTGCTACATGTAACAGTTCCTACAAGCAGTCTACTTAAATGAGTTATTGAGTGAAATTCAGATTAGATAAATTATAAAAAAAATGCACAACCAAGTACGATGCGTCAGGAGGCTCCACAAAAAATTTCGTAATTTTAAACCTCATTTGCTATATGTAAAAATTTGTATAAACAGTGCACCTAAATAAAATATCTAATTATAATTAATTAGCTAGTATTACGAAAACAAAACGGTCGTTGCACGGTGGCCATACTGCTGAAGACTGTTACCATACTGCTGAAGACTGTTACGAGATGGCCATGTGGTCGAGGGCACGTGTCCACCCTCTTGAGCTGCCGCACGGTGACCACACAATGAATGTGATATTCTTGCAAATTTTGTGCGATGACTATGCCCCGCTCGGTTGGGCTGAAAAGCTGTGGTTTATGGTTAAAATTGCACTGTAACGGTTTAAATTTTGCTGTAGCTGAAGGTGGATTATTTAGCGTAATTAAATTTAAAAATATAAAAAATATGTTAGCTCATTACGGACTACACGAACGAATACAGGAAAAAAGAACCGGCATAAAAGCTCAAAAAAGTCAAAAATTTAAAAAAAGACGAAATTTATAAATAGTAAAAAAAATAAATCAGAAGCCAAAAGCTGAACCTGAAATGAGCGGAACAGTCCAAAAACTACGAACTTACTGTGACCGAACGGAGGGCCATGTGCAACCCATGTTCTACTAGCCTCTTGACTCTCTCGAAAACTGTCAGACCCAGATTTTACAATCCGAAATCCTCTGTGATTCCACCGCACTATTCCCTGGATCAGTAGATAGTGCTCACAGATTACAGTTCTGAATATCAAAAGTACATATCAAGCGGAAGCGTAAATATAGTAGTAAACTTACTCATGGGCCAATTAGACCGAAATCAATAAATTGCAGCAACGGAAGAACGAAGCACAGGTGGGACCTTCAGGACATGCCCACAGGCAGCCAACTGGAGGTTCGCGACCTAGCCCTTGACATCTTCATCTTCTCGGCCAACTTGTCCAATCTTGTTGCTGAGACGAGGTGATTTGATTCCTGACTCTGAATTTTGTCGCAAAAGCGAGCGTGAGCACTCCGACCCCGTGCTCCGCGAGCCAATACACAAAATGCAATTAAATAATATGCATGGCTTATCAAAGGAGAGGCTCGGGTTATTTTATTTGCCATAAAATGCGTTTAGTAGCATTTCTATTATTATATCATATTGTTGTTTTTGTGACCTAAAGACTCCTCACCGCAAATGACATCATTGACTTAATCCACCAAAGACTCACGCTCTTTATTAACTGCTGTCTAAGACTCCCAACAGCGATTGCCATAATTGACTTAATCCACCGAAATTACACTTTCTTTAATATGTGCTGTCTAAACTCCAAACAGCATGTGTCATCCTCTATTTAATCCACCGATCATATTCTTTCTGTAATGGTTGCTGTCTAAGACCCCAAACAACGAGTGACATCATTTAGATGATCCACCGACTACACACATTTTATATTGATTGATGTCTAAAACTCCAAACAGCGTGTGACATTATTTAGATATTCCCCCAAACATACTCTTTCCAAATTGATTGCTGTCTAATCTCCAAACAGCGAATACCATCAATTATACAATCCACCAATATCTTTTGTATTCCAAAATTCCTATCAACCCTTTCCTTTTGCTATTGATCCACAACCACAATTTGCTCTTACAATAATCAACCTTATTTGCCATTATCTATTTCTAACTAACCCACTAGTATACCTCCACCAATAATATCATTGATCAAGCCTATGATTCAATATTGTATATCCACCAAGAATATCATTGATCAATTCTACGATTCACCATTATATATCCACCAAGAATATCATTGATTAATTCTACGATCCACTAGTATCCTCCCACCAAGTAAATCACTAATCAGGAACTATAATCCAATACTTGTATTACTCCTCCAAATTCCCTAAAATTCAATTAGATCATCTATTTAGCCTGTCTATTCAGCTAGACTCTACCAATTTATTTCTCCCAGAACCCACACTATCATTTCCTATTTATGATCGACATGAATCCACCAATACCTTTATATGTACACTACAAACATCTATTTCCTTTACTCACGACCCTGCTTATTCTTTCCATATTTTATTTTGTAGGAATAGAAATGCCACTATTTGAAATACAATACATAAAATTTCTTAAGACCTAGCAGCTTTGGAACAAAACATAATGTTCAAGGAATATTAACATGATTTTCCATACATATGGCATCACACCATTTGACATCTTTCAGCGTTATAGCCGCTTAACTTACCACTGGGACGACACCCAGGACAACTCAAATCAGGGCTTTCCACTGCCCTCCACTTTTTCCATTTCCACCCACAAAGTTTTTGAAATAGAACTATATCTGGTTAAGTTCCCATGTCCGCCCTTGACCGTGGGCACGACTATTCGAATAGTTTTGACTCTGTAGAGTTTGCACACTTTACCCACAAGAGACAGTTTACTCGTTGCCCCACACGATTCCTTAGTCGTGCGGTTGAGCCAACCATCACAGTAACTTTTCAAAGTATCTAGCCCATTTTGTCATCTCACCTTATGGGAACCTGCCCACTTGCGGTGGGTCCCATCTATGCACGGGATGTAACCACGTCTACTAGCGAAGACACAGGCTCCACTTCCAGCAACGCTAGTACGGCTAGTTACCTCACCCTCCAACTCGGTGTCCCTTTAGGCCTCCCATTGCCCTTTGCGTATCCACTTCCATCCACTACCAGTGAGATGAGTCCGGGGGTTTCGATAAATTTACTTAGCCAAGTTGTACTTTACAGACTTGTGGTTGTACTTATTTTACACAGGAGGTCATGACAAGATTCAGTCCTTAGAGTTATCTGGGCGGTTCTACCACAAACCACACTCTCGTGCACCCTTGCACCATACCCCCGAACCATCCGCCCAGATAAATAAGCAATTCGAGGTTTTTGAGGATATAAAATAACCATATCCAGCATGCACCAGTCATTACCACCATGACTGTCCAACCAATTTTTCTCAGGATTAAAAGTGATGCTTGGGCGCTCTCACGCCCATGAGTATCTAAACAATACTAAGCATGGCATATATTTAGGGACTTATTTTCGAAATGTTACTATTATAATTTTTGCTAGGGCGACAAAGTTCACACATTCAAATATTCCAAAGGAGGTGTAGTATTATTCAAGGTAAACAATAGGCATGTAACTAGAATCTTAAATTAACATGCATTTGCATATAACATAACAGCATGCAATTTGATAATTTAAACCAAAATAATTTGCAGAAAATGTAGGTTCAACATGATCAAAGTATTGACTCGCCTGGCGCGGTTTACCGCGGTCTTGAGCTCACTCAAAAGCTTTCTTATTTGATGGCTTGAGTTCTGGTCTTCGTCTTTGTCTAGATCTTGGTCTCACTTGCTCTAATGAATCTTCAAGACTCCAATTTCTAATTACGCGCTAAATAACTGAATCCAAATAAATACAAATAACTCAAAAGATTCAAATAAATCCAATTGAACTTGATAACTTTTATTGTGATAAAATAGGCGATTTGAGACAAGGGTGATTGGGTGCGGGGTATTGTCGGGGCCGAACTAGTTGAAACGAAACGATGATTGGTAGAAAGACATTCAATGAAGGAGAGTTTACGACACAGAAATATTGATGAGATTATTTTGCTTTAGATTTGGGGAGGACTAGGTTGAGCCGGCCATTAAATACTATGACTTACCCTGTTTTATTTAATAACTTCTTTTTATTATTTTTATATTTATCAAGGAAGTTCCATGAGCCATCTGTGTATTAAATATTCTTAAATATCATAATTTAAATCCTAAGGCAAGGACCATATGGTTAGTATTTAGGCGAGGTTGCATTTTAGCATAACCTGCTAATTAAAGATGCTTTTTGCATGAAATGATATTAGTTTGTGCACGCATAGATACTACTGGGCATGGTTTATTTGGAATTAGGATCTATTTACACGGGTCCTAACTTGTTGTATACATTTTTGCCCTACATTATTATTTATTAAATCCAATGTCAAGATTTAGCTAAGGGCACCATTGTTTTGTCTATACTTTAGATGATTAAATTTTGTATCACTTAATTATATAATGCCTTTTTGTTGTGCAAATAGGTTCTATCATATATTCTACAGGCACATTTCAATATTCATCCGTAGTCATTTTATGTAGAATATTAATCCAAATACCAATTCTTATTTCACTGCCACTTTTACTGAAGTTACCGTTGCGACTTATTTATTGATGACGGCTAATGGCGGGGTTTATACTTTAGTTCATGTCTTTCTAATTTAAATGCGTATTTCATTTTAAATGGTTACGACATATCGTTTAATTAAGTTTTATGAAGCCGCTTGATTTGTCTTTTAATTAAACCTACCATTAAGATTTATTTTATGGCTGTATGTTAAATGTTAAAGCATATATGTATAACTAAGGGTAAACTTTATTAAATTTGGACATATAACTAAATCCCAAATAAATGCTTAAACTATATTAGTTGCTCATATAGTAAATAATCAAATATTAAATCTTAGTTAACCTTATTTTATGTCTTTATTAAATTTATTAGCTGCCCTAGATTATCTCCTAACTTTTCCTAAATTTTCCTTAATTAAACAGGATTGGAGAAAGTAAAACAAAAAGAGGAGGTAACTATGCGGCCGATAGGGTTAGAACTCGGGACCTGCTACTTGTGCGCCTGGGTTGGCTTGGATGACCACTGGGCTATTGCCCGTTTGGTGAAGGGAGGGAGGGCACAAATTAAAAGAGGCAAACTATAAAACAGGGGAGCTAGCTAGCCGAAGCAGGGGAGAGCAGCGGCACTGAGTAGATGGCGGCGTCGCCGGTGGGGCATGACCGGAGTGGAGAAGAGGGCCGGCGAAATGGGTTGCTGGGGGTGCTGGGAAGTCCAGGGAGGTCACTATTGGGCCCTAGTGGCGCCGGTGAAGGGCGGGCGACCATGAGAGGTGGCCGGCGGCGGGGTCAAATAGCACGGCGGCGACCGGGGAGGGGGAGGAGGGGACTGAGGGGAGCAGGACGTGGAGATGTTTACGGGGAACTCACCGAGGCGAATTGCAGAGGCCGGGAAGGTCCCAGGGCAGGCCGGCGACAGGGGTCCACGGCGGCGTGGGATGGTCTCAGGCGCCGGCGAGCTGGGACGGAAGATGGCTCCGGCCGGCGGTGGGGTTGAGCTCAGGGCACCGTTATGACGCTCCCACAACAAGTAATTGGGGGGAGATTAACCGAGGTGCCGTGGGCGGCTATAATGGCGGCGGCGGCGGCCGGTTTCGGGGAGGAACGGGCGGCGCGCGTGTTCGGGTGAACGAGAGCCCAATTAGCTCGGCAAGGGGGCAGCGGGGAAGTGGTGACGCAATGTGACGCGGCTATTCTTTGGAGTGCATGGCTGGAGCAGTGGGAGCGGCGTGAAGCCACGGCGGCGGCCGGCGGTTCTAGGCTGGTGCCTAAGCTCGGGTTGAGCTGGGGAGGAGGGGAAGTTAGGAAAAGTGATGGGGGCCAGCAGGCTTCTTATAGCAAGGAAGAAGGGGGGGTTTGCCGTGGCGGATTGTTGCCGGAGACCGACGCACAGGGCGACCGAACGATGAGTGGATTGAAGCCGACGGGGGCAGGGCATGGGCGATGTGTGCGTAGGGTCAGCGTCGTGCTAGCGCCGGCAGAGGTGATGGCGAGGCGACGTTGCTGATGTGGGGGCGACGACGCGTGCGACGCGATGGAGGGGACGGGAGCAGGCGCGTGGGAGCGCGCGACCGGCGGGCGTGGGCGAGCACGGCTGACGCGGGCAGAGGAATGGAAACAGGGAAAGGGAAAAGAAAGAAAGGGGAAGGGAAGAGAGAGGCCGGCCCCCAGCGGCAGGAGGGAAAAGGGGAGGGAGGGAAGAAGAGAGAGAAAATGGAGTGGGGCCCATATGCAGTGACAGGAAGGAAATGAAGAAGAAAATAAGATGCTGAAGCTAGATTTGAAATCTTAATTTTAAATTTTAATTTGCATTAGGTTTTCTGATTTCAATTTTGGCATTTTCTTGTTATGAATTGTATATATATATATGTGTGTATATATATATATATATGTTGAATATTCAACCTTAGATTTTGGTTTTATTTATTGTCTTGAATTTGAATTCAAAATTTTGGGGTATTTTGAATTCATGATCTGTAATGACGTTTTTCCATTTTTATTACTTACATGATTTTTATTTGTACTTGGGATTATTCTAGATTATTAGCTTGCATGCCACAAAACTCAAAAAGATTTCAAGGAAATATTCGGGAAAAAATTTGAACACCAGCGTAATGCAAGAAAAAGTTTTAAAAATTCCAAATTTTCGAACATCTGAAATTTAGGATGTCACAAAAACATAGAAAAAACGGTCAGACACGTGATGTGATGTCCATGCGAGCTATCCACTTGTGCTAGTGTAAGAGCTTGACTCCCACGAAAGCACAGAAAAATAGGGTCAGACACGTGATGTAATGCCCATGCGAGCTTACCGCTTGTGCTAGTCCAAGAGCTGGACTTCCACGAAGACATAGAAATTTGAGCCGTTGATCACACTGATCGGACGACTGAGATTTGTCAGTACCTAGTGGTACCGGACGCGAGATACCCAGAGGTACAAGGTACCAAGAGGTACCAAATTTTGAGCCGTTGATCACACTGATTGAACGGCTGGATCTAATTTGGTACCTCTTGGTACCTCGTACCTCTTGGTACCTCCTCAAGGATAGAAAAACTGCTCTAGAAAAAAGGGTTAGGCACATGATGTGATGCCCATGCCACTTACTGCTTGTGCTAGTTCAAGAGTTTGACTCCCTCGAAGACATAGAAAGAAGGGTCAGACACGTGATGTGATACTCATGCGAGTTGTCCGGTTATGAAGTCCAAGATCTTGACTCCTCGAAGTAGGGGTGTAAACACGGGTGAAAACGGATCGGATACGGTCGAATAGTCTCAAATACGAATACGAATCTATATTTTTCAAACGAATACGGATACGAATTCGAATATTCTCAAATACGGATACGAATATTCTCGAATACGAATACGGATATTTTCGAATACGGATTTTCTCGGATACGAATATCGGATAAAACGGATTCCTAGCGGTTTTACCGATTTTTCACCAGTTTTTAACCGGTTACCGGTTTTAAACCGCCTAAATTCAAATTTTGAATCACAAAATTTGTACGATTTTTTCATAAGTTCTAGAAACGGATCGAATACGAATCGAATAGTCTCGAATACGGATACGGATACGGATCGAATACGAATCGAATAGTCTCGAATACGGATACCATTGTAAAAGAAAATGAAACGAGCACTAACCCGAAATCAAACTTGAAGTCGTATCGGATTCGAACGGATATTGTTATTACCATATCCTAACCCGTATTTTTTCTCCGAATTCGGTACCAATCGGATTCGGTATCGGATCAGTCGGAATTAACCCGATCCGTTTTCATCCCTACCTCGAAGGCATAGAAAAAAAGGGTCAGACACGTGATACTCCCTCGAAGGCATAGAAAAAACGGGTCAAATGCTCAAGCAACAGACCACAGCTCAATAGCTCATCCCCTCTATTACTGTGACCGAGTGGCAGCGGGTCATGTGCACCCCATGTTCTACTGGCCTCAGCCCCGATGCGTTTAGACTTCTTATTTATTTTTTACTATTTCTAAATTTTATTTTTCTGAGTTTTCTGTTTTTTAAGCTTTTGTCGGATTTATTTTCGTATTTGTTTGTATTGTACTTAATGAGCTAACCAATTTTTTCTATTTTTAATTTTTTAAATTTAATTATGTCAAATAAGCCACCATCAGCTACACTATAATTTCAACCAGCTAAAGTAAAAATTCAATCATAAACCACTAAAATTCAACTCAACCGAACACCACCTCAGACTCCCTTATCTCACATCCATTCTTTATTAGATAATCCAAGCACTGCACTACACCAGGTATCAGTGCAAAAGGTTCACGCTAAGAAAGAAAGCAGTATATATTTGCAGAACGCACCATCCGTACTTTACCTACCGGCATTCTTAGACACAACACAAACATCCCTGTGCGCGAGAGAGCAAGAGACAAGTCTGCACCATGAGCGGGGGAGTCGAGATGATCGCGGGCGCCGTCGTGCAGCATGTCGCTGGCATGCTCGGCCAGATCGCCCAGGAGAGGATTGAGCTGATATGGAACTTCAAAGAGGATGTTGACGAGATGAAGGACAAAATGGATGATCTGCAGGTTGCGCTGAACTATGCCGAAAACTGCTCCCAAGGGAATGAGGACGAATGGGTGCGACATTGGCTGAAGAAGTACAAGTCTGTTGCCTACGAGATCGAAGACACACTGGATGAGTTGGATGCTAATGAAATGATATGGAAAAATAGCCCATGCACGGTACGTACCATGACTCCAGAGTCCTGACGTGTGTACAAAGTTTGTATGGTCACCAAAAAAATGCTTGGCATATCTTATTATTTGTTTACTGCATTTCTACATATCCTCTTTCACTATTTATTATTATAGGCAATTTCTATTTGGTGGTCTTTCATTTCAAAAATTAAAAGTATCTATTTGTTGGCCATCTGGTACCATCCTCCACCACGCTGCATGCTGCTGGCTAGCTCACCACCCACCCCTCCCTGTAGCCTGCCGGCCACCTCGGTGCCTCACGGTGCTGCCCGTTCTGCTCTTTCTACACAATTTTTTTTCAGAATTATTAATGCTGTTAATAATCCAATCAAAATGGTTTGCATGGTTACACGTAGCTCATGGTTTGCACTGAATATTCCCACTAACCTCTTTTTTCTAAACCAACCACCATTCCCCCAATAACTTTTGGCATTTTACAATGGGTGGATTTCAGTTTTTCAGTTTCTCGGGAAGCTAGGTGGAGATTGGAAAAGTCAGCTGTTTGACTAAAGTAGGCGCGAAGTGAAATGTCTCAAGGTCTCGAAGCTTTAAACATTTTAAACTACTCTCAAGTCTTAACAGTATGTACAAAAATGTTAAAAAAAATCTAGTTTATACTAGTCGCAAAAAAAGCCTTATTTTTCACAACCACAAACGCTGAACTTTGACTTAAACAAATAAGAAAAAGAAATTCACAACTCAACACCAAGGCAAGGGTTCATAACAGTGGGATACAGTGGGCATGTGAGTTGGGCAATTACCACAGTTTGGTTCTCAGCGTCAGTGTCAGCGACTCGGCACGGCATTCCTGTTAGTTATTGTGTCTAAAAGTATAAACTTTTTTTTTCAAGGATACATAGGAGAGCTGCATTGCAAATGTGTCGGCAAAATGTTTCATACAAATAACATGAATTTTTTTGTACGGATAATCTATTTTTATTCGAAATTACAGAAATATACCCATAGAATTTTTTTTACAAAACTAGGCTCCAGTCGCCTAATGGTTGGGCGACTGGAGCCTTTCGCCCAACCAGAAAGCGACAGCTTCTAGTCGCCCTTCCACGTAGCGACTTTCTTGCAGCCGCCCTCCCATTGAGCGACTTCCATGCAGTCGCCCCCCTTAGGCGACTGCATGGAATCCCCGTGATTGTTTTAAATTTTGTAGTTTTAAACTGATAAAAAAATATGGTAGAGTTGTAATAAAAATTTATGTTCATTGTATGTTGTAGGTGCGTAAAAAATTTTGGAAACTTTTTTTTTATGAAAGATTGACTGTAAAACGATCGGTACATATAGTAATAAGTGACATATGAATAATTTCTGTGCGGAGAATGGGTATGTTAATTTTTTTGATGACTTGATATATGAATGATTGAATGCGAAAAGAAGATATGATAGACTTGTTTGAATTTAAATAAACTTTATAATATAGTTATGAGTAACATGCCGCGTATTTTTCCATTACATGCATAACATATAGCATCCGCAGCACCCCTCACTCGCCACCCTGGTGTGCCCCATCACCGCGCCCGCGTCCTCCCGTACGGCCTCGCTTGGCCGTCCTCCGATGCAACGGGTTACGACGGTCCGAGAAAGTAAAACGTGCAGGAGGGTTTCGCACCCGCCCCTGCGCTGGTGGAGTCAGCCGTACCACTGGCTGTGTGCCCTCCGGTGCACCGGGGAGGGCACTGCCAGAGAGAACCTCCGGTACTGCGTCGGAGAACTGCCCGGGCCAGTCCGCGAAAAACTGGTCCACATCGTTGTGGCTCGGGGAGACGCCGTGCTGATGATAAGCACCTGCAATAGTAATATTATTAGTTCGTTGCATGTCGCCTTGGGATAAAAACAAGATCGAACGATGCGTACCGGTAGTTGGCGCCATCGAGGTAGGAGGAGGGGCGTACACCCCCTGCGTGTGGAAGCCGGGGATGGCGGAGGAGGCCGTGCCTAGGCTGAACCCCCTGGCTGCTCCGGGTGAGGTGGTGTAGGACGTGTCCACGTACTACCTCCGGAGTAGTGCCACGCTGGTCGGGGTGGCACTGGTGGACGAGCAGTCGGAGCGCTGGGCATGGGTGTAGAGACCGCCGGTAGCCTCATGCAGGACAGCAGGCTAACGATACGTCTACACCCGGCCTCCACCCAACGCAGAAAGCTGACGTTCTCCTCGTGGGTCAGCTCCGCACCAGTGACGACTCTCTCCAGTAGTGTGGTGGACTCAGTCCATAGGACAGCACCGACGTCAGCTTGGACACAAAGACATAAAATGGTCCATCATCGAAACGACATTGCCATTTGGGAATATTTGAAATTACATGTAACGTACCGCGATGTGAGCGTCGCGCGCGAGGTGCATGGGGCACGTGTCTGTTGGAGCGGCGACGTGTGTGGCAGGCAGATCTACGACATGTACGAGCCTGGTACGTGTCCGCCCCTGGTACCAGCGCAGATACTCCGCGTAGTCCCTACTGTCGTATGGGTGGTCCTCCTCCACGCGGTCGTCGAGCGCACCCTCCCACTGTGCGATCCAGGGCTGCATCTTCCTCGACCAGTCCGTGCCACGTTTAACTCCCCTCGCGTTGTGCCTGCTTATACAACCATTACGTAATGTGAGTACTTGCGAACATAGTAGTAAGTATGTACATATTTATCATAAGCGATCACTCACACGTGCACGTTCCAGAGAGAACCCATCGTCGGCCGGTCGACGTCTCCCCCCGGATACATCTCGGGCCCGTACGGACCCATGTCGTCTAGCACAGGTCGTCCGAGGCTGAAGCGCTCGAACGGTCACAATTGTAGCAGCAGGGGACAGTCTGTGAGGACCGAGTTCGCCTTGATCCTCGTGCACGCATCGCACAGGGCGCGGTACGTCGTGGCAAGTACGCTCGATCCCCAGCTAACCTGGGGGGCTCGCTATCCGCGATCGCCCTCGCATAAGCGATAAGGCGTGCATCCACGGAGTTGCCATGGCTGGTGGTGAAGAGCACCCAACCAAACAGCCACAGCACGTACGCCTCCAAGTGGCGCGAGACCTGGTAATTGTCTGCCTGTGGATCCATGCGCTCCACCTGAATGCAAACAAGTTGTTATTAGTATGTAATAGAACAAATAAGAGCTTCGAAGACACGATCGATTTTAAAAACCACATACCCGGTACTGTGCGAGCCACCTCAGCGTCAGCCCATGGGTCTGATCCTCTCCGAAGATGTGGTGGTCATCGGCCGGTGGAACAACCCCCTCAAATCTGCCGAGCAGGTCAGCGCGCCACTCGGCCGGGGCCTCCGGTAGGAAGGCAGCGTCTCCCGCGATCGGAAGGCCGAGGAGCAGGGACACATCCTGCAGGGTCGGTGTCATCTCCCCGAATGGGAGGTGGAAAGTGTGTGTCTCGGGCCGCCAACGGTCCACCAAAGCCGTCAGCAGGGAACGGTCGAACGGGAAGCGTCGTGATCGCTCCACGCCCGCCTCGTCCCCACCCGCGGCCAAGGCGGCTCCATCCTCCTCCGTGGCCTGCACCATCCGGGCATGAGGGAGTAGCCCGGCATCCTGCAGCCTGCAAACAAAGTGAATGTCAGCACAGAACGTTCTTACGGTTGCACTAAAACGCTGGCATAGTGCAAACTAGCAGTCCAACAGGGGTCGAGTCCCCAGGCCACGCGAGGTGTGCGTGTCTGGACCACTCCCAGCTCAGGCGGCTCGTCCGTGCTCCCCGGTGGCGGCACACGACAGGAAGCGCGATGCACGCAGTCCACGTGCTGGTCCAACAACGGGTACTACCAGTCCGAGTCACGTCCAGCACGAGCCATACCTGCAAAATTTGTACAATAAAATTTCTACATCTAAATTTGTACACTACATTTCCTACAATAATACATAAAAAATTTTGTACATCTAAATTTCTAAACTATATTTTCTACAATAATGCATTAAAAATGGTATATAAAATTTCTAAACTATATTTTGTAAACTAAATTTCTAAACTATATTTTGTAGACTAAATTTCTAAACTAAATTTCTAACCTACATTTTCTAAACTAAATTTTATAAACTAAATTTCTAAACTAACTTTCTAAACTGAATTTTCTAAACTAAATTTCTAAAGCAAATTTTCTAAAAACTAAATTTCTAAAGTAAATTTGCCGACTAAATTTTCTAAAACTAAAATTTCTAAAATAAATTTGTAAACTAACTTTCTAAACTAAATTTCTAAAGCAAATTTTCTAAAGACTAAATTTCTAAAGTAAATTTGCCGACTAAATTTTCTAAACTAAATTTTCTAAAACTAAATTTATAAACTAAATTTTCTAAACTAAATTTCTAAAACAAATTTTTCTAAAACTAAATTTATAAACTAAAATTTATAAACTAATTTTCTAACACTTAAAAAATTACCTGAAAATCACGTTTTCCCTCTCTTCTTCTCCTCCTCTCCCTCTCCTTCTCCCCCCTCCTCTTCTTCCCCTTCTTCCTCTCTTCTTCTCCTCTCCTTCCTTCTTCCCCTTCTTCCTCTCTTCTTCTCCTCTCCTTCGCGCGGCCGAATGATACTGTGGAATGCGGCCGGCGGTCGAGCGCTCGGTTTATAACCCACACCTAATCGCCAAACGGTTGGGCGACTGCAGTTAATCACCCAACCGTTTGCAGATTTAAATGCTGCCGCTTTCTGGTTGGGCGAAAGGCTTCAGTCGCCTAACCATTATGCGACTGGAGCCTAGTTTTGTAAAAAAAAAATTCCGCGGGTATATTTATATAATTTTGAATAAAAATGGATTATCCGTACAAAAAATTCCAAATAACATCTGAGCTATGGCAAGGGAAACGAGAAATAGAAATAGAAAGGATAAAGAAGAAGAAGAAGAAGAAGAAGTAACTAGCTACCAACAATCACGTATAAAGTATAAAGTGATTTTTGAAAAGCCATGCGATACCAAATGGAGTCTCAAGTGTCATTAACATTTTGGTACATGTTTAATCATCACTCATGCCGGCCCATACATGAGGAACTAAATCGTGATTGCTTCATTTTTTAGTATTGACTAACTAAAAAAATACTGTAGGTTAAATTGTTCTTCTCATCATTCAATCCACTCATTCTGTGCATCACCATGCCAAACAAGATGAAAAATATTCGGGTGAAGCTAGATAAGATCGTTGAGGAGCGGAACAAATTCAATTTCCCGCCAGTTTCTGCCTCAACAGGACAAGCTAAGAATGAAAAGTGGAGAGAAACATTTGTGGGTGAAAAAGAAAAAATTGAGATGGTGGGAAGGGAAAAAGAGAAGAAAGACATACTAAACAAGGTGTTGCAGAAAGACCAAGAAAGCTCTATCATTCCTGTTGTTGGCCTTGGTGGTATGGGTAAGACGACACTTGCAAAATTCGTTTACACTGTTAAGGAAACACGTAAGTTTGATATAAAAGCATGGGTCCATGTCTCAGATAATTTTGAGCTGAAGAAGATTGTAGCTGCTATTATCTCTCAGGTAGAAGGTAGCACTCCTGCTAATGATACTGATCTACAGTATCTAAAAACTCAGCTTGACCGCATATTCTGTGACAAGTTTTATCTTATTGTCTTGGATGACTTATGGGAGGATGGGGCACATAAGTTGGAGAAACTATTGAGCATGCTGCAATCCGGAAAGAAAGGCAGCAAGATAATAGTAACCACTCGTCTTGAAAAGGTTGCTATTAGATTAGCTACCATAAGTACTTCATCTTTTCATACTTTTGCACCAACTATATTGGAGGGTTTGCCAAATCATGAATGTTGGTATATTATGAGGCCACCTTCTCTGGGAGATGGACAATTTATTGACCTTGTAGACCTTGGAAAAGAAATTGCAAAGAGATGCAACGGAGTACCTCTAGTAGCGAAGGCTCTTGGTTACATGATGCGGAAGCATTGCACAAGAGAAGCATGGTTAGAAATTAGAGATAGTAATATTCTGGATCTCAAGGATGGTGACAACGGAATTTTGAAGGGTTTGATGCTAAGCTATTACTACATGCCTCCACAACTAAAACTCTGTTTCATGTATTGCTCTATCTTTCCTAAGAGCCATGACATAGATCATGACTGCTTGATCCAACAATGGATTGCATTGGGGTTCATTCAAGATACTGATGGACGACCACTTCAAACTGTTGGTGGCGAACATATTGACGACTTCTTGGGGATGTCCTTCCTTACAATTTTGAATCCCCCTGCGGTACGTGAAATCATTCTTTCTTGATAGTAATTATAACTTATAAGTGTGCAATTTGTTTTTTGTTTTCATACTCTAGTTTGTAACCCCCCCCCCCCCCCCACACAGGTTCCGGCTACAGGGATATTCAAACCCACACTGAAATTTCGTATGCATGATATGGCACATGATCTTGCAAGATATGTTGCTGGTGATGAATTCTTGTTTTCAAATGCTGTGGCAAAAAACAAGAAGACTGACAATCGGAATTGCCTCTATCAACTATTCATGCATCATAATGAGGCATCTACCTATAAGGCCTTGCCAACTAAGGTGAGGGCTCTGCATTTCAGGGAATGCGATAAAATGCATCTTCGAAAGCAAGCATTCTCACACTCATTATGCTTGAGAATTTTGGATTTGAGTGGTTGCCATGTGTCAGAGCTACCAAGTTCTGTTTCTAAACTAAAGCTATTGAGATACCTTGATGCTTCTAACTATCCTATCACAAACTTGCCTAAATCCTTGAACAACCTCCAGAACATGCAAACGTTGATACTTTCAAATACTTCTTTCAAGACGTTGCCCTTGAATATTGGTTGTCTCCAAAAGCTTCAATTCTTTGATCTATCAAGTTGTGTCAACCTTCAGGAGCTTCCCACCTCTTTTGGAAACCTAAGTGATCTTCTCTTCCTAAACTTAGCAAGCTGCCATGAATTGCAGACACTTCCAGAATCCTTTGGCAATCTGCGTACGCTTCAGTTTTTGAACCTATCCGATTGCTACAAACTCCACTCTCTACCAGATTCTTGCTGTCAACTCCGTGGTCTGACACATTTTGATCTGTCGGATTGCCATAACCTTGGAAAGCTCCCAGAATGTATTGGTGAACTTTCTAAGCTTGAGTATTTGAACTTGACAAGCTGTTCCAAGGTTGAAATGTTGCCAGAGTCTCTATGCAAACTCGTGAAGTTAAAGCATTTAAATTTGTCCTTTTGTGTGAAGCTTGGATATCTCCCCTCGTGTATTGGTGTTTTGCAACTGAAAACTCTGGATATTCAAGGCTGTCTCTGGCTTCGCAAGTTGCCGGACAGCATTTTTAACATGTGTACACTAGAAAATGTCGAGGCAACATTTGGCACTTGGTTACAAGATGATGTCGATAGACTCAAGGAGCATCTAGAGCTGCAAGGTTCTTCTCGGCTTGATGGAGGAAGCGGTGATCTATGGAGTCAAATTGTGTATCTCGAGAAGACACACTGCCGTGGGCTACTCATCAACGGCCTTGAGAATGTCGAGCATTTAGAAAAGGCAGAGCAAGCCAAGTTATCCAACAACTGGAAGCTTAGGAGGCTGGTACTCCACTGGGAGCATGATCAAGATAGCCTGGAGGAGAACACTGGTGGAAACAAGGACAAATCGATGCTACAGAAGCTCGTGCCTCCTAGAAGCCTCGAACACCTTGTATTATGTGGCTATATGAGCGTAGACTTCCCTAGTTGGATGTTCGACATTGCCTCCTACCTACCTCATCTTACCACCGTCATGCTTGTCAGCTTGAAAGGGTGCAGCTGCCTTCCTCCTCTTGGGCGCCTACCGAACCTGAGAGTACTGATTATGGATGGAATGCCCAATATCAGGAGTATCGGCAAGGAGTTCTATGGAGACTACGGGACTTGTCAGAAACTAAGAATGATTGTTTTGCAGTCAATGGACAACCTGGAAGACTGGTGGGCAACGAGATCGTCTAATGAAGATGGGGAGTTCTTAATCCCTAATTTACACTATTTGCGTGCTGTCGGCTGCCCAAAGTTGAAGTTCCTTCCATATCCCCCAAGGAGTGTACACTGGTCGTTAGAGAATAGTGACGATGTGTTGCCAGAATGTGGGTTTGGGAGCCTCTCATCTACCACTTCTCCATTTCTTTTGTGGATAGCTGGGAGCACACCCTCGTCTTCTAAAGTGTGGACCAGGATGCAGTACCTCTCTTCACTCGAGTTTCTCATTCTTGACTCCATCACTGGCCTTGGAACCTTGCCTGAGGCTATTCGACTCTTCCCCTCCCTCCGGGAACTTGGGCTGCGGAGTTGTCCCGACTTGGAGACACTACCGGAATGGCTCGGGGACCTTACTTCTTTAAGAGAAATCGACATCAAGGATTGCCCGAAGCTGCCATCGCTGTCGGAAAGCATTCGACGCCTTACGGAGTTGAAGAGACTGCGGATTGCTGGCTGTCGGACTCTCTCAGAGAGGTGCCAAGGAGAGGATCAGCACAAGATCGCTCATATTCCAGAGGTCATATACGAATAACACAAGCTTCACACCTCACGCATATTGTAAGCTTCACACCTCAGAGAGACACAAGCTTCACACCTCAACTACTCATCAACGGCGTGGTGAGTGAGATCCTTAATTTCCTTTCAGCTACTGTTTCCTTTTACGTTCCGTCTTTTCCCTGATTCTCGTTGCTTGTTTGTTGTAGGCAGTTCTGGTATATTGTAAGATTTGCTTCGGCGCTTCCCCTCCAAGGTAAAGTTTGCCAGACTTTAAGCGTTTCATTAGCGAAGGGTTAATCTGCGCGTACAGTTGTTAATCGATATTTTGCCTATAGCATATAACCAGAGAGATGCGAGCTCCTACAGGCAATTGGTGAAGGTGAAGCATGAGCTGTGCCGCCCAGGCATGTTGACGACCCTTTTTATAATAGTGGTAGAGATGATACTAGTATGACGACCCTTTTTATATGCAGTGACACCTATATCGGATCAGAGTTTATGAGATACGGTACGAGCATACGTGGTATCAGGAATGGGAAAGATGAATATTGTAGAAAGAACCAAAATTACAACATTGAAGCAACCACAATGAGAAAGAAAGAATTTGGTGAAACCGACCTTAAATGTTTTGGAATTTGTAGGTACCCCTACTAATCGTGTATTTATGAGTATTTGGGCAACACTATCCAATAGCGATGTACTATCTTTATTGTATTTTGCAAATTCTTTTTACTTGTTATGAATGAATTCTGATTGCAAAGACTGTTCGATGCATGTTTGATAAGTTCGTCTCACATTAGCTTTAACGAATAACGATAGAGCATCCTCTATTTTTGTTTGGCTTCGCCACTGTATCGGATGCCACTACCATTTGATTGATGGCGTGCATGGGATGATTCCTTGTCGGCGCGGCGCGATCTGTGAATACATTCGGTAATCCACACCAAGACCCGACATGATAGTAGGCTTAAATCAATTGATTAGTACAGCTCTCTTTTTTCCCAATCCATGCAAATTGACACTGGCGTCGAGAGATCGATCGAAGATACGTTCAACAAGTCTGCATTGATCGTTGTTTACCAGTGTGTGTATGTGTGGTGTTCAGAACAGACCGGCTCGTACCTAACATGCACCAGCAAATGTGTTGCTCAAGTAAAGAGTGGAAATTTAGATGCATGCGAGACCAACTGTACTACCTGTTATTTGTAGTTTTCCTTTTCCCCTATTTCTTTTCTCGATCAACTGGTGTAACATAGAGTTGCAAAAAAAAAAAAAAAAGAGAGAGAGAGAAACAAAATGCTCACGAACCGGTAACTGACCACTGAACTGTGATGACCCATGTCATTACCAGTGGTAATAACACTGGTCAATGAATTATTATTCATTTGCTCGGTAGAACACCGCTCCAACGAATAATAAACCAATCAGAGTATTGTAGCAGAACAATAATCAGAGATAGTTCTTTCTTATTACAGTACTTTCTCCACGCAAAGCTAAAGCATATTATAAAGTCACGAGGGCTCGACTAATACAATATTTAGAAAGGAATGGGGTTCTAACCAGCAACTACATAACGACAACAACTAGCAGATAGTTATACTCTCTTGTACTTGAGTTCGCAGCATTTCATCGGGAGTAGTGGTAGCCATCCACGTGAACTTCACCAGGTCCTAGTAGATCTCTGGGCTAAGCTATTTCTAAACAAAGAAGGATAATAGTAAGGGTGAATACAAAGTACTCAGCAAGCGTTATTAGCAAAATGCGTTGGATGCTCATATTCTAACATTTCTTGATATCTTCTTTCTCTTTCTCATTCTCTTTTTCATTTTCAAAACTTATAGAAAATAAAGGTTTAGGTTTTGAAAAGTTTTGGTTTATTAATGTAAAAATCTACTGAACACTCGTATAGTGGATAAAAACATCTACCAGTTCCATAGCCTCTGGTCTAGGAGATAGACATGAATTCATAATTTATATAGCACTATAAAGACTTGTACCACTTTACCTATATCCACCCTAATTCTTGTTGCGGGTAGATATTCGCATTTCCTTATATGTGATGTCTAAATCAAAGCACATAACTTTCTGATGGACCATGTGGAGGTGACCACATGTTAATGATGAGTAATTGACATTGGTTTAGATAAGTCGAGTTTGGTTTGGGTGGTTCGGAGTCGAGTCGTTGCGTGGCGCAATCGGGCTCGGTCGGACTTTGGTCAAACTTGGTCGTATGGGCTTAGGATGCATATTCTAATGTTTCGACAGGTTTGGACTTTGTCATGCGTAAGTATGATGTTTTGTTGCTATTAACGCTTTCATGTGTCGAGCGGTGCTATTTGACGTGTTTCTTGTCTGTGTGACTGCAGGACATCGAGGTGGAGTCGTGGCGAGGCACGGTGGACCGGACTAGGCGCAGGTGGCGCTGAGGTCAGAACGGTCGAGGTGTGCCGAAGACGGCGAAGCTGCGTGGCTTGCAGGGCAAGGAATGAGGAAGCTTCCTGGAAGGTGCGCGAGGGGCGTTTCGGTAAAAACGCAGGGCTGCACTAAAGGAAGCGGGTTTGGATAAAGCATCGAGTAGGTGGTGCCCTAATGGGTAAAGTGGTTTGTGAACCCATTAGTGGAGGCTATAAATAGAGAGGGAGATGTGTGCTGAAATTTTGAGAGAGTGGATGTAAAAGTTAGGGTTTCATTTTGAGTCTCTCCATGTGTGTATGTGTGTGTTCCTCCCAAGAAGCATGTGTGGCTCTTGGTGTTCTTGAGGATTAAGAGGGAGAGGATGGATTGAGATTTCTTGTAATCATTCCTCCGAATGTCCATGCGTATGGGGACGTAGTTCTTTGTATCTCGTGTTTCGTGGAATAAAAATCTGAAGTTTATCTTCTCTGTTCTTGTCCTCCTTGGTATTTGGTTTTTAGCTCTAATCTTTCCATGTGTTAAATTCCATTCGTATTCATGTCCTTTTTGGCCTCTGGTTTGCCGTGAGAAATTCATGTTCTTAGGCCTTCTCGAGAAGATGGTTTTCTGGAGATTGATTTAAGCCGTGTTCGTCTGGGTTTCTTGTTCTCGGGTGACTTTAGTCTCATCTAGCTAATCAATAGCACCCATTCTTTGCTTCTCCTCTTTGCGTACAGCATTTCTTTTCAAGTTGCCTTGCCTTTTGATCATCATTTAAGAGCTTTTATTAGCAGCTTGTCATATGGTTTTGTGCCCAAGTAAGAGCTTTTATTAGAAGCATGTCCGAATGATCTTTTTGTGGCCATTTCAGCTCGTACTTGGTCAGTCAAGTATTTGCATTTTTTTCCTCTGTTCACACTGGTTTCGGCTCTCTCTAGTTCTATTTTGTGTTCGGCTGCAGCACTCTATATTGTGAGTTTTTGTTGGCTTCTGTCACTTTCTAAAGGCCTTCGAGTTTGATTCCTTCTCTATTTTTGTGTCTCTGCCGACAGCTTTCTTGGTGGCCATATTTTTCGGCAGAGCTTCAGTTTGTGCCTCCTCTGAATCAGCTGATCTGCTTTCTTTTATTTTTGCTTTCTCATCTAGCTTTTTCTTCGCCAGTACACTAGTCTTCCAGCTTCAGTAATCTGCAGTCTTTTGTGTTAAGCTTTGCGGCTGTCTGCTAATTGTTATTATCGTGGTTGCTGATTTATCTTTGAAAGCATTTTTTTGTAGCTTTCTAATAGCTATCGGAGAGCTGAGTTTTTGAGTACTTGAGAGGGGACCAATTTTTAGTGATCGATATTCACCCCCCCTCTGTCGCCATTTCGGTCCAACAATTGGTATCAGAGCCGGTTAGCTCTAATCAATAGATCTTAACCGGTCTCAAGAGTGTTGGTGCTATCCTTATCTCTGCCAGCTTATCCTGATCCAAGCTGACAGGTGACCGTGGCAACTCCAATGCCAGAAATGTGTTCTCAATCATGCGAATGAAGCGCTCAAGCATGAAACTGTCGCCACCTTGAATTAGATCACGTCCCTTGAATTAAGGAGACTTCACATGCACATGATAATGCCTGAAAGTTCCTCTTTGTACAAAACAGCCCACCAAGTCACCAACAGATCCTGTTCCCAACCTATAGCATTTTAAGTTCTAACATATATAGCTTGTTTTCCAGATTGTTATTTTTTCGAAATAGAATGGCAGACAATATAGGTAGGTTGGTCCATTTGCGATTTTCGTAGGTTCTCGATAGTACGATTGCCGTGCGATGTTATAGTGTGGTTAATTTTCAGAAGAAATTTGTAGGGACGATTGAGCTCTAAATGACTTGTACTACGGAGGTAAATTGTAGTGCAGTGGAATAGTTGATCCATTTGTGTTTTTCGCACATTCCACCCACATGAAAAACTTTTCTTATATGTATCATCTACACTGTGTAAGGAGTTTTCAAAATATATTTAATAATATTTTGCACCTCCTCTACTATATTACAAAATTGCTGCTGACTCCAAACAAAATAAATTACACATGAATATGCGTAATATTTATAAATACAAATAATTTGTACAAGTAAATAAACTCTTATCAACACAAAAATACAAAATTTAAACCTCATTACAAGCACACAAACGCATGCAGCAGCTAATCCAAAAACATTGTGCATGAACAGTGGTCGTGCGGTCGGGGACTGCACGATTGGTACATGAACAGTGGAGTCGTGCGGTCCCCGACTGCATGATTGCCACGTGTCAACACCACATAAATCATGCGGTGGGGATAGGGCTGTAAATGAGCCGAGCTCGAGCGAGCTCACTGCCTCAAGCTTGAGTTTGTTAGAGAATCGAACCGAGCCTCAGAATCACTCGAGCCTAGAGTTAGGCTCAAGCTTGGCTCATTTATCTTTCGAGCCGATCTCGAGTCGAACTTGAGACGAGCGAAACACGAGCAATTCACGAGTCTTTAGCTTTTTATCTACCATAAGCTTAGCCAACTGCAGTCTATCTTGTTCTTAGGCTTAAACCATTGTCTTATTTATAAGCCCGGTGTGATTTGGACAATACAATTGATAAAAAAATTGAAATACATGTGTATACACTTTAAAGAGTCATGCTTAGCAATAATGAACGAGCCTACTCGAGCTTTTCGAGCTCGAGCTCGATAAGCTTGCGAGCTTCAGCTCAAGCTTGAGCTTGGCTCGTTTATAATTCGAGCCGAACTCGAGTCAAGTCTAAGACGAACCGAACCCGAGTAGCTCACGAGTCTCGAGCTTTTTTTGCAGCCCTAGGTGGGGAGGGGCTAGAAATGGAAATCCTGTTGTTTGAGGGCTAGAAATGGAATTCTGGTGATCAACAGTGTTATTTTTGCCCAAAACTCGCCCAACACCACTTTCTCCCCTTAGTGCGCCAGAAGTAGCGAAGTCATCCATCCTTCTAGTCAGGTTGTGAGTATGGGTGGATTATGGGTGGAATCTTCATAAATCAGTTTGAACCAGCATGTTTAAACCCTTCTGGTTAGGTTCTGAGTATGGGTGAATTATAGGTGGAATCTTCATAAATCAGTTTGAACCAGCATGTTTAAGCGCAGTTTCTTTTTCTGAGACCAGGAAGCAAGAGCTTTATTCAGAAAGCACAATCATCTCAGAGTCAGAGGACACAGAGAATTCTGCGAAAACATTGAAATAGATACATCCATCCAAGCGGATTAACGATTATCTGGCAGTGGCACACACATGAGCTCCCAGATTAGTTTAACTCTGCAACGGGCTGAAAGTGAAACCTAGAGAATTCATTCCTCAACACTGACTAATATCCATATTTTGCCAGACTTAAGCAATAAAAAATTAACCTTTAGGATATGTATTATCTATTATTCAATTTTTCCTCAAAATATTTATCAATTCTTTACTTAGTCGCTACTAAACTGTAAACATCATGATTGGAAGCCTCCATACATGCTAGTGTTGGTGCTATCCGTATCTCTGCCAGCTTATCCTGATCCAAGATGACTGGTGACCGTGGCAACTCCAATGCCAGAAATGTGTTCTCAATCATGCGAATGAAGCGCTCAAGCATGAAACTGTCACCACCTTGAATTAGATCACCTCCCTTGAATTAAGGAGACTTCACATGCACATGATAATGCCTGAAAGTTCCTTGTTGTACGGGTGGGCCCCACCTAAGCCCAGTCGGCCTGTTAGAAGGTTGTAAAACCCAAAATGGAACATGTATAATGACACAAATGCCCCTGGGAAGGATACTTGGGTGTAAGGACATAACTGTAAAATGCTCCCCATGTGAGTATATATAAGCCATCCAAGCCATAGGGAAGCCCCTAAGCATTGCTCACCTAACTCTTAACTACCATAGTACCATTTCTCTGTTTGGTCTGTAACCACAACAGTTGGCGCCGTCCGTGGGGAGAACAAGAGCAAGCTCCAAGATCTGAAGAAGGATGGCACCAAAGAAGGCTTCATCATCGGCGGCAAGGAAGAAGAGGGGTGTCACAGAAGCCCTCGTCAACGCTAGGGTTTCAGCCTCGACTGCGGGCGCGGATGGCAACGCCGGCTCTGCGGCTGCCGACGCCGGCGCTCATGACGCGGTCGTTGGCCTCACTATTGGCGCGGTGGTCGGCAGAGGTGGTACCGATCGAGACGCTGGAAGCGATGACGCCGATACCTGCATCGCAGGCACGGCCACCGCCGCCGCACCCGACGCAGGAGTGGCAAGTGGCTCCGACGGCAACGTCGGTAGCACTAGCCTCGCCACCGATTTCGGAGCCCACCGCACCGATGCACCGGGAGGTTCTAGGGCGCAAGTCGTGGTCGCCGCCAGCCCGACGGTGCAACCCGCTGCTCCAACTGCTGCAACTACACCGACGGTGCAGAACGCTCTACTAACAGCCATCGGCATGCTGCAGCAGGAGTTGGTGGATCTCCGCGGAGCCGTGCGGGACATACAAGAGGCTCGGAGCCCACAAGTCCCGCCAGTGGCAATGTCGGAGCCCACGTCGGAGCGGGCGGACAGCCGCGACGCCCCTATCTCCAGTCAAGTCCCGCTGCGGCGCGTAGATCCAGAGTCCCCCCTCGTCATGGACCTGCAGCAGTCGGCATGGCCGAAGGGCTTCAAGTTCCCCAACGCCATCGAATCGTATAAGGGTGACACAGACCCTCGGGAGTTCGTGCGCGTGTACAAGACCGCCATTGAAGCTGCGGGCGGAGACGACGCCACCAAAGCGAAGGGCCTCCCCCTCGCGCTGCAGGGAGTGGCGCTTTCTTGGTTTTTCACCATAGAGCCAAACTCCATCTATGCGTGGGAGCAGATCCGCGACCGCCTCTACAAAAACTTCTAGGGGAACTACGTCGAGCGCATCGACGCGGATCAGCTCTTTGCCGTCAAACAAAAGCCCTCGGAGAAGCTCCGAGAATACTTCAAGCGCTTCGCTAAGGTCCACTGCCAAGTCAAGGACGTCAACGAGACGACGATCATCAACGCAGCGATACAAGGCCTCCGCTTGGGGCCGTTGGCCGAGTACAACGCTCGAAAGCCTATCAAGACGGTCACGAAGCTCTTTGACAAGATGGAAGAGTATGCGAGGGCTGAGGAGGACGCGTGACGGCGCAAAGGCAACGACTCCGACGCTAACCAAGGAAAGGACTTGTCAAAGAACGAAGGCTCATCGAAGAACGATTCCCCGAAGGGCAAGCGCAAGCAAGAGTCTTTGAAGGACGCCAAGCACAAGCGGGACCCGTCGAGTGACAAGCCCAGGCCCAAGCACAGCCGGCGCAGATCCCAGAGGGCCCGCTACGTCCTCGACATCGAAGGCGGTCCCGAGGACGCCGCCCCCGCCTTTCGCGGGCGAGGCCGCGGAGGTCGGGGATGGGGACGCGGCCGGGGCCGCAACGAAAGACCCCGCACAGAGCAGGAGAACCAGGACCACGACATGTGGTGCGAGGTGCATGGTCGTGATGATCATTTCACGCGGACATGCACCACCATCGTAGCACTACGTCAGAACGCCGCCAGGGATAGAGCCATGGAAGTGGCGCCTCCCGCCGTGACGCACGTGCAACGGTCCTAAGAAGGCCCCCTGCAAATTCAAGCCCCGGAGGGGGCCAGCGCCGGACCATAAACGTCATCTCTGGGGCTCTTCGCTGGAGTCCTCGGCGCGACAGCAGATGGTCTATGCACGAAGGCTACACCATGTGGCCGTGTACTCGGCGCAAGCACCACCGGGGTGGGCGCAGCACGAAATCACCTTCACGCCTGCTGACGCTGAGGGCATGGAGATCCCCCATCAAGATCCCCTAGTCATCCAGGCCGCCATCGCAGGCTGCAATGTCAAGCGCGTCCTGGTCGACTCGCGGCGGCCTTTGACCTAATGGGGATCCCCTATAGTCGCTTGAGCCCCTCGGGAATCCCATTGCAGGGCTTCGGGAGTCAGCCACTCAAGGCGTTAGGTCAAATATGCCTGCAAGTCTCCTTCGGCCAAGGCGGCAACGCAAGGAGCAAAGACGTCACCTTTGACGTCGTCGACATCCCGTACACCTACAATGCCATATTGGGGCGCCCAACCCTAAACTCCTTTGGGGCGGTCCCACACCATGGCTTCTTATGCATGAAGCTCCTGGGCCCGCAAGGCAGCATCACCACCTTTGGTGACTAAGACCTCGCTCGGCGCATACAGCTTGGCGCCCGGGGCCCACACCGCGAGGTGCATGCCCTCACCGACAGTCCAAGGGCAGACATGCCCTCCGCCCCAGGATGGACGCCTAAACCCCGGCCGGAGGGTGAAGTCAAGAGGGTGCCCCTACACGCTGACGGACACTGTGTATCCATTGGCGACGGCCTCCCTTCTGAAGTCGAACAAGATCTACTTCAGGTACTCCGAGATAACGCATACGTCTTCGCGTGTTTCCCGGAGGACATCCAGGGCGTGGACCGCGCCCTCATCGAACACAAGTTAGCGGTCCGCCCCGATGCTAAGCCGGTCAAGCAGAGGCTGCGACGCATGTCAGTTGACCGATAGCAGGCAGCGAAGGTGGAGGTAGCGAAGCTCCTCCAGGCCAGAGTCATCTGCGAAGTCTAGCACCCAGACTGGCTTGCCAACCCGGTGTTGGTGAAAAAGGCTAGCGGGGCCTGGCGTATGTGCATCGACTTCAACGCCCTTAACAAAGCGTGTCCAAAAGACGACTACCCCTTGCCGTGCAAAGATCAGTTGGTGGAAGCCACGGCGGGGTGCGAGCTCATGAGTTTCTTGGACGCATACTCCGGCTACCACCAGATCTACATGGCCAAAGGCGACGAGGACAAGACCAGCTTCGTCACGCCGGTAGGGACATACTGCTTCGTCAGGATGCCCTTCGGCCTGAAGAATGCGGGGCCACGTTCACCCGTCTCATCGCGCTGGCGTTGGCCTCCCAGCTCGGAAGGAACGTGGAGGCTTACGTCGACGATGTGGTCGTCAAAACTAGGCAGCTCGCCTCTCACCATCAGGATCTTCAAGAGACCTTCGACAACCTCAGGAGGGCGGGCATTAAGCTCAACCCAGACAAGTGCGTCTTCGGCGTGCAGGTAGGGAAGCTCCTAGGCTTCCTCGTGTCCGGGGGCGGTATGTAGGCGAACCCTGACAAAGTTGACGCGATCCTCGCCATGGAGCCACCAAAGACGACGAGGAAGGTCCAGAGGCTTGCTGGCCGCATGGCCGCACTAAGCCGCTTCTTATCCAGGGCAGCGGAGCGGGGCCTGCCATTCTTCAAGACCCTCCGCGGCTGCGACGGGTTCCACTGGGATGGCAACTGTGTGAAGGCTTTCAACGATCTCAAGAAGCACCTCGCAAGCCTTCCCACATTAGTCGCCCTAGCACCAGAGGCTCTCCTACTGCTCTACCTCGTAGCTACAGTAACAGCGGTCAGCGCCGTCCTTGCCCTCGAGGAGGGCGCCCTTCAGCGGCCCGTGTACTTCGTCTCCGAAGCCCTCCAGGAAGCTTGAAAAGTTGGCTTACGCGCTGGTCATGGCCTCAAGGAAGCTCCAGCATTATTTCCTCGCCCATCCCATCACTGTGCCATCCTCGTTCCCTCTGGCGGAGATGCTACATAATAAGGAGTCCACGGGGCGTATTGGCAAGTGGGCAGTTGAGCTCGCGTCGTTCTCCTTGACGTACACCTCACGAACGGCAATCAAATCCCAAGTCCTCGTGGACTTCCTTGCGGAGTGGACTCCGCTTGCTCAACAAGTGCAGTAGCCAGAGGATCCAATGTGGACGCTCAACACCGATGGAGCCTACGATGCCACGGGCACCAGGGTGGGTGCAGTGGTCACCACGCCCGAGGGGCACCGCCTGCTGTACTTGACGCGCCTTGGATTTCCAACCACCAATAACACGGCTGAGTACGAGGCGCTGCTCTTTGGCCTCACGAAGCTTAAGGCTCTCGGTGCACGAAGGGTCCTCGTCCGCACTGACTCACGCCTGCTGGTGGGCCACGTCGACAAATCTTATCAAGCCAAGGACCCCGAACTAGCCAAATACCTGGCGGCGGTGAGGGCAAAGGAGCGCCACTTCCTGGGCGTCACGGTCAAGGGCATCCCTTGTGCGGATAATGAGCAAGCCGATGTCCTAGCCAAGGCCGCCAGCCAACAGCTCCCCCTCCCAGAGAGAGCATTTTACGAGGTCTTGTCTGAGGTAGCTATTGCTCAAGACAACCGCGATGTGGCCCTCGTCCACCAGATTGCCCAGCAAGGCGACTGGTGGGAGCCCATGTACGGTTTCTTGCAAGGCATAGCCGAATCGGACGACCCCCTCGAGCTGCAACGCCTACAGCACCGTGCTAGATCTTTCCAGGTGCTAGACGGTGTCCTCTACAAGAAGGGAGTCTGTGCCCCACTTCTGCGATGTCTCTCACGTGACAAAGGCAAGCACCTCCTCGTGGAGATTCATGCGGGGCTCTATGGCTCACACATCGCGCCAAGGGCCTTGGTCGGCAAGGCGTTCAGACAAGGCTTTTACTAGACAATCGCCATCGCTGATGCGTAGGACCTCGTGTGTTGGTGCCAAGGTTGCTAGTGGATGGGACGCGTCATCCGCAGGCCTCCGACGAGCTTGCAGCCCATACCCCCGGTGTGGCCATTAGCACGCTGGGGCATCGATGTTATCGGCTTACTCCCGCGGGCCCCGGGAGACCTTCGATTCGTGGTAGTCGCCTTGGAATATTTTTCCAGGTGGCCCGAGACTGTCGCTCTGGCCAAGATAACTTCCGCAGCCATGCGGTGCTTCCTTTGGCAGAATATCATATGCCGCTTCGGAGTGCGTAGGGAGCTTACCGTGGACAACGGCCTGCAATTCGACTCCACTCCTTTCAAGGAGTTCTGTGATAGCATGGGCATCACGCTCTGATTCGCTTCGGTCAGGCACCCATAGTCCAACAGAGCCGTCGAGCGGGCGAATGGCACCATTTCCGCTGGAGTCAAGAAGCGCCTCGTCGGGCTGCCAAAGGGCAAGTGGCCAGCGAGCTCCACAGCGTACTCTGGTCCCTGCGCACGATGGTGACACGTCCGATAGGGTTCACACCATTCAAACTTCTCTTCAGCGACGAGGTCGTAACGCCCAAGGAAATTAAGACCGGCTCAAGGAGGATCCTCGTCCAGGCCCCAGCGGAAGAGTGCCAGTTGTCCCTCGGCCTTCTTGATGGAGATCGAGTGAGCGCCACCCAGCATGTCGCGAAGTACGCATGCAAAATGGCGTGCGCGCGCGACCGCACCATATACTCACGAGAATTCCAGCCAGGAGATCTCGTCCTCAAAATGGCGCTTCATGCGGAGACTGTCGACAAGCTGGGAGGGCCCCTACATCATTGCTGTAGCTCTGCAGCGCGGAGCTTATCACCTTGCGACACTGGAAGGGCAGACTCTTCGCCACACATGGAACGCAGACAGGCTGCGGCGATATTATCTGTAAGGCCGAAGAAAGGCCCATACCAAGGTCAGCACCCTGCCTTCTGTAAATTGCTCGCCCGCGCAAACGGGAGATAAATAAAGTCCACCGTTTGCAAAACATGTCTCATTCTATGTAAACAGAGTCTAAATAACACACGCAGAGGCACGCCTCCGCGCGCACTCTACGGAGTCTAAATATCAAGCGCGGAGGCACGCCTCCGCGCGCACTCTACGGAGTATAAATATCACGCGCGGAGGCGCGTAGGTAACAAGGCCTCGACGGCCGGTGCAAGCGATGAGGCCTCGCCCTCTTGGGTGTAATATATTCATACATCTCATGATGGCTAAGTCTATTCATTTTAACTTGCTAGATAAGAAGCTGCATAGCTAAAAAAAACCCGTCATGTATGAAGCTAGCAGCTCACACTTTGTCAAATTCAATTTGACTTTGTTGTTTCATGAAAATACGTTAACTAATTTCCATATGATGCTACTGAGCTCATTAAGAAGAGCCAACGAAAGAAGGTACTAGGAGTACTGATTTAAGAGAATACCGATTTTTTTATTGTCCTGTTCGAGATAAATTTGTGCATTTCCCTTTGATCATGTAATTTTATTTTTCAATACCTTGTTAACTAAATTTTCATTTAGGACGGTTGAGGTTAGAGCTACCGTTACATACCTATCAAGATCTCGAAGGAAGGAAGAATAAATGGTCGTAGCGCTATCAAGGTCCAGAAATCCCCATTGGCAAGGGTAGCCCAAGAGAATTATCACAGACACTAGACCGTCTCATCCAACGCAAGGGTCCCACTGAATTTTAAGGGATAAACTTTGGATGGATTTTTTTTCAGATGCGGTTTATAATTTATGATTATGATAGCGATGAAATGCCTTTATATTTATCAGCTGATAGCGGACTTGTTCTTTTTAACTTTAACGCATGGTTTATTACTTTTGACTATTCATAAGAGAGAGTATAAAAACATAAATAATTTATATACAGTTTTAATCGATATAAATAAAGTTACTATAGTGTACTTTAATTAATATATCGACTCTATTTTTAAAAAAAATATTTAATTTAAAAGATAATTCATGTAGAAAACCGCAAAAGTGACTAACTTTGAAAAACAGGGAACGTCATTAATTGGCAACACCATCACAACACTGAATTATTTGATGCGCTACGCACCTGATAGTACCACCATTTACGCTGGGTATGCGTAGGGGTGCAAATGACGGCCCACCCACCTGATAGTACCACCATTTACGCTGGGTACAAGTAGAACGAGTCACGATGGGCCCCTCTGCCTCGCTGCGCTTTCACAAACACGCAGCAAGAGCGTAAATGGTGTTGAGAAGCCGTCGCTGGCGATCAGTCCGAACGATTTCTCTGCTTAGAACAAGAACGAATCAATCACAGAATCACAGAGAGAATAGATTGAACACACAGAGAGGTAGAGAGAACTCCCGGTCTTTCTTTATTGCTTTTCTTTCATGCGTACATAATGAGGGGGGGTATGGCTCTCTATTTATAGTCTACGGTGGGGTGCCCAATTAGATCAGGACTCTTGGATAGAGTCCAAGTTTCCTAACACTCCCCCTTGGGCACTCACCCAACATGCTCATGCCTCGTCAAAACTCCATAAAAACCCAGTGGGAAAAATTTGGAGAAAGAGTACATGATACATGTGATGCTGCGATGCACGAATTGCCTCATTAAAAACCTTGGTCGAGAAACTTCATGGAAAACTCGTCAAGGGAAAAAGAGTACAATTCACCCAAATTCATTTGGTCAGCAAGATTTTATTTTTGGGTACTTAATCTTCATGATCAAGATTTAATAACGGGCTTGAGAGAATTCTCCCCCTGAATTCTGCACTTTTCTAAGTCTCATCATTTCAATCCCTCACACGCACCTTTCAAAGCTAGATGCGAGGAGTGACTTAGTGAACAAGTCTTAGTGTGCAGTACTCTAATCTTGTCCATCTTTGCAATTCATGAGCATAGAGGAACTTGGGGTTGAAATGCTTACATAGCCCGTCTGCACTTGTGCAACGCAAGCTGCATTATCTTCATGGATAATTGTGGGGGTTTGCACAATGTTCATCCCACATGACTGCTGGATGTGGTGAACCATTCGGCGGAGCCAAGCGCACTCTCGTGCGGCTTCATACAGTGCTATAATTTCTGAGTGGTTCGTCGAAGTAGCTACCAGGCTTTGCTTAGACGATTTCCATGAAATTGCAGTTCCACCACACAGGAATATATAGTCTGTTTGTGACTTAGCGGTATGCGGGTCTGACAGATACCCAGCATCTGCATAGCCAATCAAGTTCAGATCTTGATTCTTTCTGTAAAACAATCCGAGGTCCTTGCTACCTTGGAGGTATCGGAAAATGTCCTTTATGCCCTGCCAATGCCTTTTGGTGGGCTCTACACTGTACCTTGCTAAGAGGTTCATGGCAAATGCAATGTCCGGTCTAGTGCAGTTTGCTAAGTACATGAGTGCTCCCACTGCACTCAAGTATGGGAATTCCGGTCCCAGGACTTCCTCCCCCTCTTCCCTAGGTCGGAAAGGATCTTTTTCTTGCTGTAAAGACCTACCGATCATCGGTACTTTCGAGGGAAATGCCTTCTCGAAGCCAAACCTTTCAAGCACCTTCTGGGTGTAGGTCGACTGATGTACCAAGACTCCTTCAGGGACATGCTCAAGCTGTAAGCCTAAGCAAAACTTGGTCTTGCCCAAATCTTTCATTTCAAATTCTGACTCCAAGTAGGAGCTTGCTTCTTTGATGTCTTCGGCTGTCCCGATGATATTCAGATCATCTATATACACAGAGATTATACAGAATCCATTCTGGGATCGCCGTATAAATACACAAGGACAGTCTTCATTGTTCGTGTAGCCTTTCTTGCAGAGAAAGTCGCTCAAGCGATTATACCACATTCTTCCATATTGTTTCAGTCCATACAGTGACTTTCTGAGTTTCACACTGTACAGATTTCTATTTGCTCTGTCTTGGTTCGGGAGAGGGATTCCTTCAGGGACTCTCATATAAATCTCCGAATCCGAGTTACCGTAAAGGTATGCAGTCACAACATCCATCAATTTCATTTCCAAATTCAAGTTCACTGCCATTGAGATCAAATATCTAAAGGTAATTCCACTCATGACTGAGGAGTAGGTTTCTTCATAATCAACTCCAGGACGTTGAGTGAAACCTTGGGCTACCAGCCTTGCTTTGTATCTCACTACTTCATTTCTTTCATTTCTCTTTCGAACAAATACCCACTTGTGCCCAACGGGGTGTATGTGGGGAGGTGTGCGGCATACGGGCCCAAACACCTCTCTTTTATTCAGAGATAGCAATTCAGTTGCTATTGTCTTCTTCCAATCTTCTCAATCTGATCTTTTCTTACATTCAGCGAGCGATGCAGGCTCGGGATCAAGATCGATGATGGTGGCAATTTTCTTTGCGAAGTAGATATTGATATTAGCTGTTGTCCTATTCAGGGACTCTCCCGTGTGCACATAATTTATAGCTATTTCTTCATGAGTTGCTTCTTCTAGAGCGATTGCTTCTGCTGGAGCTTTACTTTGCGCATCGCTTCTTTCAATTGCGGTGGCAAGTCCCTTTAGCTTTTCGGCTCCGATGTGTGCGCACACATCCATGCCGATGGGGATATTCAGATCCGGTATGCCCTTTTCTGAAGGTGTCATACTTGTGCCAGGTCTCAACTGGCTCCCCTTCTCATTCTGGGGGACTTCAATGATCGGCTGTGATAAATCCCGCTTATCCTTTTTCGCCAGGCGTCCCCGGTTACTAAGGATTCGAGGAACCGGAGTTCTCGTCCCTTTTTTTTCTGAGGCCTCTGGACGAGATTAGGGATACCTTCTGCTTTCTTTGGTATTTCAACCCTCTCCAGTGCAGTGCGTGCAGGCACATGCGACTTAGTCACGCTCTTCAAATCACTAAAGTGATCAGGCAGTTGATTTGCTAATGCTTGCAAATCTATTGTCTTCTAGACTTCTCTTGTCTTCTGGACTTCTCTTGTCTTGTAGACTTTTCTTGTCTTCTAGACTTCTCTATTCGCTTCACTAGTGCGCGGGTCATCTGCATGAATTCTTGTGGCTTGCCATGTAATGTCTTCTGGACTTCTCTAGTGTGCGGGTCATCTACATGGATTCCCCAGGCTTGCCACGTAATTTCCCGACATTCTTTATCAAGGGGTTGATTTCCTCCCCCTAATGTTGGGAAAATTTCGGTGGTGACCCTTGCGCTAGTTGCATAGGTGAATGGATGTTGTAGGCCGAAAGTCTAAAATTGATGAGATTTGCTGCATGCAGGACTGCGTGTCCCCAACATGTAGCTGCTAGATTTCAATTATGCAAGAGGGTCGGGCAATAATTCTTTTAATTAAAGCCTCTGCCAAACCATTCTGGGTATAGACATGCGGTACCGAATGCTCAACTGCAATTCCCATCGCCATGCAATAATCATCAGATGCCTTTGAAGTAAATTCGTCGGCGTTGTCCATTCTAATGGACTTGATGTGATGTTCAGGAAACACATTTCTGATGCGAATGATCTGCGAGATCAATTTTTGCAAAGGCGTGGTTCCTTGTGGACAATAAAACCCACATATGACCACTTGTAATAAGCGTCAATGAGCACCATGAAGTACTTAAATGGCCCTGAGACGGGTTGAATAGGACCGCAAATGTCTCCCTGGATGCGTTCCAGGAATGCAGGGATTTTATCCTTCACTTTCAGAGTGGAGGGTCTAGTTATTAGTTTCCCGGCGGCACATGCAGGGCACACAAAATCTTCATGATTCGGGAAATTCTTTTCATTAATATTATGCCCATGTGAGTTGTTTATTATGTTTCTCATCATCCTAAGACTTGGGTGGCCTAATCTGTCATGCCGGAGCCAGAAGAGTTCAGAGCTTCTAAACACTGTCTTCAGAACAGTGTACGCTGCAGGCGCTTTAATGTTGGTATAATATAGCCCATTTTCTAGTGAAGGAAGTTTTTCTAGTATTCTTTTGCGCTTCGTAATGAGCAGGTATTCCTTACCGTACTCTTCTTTAGTCTCAACGCGGAAACTATTTGCGCGGATATTTTTAAAACTTAGGAGAGTTCTAGTCAATTCTGGGTACAATGAGGCTTCTTCAATGACCAAAGTTGTGCCCATTATGGCTCTTTCAGAACCAATTATACATGCATCGCTTCTAGCGATTGTCGTAAGGCTGCTAGTGCTCTTACGAATCGACTGAAAATACTTAGTCTCTCTTAAGATGATATGCATTGTGCCGCTGCTTGCTAAGCACGGTTCCTTCATAGGGCGCTACACGCGTTCTAATATAGGGTATTTTATTTACATGCATGAGAAGACAATCAATACATAGATAAAATACTCCAATATCAGAACATATCATGCCATCATAAACTGAATAAATGAATGAATTCTTCAAATATCATCCAACCATCAAGATAACAATTCTTAAGTACCATCCATGCAAATTCTAACATATTCTTCCACACAAAATAAATGACATTTAAAGTCAAAATGCATTCAGTGCACTAGACTTCTTCTGCTATTTTCTCAGGGGTGACATTCTCTTCAAGAAGAATCATGGCATTGGTTGCTGCTAGGCCGAGAGGAGGTGCTGCTGCTTGGATGGTCTCAACCTCCATTAGCGCGGGCAGCTGCTCGGAACTCTCCCCCTCAACCGATGCAAAGTGGGCTTCATGCTGCCCTTTGCCATCCCGTTTTGGCTTGCTAGCCGTATTCTCATGTGGAGCGTCTGATTTGCCTTTCTGGGCTATGGTCTTACCCTTCCTTCCCCTTTTCTCTATCAAGGGCTTTCGCACCTTGTTGCTCCCGGCGTTGGCTTCACGGCCAGTGGAGCTCTCAGATGGCTGAGTGACTTAGTTCTTGCGGAGAACTTTCGTCCTAAGCTTCCGCAATTTGCATCATATCAATCAATTCGGCATATTCCTTATAGCCGTCTTGACGATAATTGCGTGCGGATTATACTGCATTAGGGTGGAAGGATTTTCTCAATTTTCTGTATTGGGGTACAACTCCTATGCAAGGCAGAATTGTATTCCCCGACCGTCTTAAAGTCGGCAAACCTCAGTCTGATCCACTCCTACTCTGCTTGAGGAAGAATGGCGTACTTTAGCCTCTCGAACCTGCTTCTTGGGTGCGGTCCAGAGTGCTAGCGCGCTATTCTCTACCATGTACTCATTCTTGAGAGTGAGACAGAAGTGGTGCCTGAGAAAATGAAGTGCCTGATCATTCTCTTTAGGCGTGGGTTAGGCATCATTCAGTCCGCCAATCCCAATAGTCGCGCGGAGCTTCCTAGCTCCAAGCACAATCTCGACATCGGATGCCAACATCAGATAGTTTTGGCCATGCTGAGCCAGCTCCTCGAACTCCCAGTTCGTGATGCTAGTCATCTATACGTGTATAAGTCTACTGCTGGTAGACATGCACGGAATAATTCACTGCGGGTAAATAAATGGTACAAAAGGTTCTCGCAATGTTTCATAATTTTCTATGCATTTTCTATAATTTTACTGCTAATTTCAGTGATTAAAAGCAATTTAAACAATTACAATTAACCAAAAACAGTAAATAAATACTGAAAATACAAAGAATAATAATGGCATAAATAAATAAGCTTCAAATGCTAAAAATAATGCAAAATTCAGATTCCCGAGGCCCTTTTATGCTAAAATAAGAAATTTCAGCAAATTCTGCAATTCTAGAGGGTTTTTACGCAAAATTTCAATTCAGAGAAAAATTCACGCAATTTCCTGATTTACCGAGGGGTTTTCTGCAAAATTCTGGACCCACTCGTAAATTTGAGGACCTATCGGTAATTTTCAGAACTACCGAGGCTTAATTGCAAATTTCGGGACTTAAATTAAAAACCAAAGGGCTTCTTTGCAATAACCCGAGAAACGGAGGGCTTTTTCGTGAAATGCCCATGCCGGACCACTTCTCCCCCCCCATTTTTTTTTCACTCCCTCCCGCCCGGCCCATTCGCCCTCCCCCCCAATTTTTTTCTTTCTCCGGCCCAACCGGCCTACTCGGCCCGTTTTGGCCCAGTCGGCCTGCTTTGGCAGCATAACCCTAAGGGGATTAGGGTTCCCCCTACCTTCTCCCACAGAGGCGGCGGCGGCCCTTTGCTGCGGGCGTGAGGCGGCGAACCGGGTTGGGGCAAGGGTGGCGCAACTTCAGGCCGAGGCACGGCGGAGGAGTCGGAGACCAGCGGACGGCGGAGGCCATGCGGGGCCCGGGGTGCGGTGGGGTTGCACCCACCAGCGTCGGTCCGAGCTCGAAGAGCGGCGAGCCCAGGCGCAAGGCGACGGCCTAAGGTGGCGGATCCGGCGGCTACGGGTGGAGGGCGCCGGCTGCGAGCGACGCGGCGGTCTGGCAAGCGCGTGCGGGCGCGAGGACCGGTGGCGCGCGGACCCCGAGCTGCGCATGCGGAGGAGGAAGAGTCGGCTTCTGGGCCGGCAGCCGGTGCGGTGGCATGCGGAGCCGATTTGGCTGCGGGCCAAGTCGTGGCAAGTGGCGGCGTGTTCGGGCATAGGAGGCGAGGCGGCGGCCGGCGTGCGCGTTCGGGCGCGGCGCGGCGGGACACCGGCGGCGGGGAGCCGAGATGGAGAGGCCGGTCGGCTGCAGGCCGAAGGCGGGCGGCTGTGCGCGTGCGGGCGCAGTGGAGCCAGGTTGATGGGGCGGCGTACCAAGGCGGCTGGTTGCGGTGACTGCAGGCTGGGTATCCGGGCTCAAGGCGCCGGCTTCAAACACGAGCTACGGCGGCCATGGGGGCTCGGCTTCGGGCCGGGCGACTTTGGGAGGCGCGCATGCGGGCGCGGGCGTCAGCCGGTGGTAGGCCGAGTAGCCGTCTGTGCAGGGGCGGTGCTTGTCGGCAGCCGGCAGCGCGCATACGGGCGCGGCTATGCCTTGCGCATTCTGGCGCATTGGCAGTCCTTCCCCCTTTTTTTCGTGTGATGCCATGCAGAGCAAAAACAGAAGAAACGATGCCAATTTTCTTTGTACAGCGATTATGCAGAATCAAACAAAGCCATGTAAAAATTTCTCGTTTTTCAATCTATGATACAATCAACATCTGCCCCGTTTTGCAATCTACCGATCGACATTGTGCCGGCGACTTCAGATCTGCTCGCGGTAGATTAGGGCGGATTTGCATCGCTCTACAGTGCAATCAACATCTACCCCGTTTCACAATCTATCGATCGGCATTGTGCCGGCGACTTCAAGTCTGCTCGCGGTAGATTAGGGCGGATTTGCACCGTAGAGATTCAATCTAGAACGCGAAAAGAAAATACAGATTCAAAAGCGATCTAGAAAAATCAATCAGTGCTTCGATGATTACCTCGTTCACCGGAGCGAAGTCGTGCTGATAACGTGTTGAGAAACCGTCGCTGGCGACCAGTCCGAACGATTTCTCTGCTTAGAACAAGAACGAACCAATCACAGAATCACAGAGAGAATAGATTGAACACACAGAGAGGTAGAGAGAACTCCCGGTCTTTCTTTATTGCTTTTCTTTCATGCGTACATAATGAGGGGGGGTATGGCTCTCTATTTATAGTCTACGGTGGGGTGCCCAATTAGATCAGGACTCTTGGATAGAGTCCAAGTTTCCTAACAAATGGTACTCTTGCGGGAGAGAGCAACAGCTTCAGGAGATGATCGCGAGTGCCGTGCGGAATCTAGTCGCCAGCATGCTTGGTGAGCTCGCCGTGGAGCAAGCCACTCTGCCGAGGAGGTTCAAAAAGACGATGTGGAAGACATGGAGGAGAAAATGAAAGATACGAAGGCCATGATGCATGAAGCCGATGATAGGTCGCGCCGTGAAGGACAAGATGGGAAAGCCGTTCGACAGTGGCTCACGATATATAGGGGATGTTTTTAGTTTTCTTTGACTTACGATATTTTTGAGTTATTTATAAAAAAAATATAAAGTAATAGAAATTTACATACGATTTTGACCATATCAAACCCATGAGCATTACTTTGCCTCTGTTACTCAACTGAAATTTGCGGTTGGCCTAATGATATAACCATTTTCGGTATCAACTAATTATTTTCAATCGTAGTTGCTTCCTAATCCCATGAAGCCTCTCATTGAAGATCATATCTCTACTGATTATGATCTTCTTTTTTTCTAAGGGATAAGGCTGATATCCTTTAGTTTCATCAGCATAGCCAACAAATCTAAAACATACGCTCTTATTTTCAAATTTAACTAGCCTTTGAGCTAGTACTTGGGCATAACAAACACACCCAAATATCTTCATATGGCTTATCACTTATTTCTAATCATACCATGCTTCAAATAGTGGCGGACCCAGGAAAAAAATCTAGGTAGAGCGAAGCCCAGTGGCGGACCCAGGAAAAAAAACTAGGTAGGCTGAAGTCGAAAACGTGAAATAAACAGTAGTACCCAAAAGCAAAACAATCCATGATCAAACTATGTTGCAATCACACTAATAAAAGTATGTGATACGAAATAGAAACAACAACTACAAATCGCGTGTTAACATATGTAGATAACGGAAGGACAATGAAAAATACCTCACTAATGAAGCTTAATCCACAATTGTAGATGAGCTGTAAAAGCAGAATATTGGTCATTGTCAGAGTACAAGGCAAGGCATTTTTACAGAGCTATGAAGTACCTGAATAAAAGCAATGAAAATTAATTCATCCCTCAACTATCAAAGAGTAGGTTTTCAATGTCAGTAGATCAATGTCATAATAGGTAAGCAAACAATTATTGTCCACTTTGCTACCACAAACACACAGCATATATTGTTGAAGGAACCACTTCAACATCCTGGCTAGATATCATTCTAGAGAACTAGAAAGCCATGGGCAGTAATTGATCACTCTAAGGCTCTCAGAAACAAAAGGTCTCAAGATAACATAGAAAAAATAGTTCTGCATATAGTGGCAAGTGGAATTGCAGAGTTTTTTTGGAATAGACTGGATAGGCATAATTATAGTATAAGAAATCTCCATTATCCATACTAGGTGTGAACACAGACTAGAACTAACAGGTAACAAATATGACAACTGACAGAACCAGGAAATGGTGTGAAAGCTCTTTCTATTGGAATAGGTAGCTATGGTGTGAAAGCTCTTTCTATTGGAATATGACAAATATACAAATATGACAACTGACAGAATCAGGCTTCTATTTAGAATATTAACTGTTGTATTCACAACTTTCGCCTAAAATACCGGTGTGGAAGACATGAAGGAGAAAATAAAAGATCCGAAGGCCATGTTGCATAAAGCCGATGATAGGTCGCGCCGAGGACAAGATGGGAAAGCCGTTCGACAGTGGCTCACGATATATAGAGAATGTTTTTAGTTTTGGCTTACAATGATTTATATCAATAGTCTGTGATTTTTTGGACCTACGACAGACTGCCTCTCCCGGCTATAAATTGCCCCAAGCTTCCCTCTTCCCTTCTACCTCCACGAGCCGAGCCACCCGTGCCCACACACCTCCTCTCCCTCCGACCCAATTGGAAATCTGCGCGCCAGAGCTCTTCTTGTCGGTCTTCTTCCTCACCGCCGGCCGACACCACATCCGCCGTCGCCGTTTCTTCCCTGGGACTCCTCCCTTCGATTTCCATCCCCAAGAGCACCCGCACACGCCGCCGGCCAGCCTCGATCCCCCTCCGGCCCCGCCAACTCGTCGGTGAGTTTCTATTTTCTCCCTCCTCCCCTCCGGCCGCCGTCGCCCCCACGGCCTCCCGCTCCCGGCCACTCCCAGCGCCGCCTGCCAGGCTAAAATCATGATTTTGATGCTCCTGCGTGCTCACATAGTCAGGCTCAAATCCGTCTCTTTTGGATGCTCTGTTTTTGTGGTAGTATCTACACTCTTCAAATTGGTTTTCCTAGTTAAAGAATGCAGGCTGCAGACAACCTCTCTTAGACAGGTTTCATTCTTCCTAGATGATCGGATCGTCCTGAAAGTACTCATGTTTCAGCGTTGCATCAACTATCGTCTTCCATTTATCTTCAAGCGCTCTCTTTAATTTTGACATGTTCTACTTCCAGAGAGCAAGAGACAAGTCTGCACCATGAGCGGGGGAGTCGAGACGATCGCGGGCGCCGTTGTGCAGCATGTCGCTGGCAAGCTCGGCCAGATCGCCCAGGAGAGGATTGAGCTGATATGGAGCTTCAAAGAGGATGTTGACGATATGAAGGACAAAATGGATGATCTGCAGGTTGCGCTGAACTGTGCCGAAAAGCGCTCCCAAGGGAATGAGGACGAATTGGTGCGACATTGGCTCAAGAAGTACAAGTCTGTTGCCTACGAGATCGAAGACACACTGGATGAGTTGGATGCTAATGACATGATATGGAAAAATAGCCCATGCACGGTACGTACCATGACTCCGGAAAAAAAAAAACTTACGGAGAGACCTCACGTGAGGTCCCATCCACCATTCATCCGGTGAGGCCCACCGTAAAATTTGCTTCCCATGACTCTGACATATACGTACAAAGTTTGTATGGTCAAAAAAAATGCTTAGCATATCTTCTTATTTGTTTATTGCATTTCTACTTATCCTCTTTCACTATTTGTTATTATAGATAATTTTTATTTGGTGGACTTTCATTTGAAAAATTAAAAGCATCTATTCTTATTTTTTGTTCATCTGGGACCATCCTCCACCACGCTGCATGCTGCTGGCTAGCTCACCACCCACCCCTCCCAGTAGCCTGCCACCTCGGTGGCTCACGGTGCTGCCCGTTCTGCCCTTTCTACACAATTTTTTTCAGAATTATTCATGCTGTTAATAGTCGAATCAAATGGTTTGCACTGAATATTCCCACTACCCTCTTTTTTCTTTTTTCTAAACCAATCACCCCCCCCCCCCCCCCAATAACTTTTGCACTGAATATTCCCACTAACCTCTTTTTCCTTTTTTCAACCAATCATCATTCCCCGAATAACTTTTGGCATCTTTCATTCAATGGGTGGGCTTCAGTTTCTCAGTTCCTCGGGCAGCTAGGTGGAGACTGGAAAAGTCAGCTGTTCGACCAAAATTGTCACGAAGTGAAATGTCTTAAAAGTCTCGAAGCCTACTCTCAAGTCTTAACAGTATGTACAAAAACGTTAAAATAATCTAGTTTACACTAGTCGCAAAAAAGTCCTATTTTTCACAACCACAAACGACGAACTTAAACAAATAAGAAAAAGAAATTCACAACTCAACACCAAGACAAGGGTTCATAACAGTGGGATACAGTGGGCATGTGAGTTGGGCAACGTCCACAGTTTGGTTCTCAGAGTCAGTGTTGGCGACTCGGCACGGCATTCCTGTTAGTTATTGTGTCTTAAAAGCATAAACTTTTTTTTCAAGGATACATAGGAGAGCTGCGTTGCAAATGTGTCGGCAAAATGTTTCATACAATTAACATAGCTGAACTATGGCAAGGGAACAGAGCGTAGCTACCAGTGAGACTTAGTAGGGCTCAAGCCCACCCTCCGCTGGTAATGGTTATCATATATAAAGTATCTTTATTGTATTTGTTTTTCTTTTGAATTTGTTTCTATTCTATTTATACATGAATTTGGATTGCATAAGCTCAGTTTGTTTTGTTTGTCTTAATTTATCTTAGTCCTTCTTGATTTTTAGTTAAAAAATAGTTTAGTCCTTCAAGTCTCTCCTCTAATTTCATTCTGGCTTCACCCCTAATGAGGGGGAAACAAGAAAGAGAAATAGAAAGGATAAAGAAGAAGTAACTAGCAACTAGTCTATAGTACAATCAACAGCTACCAACAACAGCAACATAGGCTAATGACTTAGGCCCGCTCCAGAATGCTTGCAAGCAACCTGCACCCGCTAGCTTGCATCGTGTCCTCTTGGATATTCAGTGCTAATTCCAAGTTTCTTGTTAGACGACCCTGAAACACGCTGGTGTTCCTCTCTTCCCAAAGCCACCAAATCACCAGTATGACTACTGCATCAAACTCTTTCCTGGCCTCTCTACTGACGTTTATCCACCACCCCTCCAAGTTGTTTTGTAAATTAGCTATTAGCATTTGGGCGCCACACCAATTAATAATGGTGTGCCGTGCGACAACCGAGGATATTAGAAGGTGATCTATTGTTTCAGGTTCTTGTATTAACATAAAGTTATTTTCGAAAAGCCATGCGATACCAAATGGAGTCTTAAGTGTCATTAACATTTTGGTACATGTTTAATCATCACTCATGCCAGCCCATACATGAGGAACTAAATTGGGATTGTTTCACTTTTGAGTATTGACTAACTAAAAAATATTGTAGGTTAAATTGTTCTTCTCATCATTCAATCCACTCATTGTGCGCATCACCATGCCAAACAAGATGAAAAACATTCGGGTGAAGCTAGATAAGATCGTTGAGGAGCAGAAGAAATTCAATTTCCCGCCAGTTTCTGCCTCAACAGGACAAGCTAAGAATGAAAAGTGGAGAGAAACATTTGTGGGTGACAAAGAAAAAATTGAGATGGTGGGAAGGGAAAAAGAGAAGAAAGACATACTAAACAAGGTGTTGCAGAAAGACCAACAAAACTCTATCATTCCTGTTGTTGGCCTTGGTGGTATGGGTAAGACGACACTTGCAAAATTCGTTTACAATGATAAGGAAACACGCGTGTTTGATGTAAAAGCATGGGTTTATGTCTCAGATAAGTTTGAGCTGAAGAATATTGTAGTTGATATTATCTCTCAGGTAGAAGGTAGCACTCCTGCTAATGATACTGATCAGTATCTAAAAACTCAGCTTGACCGCATATTCTGTGACAAGTTATATCTTATTGTCTTGGATGACTTATGGGAGGATGGGGAACATGAGTTGGAGAAACTGTTAAGCATGCTACAATCCGGAAAGAAAGGCAGCAAGATAATAGTAACCACTCGTATTGAAAACGTTGCTACTACATTACCTCCCTTACATACTTCATCTTTTCATACTGTTGCACCAACTATATTGGAGGGTTTACAAGATCATGAATGTTGGACAATTATGAAGCAAATTTCTCTAGGAGATGGACAATGTCCTGACCTTGAAAAAATTGGAAAAGAAATTGCAGAGAGATGCAACGGAGTACCTCTAGTTGCGACGTCTCTTGGTTACATGATGCGGAAGCATTGCACAGAAAAAGCATGGTTAGACATTAGAGATAGTAATATTCTGGATCTCAAGGATGGTGACAACGTAATTTTGAAGGGTTTGATGCTAAGCTATTACTACATGCCTCCACAACTAAAACTCTGTTTCATGTATTGCTCTATCTTTCCTAAGAGCCATGAAATAGATCGTGACTGCTTGATCCAACAATGGATTGCTTTGGGGTTCATTCAAGAAACTGTTGGTGGCGAACATATTGACGACCTCTTGGGGATGTCCTTCCTTACAATTTTGAATCCCCCTGTGGTACGTGAAATCATTCTTTTTTGAAAGTAATTATAACTTATAAGTGTGCAATTTGTTTTCTGTTTGAATAATCTAAAGTTTGTACCCCCTCCCCCCCAGGCTCCGGCTACAGGGATATTCAAACCCACACTGAAATTTCGTATGCATGGTATGGCACATGATCTTGCAAGATATGTTGCTGGTGATGAATTCTTGTTTTCAAATGCGGTGGCAGAAAACAAGAAGACTGACAATCGGAATTGCCTCTATCAACTACTGATGAATCATAATCAGGCATCATCTACCTATAAGGCCTTGCCAACTAAGGTGAGGGCTCTGCATTTCAAGGAATGCGGTAAAATGCTTCTTCCAGAGCAAGCATTCTCACACGCATTATGCTTGAGAATTTTGGATTTGAGTGGTTGTCATGTGTCAGAGCTACCAAGTTCTGTTTCTAAACTAAAGCTATTGAGATACCTTGATGCTTCTAACCTTCCTATCTCAAACTTGCCTAAATCCTGGAACCAACTCCAGAACATGCAAACCTTGATACTTTCAAATACTTCTCTCAAGACATTGCCCTCTAATATTGGTTGCCTCCAAAAGCTGCAATACTTTGATCTATCAAGTTGTGTCAACCTTCAGGAGCTTCCCACCTCTTTTGGAAACCTATGTGATCTTCTCTTCCTAAACTTAGCAAACTGCCATGAATTGCAGACACTTCCAGACTTTGGCAATCTGCATACGCTTCAGTTTTTGAACCTATCCAACTGCTACAAACTCCACTCTCTACCAGATTCTTGTTGTCAACTCCGTGGTCTGACACATTTTGATCTGTCGGATTGCCATAACCTTGGAAAGCTCCCAGAATGTATCGGTGAACTCTCTAAGCTTGAGTATTTGAACCTGACAAGCTGTTCCAAGGTTCCGATGTTGCCCGAGTCTCTATGCAAACTCGTGAAGTTAAAGAGTTTAAATTTGTCCTTCTGTGTGAAGCTTGAATATCTGCCCTCCTCTATTGGTGTTTTGCAACTGAAAACTTTGGATATTCAAGGTTGTTTCTGGCTTAACAATTTGCCGGACAGCATTTTTAACATGTCTACACTAGAAAATATGGAGGCAACACCAGGGGCGGAGCCAGGATGCAGACAAAGGGGGGGCCGACCCGCCAAGGCGCCGGCGTTATAGGTCCTCGGCGCCGTGTGTCGGCAAAATTAGACATACACATATATAATTAAACATACGCATATATATTGTCATATAAATTCAATCATAACACATATGGCAAAATAATGTAGCATACGTCTAGCATACTGAAAAGACTCTCAATGGTCGCTATTGATACTGGAAGGGTTATGACTAATCTTAGCAATCTATCGACCATTGGATAAATAGAATTTTTACCTAATCTCACTAGTCCCTTTGTTAGATCAGCAAGTGATGGCAATGTACTTAGCTCTAGATGGTTGCATACATCAAGTTGAAAATGTGGTAGTTGACACTCCAATTGAGCTTGATCTTGACTTGAAAAATCAGCGGGATAGTACTTTTCCACCAGAGTACTTATCTTTGAAATGTCAAAGCCATCTTTTCTTGGATCTAGTGAGGCACAAAGTGATAGAAGCTCTGTTGCTTGAGAACTGAATCGATCTTCTAACTCAATCAATTGTTGGTCGACCGCAACATTAAACACATCTATTTTATAATGGTGAAGAGTGGTGGTATTATCATTTTTGTTCCGAGATTTGGTCACATCCACACACCTACAAATTGCGACATGTAGTTAAACAAGTTAGATATGTACCATAAGAATAAAAAAATATGTATTTGTGCTCATATTAAAAAACTGAAGGTAAGATAATAACTTACTTGCGATTTAAACCCGAAATCTCAATCTCGTGCTTGTCACAAAAGGCTTTCACCTCCTCAAGAAGTGGTTCCCAGCCATCATTTCTCAAGTCACTAAGCAATGATTTTGTGTTCGAAATGCAGGGGCCTAATTGACTAATTGACTGTGATGAAGGGTGATTAAGGGGTCCTATTAATGCATTTAGTGGACCATTGGGGGGGCCAGGCCCCTGCCCGCCCCCCCTTGTCTCCGCCCCTGGGCAACACTTGCATTCCTGGTACAAGGTGAAGTCGCTAGACTCAAGGAGCATCTAGATCTGAAAAGTTATTCTCAGCTTGATGGAGGAAGCGGTGATCTATGGAGTCAAATTGTAGATCTCGAGAAGACACACTGCCATGAGCTAGTCATCATCGGCCTTAAGAATGTCGAGCATTTAGAAGAGGCAGAGCAAGCCAAGTTATCCAACAACTCGAAGCTTAGGAGGCTGGTACTCATCTGGAGGCATGACCAAGATAGCCTGGAGGAGAACACTGGTGGAAACAAGGACAAATCGATGCTACAGAAGCTCGTGCCTCCTAGAAGCCTCGAACACCTTTTGTTATATGGCTATATGAGCGTAGACTTCCCTAGTTGGATGTTCGACATTGCCTCCTACCTGCCTCATCTTACCACTGTCATGCTTGAGGATTTGAGAGGGTGCAGCTGCCTTCCTCCTCTTGGGCGCCTGCCGAACCTGAGAGCATTGAGCATGTATAGAATGCCCAATATCAGGAGTATCGGCAAGGAGTTCTATGGAGACTACGGGACTTGTCAGAAACTAAGAATGATTCTTTTGAAGTCAATGGACAACCTGGAAGAGTGGTGGGCAACGAGATCGTCTAATGAAGATGGGGAGTTCTTAATCCCTAATTTACACTTTTTTAGTGCTGTCGACTGCCCAAATTTGAAGTTCCTGCCATATCCCCCAAGGAGTGTATTCTGGGGCTTAGAGAATAGTGACGATGTGTTGCCAGAACGTGGGTTTGGGAGCCTCTCATCTACCACTTCTACATTTTCTTTGTTGATAAAAGGGAGCACACCCTCGTCTTCTAAAGTGTGGGCCAGGATGCAGTACCTCTCTTCACTCGAGTTTCTCAGTCTTACGTCCATCACTGGCCTTGGAACCTTGCCGGAGGCTATCCGACTCCTCATCTCCCTCTGGGCACTTTGGCTGGTGAGTTGTCAGGACTTGGAGACACTACCGGAATGGCTCGGGGACCTTACTTCTTTAGGAGAAATCCACATCGAGGATTGCCCGAAGCTGTCATCGCTGCCGGAAAGCATTCGACGCCTTACGGAGTTGAAGGGACTGCGGATCGTTGGCTGCCGGACTCTGTCAGAGAGGTGCCAAGGGGAGGATCAGCACAAGATCGCTCATATTCCAGAGGTCATATACAAATTGTTGAGGAACCGACGCTGGAGACCAGTCCGAGCGATTCCTCTGCTTAGAACAAGAACGAATCAATCACAGAATCACAGAATAATAGATTGAACACAGAGAGGTAGAGAGAACTCCTGGTCTTTCTTTATTGCTTTAGATTGCATCGGGGTACATAATGAGGGGGGTCTAGGTCCCTATTTATAGTCTACGGTGGGGTGCCCAATTAGATCAGGACTCTGGATAGAGTCCAGGTTTCCTAACACTCCCCCTTGGGCACTCACCCAACATGCTCATGCCTCGTCAAAACTCCATAAAAACCCAGTGGGAAAATTTTGGAGAAAGAGTACATGATACATGTGATGCTGCGATGCACGAATTGCCTCATTAAAAACCTTGGTCGAGAAACTTCATGAAAACTCGTCAAGGGAAAAAGAGTACAATTCACCCAAATTCATTTGGTCTGCAAGACTTTATTTTTGGGTACTTAATCTTCATGATCAAGATTTATTAGCGGGCTTGTGAGAATTCTCCCCCTAAATTCTGCACTTATCTAAGTCTCATCATTCCAATTCCACGCACACTCCTTTCAAAGCTAGATGCGGGGAATGACTTAGTGAATAAGTCTTCATGACTTAGTGTGCAGTACTTCAATTTTGTCCATCTTTGCAATTCATGAGCATAGAGGAACTTGGGGTTGATATGCTTACATAGCCCGTCTGCATTTGTGCAACGCAAACTGTATTATCTTCTTGGATAATTGTGGGGGTTTGCACAATGTTCATTCCACATGACTACTGGATGTGGTGATCCGTTCAGCGAAACCAAGCGCACTCTCATGCGACTTCATACAGTGCTATAATTTCTGAGTGGTTCGTCGAAGTAGCTACCAGGCTTTGCTTAGACGATTTCTAGGAAATTGCAGCTCCACCACATGGAAATACATAGCCTGTTTGCGACTTAGCGGTATGCGGGTCAGACAGGTACCCAGCATCTGCATAGTCAATCAAGTTCAAATCTTGATTCTTTCTGTAAGACAATCCGAGGTCCTTGCTACCTTGGAGGTATCGGAAAATATCCTTTATGCCCTGCCAATGCCTTTGGTGGGCTCTGCACTGTACCTTGCTAAAAGGTTCATGGCAAATGCAATATCCGGTCTAGTGCAGTTTGCTAAGTACATGAGCGCTCCCACTGCACTCAAGTATGGGAATTCCGGTCCCAGGACTTCCTCCCCCTCTTCCCTAGGTCGGAAATGATCTTTTTCTTACTGCAAAGACCTACCGATCATCGGTACTTTCGAGGGAAATGCCTTCTCAAAGCCAAACCTTTCAAGCACCTTCTGGGTGTAGGTCGACTGATATACCAAGATTCCTTCAGGGACATGCTCAAGCTGCAGGCCTAAGCAAAACTTGGTCTTGCCCAAATCTTTCATTTCAAATTCTGACTCCAAGTAGGAGCTTGCTTCTTTTATGTCTTCGGTTGTCCCGATGATATTCAGATCATCTATGTACACAGAGATTATACAGAATCCATTCTGGGATCGCCGTATAAATACACAAGGACAGTCTTCGTTGTTCGTGTAGCCCTTTTTTTTTTGCAGAGAAAGTCGCTCAAGCGATTATACCACATTCTTCCAGATTGTTTCAGTCCATACAGTGACTTTCTGAGTTTCACACTGTACAGATTTCTATTTGCTCTGTCTTGATTCGGGAGAGTTATTCCTTCATGGACTTTCATATAAATCTCCGAATCCAAGTTACCGTAAAGGTATACAGTCACAACATCCATCAATTTCATTTCTAAGTTCAAGTTCACTGCCATTGAGATCAAGTATCTAAAGGTAATTCCACTCATGACTGGGAGTAGGTTTCTTCATAATCAACTTCAGGATGTTGAGTGAAACCTTGGCTACTAGCCTTACTTTGTATCTCACTACTTTTTTTTTCTTTTCTCCTTCGAACAAATACCCACTTGTGCCCTACGGGGTGCACATGGGGAGGCGTGCGGCATACGGGCCCAAACGCCTCTCTTTGGTTCAGAGATAGCAATTCAATTGCTATTGCCTTCTTCCAATCTTCCCAATCTGATATTTTCTTACATTCAGCGAGCGATGCAGGCTCGGGATCAAGATCGATGATGGAGGCAATTTTCTTTGCGAAGTAGATATCGATATTAGTTGTTGTCCTATTCAGGGACTCTCCCGTGTGCACATAATTTATAGCTATTTCTTCATGAGTTGCTTCTTCTGGAGCGATTGCTTCTTCAGGAGCTTCACCTTGCGCATCGCTTCTTTCAATTGCGGTGGCAAAGTCCCTTTAGTTTTTCGGCTCCGATGTGTGCGCACACATCCATGCCGATGGGGATATTCAGATCCTGTATGCCCTTTTCTGAAGGTGTCATACTTGTGCCAGGTCTCAACTGGCTCCCCTTCTCATTTTGGGGGACTTCAGTGATCGGCTGTGATAAATCTCTCTTATCCTACTTCACCAGGCGTCCCCGGTTACTAAGGATTCGAGGAACCGGAGTTCTCGTCCTCTTTTTTTTTATTTTTCTGAGGCCTCTGGACGAGATTAGGGATACCTTCTGTTTCTTTGGTATTTCAACCCTCTCCGGTGCAGTGCGTGCAGGCACATGCGACTTAGTCACGCTCTTCAAATCACTAAAGTGATCAGGCAGCTGATTTGCCAATGCTCGCAAATCAATTGTCTTCTGGACTTCTCTTGTCTTCTGGACTTCTATTGTGCGCGGGTCATCTGCATGGATTCCCCAGGCTTGCCACGTAATTTCCCGACATTCTTCATCAAGGGGTTGATTTCCTCCCCCTAATGTTGGGAAATTTTCGGTGGTGGCCCTTGCGCTGTTGCATAGGTGAATGGATGTTTTAGGCCGAAAATCTGAGGTTGATGAGATTTGCTGCATGAAGGACTGCGTGTCCCCAATATGCAGCTGCTAGATTTCAATTATGCAAGAGGGGTCGGGCAATAAATTTAATTCTCTTAATTAAAGCCTCTGCCAAACCATTCTGGGTATGGACATGCGGTACCGAATGCTCAACTGCAATTTCCATCGCCATGCAATAATCATCAAATGCCTTTGAAGTAAATTCGCCGGCGTTGTCCATTCTGATGGACTTGATGTGATGATCAGGAAACACATTTCTGATGCGAATGATCTGCGAGATCAAGTTTGCAAAGGCGTGGTTTTTCGTGGATAACAAACCCACATATGACCACTTCTAAGAAACGTCAATGAGCACCATGAAATACTTGAATGGCCCTGAGATGGGCTGAATGGGACCGCAAATATCACCCTGGATGCATTCCAGGAATGCAGGGACTTCATCCTTCACTTTCAGAGTGGAGGGACTAGTTATTATTTTCCCGGTGCACATGCAGGGCACACAAAATCTTCATGATTGGGAAATTTTTCATTAATATTATGCCCATGCGAGTTATTTATTATGTTTCTCATCATCCTAAGACCTAGGTGGCCTAATCTGTCATGCCAGAGACAGAAGAGTTCAGAGCTTTTAAATACCGTCTTCAGGACAGTGTACGCTGCAGGCGCCTTAATGTTGGTATAATATAGCCCAATTTCTAGTGAAGGGAGTTTTTCTGATTCCATTCTCGTCGCGCTTCGTAATGAGCAGGTATTCAGTACCGTACTCTTCTTTAGTCTCAACGTGGAAACCATTTGCGCGGATATTCTTAAAACTTAGGAGAGTTCAAGTCGATTCTGGGTACAATAAGGCTTCTTTAATGACCAAAGTTGTGCCCATTGTGGCTCTTCTGAAACCGATCATACATGCATCGCTTCCGGCGATTGTCGTAAGGCTGCCAGTGCTTTTACGAATCGACTGAAAATTCTTAATCTCTCTTAAGATGATATTCCTTGTGCCGCTGCTAGCTAAGCACACTTCCTTCATAGGGCGCTACACGTGTTCTAATATAGGGTATTTATTAACATGTATGAGAAGGCAATCAACATATAAATAAAATACTCCAATATCAGAACATATCATGCCATCATAAACTGAATAAATGAATGAATTCTTCAAATATCATCCAACCATCACGAGAAACAACAGTTCTTAAGTACCATCCATGCAAATTCTAAAATATTCTTCCACACAAAATAAATGACAATTAAAGTCGAAATGCATTCAGTGCACTAGACTTCTTCTGCTATTTTCTCGGGGTTGACATTCTCTTCGAGAGAAATCATGGCATTGGCTGCTGCTAGGCCGAGAGGGGGTGCTGCTGCTTGGATGGTCTCAACCTTCATTAGCGCGGGCAGCTGCTAGGAACTCTCCCCCTCAACCGATGCAAAGTGGGCTTCATGCTGCCCTTTGCCACCCCGTTTTAGCTTGTTAGCCTTATTCTCATGTGGAGCGTCTGATTTACCTTTCTGGGCTACGGTCTTACCCTTACTTCCCCTTTTCTCTATCAAGGGCTTTCGCACCTTGTTGCTCTCGGCGTTGGCTTCACGGCCAGTGGAGCTACCAGATGGCTGAGTGACTTAGTTCTTGCGGAGAACTTTGTCCTGAGCCTCCGCAACTTGCATCATATCAATCAATTCGGCATATTCCTCATAGCCGTCTTGACAATAATTGTGTGCGGATTATGCTGCATTGGGGTGGAAGGATTTTCTCAATTTTCTGTATTGGGGGTACAAATCCTGTGCAAGGCAAAATTATACTCCCCGACCGTCTTAAAGTCGACAAACCTCAGTCTGATCCACTCCTGCTCTGCTTGAGGAAGAATGGTGTACTTCAGCCTCTCAAACCACTTCTTGAGTGCGGTCCAGAGTGCTAGCGCTTTTCTCCGCCGTATACTCATTCTTGAGAGTGAGGTAGAGGTGGTGTCTGAGAGAATAAAGTGCCTGATCATTCTCCTCAGGTTTGGGTTGGGCGTTATTCAGTCTGCCAAGTCCAAAAGCAGCGCGGAGCTTCCTGGCTCCAAGTACAATCTCGACATCGGATGCCTACGTCAGATAGTTTTGGCCATGCTGGGCCAGCTCCTCGAACTTCTGGTTCGTGATGCCAGTCATCTATATGTGTATAAGTCTACTGCTGGTAGACATGCACGGAATAATTCACTACGGGTAAATAAATGGTACAAAAGGTTCTCGCAATGTTTCATAATTTTCTGTGTATTTTCTATGCTTTTACTGCTAATTTCAGTGATTAAAAGCAATTTTCAGCAATTACAATTAACCAAAACAGTAAATAAATACAGAAAATACAGAGAATAATAATGGCATAAATAAATAAGCTTCAAATGCTGAAAATAATTCAAAATTCGGATTCCCGAGGCCCTTTTATGCTAAAATATGAAATTTCAGCAAATTCTGCAAATTCCAGGGGGGTTTTGCGCAAAATTTCAGTTCAGAGAAAATTCGCGTAATTTTCTGATTTACCGAGGGGTTTTCTGCAAAATTCTGGACCCGCTCGTAAATATGAGGGCTTATTCGCAATTTTCGGAACTACGATGCCTTTCCTGCAAAATTAAGGACTTATATTAAAGATTCAAGGGCTCTTCGGTAATAGTTAGGACTTCGGGTCCTTTTTTGCAAAATATCAGGCGCCGGACCATCCCCCGTTTTTTTTTCTTTCTGGCCGGCCCGTTGGCTTCCTTGGCCCATTCACCCCCCCGGCCCAATTGGCCTGCTTGTGGCCCACCGCTCATTGGCCCATCGGCCGGCCCATGTGCCAGCCGGCCCATGCACCGGCTTAAGGTGCCGGTTAGGGTTTCCCCTGCCGATTTTTTCGTGGCGGCGGCGGCCCGAATCGGGTTCGGGTGGCGGGCGGCCGCATGGGTCGGCGAGGCGGGGTGAGGCGAGCTGCCGGCGGCTGCGGGGCCGTGCGAAGGAGGCCGGGCTGCGGGACCGGGCGGAGGAGGCCGACGGCTGCGGGGCCGGCGCATGGCGCAAAGCGGTGGCGCCGTTCAGGGCGGCTAGCCGGTTGGGCGTCGGCGTGCGGGCCGCGCTGCGGGAGGGGCGCCGTCTGCAGGCGGCGTGCGGCGGGAGAGGCTGGCGGCCAAGTGCCGGGCGGCGGCGGCTTCGAGCGCTTGCGGGCGACCAAGCGACGGCGTGAGGCGGCCCGGCCGGGCGGACGCCGAGCGGCGGCGTCGAGCGGGGAGGCCGGCGGGAGCGCGGTCTACAGGGCCGTGCGGCGGCGCGGGAGCGACCGAGGGGTCGGCTTTCGGGCTAGCGGCGGCACGGGGAGTGCCTCGGGCGCAGTTGTGGCTGCGCCAAATCCGGCTTCGGGCCGGGGTAGAAACCGAGCAAACACGGCGGCGGCTTAGAGGCTGAGCGGGCACGGCATACGAAATGCCGAGGTGGCGCATGCAGGCGCAGTCCACGGTCGGCGGCGGCCGGTCTTCGGGCGCGGCCGGACGGCGCGCATATGCGGGCGCTGCGGGACCGAGGCGGCGGCGCTTCGGGGCCGGCCGTCATGGTGAGGCGGCTGTGGGCCAGTCTCAGGCGGAGGAGAGCGCGCGTACGGGCGCGAGTGCACGTGCAGGTGCGGTAAGGCCGAGCGGCAGGGAGCCAGCCGTGGAGGCTTCATGCCGGTGATGGGTCGGCGATGGCTTCTGGCCATTGCCCCCTTTGTGCTGTTTGTTTTTATGCAGGGGCCAACCAAACAACAAAAGAACAGATGCATAAATTTTCGTATAGTGATCATGTTGGATCAAACAAGGCCATGCAAAATTTCCAATCTATGATGCAATCGACATCTACCCCGTTTCGCAATCTACCGATCGACATTGTGCCGGCGACTTCAAGTCTGCTCGCGGTAGATTAGGGCGGATTTGCATCGTTCTACAGTGCAATCAACATCTACCCCGTTTCTCAATCTACCGATCGGCATTGTGCCGGCGACTTCAAGTCTGCTCGCGGTAGATTAGGGCGGATTTGCACCGTAGAATTTCAATCTAGAACGCGAAAAGAAAATACAGATTCAAAAGCGATCTAGAAAATTCAATCTGTGCTTCGATGATTACCTCGTTCACCGGAGCGAAGTCGTGCTGATAACGTGTTGAGGAACCGACGCTGGAGACCAGTCCGAGCGATTCCTCTGCTTAGAACAAGAACGAATCAATCACAGAATCACAGAATAATAGATTGAACACAGAGAGGTAGAGAGAACTCCTGGTCTTTCTTTATTGCTTTAGATTGCATCGGGGTACATAATGAGGGGGGTCTAGGTCCCTATTTATAGTCTACGGTGGGGTGCCCAATTAGATCAGGACTCTGGATAGAGTCCAGGTTTCCTAACACAAATAACACAAGCTTCACACCTCAACTGCATGCCGAGATCTAGCGTGGTGAGTGAGATCCTTAATTTTCTTTCAGCTACTGTTTCCTTTTTACGCTCCGTTTTTTCCCTGATTCTCGTTGCTTGTTTGTTGTAGGTAGTTCTGGTATATTGTAAGATTTGCTTTGGCGCTCCCCCTCCAAGGTAAAGTTTGCCAGACTTTAAGCGCTTCATTAGTGAAGGGTTAAACTGCGTGTACAGTTGTTAATCGATATTTTGCTTATAGTATGTAACGCGAGCTCGTACAGGCAATTGGTGAAGGTGATGCATGAGCTGTGCCGCTAAGTAGGATGAAAACGGATCGAATAATTTTTGTCAGATTCAGAAGAAAATGAATCCAGATCACCTCGGATCGGATTTTAGCCGAGTAATCTTATATCAGAAACGAATACAATTTTTTTATCAGTAACTAATATAAATACAGTAGACATATTATTCGTTGAATATAAATATAAATTATCTAGATAATAAGAAAATCGGATATCCATAATTTTAGCCTATTATCCCAGCTAGCCAAGCCACTAAGCCAGCCGACCCGCCTCAATCCATCGCTCTAATCTCCATTAGGGATTTTCCACAGACCACAGGGCACAGATGCCGCCGTCACGGTTTCACATCGAGTCCTTCCTCAATCCTCATTCCTCAAGAGCAGAGTGAAGCCGACCTCGCCTCGCCGCCGTCCGCCGGCCATCTCGCCCGCCTCCGCCGGCTCCTCTGCGCTATCTCGCCGGCCTCCGCGGGCTCCCCTGCGCCTTCGCCAGCTCCCCCTCTCGGCCACAGTGCCTCCGCGGATCCCCCTCGTGGCCACCTCGCCTCGCTGCCGGCCACCTCACCGGCCTCCGCCCGCGGTACCTCGCGCCTACACCGGCTCCGCCCATGGCCCCTTTTGTGATCCGCTTCGTCCGCCGCCGGCCACCCTGCCTCATCTGCCACCGGCCACCTCACCCGCCCTGTTCCCCATCGAAGGTAAGCATGCATACCTTTTCCCCTTTGTTGTAAATTGTCTCCTTCAGAGACTAGCTACGTACGTGTAAAATGTCTCCTTTAGATTACAATAGAAGAGTTTTAACTACACTTTAAGTCAATCATGATTGTCCAGTGTGTCCATTTCGACTTCATCAGTTTTGGAACATACATTTGACCTCTTTACCGTTGAATTATGGATGAATAACTAATCAGCAGTTTGCAGTTTGCACAGGGCAACTATTTCCCCATGCGCAATAGTTCATATAGATTCCTTTAGTGTTAAATAATGGATGACAAACTAGTCAGTAGTTTGAGCAAGGCTACTATTTCCTGATGCGCAATAGTTCATATAAATAGAGTGTCGACTATCAGTAATCTGGTTTGTAGTCTATATATTTGTTAAGCCTACAGGATTTTCTTTTCTGCTAAATTTGTTGTACTTTCAGTTGAGATGCAGTCAATTATCTGCATCATGTTTTTTTTATCGGTTGGCTTATTAGTCATGAATTTTTACCCAACACAAACTATAGTCTGATATTTTCAGTTACCTGCATCATGTTTTTTTTTGTCGGTTGGCTTATTAGTCATGAATTTTTACCCAACACAAGCTATAGTCTGATATTTTCAATTATATTTCTAGTTACTTTCAATTGTATAACATGCATGCCTCATTGATATTTTATGTAGTCCCTCCACTATGTTGTGATAGATTTGTGATGGAATCTATAACTGGAAGTAGCATGGCAAGTGTAAGCAGTGCATCTCCTGCTTTGCCGGTGCCACAACCACCTTCCATTGCTACAAATGTTGATGATCCAGCTGCTGGTGCCTTGATCCTGAAGTCGTGTAAGCTTTGATTTGTACCAAAGAGTGGACTGCAGCATTTCGAAAAGGTGATATTGAGTTCTACACTTGTGTTTGATTGGTTTATGTGTAGTATGTGACAAAATCTATGAGTATAATTAATCTTTTGACATGAAGGTGGAGATATCGGTGGATCTATCCTCATTGAGATGGATATGGAGGGCATTGAGCGATGCTTCACAATCTTGGCAACGGTTTGCTGTTTTTTTTAACATAACTATGTAGTTGTTTGGCTTAATTTATTGCCACCTTGATACATGATACTTATTGAAGTACAACATGTAGTTGTAGAAGCACGAGGATATGTATGATTTGGAGGAAGATGTGTTGGAGGACATGGATGAATGACCAATCACTAGGAAAATCTCCAAGCGGATGAACATATTGTCATATGGGCCACATTGATTCTACCTGCATCTGCAATCTGGATATTCTAGTGTAAACTTGTTCACTTTTAGCTATTTGGACATTGTTTGCGAATTGGGGATTGGTATTTGCAATATGGTAAATTGAAAAGCTTTATTACTCTGATGGTTAATGCATTTGGAATTATGGATCTTTTCGTGAATCGGTGAATGTAGTATTGATTGTGGCAGTTTCTTTTCTTTCTTTACCTAGCTCTTTATAGTGATTTCTTTTCAAGAAATGGAGGGGTTCTTGTTCAAGAATTCGTGGGGCTGGTGATGTGGTGTGAAATTCTGGTATGAGTTTAGCTCAATGCATATATAACGTAAATTTGTCAATTTTCTCGTTCTTTGTAGTTGAGTTCTTTGGGAAATTGGCTTTTCTGTTTGTAGACTGCCGAGTTCGACATTGATTTTTAAGCTCATCGTTTTGTGCACAACATAAATTCTAACAAGTCTGAAACTTAGTAATCTGTATGGTCAATGTCTTGGAACGTTGGGAGGTTTGTGGTTCAATTTCTATTGGGTTTGGTGATAAGAAGATAAATCTTGATGTAGGAACATTTTTAGATTTGTTCATTTCATTGTTGTTTTATTTAATTTTGTATACGTCTTGCATTGCTGTGTGAAAGGCAAAAGTCAGAACTTCTTTTCTCTTGTTCAAAACATTTGAATGTTTGATGGTTTCTGGCTGAAGAATTGATGGCTTTGGTGCCAGGATGATCAGTGATAGGATTTGTTCATTGTTTGTTTTGCCAGTTGATCTGCTAAAGTTAAGGACTATGAGTGCCACATGCCCACATTGCATCCTTGCCATTTTCTTCCACTAAAGCCTCATTGAAGTATTAAATCTGAAATGTTTAAGGTATTTGATCCCATCTAAATTTGAGAACTATCTAGCATGTGAACTATGATGACCATTTGGAAGTTTGCAATTATATGGTTGAAGGGGCTGGGACCTCTGGGTCTTGGGTCTGGTGATCTCAAACAAAATTCGGTGGCTGTAGTTGACATTTCCATTTTCAGTCATTAGTAAGCATTTTAGTTTCTCTTGCTTACTGTGTTACATGGAGCATTGAGATTCCATGCTTTGGAAGCGTTGTTAACGACAACTTGGAGTTCTTGATGCTTTATTTTTAAGTTCTTTTCAAACCTTCGTGTTTTCAAATGATGGTCAATTTGAAAATAATTTGATGTTTTCTGACAAACAGATATCTCTAAACATGGGATAAATGTTGATGAAGGTATAGTTGATATTATATTCTGAACTAAAAGACCCGTTTACTATTCTACACATAGATATGAGTGAAGAAATCAAGAATGGTGTCATGAACCAGGGTTCATGCGGAATAAACACCACCTCCCCTAACAGATGGAATCTAATCTCAATTATATCTCTAACTAATATCATATCTCTAACACAAGGAAACTAATCTTTAACTCAAATAGAAACCAATCTCTAATTCTTAATAATAACCCGGCTAGGTCCAAGGCCCACCTCTATGACAATGGTTGTATCATTTTGTTAGTTCAGTGAATGGCCTTTGTGCTTTGATAGCTGTGCTTCCCCTATGGGGGTCAGGGTGATGTTTTTTAGTTTTCTAGTGTAAAATTGTTCACTTTTAGCTATTTGAACATTGTTCATAACTATCTTTGTGTACAAGTATATTTCTATTTGGACATTGCTCAGTGAATGGCTTTTGTGCTTTGATAGCTGTGCTTTCCCTATGGGGGTCAGGGTGATGCTTTTTAGGCCCTGTTCTTTTCAGCTTCTAAAAGCTGCTTTTCGGCTTTTTTTACAGTAACTAGCTTTTAATAGAGTATTTTTTCAAGATAGGGTTTACTAGTTGATTGTAGTACATACTTTACTGACTTCATTTATATCGGCAAAAATCGCACATGAGTTTCTGTTACTCTATAATCTCTCGTTCAAACAGCCCAAAAGCCACAAACCGCAGCCAAAAGCCACAAGCCGCAGCCAAAAAGAACAGGCCCTTAGTTTTCTAGTGTAAAATTGTTCACTTTTAGTTATTTGGACATTGTTCATAACTATCTTTGTGTACAAGTATATATCTATTTGTACATTGCTCATAACTATCTGGATCTGCAATCTAAATACTGCATCAAATTGAACAGATGATTTTTCATTTTTAAATTTGGGCTTCTTCAGTACTACTGTAAGAGGAATAGTGCAAAAGGAAGATGACAAAAAATATAAAAATAAATATGGCAAAGTCATTATCCGTCTGTATTTGATCTGTTTTTACCCCTACACACACATATGAATACATTGACGAGGGTATATATTTTCATTTTAAATATACCACTTAAACAAATATGTTATATTTATTTATTACTTTTGGTATATTTAAATATTAATTCTGAGATACTCCAATATGATTTGGTTGAAGAATTTTCTTAAGTCCTTTATTTTTTTTGTTATATACTCTTTTCTATATATAAAAAGAATATATGCATAAATTATGCTATAAAAAGTCGATTTTGATAACACTTTTTATAAAACTCACTTTGAAGTATTTTATAATCATTATACTTGTACAAGGGCCGAAACAACCTCAGAACGATATTGATATATACCTAACACCGTTGGTGAAAGATCTAAAAATATTGTGGATCGAATGGGTACAAGTATGGGATGCGTACAAACCAGAAAACCTTACTTTACGCTCTTTGTTGTTCTGCACTATAAATGATTATCCTGCTCTTGCTAACCTGTCGAGCCAAAGTACAAAAGTGACCAAAATCTGTATTCACTGCTTAGATGATACCGAGAGTATGAGGCTAAAGCATTTGCGCAAAATCATGTACATGCGCCACCGTAGGTTCCTTCGGAGGGTTCACCTATACCGCAGAATGAAGAAACAATTTAACAGAGAGAACGAGGACAGTTCAACTCCAAGTCATTTAAGCGAAAAAGAGCTCTATGATATGGTTTAATATACACTTAATTTAATCTCAATACATTATAAATTATCAGTAACACCTCTGTATAAAATGTTCTACATACAAGCTAAACACATTACCGCGACAAATTGTGCAAGGCCCACTGGTACAACCTGGTCACTGATCGATGCCCAGTCGGGGACCTGGTTGACACGAGGCTCATCGCCAACACCACTGACGGCAAGAACCCATTGAGCCAGGTGTCCATTAGGGACATTGCTTCGGGTGCCCTGAAGAGGCTCCTCGTGTCGCCCCTAGCCCAATCGAATCGTCCCTCAATCCCTCATGCCTCATACCTGTGACCCTGTGGACTGTGGTTGGCGACGGCATTGACGGCGGGGAGGCGACGAACCTCTGCAGGCGGCGGTGTGCTGGACTGCCAGTCCGCTGATGGGGCGCTATCGCGGCTCACCCTGAGCCACCGACCACGATGAGTCCATGACCAGGCGCCCAGGCGAGGCGGTGGCTGGGCGGCGTGGCGCCTAGCATAGCGCCAGACGGCCAGGAAGGAGTCCCCGACTTCCGGTCGGTCTCCCGCAAGCAGGTTGTGACTATGAGGAAGGGGAGAGGATCTGCTCATCTGCATACTGCATCTGCTCAAGCTCATCTGCCTGATAAGTGATAAATTTGTTGCACAGCTGAGGACCCGAGGGCCGAGTCGCCGAGGTGAATGTGATTATGTATTTATGTATGTGAAATTAATCCCCTGGTACTTCAGTCTTCAGGCAGATATTAGACGAAGTTACTTTCCTGATTGTGTTAGAACGTAGAAAGATGTATCATGTATGTTTCTTTTATCCAAGATTTAATTAACTGCATGAAGATATGGGTATTACGAAGAGTAATTCTTTCAGACGTTGTAACTTTTTTGGCCAAATGATCTGGAAATTCATAGTCAACTTTTGATATTGCCGAAGTTCAGAGTTCACCAAAACCATCCAATTTGCATCATTATCTCTACATGTTCAAATTCTCTGCCAACAAAATGACCTTGTTTGAACAAAATGAAGCCCTTTCTTTGTTTTATGATCCTTCATTTAGCCTCCTGATGTTTCGACGATTTAGTCTATTCATGAAGCAATTTATAGCTTTATGTATTATCACAAAGGCTGGTAGTGCAGTGGGCTGGTAGCCTGCTGCCTCAGTGCCTACTCTGGTCATGGCCTGGTGCTGCGAGCCTGCTACTTTCGGTTTTAGCCTTTCAGGTTGTCAGGTTGATAACAACATGCTAAATTGCTGATTGATTATCCATCGGTTTGGTGTAAAGATGGATGGCTAGATTTTCGATTGGGCTCGGTGGCGGCTAGATTTGTTTGGTCGGCGATGGCGGGAAAGTGCGTTGCTAGGGTGGCCCTCATCGCTGTGCAGGCTGTGCAGCCGAGGACCCAAGGTGAACCTCTTGGTGACTTGGTTTTCCATAATTCCATTGTTTACCACTAAGAGATAACAGAGGGTTCAATAATTTTAAATTTGTGCAGTTGTGATTGGTTTGGTAATTTAGTTTCATGTATTGTTATTTATAGTTTCGTAGAGTTGCAAGAAATGGAGAAAGGAATATTCACAATCGCAATTTCTAAATTCATTACTAAATTTGCTTATTTTGATGTACAAATAACTGTTTATATATATTTATAGGCTTTGGGAGGCACAGTATCTATTACCGAGATACAATTTTCGTTGTATTTTCTATTTTTACTATGTTCATGTTATAATTATATGCGATTTTATATTGCAAAAGATAATTTGATTTATATTCAGTTCGTTTATCTTTTCTTGATCATATCTCACTAGCTCTCCTTAAAATTTGGTTTTAGGTCCGCTACTAGCTGCTGTCGGACTCCATGGGCGTCGCGGGCTCCGGTCTGGTGTTGCCGGCGCAGGTGGCGTCCTCGCACAACGTCGCCAAGAAGTTCTTGCTCTGCCTCCCGAGGAGCGGCGACGGCGTGGCCCCGCTCCTAAGCAACAAAGACAACCCCGCGTACTACATCTCGGTCAAGGCCATCGCCGTGAACCAAGCGCAGGTGCACGTTCCGGAACACGCACTCGCCAGTGGTGGCGTCGTGCTCTGCACGAGGGTGCCGTACACCCTGCTCCGGCCGGATATATACCGTCCGTTGGTGGACGCGTTCGACACGGCCCTGGGGCGGAATGCGAGAGTCCGCGCGGCGGTGCCGCGGTGGCATCGTTCGAGCTCTACTACGACTCGCGGGCGCTGGGGTCGACGCGTCTCGTCTACGCGGTGCCGCAGATAGACCTGACGCTGGAGGGCGGCAAGAACTGGCGAACGTGAAGGAGAACACGACGTGCCTCGCATTCGTGGAGATGAAGGGGGTGAAGGCCGTAGACGGCAGCGCGCCAGCGGTGGTGGTCGGGGGGGTCCTGATGGAGAACAACCTGCTGCAGTTCGACCTGGAGTAAGAGGCGGCTTCAGCAGGCTGCTCTTGGGGAGGCAGACTGCCTGCGGTAACTTCAATTTCATTCGGAGCTACTACTAGACTTTTTACTTGTACTGCATACTACTAGACTCTTTTACTTGACCTGTGCGATATCTGTCGCCTAAATAAAGAACTTCCGTTTAGTCTCACCAATGGCTCCATCGATCGCTGCGAGCCACGACTGCTAATATCATCTACAACATGGAAACTATGTAGACATACACAAATTAAGCACTTTGCAGTTCGCTTATTTGTATGTTTAGCATTTCCGGAAGGGTTTGCGAAATTGAAAAAAAAACTGAACTGTAGCAACGCATGGAAAAAGAAAACAAAGGCCATTTCGGGCCCAGATCCCCAGTTTCCCCATGCAGCCCATCATCTGTGCTCAACCCCCCCCCCCCCCCCCCCCACTTGACGGTCTGCACACAGGCCGCTCTGTTCCAGCAGCGACGAAAGTTCCTCTGAAGAAAAATGGACATCCTTTAAAATTGGAACATGGTCGCGTGTAACAGAAGTCTCCGAAACCATTAGAGCAGGTACAATAGGGCTTAGTCAGCAGGCTATAACAAATATAATATCAACCAAATCTTACGTGGCAGAGAGAGAAAGGAAGAGAGAGAAGGAAGCTGACTACTAAATAACAGCTAGCTATAGCACGTAAAAATATGCATTTCACTCTCTTACACGTGGTGCCAAATAGTTATTGTAATAGCTACCTTATTGTATGAACTATTTTTTTGAAGACTATAGATGAAATAGACAAGTGTTATAGCCACTAGTTAGCTATACTATTGTACTTGCTCTTAGTCGAGCCATCAGCCGTAGCCGTAGATAAAAATAAATAAAGCACGCTAAATCTTCGAGAGCATGAGTGCGAACCCCACACGTAAAACCACGACATCCTTGCATTCGTGGATAGATCTCGAACGAAGTAGAATTTCCACTTTTCCAGCATCGCATCCTTTGACCTGCGGTTTCCAGGATCGATACCCCAGATTGAACGAGTGAACGAGATCCGATGTGTATGCCAGTCTGATCAATAAACTAATGTACTACATTTTTAGCGGAAGAAACCCCACGTCCTACTATCCTAGAGCTTAGAGTTATGCATAGGGATGAATAGTGTCTAAACCATATTCGTATTTATATTTATAAATGAATACAAAGTGAATATTGTAACGAATATGAATTCGAATCGAGTACCTACTTAATTCGATCAGATCTAGATATTTTTTATAACTTATATAATATGAAGACATTAATAACATTTTATCCTCGTATAATCATGTTTAATAGTTCTAATTCATTTACTTCACCTAAAGAAACACGAATTTACGTTCAATTAAAAAACTTGTCCAACTAATTAGTTGTATTATAATAAAATATGTATATTGCTTCTTCAAATACGGATACGGATAGTCCAGATAAAATAATATTTTAGATGTTAAAAGTCTATACCATATTCGCATCTATATTTTTATACGAATTCTAATACGAATATGATAGAAATTGTTAATCAAATGAAAAACCTATACCATATTTGTATCCTATCGAATACGGTAATCGAATAATACAGATAATTCATATCTACTTTTCACCCCTAATATGTACGATCGAGGCACCTCTTCAGTCATAGCCAACGAAAACAGTTTCATTATGAAAAAAAATAATCAGAGGGTAATGGATGGGACAAAATTTCGCCTTTTTGGTAAAAAAAAAATTGGTCAAGGTGTTGAAACATCATTTGAATTTTTTTAACGAAACTTAACTAAAATTTAGCCAAATTTAACAGAAATTTAACCGGATCGTTTTTCTTTCGAAAGTTAACGGAAGGAACGAAATTGTGAGCCCTGGTCATGGCTAGCTCATGACCACTCGGATCGTCGAGCTTGACGAAAGCGAACAATGCAATCAAGGACGCTGGGTGTCACTGTTTGTAATGGCTATTCTCTATGCTTGGTTTACCCATGTGATGAAAGGAGCTAACAATTAATGCACATGTAAGCACCGACAATTTTTCCCAAACACAAACCTGGGCGTCATAGCGAGGTGGAGAAGCCTCGATGAGCCTCCCACGAGCACGAGAATCACGGCACTCTCCTGGCCAGCTGATCGTCGATCGATCGCTTCCAGCAGATCGATGGTAGACCAATAACAATTAACAAGACAACTGGTGATAACTTCGAAAACAACAAGTCAGAATGCACAAGCAATATCATATCCGACGAATTCTCCGATCAGATCTGCAGACTCCAGTACTACACCACATATAAGCAGTCACACATGGAACACCAAAGCTGTGCAAACCAAACCAAGCGGTCGAAATGTCGCAGCCCACACGCCGCCGCCTCCTCCTTGCCATCTCGCTCTGCATCTCGGTGTTGTCCCCATGCGCACTAGCGAGCGACGGCAAGGGCAAGCCCCTTGTCACGGCCATCACCAAGGACGCGGCCACCTCCCTCTACACCGTCCCCATCAAGGACAACCGCCCGCTCGTCCTCGACCTCTCCGGCCCGCTCATCTGGTCGACGTGCGCCGCCTCCCACACGACGCTACAGTGCCACCACCATGAGTGCATGCACGCGCACAGGTACCACCCACCAAACTGCCCGCACAACGGCTACGGCCACGCCGACGCGGAAGACCCCTTCAGGTGCAAGTGCACCGCCCACCCTTACAACCCCTTCGCCGGGCAGACCTCGTCGGGCGACCTGACGCACACGACGCTCTCCGCGAACGCCACCGATGGCAAGAACCCGCTCTACCCGGTCTCCTTCTCCACCGTCACCTCCTGCGCGCCGGACTCCCTCCTGGCGAAGCTGCCGGCTGGTGCCGTCGGCGTCGCGGGGCTCGCACGCTCCAAGCTCGCGCTGCCCGCGCAGGTCGCGCGCACGCAGAAGGTCGCCGACAAGTTCGCGCTCTGCCTCCCGAGCGGCGGCAACGGCCAGGGCGTGGCCATCTTCGGCGGGGGCCCGCTCTTCCTCCTCCCGCCGGGCCGGCCGGACGTCACGGCGACGCTGGCCGGTGAAACCCCGCTCCACACGAACAGGGAATTCCCCGGGTACTACATCTCGGCCAACAAGGGCATAGCCGTGAACCAAGTGCAAGTGCCACTGTCCGAGCACGGGCCACTTGTCATCGGGCTCTGCTCGAGGATCCCGTACACGGTGCTCCGGCCCGACGTGTACCGTCCATTCGTGAAGGCGTTCGATCAGGCCACGGCCGAGAGAGCAAGAATCACCCCGCCGGTCGCGCCGTTCGAGCTGTGCTACGACTCGACGAAGCTGGGGTCGACGCGGCTCGGCTACGCCGTGCCGCAGATAGACCTGATGCTGGAGGGCGGCAAGAACTGGACCGTGTTCGGTGGAAACTCCATGGTGCAGGTGAACGAAAACACGGCGTGCCTGGCGTTCGTCCAGATGAAGGCGGACAAGGCCGGAGACGGCGGGGCGCCGGCGGCGGTGATCGGAGGGTTCCAGATGGAGAACAACCTGCTTGTTTTCGACGACGAGAAGGGGAAGATCGGCTTCAGCGGGCTGCTCTGGGGGAGGCAGACTACCTGCAGCAACTTCAACTTCACTCTCGCTGCCTAGACGTTAGTTGTTTTTTGAGTGTACCAGCTGTGCGAGTTTTTTGCTATTTTAGTAGCCTCGAAAGCGGGCTTCTCTAAAATAGTACTCATACCGTGGGCTTCTCTAAAACGGTACTGCTACTAATCAATCTACTCCATAATGTACTCCACTTTATTTTCTTTTTCTTTTCTGATTTTTACTCCCTAAACTCCCTAAACTACCCCTCCTCCTAATTTGATTTCCTTCTAATCAAATCGTTTCAAATAGCAAAAAACTCTCCTACCTAAGCTATCACGCAGCTCGCCGCCATCCTTTGCTTCCTCCTCTCCTTCCCTGCACACCGAGCTCACGTCAGAAGAGATGAGGGCAGCGGCGTCTCCCGTGTCGGCCATCCTCACCGCCCCCTCCTCCGCCGTCGCAAAGCCGCTGCCGCTGCCCCCGCCTCGCGCCAGTATCGCATTCCACCCCGCGGCAACCGCAAGCAGGCGCGACGTCCTTGCCGGCACCGGCCTGGGCGCGGCGCTGCTGCTTGCGCTGTCGCCGTGCGGGGCGGCGCACGCGGCGTCGGACGACGAGTACATCAGCGAGACCAAGGAGGTGATCGGCAAGGTCCGGTCGACGATCAACATGGACAAGTCGGACCCGAACGTGGCGGAGGCGGTGGCGGAGCTCCGGGAGCTGTCCAACTCGTGGGTGGCCAAGTACCGGCGCGAGAAGGCGCTGCTGGGGCGGCCGTCGTTCCGGGACATGTACTCGGCGCTCAACGCCGTCTCCGGCCACTACATCAGCTTCGGCCCCACCGCGCCCATCCCGGCCAAGCGCCGCGCGCGCATCCTCGAGGAGATGGACACCGCCGAGAAGGCGCTCCTCCGCGGCAGGTGAACAGGTCTCTGCGGATAATTCCTAGCAAAGTTCACGTACGGCACAGCAACACCGCAACCTTTTTTGTAACTACTGTGTTGCCATATGGATGGAGTGGAGTTTGGCGCAGGGGCAGCAGCCTCGGCGGTGAGGAATCCAGGATGGAATGCGAACCAGACGGGTATCAAAGTGAATGTTTGAAACGATTTGATTAGAAGGAAATCAAATTAGGAGGAGGGGTAGTTTAGGGAGTTTAGGGAGTAAAAATCAGAAAAGAAAAAGAAAATAAAGTGGAGTACTATTATGGAGTAGATTGATTAGTAACAGTACCATTTTAGAGAAGCCCACGGTATAGGTACTATTTTAGAGAAGCCCACTTTCGAGGGTACTAAAATAGCAAAAAACTCCAGCTGTGCATTTTCCTTTTCTGGATCATGTGTGTGTCAGACGTGCATTTTCCTTTTCGGGACAGTCTATTCATTAAGTGATAGTCACTTTTCTCAATCCTTGAATGGAGATCTAATGGCTCTCATAATCCTCCTCACTTCTCATCCCTAGAAAAAATGAAATAAAAAATTGTTCTAATCTGGACAAAATAAAATAGTGAATCCCTACAAAATACAAATACAAAAAAATTTAACCTAGACAAGAATAAACTTAGGTGAGCCCTACATTTGGTACTGCAATTTTTAGCTTAGTACCGTGCAGTTCTAGATAACTGAGAAATAAAAAATTTCATACAACTGAAATTTAGCAAACTCGTTTTCTCCTAATGGTCGTGCGTTAATTACGAGTTGTGATCTTGTTGTCATATGCATTATAGTTTTCGCTGAAATAATGGACTAATACAGTGTTATGGATCTAACCACTTGTGAATAACAATCGTTTGCTTTAATAGTTTAATCCTTAAGAAAACGTCAATGTATAATATCCCTTGCAGAATTGGTGAGGCATTAGCGATTTTGCGTAGTATATACTATATATACACACAACAAGGAATACAAGAACGTCGTATATATACACAACAAAGAATACAAGAACATCATAGATTGCTACCTATTTTTATCTACTTACAAGTATAAATAGCAGAGCTCCTGATATTCCTTAAAAAAAATTGCTACAGGAATTATTCTTCTGCAACACTCTGAGCCCGAGCCCGAGCGCGACATCTGTAGATCAATGCGATGTCTGTAAGAACACAAGTGCTGGTGGGCACGTCATGGGCTTTGGTTAGCCTGGATTAAGCTTGATTTATTTTTGGTTTTTTAGACCGGCCAGAAAACGCTTTGATTAGCCCGCTCCGAAAAGCTGGATTCGAGTCTAATGAGAGTGGTCCAATTGGCATAAGTGGTGGCTCCGTGGCTGTGGCCTGTCCAGTCCACAACAAGAGGCAGTGATCCAAAAAAAAAATTCAGTGCAAAGGATGGACCAGGGGCGTGGTGGCGAGAGCCAGGGCGTGTCATGTTCGTTCCTGTTCGCTAGAGCTTGATCCTGTAACCGCTCGACAAATGGCTACCTTATAGTCGGATGGAGATATAGTGATGAAAATTGAAAAAACATTATGTATTTTGAATTTGGGATCATATCAAAGTAAATACGAAAGACTCAATGTCCATAAGAATTCAAATAGCTATGGGAAAGTGATACAAGTCTTTGCGGTACTTAATAAATCATGAATTCATACCAGCCTCTTAGATAAGAGTCTACAGGAACCAACTTGGGGGTTTTTTTTCTTATCTAGAATGATTGTTAGAACAATTGCAAATATTAAAAACTTGCAAATTCTTAAAAATGATTAAAAAAGTTTTCAAAGGAAAGATCAGGAAAGAATGTGAGAAAAATGAGAACAGATATACATTATTATTTAAAAACTTGCTGAGTACTTTATACTCATTCTTGCTATTAAATCTCCTTCTTTCAGAGCCATACTCAGTCAAGTTGTATTTAGGATTTATGAGGTTGAGGCTGACTGAGAGTACGACGAGTTAGAGGCCATATACAGTGGCTGGAAGGAGTAGACTACATATAGCTTGTCGTCCCAGGTTGGACGAGCACTGTGCTATATACTTTTCTTTTATTTGGAGTACCCCGTATAATTTATAGTGGAGAACAATCGATTTGTAATAGTATTAGGCGTTTGTGTGCCCAATACCTTAAGCCCCCACGTGGCTTGGAGTTGTAATAACAATCAAGTACTTAATCTTTAATTACTATTCTACTGTAACTACTTTGATGGACTTATTATTTATTAAAACAGTGTTCTACCGAACAAACAAGTAATAATCCATTGACTAGTGTTATTATCCATCAATAATGACACAGATCGCCATAGTATACCTCACCGAGCTGCTAGATGTATGCTGGCCAAGGCCAGCTGAACACTGGGAGCTACTACTGTGGCAACAAGTGCGCAACCCACCCTTACAACCCCTTCAATGGCAAGTGCGCGTCCGAGTCCACATGTAGTGGCAGAGCTAGATTTTTTTTTAAGCCCAGGCACACCACCCCTGGCAAGTTCACTGACCCCATTGCCTACATCCTTAGGATCAAGCCCAAGGCCTCTCGCTACAGCATTTGCAAGATTGTGCCCCGCTCCCGGCACCGCCCCGTGAGACCACCGTCCAGCGCTTCAAGGCCTCCTTCGCCTCCAATGCGGCCGCCGAAGCCATAGCCATCGACGCGGCCCTGCTCCCACCTTCCAAACGTGGCTCCAGCAGATGGGCATCTCCACGAAGAACCATCGTGTCGTGAAGTGTCTTGTCTGGGAGAGCGGCGAGCGCTACACCTTGGAGACCTTCTGTTGGACACCCCTCCAGTTCGAGGCACTCTTCTAGAGTGCCTGCGCCGCGAGGCCATTCAACATCGAGTATGGCAACAACATGCCAGGCTCTGGCTTCGCCGTGCCGAAGGAGCTGGAGCTCGTCAGGCCCTCCATCTGCCATCCGCCACGTCGGAAGCCAGGGCTCGTCGGGCAGTGGCTCCGTCCCTGCTCGCACGTCGCTCTCCGTGCACGCCACCAACAGCAGTACCCTACTCTACCCGGGCTCCTTCCCCACCGTCACCTCCTGCATGTCGGACTCCCTCCTCCCGGCCGGCGCGGTCGGTGTCGCGGGGCTCGCACGCTTGGAGCTCATGTTACCCGTGTCAGGTCTCCGACGAGGATCACCCGCAAGAACCCCGAGCTCAAACGCACACAATCACAAGTGGAACTTTGAAAATTTTTGTGCTGCAATGAATTGGCAGCGTTTTCTGTTTCTCATCTCCTTTTAAAGCAAAGCAATGAAACAATGCAAAACGGAAAACCTGGAGCAGAGCACTTATCGCGTCATGGCTTAGAGCAAGTACAACAATGGTCTTATAGCCAAGCTAGTCAGCATTTTTGCTGATGTGGAGGAGAGAAGAGAGGAGAGAGAGGAAAGCTTGGCTCTCATGCAAACAACAAGCTGCACACGGGAGCCTATGCAGTGGTGGGTCCAGATAATAAATGTATGTGAGGAGTAGGAAAGAGAATGTGAGACATGGTACCACATAATAATAATAAAAATCTTTTGTAGACAAATAGAAGACAGATTATTGTATAGCTTGGCTCTTATAACTTGACTTATAGCCAAACACTTGGCTCTATTATTGGACTTGCTCTTAAAACGTGTCCATCCCCACGTCGCACGACGCATTTACGTCCTCCTTGCCCAGGTGCGCCGCGAGCTATTCTCGCCACGGCCACTATGCGCACGACGGTCACTATCCGGAGCTCGCGCGCATGCACAAACTGAAATAGTAAACCAACTAACTAAATGCATGCATACAAGATTTAACAACCAACAGGAAGTTCGCGTTCCGCCTCAGCAAAGGCGGCGTGGTCATCTTCGGCGGGGGTCATTTGGCGGCCGGACATCACGTTAAATCTGGCCTTCACCGCGCTCTGCAGGAACCAAGACCTCCCCGGGTAGTACATCTCGGCCGAGGGCATTGCCATGAACCAAGACCTCCCCGGGTTTTACATCTCGATCGGCCGAGGGCATTGCCGTGAACCAGCAGCAAGTGCCACTCTACGACAAGGGCTGCTTGTCATTGGGCTGAACTCTGTGATTCCATACGCAGACCTCCGGCCCGCCCGACGTGTGCCGTCCGTTCGTGAAGGCGTTCGACCAGGTCACGGCCTCTCTGCTACGACTTCGCCTCCTTTTTTTCCCCTCAACCTAACGATCATTTTTTACTTTTCAATCTCTGCAAATTACGACTTTTTCACCTGCTGGGGGTGTTAAAGTCGGTTTAGTTACCACAAGACACGTGAGTCAACTGAAGATAACAAGCTTCCTTCCTACCAGGCTGCATTGCTACATGCATGAGCAATGAAGCTGACCACTGCGCTGGCGCTTAAAGGCCCAGTGTGGGCAATGATGGATATATACAAGTCACATCGATCCTCGGTTTCGCCATGAGCCCTTTCTTTCAGATCACGGCGTCGCGTCTGCACTGCTCAGCACGAGGTCGTCGACGAGCCATCTTTCAAGACAACCTTTTGGGTTAAGGCACCACGTGTACTGGGCTACGTGCATTGCTAGCGCGCATCGAAGCTTCAAAACGGTGACTCACCCAAAAAAAAAACACACATTGCTTGATCAATGCGATCCGTCGGGACTAGAGCATTTAGCGTTGAGCTCGAGAATCGAAGGACGTGTCAGCTTCTAAAAGCTATTTTTTGATTTTTATATAGTAACTAACTTAAACGAAGTATTTTTTCAAGATAGTGTCTACTAAGTTAATTGTAATACATATTTTACTAACTTCATTTATATTGGCAAAAACCGCACGTAAATTTCTGTTACTCTGTAATCTCTCGTACAAACAGCCTAAAAACTACAAGCCACAGTCAAAAGCTAAAAGCCACAGCCAAAAAGAACAGACTTGAAGATGTTCGGACCGGTCTGATCGATAACTTACTTGCGTTCGGAGCGGTCCAAAGGGAAATATGCTTTAGGACCATTGATCGTGGTCGTACGCGGAACGATCTTTTGCAAAAGTCCGTTCGTCATTGCTATAAACATGTAACTGATATAACTGTCGGGCAAGAACATATTTTCACTTTGAACTTGAAAATCGGTTGTGTTTTCACCTCTAACTTTTAAATCCAGACAATCCGGACAAATAACCTCCCGACCCAATTCCACACTGGTTAGGGGTGAAAAACAACCAGTTTTCAAGTTTAGGGTGAAAATTGGACTCTGAGCGGAGTTCAATGGCTAAAATTAGAATTTTTCTAATAAATTAATTAAAGAATTAATTTGCTAATAGGTATTAGTTTTCACTCATGCACCTTTGTATCGTTAATCTACTCCAAATATTTTGCATTATCCACTTCAAGGCTTCACCGGTGCCTAATTATTTATATTTAAATAATATAAATGTAAGTCCAACTAAAAGTACCTATATGATCGATCAGTCGTAGTGCTAAGATCAGTCTCCATCACCTCAAGATTCGTACCTTCATAAATCAAAACTCTTTTTACCATTCCATTCGCACCTCTGGCTCTCTCACAATCACATAACCCACCGCCACCACTCTCTAGTTGGCAGCACCATTGCATCTTCACTATATAGCCATCAGCCACTGTCATCCTGAAAAAAATATTGGTACACCTAGGTAGGGGTGGAAACGAGCCGAGCCGAGCTGGCTCGAGCCAAGCTTGCCCAAGCTCGTTTCAACAGGCGGCTCGGCTCGGCTTGTTTTGAGCACGAGCTAGGAAAGCGGCTCGACTCGGCTTGAAGAAAGGCTCGAGCCGGCTCACGAGCCTTCACGAGCCAGGAGCAGGCCCAGACCGAAATCCCCAAGTCCCCACCCAAAGCGTCCGAGAGATGTCGACGGCGTCGGAGATGCAGCCGCTGGCGCCGGCGGGTTACCGGCGGGCGACTCCCCTTCCTCACCTCGGCGGCGTCGCAGACCTTGCAGAGCAGTCTGGCCAGACCACCACCCCCACCCCCATCCCCGCCGATCCCCGTGCAGCCGTCGCCGACGAAGAAGACGGAGCGGGAGCCGTCGCCGCTGTCCCCATCCCCACGTTCGGGGGCCAGCCACCACCACGCCGACATCGAGGCGGCGAACGAGGCCACCGTCACCGCCTCCTCGAGGCTCGGCGGGGGCGTGCGCGGCCTCCTGCGCCACCTCGACCGCCACATCTCCGCCTGCGGATCTGGCTCTGGCCGCCGCCACCACCAGCACGAGCAGCTCGGTCGCTCCGCCGCTCCCCTGGAGCAGCCGTCCTCGGCGCCATCGCAACAGCAGAGGGAGAGGGCGGGGGAGGAGCTCGGGGACGGGGGAAGCTGGAGGCGGGCTGGGGACCGTCGGCCGGCGCCAAGGGGGAAGACAGCTCGGCGGCGGAGGAGAGCACCGGGGGCAGCACACGCCGACACGGCGACACCGACGGGAGACGAAAGGGGATTCACGAGAGATGAGTGGGGAATTGGGGATTCAGGAGATTGCCCGAGCCAAAATAGCTCGTGAGTTGGGATTCAGGAGCACCCGAGCCAAAAAAGCTCGCGAGCCAAAATTTCTTCCTATTCACCTGTCTTGTTGTCGCCGGGCGTGAACAGATCGGAGCTTGTGTTGAAGTAGGAGTACCCGACCCCGGCGGGCGAGTCCAGGAATAGCATGTTCGCCACTGCAACCCAACGAACCAATCCATCCCATGACAAAGGAGCCACACATTTCTCGATCAAGCTACCAAAAGAATCAAAATTTGACCTTTGTTCCAGGGGTACGGGTTCAAGAAGAGCGTCCTGCCGTCGGGGTTGATCCGGAAGGCGCCCAGCTTCTCGGAAGCGCCGTAGGCGACGGAGGAGCACCCGAGCCAAAAAAGCTCGCGAGCCGACTTGCGAGTAGCTCGAGCTTGGCTCGAATTTTTTGCAAGCTGTAAAGAAGGCTTGGCTCGGCTCGAAATTTCACGAGCTCGAGCCGAGCCACGAGTTTCGAGTTATTTTTCCACCCCTACACCTAGGTGAAGCCTTGAGTGGGGAATGCAAAAAATTTTACAGTAGATTAACAATCCAAAAGGTGCATGTATGAAAAATTGGTACCTATTAGCAAATTAATTCTTTAATTAATTTATTGAATTTTAGTCAGAGTCCAATTTTCACCCTAAACTTAAAAACCGATTATTTTTCACCTTCAACTAGGGTAAAATTGGATAGGGGTTATTTATCCGGATTTAGAAGTTGATGGTGAAAAATAACTGGTTTTTGAGTTAGGATAAAAATTATACTCTTACCAGAGTTTAAGAGTCAAAAATGGACTTGTTCCTTACACATACTCTTATCTAGCATTGTGCACGAGCTACTAGAACCACAAGCACGCGTACTATATACTATCATTTGATGAAAATTTATTTACACTCCAAACGTAACAAGCAATCCACAGGCCTATGCATCTGCACCCAACTATTTAATGACAAGACGGACCCATGATAAGATCACACTGCTCAGGCACCAAAATAACCCATTCTTCAGGATGTCGCCGAGCAACGAGATCACGCTCGTTCTCTCAGTGCTCGCTGTGCCATTCCTGTGCGCACTCGCCAGTGACCACCCGCCTTCCAAGCCCATACTGACCCGCCTCGCCAAGGACCTCCGCACCTCCCTCTACACCACCTCCATCAAGAACGGCGCACCGCTCGTCCTCGACCTCGCCGGCCCTCTCGTCTGGTCGACGTGCCCGTCCCCGCACCGCAAGATCCCTTGCAGGTCCAGCGTGTGCAGAGTCGCCAAACGGAACCACCAGCCCAACTGCCCGTCCACGGAGGGCGGGCTGCCGGGCTCCGACTACGAGCACTGCGCCTGCACCGCCTACCCGTATAACCCGGTTAATGGTCAATGCGGTTCTGGCGACCTCACCGCGGTGATCTTGTCGGCGAACGCCACCGACGGCAAGAACCCGCTGTTCCCGGTGTCGTTCTCCGCCGTCGCGTCGTGCGCACCGGGCGGGCTACTTGCGTCGCTCCCCTCGGGCGCCGCCGGTGTCGCGGGTCTGTCCCGGGGGCCCCTGTCGCTGCCGCTGCAGGTCGCGGCGAAGCTCAAGGTGGAGAGGCAGTTCGCGCTGTGCCTCCCCAGCGGCGGCGACAACGGAGCGGCCATCTTCGGCGGCGGCCCGTTCTCCCTCCAAGCAGCGCCTCTGAAGGTCACAACCCAGTAATTCTAGACTATCAGGTGATGATTTGAGTGGGAACTGTATCGGCAATAGCACAAATTAGAGACTGCAAATGGGAATGCTTAACTCTGAATATCTCGGCAAGGAATGAAATGATACAGTACTCTGAATGAGTTACAAAGTCTGAATAAACCTGCAGTCTAACTGACTGCGCTAACAACTTGCGAATACTTCGGATCAGATCCTGTTAACCAGGTCACGACCCACACTACTCAAACGGACTCCAGAAGCTACGGACTACCTGCCAGCACATAAGTCTGGATTATTTTCCTACATTCACCCCCCTAATCCAGACTTGTTTCAGTCTGTCTTGCTGACGCCCAGCTTCTCCCTCATCTCGGCAAATTTGAGTCTCCCAAGTGCCTTTGTCAAAATGTCAGCCTTTTGATCTTCAGTGCTGACATGCTCAACTACGATCTGACCCTTCTCAACACATTCACGTATAAAATGGAAACGTGTGTCTATGTGCTTACTCCTCCCATGGAAAACCGGGTTTTTCATCAATGCAATCGCAGATTTATTGTCCACGTACAGCTTCACTGGTTGCTGCTCTTTCCCTGCTATGTCCTGCAACAAACCTCGCAACCATACTGCCTGGCATGCTGCAGCTGTCGCCGCCATAAACTCAGCTTCACAGGAAGAGAGAGCGACACATCTCTGCTTCTGGGATGCCCATGATACCAGACTCCCACAGAAATAAAATGCCATCCCGCTTGTACTCTTTCTGTCATCAACATCTCCTGCAAGATTGCTGTCCGAGTACCCCACTAGCTGCTCATTTCCTCCTTTTTTATACACCAGGCCATACTTCACAGTCCCTTGCACATACCTTAAAATATGTTTGAGCGCCTGGCTGTGTGACTTCTTCGGACTTTCCATGAACCTGCTTGCTATGCCAACTGCGTGTGCCAAGTCAGGTCGAGTATGGGTCAAGTATCTCAGACTCCCAAGTAGGCGTCTGTACTGAGTAGGGTCAACTCCCTCTCCCTCCTCATCCTTACACAACTTAAGTTTTGCCTCCATGGGATACTGCACTGGGTTGCAATCTGACATTCCAGCTACCTGCAGAATTTTCTTGGCATAACTTTCTTGTTTCAAGACAATTCTATCTTGTTCCTGCCTCACTTCAATTCCCAGATAATGTGCCAACAATCCGAGATCAGTCATTTCAAACTCCTCCTTCATCTGCCTCTTGAATTGTGCTATGTCTTCATCACTGCTGCCTGTAACCAAGAGATCATCCACATAGACTCCTATTACAATTACACCACTTGCACTGTGCTTCTTGTAAACTGCAGGCTCATGTGGACATTTTTCAAACCCCAAACCTCTCAGGCTTCTGTCCAGACGCACATTCCATGCCCTGGGCGCTTGTCTAAGCCCATAGAGTGCTTTTGCAAGTTTGTAGACTTTGCCTTCCTGATTTTTCACTGCAAATCCTTCAGGTTGAGAGACATATACCTCTTCCTGGAGTTCTCCATTCAGAAATGCTGATTTTACATCAAGGTGATGCAAACTCCAGCCTTGTTGAGCTGACAAAGCCAACAAAAGTCTCACGGTGTCCATTCTGGCCACAGGAGCAAAAACCTCTTCAAAATCTATCCCAGGTTGCTGCACATAACCTTTTGCAACTAGTCTGGCTTTGTGTTTGATTATCATGCCTTCAGAGTCTCTTTTGAGTTTAAATACCCACTTAAGACCAATGGGCTTGTGTCCTGGAGGAAGTGACACTAATTCCCAGGTCTTGTTTCTCTGGATTGCATCCAACTCAGCCTTCATTGCTTCTTCCCAGTCCTTATTGCCGGCAGCCTCTTTGTAAGACATTGGCTCACCTTCTGCTGTCAGCATTAGGAATTCATCCGGCAATTCCACTTCTTCTGTGTTCTCATAAATCTCACTCAGAGATCTAAACTTGGCTGGTGCTCCTTCTGAATCTTCAGCTGAGTAAGGTGTTACTGGTTCTGCTGCAGTACTCCCTGGTGTGCCGAAGTTGTCTGCCGTATCTTCAACTCCAAACTCGGGCTCCCCGACTGAACCACTTGCCACGGCAGATGGGCTTACTGCCACAGCAGACGAATTCCCTGCCACGGCAGGTGAATGTCCCCCACTGCCTTCTGTGAACTCAGCTGCCCCGGGCACTACACCATCTGCATCTTCATCCTCAACAGAGAATGTCACCCACTTCTGAGGATCAGCAGGTTCTTCACCATCCCATTTCCAGACTGCACTCTCATCAAATACTACATCTCGGCTGACATGGATTTTTCCAGTTCTGGGGTCTACCAACCGATGAGCTTTGCTGCCTTCTTCCACCCCCAAATAGACCATACTTCTACTCCTGTCATCCAACTTTCTTGTTTGAGTAGATGGTACTTTAACATGTCCAACACACCCAAAAACCTTGACAAAACTGAGATTGGGCTTCCTGTTGAACCAGGCTTCGAAAGGGGTACTTTTGTTCAGGGCTTTTGTCGGCAACCGATTGAGAAGGAACACTGCATGCCTCACTGCTTCCCCCCACAATCTTCCTGGCAAGGACTTTGTCTTCAACAAACTTCTTGCCATTTCCATCACAGACCTATTCCTCCTCTCTGCCACTCCATTTTGTTGTGGAGTGTATGGGGCTGTGAGGTGCCTTTGTATCCCCTCTTGTTCACAAAATTCAGCAAATTCATGTGACAAGAACTCTCCACCTCGGTCAGTTCTCAACACCTTGACCTTGTGTGCAATCTGGTTCTCAATTAATGGCTTGAACTTCTTGAATGCACTCACTGCCTCACTCTTGTACTTAAGCACATACACCCACATCATTCTACTAAAGTCATCAACTAGGAGAAGGAAATATCTGTTACCTGCAGGAGTTTGAGGGGTAATTGGCCCACACAAATCTGCATGTATAAGCTGTAGAGGCAATTCTGCTCTGTACTTGGACTGAATTGGAAATGGAATTCTAGTCTGCTTTGCAATCAGACAGCCTTCACATATCTTCAATGGATGGTTGATCTTTGGCACTCCCTGCACCAGCTGATCATCATGCAGCTGCTTCAATGCCTGGAAATTTGCATGACCCAACCGGGCATGCCACAACCAGGCCGGCTCCTCCAAGCTGATTGCAAGGCAAACCGGTTTGCAGGTTTCTAGCTGAATCTTGTAGAGTCTATTTGCTGTTCTCCTGACTTTCATGAGCAACCTGCCATTTCTGTCATAGACCCACAAAAACTGACCTTGCAAGACTACCTTACTGCCATCTTCTGACAATTGCCCGAGACTAATTATGCTACTGCACAAATTGGGTATGAAATAGACATCGGTCAAAAGTCTTTGCTCACCGTTTTTGCACTGAAACAAAACTGAACCTTTGCCCTTTATCTGCACGGTTGATCCATCTCCAAACCTGACACGCCCGGTAATGCTTTCATCTAACTCACTGAATTTGGACCGGTGACCTGTCATATGATTACTTGCACCGTTATCCAAATACCAGAGATCTGAGTCAGATTGTTTTACCTCCATCTCTTGCAGCTTGGGAGTAAACTTCTCCTCATTGAGCAGCACTAGAGCCTCTGGTTTGTGTAGCTCCTCCACACATGCAGTTAGCAGCAATGCAGGCTGCTCATCCTCTTGTGTTTGAACAAGATTGGCCTCTCCTTCCTGGCGCTTGCTGCGACATTGGGAGGCATAGTGCCCCATATTCTTGCAATTGAAGCACTTAATGTGGCTCTTGTCTTTGCCGCTGCTGGTTCCTCCCGAATTTCCTTGCCTCGGTGCATTGTAGTTCCCTCGACCTTTTCCACGCCATTTACCGCGGCCTCTGCCACGGTCTTGCCCTTCTGCGCTGTCAGTCTCCTTGCCTTTGCCGTGTGACTGCCAGCTTGATGACGACCCTCTGCCGCCATTCTTCTGCCGGGCCTGCCATTCTGCATGGGTGAGCAGCAGCTGCCCTTGATCATTCTCTGTATTCTTTCGATACAGCCTTGTCTTCTCCTCATGAGTCTTCAGGCGTCCAATGGTTTCTTCAAACGACATCCTCTCAATGTCGCCAAATTGCTCAATTGTGGATACAATTGGCAGGAACTTCTCAGGCATCGAGCGAAGAAACTTTTTCACAATATAGTTTTCTTCCATCTTTTCACCGAGGCTACGTACCTTACTGACAACCGAAGACATCTTCATGGCGAACTCATCGATTGAGTCCGTCTCCTTCATGTGCAAGAGCTCAAACTCCGTCTTGAGCGTCTGCACTTTTGCATTCTTCACGCGATCAGATCCCAAATGCATGGTCTTCAGTGTATCCCATGCTTCCTTCGCCGTTTGCTTCTCGGCGATAACCAGCAGGGCCTCCTCCGAGATCCCCTGGTAGATGGCGGCCAACGCCATCTTATCTTTCTTGGTTTCGACGACCGTGCCGGCCGTGACTTCTACAGCCTCCCAGACCCCTTGTGCTTGCATAAAAACTTTCATTTTTATGGCCCAAGTGGTGTAGTTCTCCTTTGTCAGCATCGGGTATTGCAGTGAGATTGAACCCTCCTTGCTTGACGCCATGAACCTGGGCATAAACCAAAAAGCTCTGATACCAAATGAAGGTCACAACCCAGTAATTCTAGACTATCAGGTGATGATTTGAGTGGGAACTGTATCGGCAATAGCACAAATTAGAGACTGCAAATGGGAATGCTTAACTCTGAATATCTCGGCAAGGAATGAAATGATACAGTACTCTGAATGAGTTACAAAGTCTGAATAAACCTGCAGTCTAACTGACTGCGCTAACAACTTGCGAATACTTCGGATCAGATCCTGTTAACCAGGTCACGACCCACACTACTCAAACGGACTCCAGAAGCTACGGACTACCTGCCAGCACATAAGTCTGGATTATTTTCCTACAGCCTCCCCAGCAAGTCAGCGACCGTCTCAGGTACACCCCCCTGCTCAAGAACCGCAAGAACAGCGCATACTACATCGGCGTCACCGGCATCGCCGTGAACTTAGCCCAAGTTCTCTTACCTCCCGGCGCGCTGGCCCTCACTGCCCATCAAGGCCAGGGCGGCGTCGCTCTGAGCACCGCGACGCCCTACACCGCGCTGCGCTCGGACATCTACCGCCCGCTGCTCAAGGCGTTCGACGCGGCCACGGCCGTCTTCGCCCGCGCGCCGCCGTCGAAGCCGTTTGATCTGTGCTACCAGACGTCCAAGCTGCCGCCGACGCGGATCGGCCTTTACACGGCGAGCATCGATCTGATGCTGGCAGGCGGCCACAACTGGACGTTTGTCGGCTCCAGCTCGGTGGTGGAGGTGAACCAGGATACAGCGTGCTTTGCCTTCGTGGAGATGGGATCGACGCCGGCGGTCGACCAGTCTCCGGCGGTTGTCATCGGGGGGCATCAGATGGAGGACAATCTGGTGGTGTTCGATCTGGAGAAGGGGCAGTTCGGGTACAGCGGGTTGCTGCTCGGCACCATGACTACGTGCAGCAACTTCAACTTCAGCATGGGGAGCCACCCATAGGAGCAGCAAAACAGCGCCGACACGTGTTAGCTAGTGACCGAACCCGTCTGTCTTCAGTAGCTATGGTTTGAATAAAAAGGCCACTGCATGCATGCATGCTTGCCACCGTGTTTATCTGAAATTTGGACACGTAGTAGTTGTTTTGATCACTAGCTGTTCATATGGTGGACCATACTGTTACTTGACGGTATTGGTGACATCAGAAATGAGAATAAGAGTTGTCAGATCGCAATGTTGTTTATTGTCGTCGATCAGAAATGAGGAACTCGTTTTAGAACAGAGCAGTTGTTCAACAGGCTACTCTTAAAGGATAGACGGATGTATCTGTATTCAGAGGATACCAGGTACGGATACACCCTGAACTTCGTACATGAACATCGATGCTACCTCAAGATGAGAGCTGTGTCCAGCATTTTGAAGTTTGAATACCCAGCTAGAAGTTTCAGAATCTAAGTGAGCAGTCTAAATCTAGGAAATTGAAAATACTAGTAGTATATACATCTCGCCATTATCTTCTCTTTTAACTCCATGAACGTTAGCTTCGAGGTGCGTCCTTCTTATTTTTTTTTATTTCATCGAGAATCCTTCCACCTTGCTTAAGGAGTCTTTTTTGGGCTACATTTCACATCGGGGGAATCCAATCAACCAAGGGAGACTATCTACTCAGCATGAGCACCCTGGTTGGTAACAGATTGCCAAGATTCACAAAAGAGCAGGCAAAAGCTGTAAATGGGTCATTCGATTTCAATTACTATACAGCAAGATATGCTAAGAATACTAAACACAATAGCAGTAGTAACAGAAGCTACATTATTGATTCACTGACTAATCAGAGAGGTAATCATGTAAGCTATCTGATTTGTTCACAGTAAACAGCAACGAGATAAAGTCATTATTTGTTCACAGATTGATACATGACAGAAGGAGAAGTAAGCATGACCTTGACCATGACTTAGTTCACATGACAATTGCTAGACTAAAATAGACATCAGTACACCATCTAAACAATCCTCCCTATCGATCTACAGTATAAGATAAAGGTTCCTTGGTACATGTTGAATAAAAAATACAACTGAGACCATGACATCATGGAAACATTAGTAAATGATCATAATTACACAGATTATGTTTGCACGGCAAGTGCTTCAGCTGTTAAGTATTGATCTTACACCACTGCAATTTAACAAGCACAAAGATACTTGTAATCTAACAACTGCCGCTGCAGGATGATTTGAAGTCCAATAAGCTAGGGGAATAACAAGAGATATACAGCGGTAGCAATCTAGGAGATCGAAAAGATACATGTTTCCACAGATAAACCGCATCAAAACGCAATCTGGGAGAGCCGAGAGGGGATTGGCGAAGCTTGATTAGGCGGTGCTCATTTGGGCTTTTTTTGTGGTTTATGGCTGAAAAGCACGGTAGCTGACTGAAAAAATACTGTAGCTGACAGAGATTTATTTAGCATAATTAAATTTAAAAAATAAAAAATTATAAAAAAATATGTTAACCCATTACATTTAATACAAACAAATACGGGGAAAAAAGAACGGCAAAAAAGCTCAACAAAAAGCTAAAAGTTTAGAAAAAAATGAAATTTATAAATAGTGAAAAATAAGCCGAAAGCTAAAAACTGAAGTCAAAACGACCACATCTATGTCGGCATGGAGCTCCTCCAAGGAGAGGATGAGGAGCAAAAGTCAATGATCCCTGGCTGGCAGGTGTCTTTGATGCAAGTCCCGATCGGATCCCAGGACGGCGGCGGGTGGCCTTGACGTAGGATCCCTAGCCGGAGCTCTTCTCCTCTCCCTCTCTATCCCCGGACGGTACGGAAGCGTCACCGCCGCAGTGGCAGGAGCAGGCGTTGTTGGCGTCGAGGAGTCGAAGAAGAGGCGGCGGCGCCGTTGCTCGCGAGGGAGGAGGAGACGCGACGCGAGTTTTTTCTCCCCCGGGGAACGGGTTGGATTGGGCCGGGTTTTCCCAAGCCCGGCCTCATCCAAATCCGCAAAAGGGGCAGGGTGGATTAGGCCAAAATTCCGGCCGTTCACTGTGCTCCCAAACTAGGCGTAACATGGGCCGGCCCCGCCGGGAGAGATCGGCACCGTCCATTGCCATCTCTGTGTGTGAATTCCAAAACAGCAGAGTTGAAATGTCCTGACGCGCACAAGCCCACACCGGCCCACGCAAAGATTCCACGATCTGAGCCTGAGCTAAGCATGTCAATGTCCCTCCCTACCTTGCCATATCATGATCAGGATCTTTTTTGGTGGTGATTATTTGGGTTTTTTTGGCTTAAAAACATTGTAACCGATAGAGTCTTATTTAGCATAATTAAATTTAAAAAAATTAAAAATATAAAAAATATGTTAGCCCATTACATATAATACAAACAAATACGGGAAAAAAACCGGCATAAAAAGCTCAAAAAACAAAAATTTAGAAAAAGTCGAAATTTATGAATAGTAAAAAATAAGTCAGAAGCTAAAAGCCGAAGCCGAAATGATCACCACCAAATGTATCGTTCTTGGAAAGCACTACACGGGTCTACTGCGCTGAGAAGCACTACAGGGGTCTACTGCGCTGAGAGCAACTCCAACCGGTTCTTTATCCTGCTCTTCATTGTATATTTACCTAATATGACTCAAGAAATAGACTCCAACCGGTTCTTTATCCTCCTCTTCATTTTTATCGAGTCGCTATTTTCTCCCGGCCGCTAGCTAGATTTGGCGAGCGCCTCCTCACTCGCTTCTCAAATAGCTAGGCCATTGGAATGCTAACTCAAATAGAGAGCTGAAAATAATAGCTAACCTCTTCATCCTAGTAAATAGAGAGGGAGAAATGACTAATGGGATGGAGTTGCTCTGAGAACTAACTCCTAGAAACATAAGGTTTATGATACTGTCCTATCTGTCGCAGCAAAATATGAAGATACTAATATTTCAAGATATAATGGTAATTAGCTACCTAACCGGTTAACCGAGCTCGATGCCTTGGCGAGTCCCACATTTGCATCTCCTCTGCGCTACCTTCCCCGATCCCGTGACCTAACCTTAGATCGATCGATACCCTTCATGCCGTCCTTCGCAAAACCTAGCAGCCGATACTATTGTCAAATCGACACGGGCAAAGAGAAAGGATGCGTTGGGCGAAAAGGGAAGAGATGCCATCAACTATGCGTTAACGAGGAGTTCTGCAATGTGTATACTATTCTGTTAAACCAATTTTAAATCCATGGATAGAATTGATTATACTATCTTTTTAGTGGAAAGGACAAGTATCTCTCGAACACCGTAAAAAAGATCCGTGATCAGACCTTTGAGCAATCGATCCGAGAAAAAAAAGCCAAAAGACACGCGCTTTTGTTCTGGACCAAATAATTCAGCACTGACACTCAATGCTGGCAAAGAGCACAACAGTGGATCCATGGATGGTGACTAGCGAAAGGTTATACGACTATACGAGGCCTTGGTTTGTCAGTACGTGACGGTAGCCAGTGGGAGCGTTTGGAAATCTCTCATCTTGGCACGGTTTGGTTGGGAAGGAGTGGCCGTCGGTTGGAGGATGAAACCTCAACCACCGCAGAGAAAACCTGAGTACCTTGGAAGGAAATCAACTTCACACCGACAAAGGATTAGTATATGATGCATATATATTCTTTTTCAGATGAAAGGGAGAGGTTTTAATTCAGGTATGCTCTTTTGATAGAGAGAGAATGCACATGTATTTGAGATAGCTGAAAGACTCCAAAATTTCAACCCTAAAATTTTTGTGAATTTTTGCTGCATTTTGAGTGAATTTCGGAAACTTTCCCTTTTGGGAAAGTCTCCCCGCGCCCGCTTTCCCTTTCTGGCCGGTCGCCTTCCCTCTTCCTTTGGCGCCCCGCCATTTCCCGCTTCCTCCCGTTACCCGGCGCCTCTCTCCTTCCTTCTCCCGCTGGCGCCGCTCCCCTCCCCGCCTCCCTCCTTTCCCGGGCGCCGCTCCCTTCCCTCTCCCGCTCACGCCTTCCTCCCCTCCCCGTTTTCTTCTTCGCGCACGCGCCGCATGTGGAGACCGCGCCTGCCACCGCTCCAAACCACGGACTAACGCCCACGGTTTCGCCCCGCCTTCGTCGTGCTGACGCCACCGGTCGACGCCAGCACCGCCGCGCGTCGCCGCCCCCTCCGCTCAGCCCCACCGGCCAGCCCCTCCATTCCCTTCCCATTCCCCGCAAGCCGGTCGTCGCCCAGTCCTCCCCTTGACTACCGCGACCGCGCTGTGCCTCCTTCCCCACGAAATCCCCCTCCGCTCGGGTATAAAACCCGCCACTGCCCTCCCTCACGCCCCCTTGCTCCCCGAGCTCCTCCACCACCCTCCCTCGCTTCCCACCGCTCCCGAGCCTCTCCCAGATCCACCGATTGGAGCCCTGCTGCCCGTAGATCCACCGCGGTCTTCCCCTGTGCCGGCGACCCCGTAAGGCGGATCTCCCCCATTTCCCCCTCATTCTCTAATTACATTCGCCAGAAGCTTCACCCTTCTCCCCTGAACTCTTTGGTGCATGTCCCTGCCCAGGTGGACGACCGTGGAGCTCCAGCACCGTTGATCACCACCGGCCGAACTACCTCTTCCGTGGCCAGCTCACCCTGCAGCTCCCCAGCTCCCATCTCCACCACCAGTGTGAGCCCCATACCTCCCAGATCGTGTAGCTGCCACCGATTTAACCCTAATAGCCCCGGTGACCTCCTTCACCGACGGGAAACCGAACTCCCCCTCCTTGCCTCCTGTTTCCTACACTGATCCCCTCGCTTTCCTACTGCCCAAAATGGACTCACCGTGGTGAGCTCTCCCCTTGACACCCTCCGCCACCGCCGGCGAGCCCCCTGGCGCCCGGGCTGCCGTCGCCACCGTACCGCTGCCCCGGGGGCACTGTAGCAGCGAGAGGAGGAAGAAGACCCCCTCCCCCGCTACGTGGCTCCTCCGCCTTCGTCCGATCGTCTTAAACACCGCTCGCCTCGCCCGTCCGATCCCCCGTACCGCTTCGGCCGCCCGTTTATATCACTGTCGTCCGATCCCCGCCCCCACCGATCCAGGTCGCTCCCTCCCTCGCCATCCCCGCCACCCGCCAGTACCACGCGTCGGCCATCCGAGCCGCGCGGGCGCGCTCACTCTGGGCCGCTTCCCCCTCGGCCCACTTCTCTCCCCCCCGCGCGCGAAAAGGCCGCGTGGGCCACGCGTTTGAATCCCAAGCCGGTCCACACTATAGCAACCGGACCGGCCCAACACTGCTTAAATCATTTTCCAGAGAGTTTATCAATTTCTAAAATCCCAGAAAATCCAAATAAATCCTAGCAAATCACAGAAAATCCCAAAAATTCCCAAATTTCACCACTTTGCTCCAAACAATGTCCTGAACCCATTTTTGACCTCCACTTTCCCAGATTCATTCCAGAAAAATTCCTAAAATTCCCCATTTAGAGATTTATGCATTTTACTCCTTTTTGAATAGTTTATTTTTCCTCGCTTGATTAGTCTCAAGCTGGACTTAATTATTTTACGTGTTTGCACTAGTGTCGGAGCTTCCAGAGGTTCAAGTACAGGCTCAGGATCCAGGCGTTTCTTTGTTCGAGCTAGCTGAGATCATCCGGATTGACGGCAAGTCCCAAATCCTTCGATCATGTTGTATCCCATGCCATTTAATTATGTTACTATATTATTTGCATTAAGCTAGTTCAAAGTAAAATAAAATGTTTAGAATGACATGTTATGTAGTTAAACCTATCACCGACAAACGCCATGCTAAACTTGTAGCCATGCCTTTGTAACCCTAGAAATAATTATCTGTTAATCTAGATAACTGTAAGTTATTATTATCATGCAAGTCCTTACACTAATAAGGTCGTGGCCGCGGGCCAATAGACTTTGGAAAACCCGACTCTAGAGCAGGGTAGTATGGGATACCGTGCCCTAGGGCAGAGTATGGCGACGTGCAGTTAAGGGTAAGGATTCTTACCCTAGGTTGTAAGGTCGCGGACCTGGCCGGGGTTGCGGACTCTGGGGGGGGGGAAATATAAGGACCAGACCCTTACGCTGAGCAAATGACATGGTGACCGCTCAACCACAGGAGTTGACTTGTCAACACTGATTTAGTAGCTGCTCAACTCGATTGAAACTCTACAGTGTTGAGAAGTAGGTGTTTGGGTAACATGGTTAGGCAGGCCGTGCTGCGGGTGCCTAACAACGGTAGAGTTCACTCGAAGCGGACGTTTGTTTTCTCTTTTTGTGTGTGTGTGTATGTGTGAGCCAGACCCAAGTGGATTCTACCAGGTAGAGCCTATATAAAAAATTGAGCGGTGAAATGACCTGGCTTTCTTAACTCTTTAGCGGGAGTTAAGGGATCGTCTGGGGTAAAGCTGAGCAAACTCTGCAGAGTCAAATAAATGGTATTCGAATACGCCGTGCTCCCGGTTAATGGAGCTGTGTCACTTGAGTGATTCCAGCCGCGAAGCTTAAGTAGTTTTGTTCATACTTTAACTTGTTTAGTTGGTTAATTAATCTTTCTTGAAAACCCCTGAGATCTTAAGGAGTAGTTTTGTTCATACTTTAACTTGTTTAGTTGGTTAATTAATCTTTCTTGAAAACCCCTGAGATCTTAAGGAGTAGTTTTGGGTCCGTCTTATTAAAATGTTTACAAATAAAACTGCATCCACTCAACTTAATAAACCAAGTATACTCTCTTCCATTGTTAATCCGTGCATGTAGTAGTATAGAGTCCCTTTGGGGCTTGCTGAGCCGGTTGTTTGGCTCACGGCTTGTTTAATCCATTCTTTAGAGGATCAAGACGAAGGTGAAGGTCTCCCCGTTGAGGAAGTCCCGAAGGATCTCTTCTTCGACGAGGACCCGTGGCTTTAGGTCTTCGCCACGCTCAAGTGGATCTTGGATCTTTTGTAATGTAATTATACTTTGGGCTTGCACGTCCCGCTGTCAAAACTGGATGTTATTCCATATATGAAATATATGCTGAACTTTTGTTGTAAGCATGCAATGGTATATTCTTGCGCGACACTCCATTACTGTTCATGCGTGAATAGTTGCGGAATGCCGTGTCCGTACGCGCTCCTGGAAACGGGGGCGTTACAATAGCTAAATAATACACCATTGTGATTATTTCATGTGATGTATTAGTTTATGAATTGCTCAATTATGATCATTTCTAATTTGTAAATATCCACGTGCACCATAATATAGTAAGTACATTGTGCAACAATTTTCAACTACGCCATAATATTTATGTAATGTAACAACTTTCTCATAGCATTATTTTTACCATATATGAAAATAAATTCAAAGAGCGCAGTATAACAGTTAATTTAGACTATTGTACAATTGGAAAGGATCAAATCGCTAGCTTTTAGGAAAGCATTTGTTTCATAAATCAGGCACCCTTTTAACCATGATTCTCATGTCATTTAAATAATTGCATAGAAAAGTTTTCTTTATGGAAAATTTTTTATTCTATTTCATTGTGTACTATGTACGTATAAAAAAGGTGCATGCACAAGATCTGGTTAAACAATAAACACGGTGTAAAGGCCTTTCTTTTTTTTAAAGAGTTTGGCCATAAACTATATGAACATGAAAAGATATGTACTCGACTCAGTAGGCCATTGTTCTTACTTGAGGACCACTGTATCTTCGTAGCATAGGTGCAAGGGTACATGCCCCACTTTAAATTTGAGATTGCATATATGTCTCTATGATTTGTATAAAGTCCTTCTATGGCTGTACATTTACGGATACAGTGCTCCTACTCTTTTTTTTCCCTAGCTGGCAAACCTAAATTGAGAGGTGGGGGCCCATGCCCCCCAAAAAATTAAATTGCATATACGCACCTGTAATAAATTCCTTCCGTTATTGCACGTCTATAAAGATAGTGGCAGTGCGCCCACTCAATTTTGTTTTAGGTCCACCCCTATCTACCTACCAGGCTTGGTTCTACCTCTACTCCACAATTGTCACATTTGGGGGCAAGACCAATCTTGCATATTTCTAACAGAGGTAACAAGCACCGAAAATGAAAGTTTTTTTTTCAAATGGACCAAGCAGTGGCGAAGCTAGATAAAAAATAGAGGGTGATTTCAAATTACTAAGCTGAATTAAGAAAAATATAGCAAATATAATATTGTTCAATCTAAATTCATATTTGAATAGAAGAGAAGTGAAGTAAAATAAAATAAAATACAATAATATAGGTATCTTTGCTGCATTCTAGCCTCAACGTCGGGCCACCCTGTGCGGCCATCTGTCGAGCCCTTGACGATTGCCACTCATGAGTCCCCTGTGGTCTGTGGCTCATCGTGCCTCTGGTCGAGTTGGTTCACCTATTTTACGCTAGTGCTAAGTACAAACCTTATACTACTAAAGCTCTAAAATAAGGCCCCGCTCTAACCGATTTCTGCTTTTGGCTTCTAGAACGCGTTGGCTTCTTAATTTCATCTTTTTTAGCCTTTTGTTTTTTTGGGTTTTTTCTACGTTTTGTTTTCCCCTTATTCCTTTGCATTTATCCGTGATGGTATAGTTTTTATATTTTTAAATTTAATTATTAAAAAAAACTAACAACCGGTACAATATATTTTCAATTGTAAAACCGCAACTCGATGTCATTCGGAGCACTACTTAGTCTATTGATTGCATTCTTCTTATCAAATTCCTACTAACATCGAAATTGTAATTGGCTACGAGTAAAGCTAAGAAGCTAAATCACTAACGTATTGTGATTTATCTGAGAGGCAAACCTGCTGACTTGAGGCCAACTAATTAAGCAGCCGTCTGCTAGAGATGGAGCAGGTCGCCGCGCCCTGGCTGCGCCGGCGCGCCACGCGTCCGATGGCCTGAGCCGCGCCCACGACATGAAGCCCCTCGCCCACCTAAGCCCCCCCTGGGATTCGCCCCGAGCAAGTGCTTAATTGGACGATCTGTTTCTTAAGCAACATTTAACCTCACCGATTAATCAGCAATCAAGAACATTGCCTCTCCATGGTCATCATGAGTAATTCCAGTTGCAAATGTTGTGGTTACTACGCTTTTAACTGAGAGGAGTACTACAGCTTTGATGGATCAAACAACTGACGGTGACGATGCTACACACACTGACATAATGCAAGTCTCCATCCATGTGGAAATCCATGGGCAATGTCCCCTTGGACCTTTGTAGTTGTACAGGTACTGTTACCTCCCAACCAATGGAGAAGTGTGAAGTGGCAGGATCGATTGGACCTGCCCTACCGTCTGACGATTCATTCAATAATGCCAACGACAGCGTAGAACGCCGTCGAGTAGTTCGAGCTGACTATAGTGAACTGACCAACATGTGCCGGTGGCAGATAGCGACGCTTGCGCTCGCCACGTCACTGCCGACATGGCGGTGAAAGCCGCGGGCCCACCTGCCATCCTCTGCTCGAAACATCCATGCCTGTACCTTGGAGAGTACTTGCATCCAAGGACTCAAAGTTCTTGTCTAGTTACAAACAAGTACTAAATAATTTTGGCTCTCAGCTCTGACGGATGATTCACCGGCTCAAAGCCCCTGGGCGTTGTATCGGCTTTCACGGATAGTTTTTGGCAATGTCTAATGATTTTTCACGGCTTTCACGCTCGTAACCCCTCTAACTTATACTTAGAGCGAGATGGAAGCGAGAGGAATGGAGAAGCCGCTTCAAAAGGTTAGATATTTATATTATATTTTGATTTCTGTGAATAGAAGTAAAAAATAGAAACCGACACGAACGAATAGGACATAAAACTAGTCACAGCATCCATTTGTCACAAAAAAAAGTTGCTTCGACAGATGGGTGCAACACATATATGGCCATCTGAGATGGGTTCAATAGATTACTCAAGGCAATGGAAAATTTTCAAAACATTAACAACTTGAAAATATTAGATAGTTCTTTAAAAAAATTGTTAAAAACGAGCACTCCACGTATGTGAGTGGTAAAAAGTAGGGATGGAAACAGATCGGATACGATCGATAGTCTCAAATACGAATACGAATTTATATTTTTTAAAACGAATACAAATATGAATATTCTCGAATATGAATCAAATGCCGTAACAGATACAAATTCGAATCGAACATGTACTTAATTTGGCCGAATACGAATATCCTACTACAACTTTTATAAGAAATCTCGGTAGAACAAATTCCTAGCGGTTTTGTCGGTTTTCACTGGTTTTTGACCGGTTACTAGAATGGTTACCGGTTTCAAACCGCCCAAATTCAAATTTTGAATCACAAAATTCGTCCGGATTTTTCTCGGGTTTCAGAAACATATCAAATACCAATCGAATAGTCTCAAGTACAAATACGAATATTTCCAAATACAAATGCGAATATAAATATTCACAAATATAGATACAAATATTCTTAAATACAAATACAAATATTTTTAAATATAAATTTTATTTACCATATTTATATTATATATATATATATACCAAATAAAACGAATTGTCCGTTACCTTTCCCATCTCTAACGAAAATGTTGGGTTTTCTTCGGAGCAACACGTAAAAACCTCGCCTCCTGCTCCGCGCCCCGGAATCTCGCAACCCCCTCCCCTCCCCTCGTTAAAACCGCCGCGCGAGAGGGGGACGAAGTGGTGGTGGTGGTGGTGGCCTTCTCTTCCCGTCGTCTTCACTCCAACTCCTCGTCCTCCTCCTCTCCTATAGCTATTGCTATTGGGTGGGCGAGGCGTCCTAATCAAGGACGTAGGGATACCGAGACTTGGAGACGGGGATAGATTGATAGGACCCGGAGCCGGAGGCTTCTGCAGCAACCAGCGGCGCGGTCGTGGTGGTGTAGCCGCTGCCTGCTGATCCTCCCGCGGCGGCGATGGGGCAGGGACTCGTCGAGATCCACCCCCGCGAGCTCCAGCTCACCTGTAAGTATGCTTCCCCAGCGCCGTGCGCGATAATTCTGACCCGTCTCGGACGACGAGTGAATCGAGTCGATGATGCGCGTTGGTGCGTTGTAGCGTGCAACCTCCCTGTCTGCTTCGATTCAATGTTTTGCGCTACTGCTGTGGAATTTGTATATTGCGTACTTTTCGAACTCGTTCGGTTGATTGGAGGTTGGTTTTGATACTTTTTTTGTTCTCCTTTCCTTTGGATCGATCGGAGAGTAGCTCTAATGCGAGGTACTATTATGTGTACTTGATTCGGGTGGGATTGGGATGAGGAGGATTAGATTTCGAATGGTTTGAATTCGGTAGCCAATATACTTATTGTGACTACCTGCCATACATGCGAGTGCCACGTTGGGAAGCATTGGCTGTATAAACTTTAGATTTTTCGCTGGTTGCTTTTGTTTGTTGCATCTTTTCCAAGGTTTAGGTACTTGCAGATATTCTTTTTAAGATTAGAGGGTCCAGTGAAAGCAGTAAGAATTGTATTTCTTTTTCTGACTTACTTTGGTAGAATTCTGTAAACATTTTTGCAGAGTTTGGAAATTTTCTTGTAATCTCTTATCTTAATTTTTTTAAAAAAGCTGCTACTTCAGTAGGTTGCTCCCTTTCTGTTCGTTTGGTTACAGGCAGGTAGATTTTGTGGTTTGAGTGGTTGTCTGCTGTGTGTGTGTGTGTGTGTGTGTGAGAGAGAGAGAGAGATGCTTGGTTGTTGGCACAAATTCAGCACAATGCAAATAATGGTTTCCTCACCCCACTGATTGTGAATCTTGATGAGAGAAAGGGGAGTTAAGACTTACAAAGATGATAAGCTAGTAGTGCTATACAGGTCATGGACTTCAGCACAATGCAAATAATGGTTTCCTCACCCCACTGATTGTGAATCTTGATGAGAGAAAGGGGAGTTAAGACTTACAAAGATGATAAGCTAGTAGTGCTATACAGGTCATGGACTTCAGCCGGACCCGGATCGGATGCTGTTGTGGTTACAACTGAGCATGACCTGATGCAGTGATGCACATGCTAACAACAGTAAAGGGAGGGACCCGGTAGTGAAATGTAACTGGAAATTTTCCTATCTCCACAGTTGGTTTTCGTATGAATCGTGCAATGTTCTTTGTCAAATATGTGCATGATCAAATGGTCTTTGCGATTTTTTCACTGGATGAACGAAATGTCTAGTGCCTATACATGTACCTATGTCCAAAGCTTTAACTTCCAGCCATATGGTTCTAGCGTGGTGGCGTGCTGTTTCACACAGTTTTAAATTTCTACATCTATGTTCGATAGTTGTGTAAATGGCTAAATGCAAATTTTCATTTTCTCTGTGGTATTTTATCTTCAGTATATGATGCCAAGTGCATTCTTTGCCATTTTTTAAAATATAAACCTGACTTAGTTTTCTCTCCTTTGTTATTGTCAGTTGAGGTGAAGAAGCAAAGTTCATGTTCTGTCCATCTAGTCAACAAATCCAATGAATATGTTGCTTTCAAGGTTTGTCTGGTCATTTTACTATTAGTTCAAATTATTGCATATTTTTTTTGTGTCAAGCCTTTTCTGATGATGCTACCGGTGCATATTCTGTTCTTTGTAACTGTAACCATGAATTTGTCCATTAGTTACTATTAGGATCACCTTCAGCGCCTATTGAGCATCTATAAAAGTGAAAGGTACTCCCTCTGTTACTAAATACATGCTATTCTAGTTTCTAGCATGGGATGATGGGAACGAAGGCATGAGTGAGAATGACCTTGATAGCTTTATTTAATATCCTATATACTATACTTCCGCACATCTAGAGCCACTAGTTTTCGTATGAAAGGTAAATTTCAATTATTGAGGTATGGGTATGTAGGGCAAAAGTGATATAAATGTATCTTGAAATGGTAAAATAATATGTACTTACTAACAAAGTGAGAAGTCTACAACGACATGTATTTAGTAACGGAGGGCCTATTTCCTATTGTTATCTCCAGTCATTTCTGATGATGCTAAACCTGGATATTTTCATATTTTGTTGTCTGAACACGGTGTGTTCTGTTCTTGCTTTTATGTTCAATGGGACAATCACAGCTAATGCCTTTTGAGCATCCGCAAAACTACAGTATCTGATCTTGCCATTTCAAATTTGCTAGGTTAAAACAACTTCACCTAAAAGATATAGTGTCCGACCAAATACTGGAGTTATCCTTCCAAGGGCAACATGTGATTTCACAGGTTTGTACGCTACTGCCCTGTACTCACTGTTATTGATAATAATGATTTTGTGCACGTGAAGTTTATTGCAGTAGAGCTCTATTGACCTCATTGATAACCAACTTATAATTAAAAATACATTATGATAGTCAACTTGATTTTTGTATGAAATAACTATCCAAAGCTTTTCTAAATGTGAACTAATTCCGACTAATGTTCTATGTTCATGCAAGTGGGTTCATTCTCAGTTAATTGCACTGTCCATTAATTTGGTGTTTGGTTTGAGGATTGGATTGATCTAGATCCTCATCTTTTTGTTTGGTTTGAGGAATGGAATGAGTTGGTCCTCACCACCTCATTCCTCGTAAGCAAAATACTAATAGAAAAATGAGGAACAGGGCCATCCCACAAAGATCATAGATTGAACTCTTGATGGACCAGCCCCATCCTAGGATTAATCCATTCCTAAAACCAAACATGCCATAAATGAACACGATGTGCTTGCTTTTGGGGGTACGAGTAAACAATTATACTATTTTCTTTGTCTTTTGTTGATGACTTGATTCTCTTAGATTTCTTCTTTTGTAAGTTGGATTCTACTTTCCACTTAATTTTTTTGCTCTGCTTTTTTTTTTGGTCTTAAATGTAGTTACCATGCAAGCACAGCATACTGCTCCACCAGATATGCAATTAAAAGACAAGTTTTTGGTGCAGACCACAGTTGTTCCTTCTGGTACATCAGATGAGGACCTCCTTCCTGCTGTTGTAAGCACATAACATAGTTTTATAAACTTTATTTGCATAGTGTTCCTGTAGGATCGATGTCGGAGATGCCGGGGGGGGGGGGGGGGGGGGAGTGAATGATCTTTGCCTCTTTTCAACTTCAATAAAATCAACTCCCTTGAATACAAAGGCCTCTTCACTTCAATAGCTAGAGAGAGCTAATAAGATCATAAGCACAACGGAAACAACCCTCAAACAAAAGCCAAATAGTCAAGAGAATAGCCGAAGTACAAAACGATCCAAGTCATCGCTGGGCAGGGCTAGTCTGACTGCAGGCTTAAGACCGTTTGAACTGGCCCGGGCGGCAGAAGCTGGTCTGACTACGCCACCGGTCGGATTGCAGGTTCAACGGCGGTCTAACTAGACCCCTCTTCCCAGACTTAAAAAGACCTCTTAGGTCAAGACTCAAATCTCAAGAACTTATTCAAATCTCATCTTCTGGTGGTACCTTGACCGTTCTGGATTTTAGCTCTCCTAACTTAGTCCTGATCCCTTCCACCTTATCATAACCTAGCTCTAAAGTCCTATAACCAACAACCATAAGCAAATCGTCACATAGTACTACACAACACACAGAATCATCAATCAAACAATTGATGAACTAAGAATCCTTACCTTTACCTCAAAGTATCTCCGCATGCTTTGACACATAGCCTGTAGTGCCCAATGAATAACCGTCACGTCTTCACGTATTCGGAGTCTCCCGAACTGTCTTTACATGCATCGACCTCGTCAATTGGCACACCACATGCACCAACTTACTTCTTCATGATTTTTGTTTTCTCTGTGTTCCCACTTAAGCCACGTAGTCTTACCCGGATTTACACGATCGCTTGGACCTCAGCACCTCCCGCCTAGTCCCAGTGCATTGCCGTTGACCACTAGCGTCCTCCAAGTCACATGCACATTCAAAGACCAAGAAACTATGTCGAACACAAAGTTACATGCACTTGACTCATGTTAGTTAAAGCAATGCATCATGTAACATACCACACAAAACATCGGCACCCATACCGTGCACACACTTAACCATGCTCATATACTAATTCTAACCCTAGGATCAAACCTCAAACCAAAATGCATAATTTGAGCACTAATTCGTCAAAAGCTGGTCTGGCCGCCATTACCTGGCCGATCAAACCACCAGCTTCGGTCTGACTACTGGCAACATGTCGGTCTGACCGCCATGGTTTAGCCAGTCTGACTGCTTCAGACCACTAGAAAACATTCTCTTTGGAGTTTTGGTTGAATTCTATCTAGCTTCAATATAGAACTCCAAATTTGAGTGACACTTAGGGTAAAGACACCCTCAAGCACACGTACACAAGTGTTTGGTGTCCATTTTCCCAAAGGCATATGGCTGATCTTACCGCTGTATAGCCGTCAATCAGACCGCGGTTGCCAAGCCGGTCAGACCGGTTAAAACCCGATAGTAACTCTGAAAATTGCAAACTCTCAAAACCAAACTCAAAATTCGACAACATTTGTATAACAAGGTCAAATACTCATCATACACTATAGGGTAATCTCCACATGGTCTCATGGTTCCTTTTATATTACTCATCCTCACTGTAAATCGTACTGATTCTTTTTTGCAGTTCTCCAAGGAAACTAATGGATATATTGAGGAAAGTAAATTGAGAGTTGTCCTTGTTAGTGCATCTCATCCTATTGTGGAGCAACAGATTAATGGTGTCCCCAACACTGAGGCAGCTGTTGAGGTTCCTGTGTTAAAAGATACACTGAATGTTGAGAATGAAGTGCCAGCAGTGGAGAAAGAAGTTCCTCCCCCTCTGGAACAAACTTCAGCCACCGTGACTGAAATACCTTCCCCTATCAAGGAGACTCCAATCCTGAGAGAAGTCCCAGTGCCACTGCTTGAAGCACCTGTTATTTTGACAGAATCTCCTCCTCTGAAAGATGCGCCTGCAATTACCATCGAACAACTTCCTCCTGAGAAAGAAAACACTGCAACTTTAAAGGAGTCTCCTCCTCCAGAAGAAACTCCTCTGAAAAAAGCTGTTACATTAAGTGACCGAGGACTTTTCAGCGTGCAGAATCATCAATTATCTCATGTAAGCTTCCATTCTATAGTTTATCATATGCCCATTTCCCTATGTTTAACTTAATCTAAAGACAGAAATGCGTAGTGTTCGTAAACCGATCTGTTTCTTGTTAAACTGTCTAAAACACTTGGGTTTGCAAATACAACGGCAAAGAAAAAAAAATGAAAATTTGGCTGGAATCAGCTTGACTTGCCTTGTATCTATCTAACTTGGTATAATTTTGGAAGAATTTTAGCTGTATTCAGCCAAATTATGCCCTTGTCAGGAAAACCTGTAATTGGCGGTTGAAAATGTGTTTCTGCCTCCTGGAAAATTAAGCTAGAAATAGTTTTAGTAAGTTAAACATGATTAGATATACCCACTTGAACTATGATATAGAGATCTCCATACTTCATTATTATAGCCTTATCTTGTCTAGAGAAAATAGAAGTAATTGTGTGAGTATGCATGTTCCACAATACAGACTACAGTTCTGATCTGTGTTTCTTTCACAGCCTTCTGGTTTATTCCATTGTTTTTTGCTTTGATCAATATGTACCAGGTAACAGAAGATGTTCAGAATCTGAAGTCAAAGCTCAATAACCTCGAATCAAAATTGGAAGAGGTAAGATCACCAGTTCACCACCATAAAATGTTTTGGATTACTCGAACAAGTATCAGGATCAGGCCTGATGAAATAATGGAGCTTATATTGTTTCGTTATCTCAGATTTCTTTTATTTCAGAAAATACCCTGTGAAGTATAACAATATCGTGTTTCTATTTTGTAGGCTGACAAGATGATAATAAAGCTGAGAGAAGAGAGCAGGAATACCACCCAGGAGCGGGATAAGTTACAGCAAGAAATGGTATGGATTTAACTTCATCACAGAGAACATGTAGATTCTTTTCTGTTCTGTAAAATGCAGGAGAGCTATATATACCATTGATAGAAGAAAGAATAATCAAACATTGCTGTAAATACATAGATCCTTTTCTGTTCTGGAAAATGCAGGAGAGCTGTAATACCATTGATAAAAGAAAGAGTGTTAAGTGTATGATTTAAACTTACAAACAAGAAGCATAAAAAACTTAAGTGCTTTCATAAGACCCTCCAGGACACAATCCCTGCATGTGCCATTTTTTAGCCTCTTACTCTTTTTGGCAGAGGAGCTGATTGACCGTGTTCCTGGAGAGAGGCTTATTCATCCCGCTCAACAAATTCTATAGGATTACTTCTATTGCTTTTTAGCCAAATTAAGTCCTGCACATAAAAATCCGGGCGGCCTTCTACCTTCTCAAATAGCTCTGGGTTGATCATTAGTCCATCCCTAACTAGAGGAAGGTCCTTGTTCCATCTCTTTTGTTAATCCAAGCTGGGAGTTTCATTGGTGACATCCCATATTTATCTTGCTTTTAGAAGTCCTTCCATGACGGGAAAAAAACCTGTTACTCCTGGCAACATATGCCTTTTCCCAGTATGATCTGCAGCGTTGATTGATACTCATCTAATATGATCTGCAGCATTGATTGATACTCATCTGATACCTTATCTATGTATGAAACTAAGTAGTGGCAGTGTGGCACGCTCCAAAGCATTTGAGGCCTCGCTATAACTGTTCATTGTAGAATTTTCTATTTTGATGAAATATATGGCCACCATAACTATTTCCCAAGTAGTGCATACCGTGATGTGTGTATTTTGCAGTATATTTGGATGCTGGGACAGAACATTACTTCGTACTTATTTTACTATTTTACTTATATCTGCTTTGCCTTAAATTTTCAGATGACCTTAGATATTAGACATTGGTCATAATTTTTTTTTGTTCATCTACATCTGTTGTTTCTAAAATTATGCATGGCTTGGCTAGGTATTCTTACGGAAGAAGGGAACCCCAAAGAGTCAAGTAGGTTTCCCCTTGCTGTTTGTGGTTTATGTGGCGCTTCTCGGTATGCCACTCGGTTACCTCTTGCGCCTATGAGTTCAAGTACGTTCAAAATTCAGCCGCTGGATGCCTAAGCCTCAGTTTATGGCAAGAGTTGAAGGGCAGTTACATATAAATGTTGGAAGAGGAGCATTTCTTAGCACTGATCATTAGTTTCAGATGGTTTTGCACATGACAAGGGTGCCAATTGCCTGCGTGTGTAGAACAGCTTTTACATTATATAGAACTGTCCAAAATGCCTGCTGCCTCTAGACTAACCTTTGATTTCTTCCTCTTGCGGAAGTTTTTATAGTGTGTTGGGTTCGGTTCTTTCTTGAATCAGTGCAGTTTTCTGTTTTATTTCCTTGGTGTCAGTTTGTGAACTATTAGGTTTTATTTGATTTGGCATGCTGGCTTGTGAAAGGCATCAACAACGTACCAAAGTAGAGAGCTGGTCATTGCATATTTGCATTGAGTCATTAATCTCTCCCAGAGACTAGTACACTATGGTTTTCAGTAGTGTTTATGCGATGGCAAAGTAGGAAGCATACGGAGGACACTGCAACCAGCAATCTGTTCACTCTAGTGGGTTCTTTAGAGAATATTTAGCCCACGGGCTGTAACCCGTTTTGTTATTTCACAGCTGCAGAAGAAGCATTCATTTCAGGCTTTGGTCTGTAACTTTGTAGCTAACGAGGCACAAAAGAAAACTGAACAGCTAGTACATGCTTGAATCTTGATCGCTTGGACTTGCACATGATTTGTTCTGAAAACTCTAGACCTGAACTACTAATCAACTAACTGAATTGAATGATTATTTCACTGGCAAATGCCAAGTTTGAAGTGTCATTAGTTAGTAGAGGATCCGACTTTACCATGACCCCATGAAGCCCCCAAGAACCAGGCACCAGAAAAGCCGGGCCCACCAGGCGGGGATGGACCCCACCCTCCAGGGCCCCATCCTGCAGGAGGGCCCCAACCTGGTCCTCCAGGCCCACGAGGGTCCATTTCGCCAAGAGAAACTGGTGAGTGCTAACTACAGCTTCACAAGAACTCAACCAAAGCACATTTTTTTCAGAGAACAAACCAAGAGGCCCTCACGATCATATCACTTGCATACGACTTGATGCAGTGGTTCGAGGTGAAGTGTGTTTATAGACGTATGGTGAGAACTAGTAGTTGCGCATGTACCTGCCGTTCAATGGCTTGCATGCCTGTATGCAGCTCTCACCCACTGGTCTCTGCTAAGGCTGTAAAAATCTCGCAGCTCGTGAGCTACTTGAGTTCGGCTCGTTCTAGGTTCGATTCGAACTTGGTTCGAATTTTAAACGAGCCGAACACAAGCTTGATTTCGAGCTCGCGAGCTTTACCGAGGCGAGTTCGAATAGTTCGTGAGCCTCGATTCGAGCTCGAGCCTGCAAGGCCAAACTCTCTCGAGCTCGGCTCGTTTACAGCTCTAACTCTCTGCTTCAAATACTGTTCTCTGTGTTTTTTTTTTTTGCATTACAAGGACAGGCTAGTTTCAAGTTCTTAAGATTGTGTCCATTCTCCAGTTAGGTTATTGATTACACCTCCATTATCATGTTCATTCAAGCAACTTTATTTCATAGTGTGATCCAATCAACATCTATACCCTAATCGACATACAGATACATGCACCTCTGAATAGAAGAAGTGCACCATTATACGTATAACGCCTGAATCTACAAACTCCCTGTATAAGTCAACCTTGGTGCCAGCCCAAAGACTACAGGCACACCTGCTTAACTGGAACCACAGATTTTCGTTAAAAATCTCTGTACGCAAAGCACATCTTACAGCAATGATGAGCTGCTAATTAGACATAATAAAAGTTTAAAGCACATTGCACAACCTCTAGTTTGTTTTATGGTTTCCCTAAATTTGCAGTCTCATGCAAGCACTTTTTCCCCACGAGACTTGTCCATGCTTGCATGCATGCATGGACGTAGAATATGTAACACCCTAAACCCCCACGTTTTTTCCTTGCCTCAAATACCACAAATGACATGACAGACGGTTCAAAAACATTATCACAAACAGTTTTATGAGTCGTCTAAATTTATGAGTTAATAATGACGTGAGCTCATCACCGACGGTTTTCGAGCCGTCTGTGATACATACTATTACAGACGGTTATTAACTCATAATCGTTTATGATAATTGACTATTACAGACAGTTTATAATAGAAACCATTTGTGATATGTAATAAATCACAGACGGTTTGAACTGCAAACCGTCTGTGAGTTCTTCCTCAACCCTTATGCCGTTTTTGAAAAGAGGCAACTCATTAAATTAATTGTATTCTTTCTCGTCTACTACATTCTCAACTTCGACAATTATCCTTTTTCCATAAAAATTACGTGGCACTTTCTATTTGCCTGGTCGGTTGCATAGAAAACTTGAATAATTTGGTTAGCGAGTACAAATGGTTCATCTTTATATCCGACACATTTGAAGTCCACCGTGGTGCTTTATACATAACCAAGGAGCAAAGTTGTAGATACAAAAAGTCACAAGCCAAGTGCTATGTCGGCTGCTCATGTTACCAAAAGGATTCATTCCATCTGTACTCAATCTGAACGTTATATTCCTTGGTTCTGCACTGACGTCTTCAAATTTCCTATCGATGTTTCTACATTAGGCGGAATCAGCAAGGTATCCTAGCATTCCATCATTCTTACGCTCCTCCGAATACCAACGCAGCAATTTTGCCTCATTTGGGTTTACAAAAAACCACTTCAAATAGGGAATTGTAGGAAGATACTATACCACCTTAGCAGGAGATCTTTTCTTCACCTCTATTCCCTCGCCGTCATGTAATTGATTCTTTCTCTTGTATCGGGATGCGTTGCATACCGGACATACATGCATGTTTGTATATTCTTTACGGTAGAGGATACAGTCATTCAGACATGTATGTGTTCTTTCTATTCCATTCCCAATGGACAAAGAACTTTTTTTTTGGCTTTGTAGGTGGTTTTGGGTAACTCATTTTACTCCGAAAGTATGTCCACTAAAAGACCTAATAGCGCCATGGAACTTTTATTGGACCAACCGTTGCTTGCCTTCAATTTCAGCAGTTCAAGCATGGTTGACAACCTTGTGTACTTTAACTTGCAACACGTGAATAAAGATTTCTCTGAGTCCTCCATTAAGTCCCGGAATTTAACATACTTTCTCTCATCATAGTTCCCTTCTGTATTTAAGCATCTGATCCAGATTATCATCATACAATCTATTCAAATCGGAACCACAATCGATATCATCCGGTGGCATATCGTTGACTTCGTCAGTGATGTTATTATTATTACCTTCCTGTGTAATATGCTCTTCACCATGACTAGTCCAACGTGCATACTCCTTTTTAAAATTCATTCGAATCAAGTGTGCTTCAATCTGCGATCGATTCTTAAACATCTTCAAATTCTCGCAGTCAATACATGAACAATATATATATTCCACTCCCTTATTCAACATATCCTTTCCGGCAGCTCTTGTAAAAACAGACACGACATTAATGTACACTTCACTCACATGGTTGCTAGCGTACATCCAGCTTCAGTCCTACGTTACACATATAACAATTTAGTATTAAATATTGAATTAATCAATTAGTATGCTAGATATATACGATCTAAAGTAGCTATATGTGGCAAGAATAATTAATTAAATTGAATTAAGTAGAAATAGACTATGAATTAGCTAAACCCTAAACCATGCTTGATGTAAATAATCTTCTCTCTACATCAAGCTAGATCTAAACCATCTTTAGTTCACCTTTTATCAAAAGCTAGATCTAAAATATAATGCAATTACGAATAAAGTACTAACTATAGATAGTCAAGAACTTAATGGATCTATAATTACTCTTGCCAAATCCATGGTTTTCTTTCACTAAATGGCCTCAAAGCACCATATATTCAAAGCAGTAGCCTTTAAGAACAAATCTGTAATTTAAGACATATCTATGAGGGGTCGACATGCCTACTATTAATAAGTGAGATTATCACAGACGGTTTTAATACAAACTTTTTGTGATGACTTAACTATCACAGACGGTTTTTAATACAAACTGTCTGTGAAGTATGCCAGACGGTTTAAAGAAAAAACCGTTTGTAATATTTAGTAATATTACAAACTGGTTTTGTTAATAACCGTCTGCAATACTTCACAGACGATGTTTACCATGAACCGTCTGTGATATTTTCTCTTCACGGACGGTTTTTAACACTGACAGTAAAATAGACGGACTCTAAATCAAAATCGTCTGTAATTATATTTAATACAGATGATTTTGCTTAATCGTCTATGATAAGACGTTTAGTATTAACTTTTTTGTAGTGGTGTACTGGACTCCATTTTCCCCGTCCTCTCTTTCCATTTTGCATCTCCTACATTCCCTCCTCGCCATCTCCTCCTCTCCATCACTGCCATAGGTTGCGGTGGCTCCAAAGAAGCTGTGGCCACCGGCAACATCGTCAACGGCAGCAGCAGATGCAACCGCAATCTCTTCCTGAGGAAATCCAGCGTCGTCGTCACCGCCGTCCAGCAGCCGTTTCATGTGCCACCGTCCGACAGCAGCTCGGCCGTTGTTGCGAAGGACAATGTCGACGAGGTGATCACCGAGGCGAAGGACAAGGCAACTTTGACTGAGAAGTCCGTTGAGGAGGTGAGGAAGGAGAAGGAAAGCAACAAGGCCGATGCAGTCGTCGTCAAGGACAGCAACGAAGTGATCACCGAGACACTGGACAAGGTGACATATATCGACCGTGAAGGTCATCGAGGAGAAGAAAGAGGAGGAGATCAAGACGGATGAGGTCATAAAGGACGATAAAGAAGTACTAATCGCCGATGCGAAGGACAAACAGACGTCGGCCGAGAAGGTCAGCGAGGAGAAGAAAGAGGGGGAGGAGGCCAAGAAGGATGAGGTCGTCAAGGCGCTACGTCGCCATCTACCCTTGCTGCTAAGATGGCGCGACTTCTTCGAAAAGCTGGAGGAACTTCCCTCAGATGCACAGAGGAACTTCTTTCAGATGTGCACCACCAAGGCACTAACCTAGGCATTGGTTTCTGAATTGTGCCTGATGTTCAGCTCAAAAATAATTTCTTCTGAATTTGAATTGTAAAACTCGTTTCTGTTGCAAGTCTTGTTATGAATGTACATACCGTTGATCTGTAGCCTGAATTGAAAGATTTTGAGAGGTAAGAGTTCTGAAAGTGCTGTTTCAGTTTTAATGTCAAAATTTCTGCTAGGTGTTTCGATGAAATCAGGACATTTAAGTACAGGAATAAGCTTAATTCCATGAGAAAATCATTTCGAGTCATGTACGTTGAATCTAAGACCAGAAAAACTGTTTCAGCAAAGAAAACGCAGAAGGAATGGCATGCAATTTAGTGCAATCTGTTCTAATTCAGTGTGAGTATGCATGCATGTATGTATGTATCAACCAGCCACTCATAGCAGGATTCAATAGCCGAATAACGGAAGGTTCAACAAATGCATCAGTGTGGTGGACAATTGGACATCTTACTTTATTTTATCGTTGAGATTGAGCCAGCTGCTGGTAATCAGTAGGCTGCAGTAGTAGAACCTTGCCTGTGAATCCAATTTAACTTTCTCCTGGTAAGCTGAGCCGAATCAAGAAACAACCGGACTGAGATAAACTTTGCAGGAAGGTTTTAGTCATTTCATCGTCAATCACCGGGTCGCTTTTCAGAATCCACATCTCGGGCTTCGCAGACAAGGTAAGGCTAGGCAGCTGATTAATCACGAATTCATGATTATTGAGGTAAGGCAGATGCATGGCAGAGGAGATGGGTTATGCAATTAGCAGTAGGTCCGTCGGTCAAACTAAGTAGTAGTCCACCGTGTAACGATCATTAGCAGGCGAAGGATGCGTGAGGGTTGCGGGGGTGCGCACACGCACAACCGCACTGCCGCTACCGCATCCTATAGCGTTTGCGTTGGTCTGCCCAGGTGCAAATGAAATGAATAATTTTTATCCAATTAAAGATTTACAGAGTAAATGTGAAAGAATAAATGAGTATCCATTATTATTCGTATCTTAGTCGACTTCAAGGAAAAATACGGAATGAGTGATATTCGTTCGTATATATCCGTGTATCAAATAGTATGAGTAAGTCTATTGTGACTTCGCTTAGAAAAGATAATAGATATGCAGATTGCTATATCTAAACATGCGGAGAATATTGAGTGTTCTTTACTCGATATCTCGGCGATTAGTTTTTCCGTGTTGGCTTTGATTGCATCTCTATTGTTCAATGGCGTGTGTAAGGGTGTTAAATAAATAGATAATTTTCGTTTGATCGACCGTCCGAAGGCTCATCGAGTGAATACGAAGTAGAGAAATAGGTACCCGGCACTATCCATATTCGACTTCGACTCTAAGAAAAAATATAGAATAAAATACAGGACAAACGATATTCGTATTGAAGGACCGTGTGAGAAGGTCCACAATAATATTGTGATGAACCATTACAAGTTTTATGGAGTGGTTAAATGATTTTGCAAAGGTCATAGTTTGTCTGGGCTGTTTTCTGGAATTTTAGAGAAAATGGTAGTACCGTAGGTGTTGGTGCGGTCATACCGCAGGACAGTAGTACCGTAGATGTTGGTGCGGTCACACTGCAGTGCGGTAGTTCCGCAGGTGTTTGTGCGGTCATACCACAATGCGGTAGCATCGAATTTTACACGACCGTACGTTATTTCTAGAGAGGTCCATTTCGGGATTGCAAGGTGCAATAGTACCAGTTTGGGGAGCGGTGGTACTGGCATGATACGTGCGGTGCTATCGGATTTTGCAGAAAAAACAGGTTTTTGAGAAATTGAGTTATGGATTGAGATGGGGTGACCTAGGTCTTTCCATTAATATTGCATAAGCATGTTTTGGCTAACATGGATCAAGTTGTAAAAAACTTATGTCCAAAAATGATTTTTTGTCTTTGGATGTGCAGTGTCGTTTGAAATCAACCGTGGTCAATGACGAGGATCGAGGCTAGGATCATGGAGGAGTTGAGACCTAGAACAATCAAGAACGCCAGGTGATATAGTGTGCTCAAGTATGGCACAATAAAGACGGAAAATGTTAAAGGCGAGTTCGAACGGCGAGATTGCACTGTGTGGCTTGGACGGGCCAAGTGAGGTGTGTTTTGTGGAACCGGGACGGGGGAGACTTGGTGATCTGTGATAAGTTAGTGGTGCACCTACACGTGACAAGTATGATGATTGCTTGCAATGTGAGATAAAGACCGGGTCAAGGAAGAGTATTTTGATAGTTTGGTCAAAATACCAGAAATTATCTTGAATCAAAACCGCGGTACACGAGTAGCACTTAAGAGAGCAGTTTAGGTCAAGGTGGAACTGGTTTTATCAAGATGGATCAAGCTAAGGATTTAGCGGATATGAGATTATACGCTTTGAAAAGCGTGCATAAATGAACATGAAAAGGTAATATCCACTGTGAGTTATAGGTGACTGGTTAGTCTACCTATAAAAGGGGTTGGGATGGAGACATATGAAAAATTATCTAACACATCTCTCTTGTGCTTTCATATCTAGGGTTAGAGTTTGAGAGTTCAATGCCTTATATGCTCTTTGTACTCTAATGTGGAGTGGCTATAAAACTTATCTTTTCAAGTAAATAATACATCAATTATTGTGCATCTTTTTGTGTCTTTTGTGTTTTGATTGATGCGCTCTTGTTTTTGTTGGTTTTGATCTCTTCTCTTCGCTCCTCCTGATCTTGCTGTGCCAAGGACTTGTAAAAGATGGAGATTATATCTAGGAATCTATCTCCACCTATCTAGGTACTTTGATAGCAAGTTCATGAGAAAACCCGTTTTTTGCTTGACTTTGATCTCTTCGAGCAATTTCTTGATCCGAGAATTTTTGGTTTGATTTCTTTGGTGTTCTAACTTGCTGTGACATGTAGGAATACATCTAGACCAATCTTGGTCATCATCCACCCATGAGCAAGCTATATGCTACGAGTTTGGTTTTTGCTTGATTTTGGTCCAACATTCCTTCAAACTAAAAAAAATCTCAATTTTGGCCATGATTTTCATGATCATTTGTTGAAATAGGTTTACAATACCCTAGATAAGATCCTTGCAAAATTTTATGTTATTTGGATCTACGAATCAAAAGGTCCATCGATTTTTGTTTTTGAAATCGTGTTGAAAATACTATTCATTCTGATTTCATTGCAGCAGCGGTAGTACTATATTTAATGTTTATTGCACTTTTTTTAGCATTTCGATTTGTTGGTTGTGTGGTGGATTTTTATCCAAATCTTTATAGTTTTGTAATTATTAGAGTAAATAGTTAATGAATATTTGAAGAAAAAAACTTTAAGACATCACTCAACTCCCTATTATCATCTTAGATCCTATATGTATATATCCGCTCTGATTGCACTAAGGTGCGGCCTGTTGGCTGGCCCGGCGTGCGTACGCTCATTACCCTGCTCGGACAGACGCCCAGACCGCGCCCGCTGCCGCTCCACCGAGGACGCGCGCCGCTCCTTTCCGGGCTTCACCGCAACCGCGGGCTGCAGGGCAAGGCGCCGTCGCGCGGAGGAAGGGGGAGGCGCTGCGCTGGCCGCCCGGGCCCTCGATTCTTCACGACGACCGCAGTCTGAGCTGCCCGTTTGGGGCGCCGCAGAAAGAAGACGATATGTTTGGGCTTGGCTTTGGTTTCTCCAGGTAAATCTAGTCAGTCGTAGGAATCTACTCTAAATCAGTTAGGTTCCTTCGGCTGCTTCACGCTTTTGACTTTGGCCTCATCAGGAGGTGCACTTTCGCTTCAACTATTTAGTCCTGTCGAGCTAATTACGACATCATGACCTGATCAGTCTGACGTGATCAGCGGCCAACCAATCTCAGCTGCAACTTAAACAACCGGAGATCAGCACATGCATGGAAAATAATTGGGCTCGATCCGTTCACATGTCAAAACTACTAGATGGTAGCGCGGCATGATCTCGTGTTTTTGATGGACCTCAAGCCTGATGATGCCAACTTTCCATCCTTCCCAATTATCGGCCGATGTGGCAACGCAATCCGAGTTGGCTCTTTTCTGTTTCCGGCACGCCTCAAACGCAGTAGAATTTTGGGTCTCTCGCCCTTCGTGTCAGCCTTCTCGAGTTCCAGCTGCATGCAGCGGCATGAGCTGATCGAGCTGCTCCGTCCAAGCAAAGTAATTAAATACCTGCAGCTGCAGTACCTGTTAGAAGACAACTACGTATCAATCGCACAGCTCACAGCCGCTTAGTTAGACTCAAGAGTTCCTGCACAGTTTACTCTGCAAGCACAGGATTGAAAAAAAAAATGCGAATTCTGAAGTAAAAGAGTTCGCCGAAAAGGTTTTGTTTCAGCAGAAACAGGGACGAATCTGGGAGCATACTCAACTCCACGACATATCGTTATCGCGGCATTAAGAAGTTACGTCGAATTCATGCATAACCAACTCAACAAACTGATTGACACTCCTACTATAAAGCTCTAGTTGCAATGTCCCCCGCAGGAAAGACAGGATCAGTTTGGTGAAACAGGCCAATAATTACAAGCTAGTCCACTGCCTCTCGTCGTTTGCTCTCAAAATTGGTACCGTACATTTTGTCGCCTGTACCTTAAGTCTTGCAATCAGCTGACAGGCACCCGTACATTCGCAGCGGGGCGGATCCAGGGCTACCGCACCCTAGCCTCTAGATCAGAACGTGAATTTTAGATCCGCCACTGCGTTCGCTGGTACACGCCAGCACATGAATACACAAACAGGACAACCCATTTTGCAAAAGGCATTTTTCCCCTGTTAACTGATTACAAATGGGTAGTATCTGGCCCTGTTTTTTTTCTTTTGATTTATCCGAAAATCAAAATAAATTGGATAGTTTTTTAAAACGGATTGTCTAAATGGCTTCCCGATGCTAAAATCATATATTCTAGCAAGTTCAATTAATTTGTCATCATCAAAGTAGGTGAAAGAATTTTTTGGATCAAAACAAGCAATGCACCTTAATTTATTAGATCTTTTTGCAAAGCGATTATTCAACTCAATAATAATTTGATCATGCACCACAATAAATATTTCATGATGGAAATGCTCATAGTAAATTACCATTCGACCATCATGACCCCTTGAACGACCTCTAATCAGTATTTTATCAAACATATTCGGTATAATGATATTATGTTGGAGACAAAATGCCTTTGATTCTTGAAAAAGCTTATCCCAACCATGATTTCTTACTTCCTCAATTGTCTTCAATGTGGTCTCAATCAAGCCTACAACACGGATAATATTTTGATCTTTCTTTTGCAAGCATTGTAAAAGATCATTAGTCTTGCCCAATATTCTGATCATAAGATGCAATATAAGTATAAATTCAAAATTCTCCATTTTTTTCAACAAACCCAAAGCTGTTGTTTTTTGTGTAGCATTAGTGGCATCATCACTCAAATTCTATAATACCTCTAGGACCGAATCCCACATGAAGAGAAGATGATATAATATTTTATGATGTGAACCACAACGAGTATCACCAGGCCTTGCAAGGTTAGTTTATTGGTTTTACCCTCTTCCTGAGAAAATTTTACCATTATCTAATTTATTCACAATTTTATCGTGGTGATCTTGTGCCAATTAATCTCTTCTATTACAAGAAGCATTAATAGTGTTGAGAATCAAGGTGATGTAGTTAAAGAAATCCAAGACAGAAGAACAACACTTAGCCATAGAAACAACCACTAATTGCAACTGATGTGCAAAGCAATGTATATAAAAAGCATATGGATTTTCATCCAATATGCGTCTTTACAACCCATGGAATTGTCATCTCATATTTGAAGCTCCATCATATCTCTGTCCCCCTAATCTAGAGATAGATAAACCATGTTTACAAAATATACCATCCAAAGTTATCTTTAATGAAGATGATGTCATATCAGAAACATGCTGAACCTCAAGAAATCTCTCTATCACATGCCCTTTATTATAGACACACCAGTGTAGGACAAGAGATCATCATTAATATACTTTAAACATACTCAAACTATCAAATATAAAAAGTGTGTAAGATGTAGCTACTAACCTCAAAAACACAGCCATTTGCTACTTGATAGATGCATCTCAAGCTTCATCAACAAGTATGGCGAAAAATGCATCCCCAATATCATTAATAATGGCTTTGGTGGTCTCTTTTGCACACGCTTTGCACAATTATTTTTGTACTTGTGGTGAAGTCATTAAATTGTTCCTAGGAGAATTGTCAAGCAATTTTGCAGCCTTCTCATCCCTCTCTTTATACCATGTTAGCATTTCTAAGAAGTTTCCCCTATTGTTCGAGCTAGACAATTCATCGTGTCCACGAAAAGCAAGGGTTGTGATAGAAGAAAATTTTGAAATGGCTAACGTAATAGTAAGATGGGCTCTATATTCTTCTCCATCCTTCTTAGTGGTAACAACCATCACATAACTCACATCTTGCCTTTGGTTTTTGAAAGCCTCGCAATGTTTTCTTGCTTTATTATGAGAATTATTAACTTTACCAATATGTTTATTAAAAGATTGAGTTTGATTCTTTCAATAACTAAATCCTATTTTGTGAAAGTATCAACACCATAGTTTTCATCTCTTTGTTGCTTAAAGAAAAAACAATAAAAACAAAAGGTTGCATCTTTAGCTATGCTATATTCCAACCAATCATGCTTCTTGAACCATGATTTTTGAAATCTTCTCTTTTGACTTCCCTGTTCCCTCCATGAAAATTTATGTGCAATTGGTTGGCATGGTCCCAATTGCAAATAAACTCTTCTAGCGGCATCTCTAATATTCACATCCAACTCCTCTATTGATTTCCAGGATTGGCAATAATATCACCTGGATTAAGCTGAATGTTTTGCCCAGTATGACTAGCCCCAGTTCCTAGTGTTTCTGGAGATTGGTTCGAGTTAGATTGTCTGTTTGACTATGTATCTTGTGTTGGAAAATACGATGACAATGTCTTGCTCCTCTTCATCTTGTAATTTGCATCCTTAAACCTTAATAGTTAGTTTCTGAATAGCAAATATAAAACATTGAACATATGTCATTTCGCCTGATCATTCGTACTTAATTTCGAAACATAAAAATAATTCCTACTAAAGTACTAAATATATTTCCTCGGTTCCTCCAATCATCCATTCATCCCTACGGCCTTACCTGCTCGTAACAGGCTTAGAACTCCCCGTGCTCGGTTCCTCTCTGTTCAGCTGCGGCCTGCGGGTCCACAAGTGCGAGTGCGGAGGACGGAGCCATGGAGGCGTACGTCCACGAGCACCCGGAGGCTGGAGGCGCAGCCGCATAGGTCCAAAGGGCGGCGGTTGCGACCGGCGGACCGCAGCGTCACTGCGTGACAAGGGCGAAGGCAGAGGCCGAAGGACGGAGCCGCAGAGGCGCAGGTCCACGAGCACCCGGAGGCGCAGTCGCGCAGGTCTACAAGGGCGGCGAGCGGCAGACCACGACGTTGCTGCGTGCCTGCATCCGCATCAGGAGCGAGGGGCGAGGGCGGCGGCCAGTGGACCACAGACGAGCGACACGTGCAGCGACGCAGGCGAGGGCGGCGGGCAGCGGTGGAGGCGCGCGCAGGCAATGGCGAATCGCCGGATCAGGGGGGGCTAAGATCTGATTTGGGCGGCTGGGGCTAGAAGTTGGGGATTAGGGTTTTCTTCACTTGGTTTTGATGTATACCTCATGTATGGGCTGCTGACTTGGATGGGCTGCCGACTCCTATTTTGGTGAGTTGACTTGTTGTTTGGGCTAGACTGATAGTTTTTTAGGCCTCGGGTTAGGCTGCTATACCAACTATATTACTAAGTATATACTAGAGGGGCATAGTACTAATAGCATTGCTAAGTTTTGGGCTATAGCCTACTCACTCAAGACTCCTATGCATGGCCCACCTCTGCTAGACTAGAGTGCGCGCGAAAATACTATATAGCCTTCTCGGTCGGGCAGCGACCCGCTTCCTTTCTAATCTAACCTGAAACCGCAATCTTTATCAAAATCCTGATAAGCCCAGGGGCAAACTCGTCATTTAACAACCCCCGGTTTTATATATAACCTCCGGTTCATCACCGTTTCGTGTTCTCGCTTCGCTCCCTTAATTTAATCCTAATTTATTTTCTCTTCCTCGTCCTAATTTATTTTGCTCCTCCCTTTCTTGACTCGTTGCTCTGCGCTTCCAGGACTCGGATTGTTATAATTTATTTGTGCTAGCACGATAATAAAATTTCGCGCAAGTTTGGATTCCAATCGCCACTCCTCTGGTTTCCCCAATTCATTGGTTCCTCGATCGCGCGCGCGGCGGAATTTGAGCGTGGATTCGGCTTATTTGGGCCTCCAGTAAGGCGATTCCGCGGTTCTTTCATCCTAATTTGACCAAGATTAGCTGCCTTTGTGCGGGAATCCGTTGTTTTTCTGCCATGATTAGCCAAAATATATTGTCTTGTGTTTGCAGGGCATGGAGCGCCGCGGGTTGCTAAAGGCGGCTCTTTTGGTGTGCTTGTTTGTTCTTTGCTCCGGGAGAGGTAAATGATTAGCCGCTCTTTTTGTTTCTTGGCTTCAAGATGTTGCATTGGAGTTGTTCCTGCTTGCATTTAGAGCTGTTTGCTGTGCTTAATTGGTTCAGTTGGCTTCTAAACAGGAATATATATGTAATTAATTTGACCAATTTTTTCAGAAATAATGGGATGAACTGGAAAAATGATAATATTAGCAAAGGAAACTATATACTTTAGCACAACAAATTTCCGTACATTGATACATCTCTGTCTCTCTCTCTCTCTCTCTCTCTCTCTCTCTCTCTCTCTCTCTCTCTGGTGCTATGCCCTAGTGTCAAAATTTGATTGAAATATTTTCTGCTCATGTTTTTACGTTTATCCCATTCTCAGTAGCACAGAATTACCTTGTTCTTGCAATTCAGGTTTGAAATGCCTGGTTGGAACTTTGTCTGGTTGGTATGGTTTTGTAGCCTGGTCAGATTCATCTTGACTTTATAAGTATCATTAAATTTCATCTTGCGTGTTGATTTAGTTCAAAGCTAGTTCATATGTCCTCTTCAACTTTGAATTCAAAAGTTTTACTGTTACAATAATATGCATCGTGTCATCTTACATATTTTTTTTTTTTGCTTCACTAGGTTGAGCCTTTTTGCTATGTATTCCGCATGTTCAATGTTGTGCTGATGCTAATGCTTTACTTTTGTGATATAGAATTTATGATTAAACATCACCCCTCCACTACCATATATAACTCAACACTTGCCAAGACACTTGTGGAATATGCTTCTGCTGTAAGTTCATTCACCTTTTCTTTATCTTAGTTATTCCTGAACATTAGATTATCCTTCAGTATGAATTAATTGTTGTCAAATTCTTTCTAGTATTTTGGCAAATTCCTACAAAAATCTGCATTGTTACTTTGTTAGTTAAGTTTCTGCCTTTCCTTTCCAGTATTTTGGAATTAAACTTGGCGATGTCTTGCAGATCTATACTGCTGATTTGACACAATTGTTTACTTGGACATGTTCTAGATGTGGTGACCTGATCGAGGTAAACATTCTTACCACGATGTGTTTTCTGTTTATTGTGGCATGATTTATGTTAAACGTTTGGCCAACTTCATGCAATACTGGTATGAATGATGAAGTAAACTTGTTGGATGACCCAGGGGTTTGAGATGATAGAGCTCATCGTAGATGTGGAGAATTGCTTACAGGTTCTTCCCTACTTGTGTTCATCATACCTTTTTCTCCATATCTTTAGTATCTTTTAAGCTGATCATATTTTGATGAACAAGCAGGCGTATGTTGGTTTTGCTAGTGACATCAATGCTGTCGTTGTTGTGTTTAGAGGAACTCAAGAGAACAGGTAATTAGCATATATCTTGTTTTGCTTGCTTGTTAAAAATGCTATTCAAGTTTCGATTCAGAATGTTCTATCACTTATAAGAGGTAGGTCTATTATGTATTTCGATTTCAGTCATGTGTACTTAGCATTTATAAATACTTGGCCTTTAATATACATATTTTTCTCTGTATGCAATGTAATACTCTCTCTGTTCTTTTTTATTTGACTTTCTAGAATCCGTGCCATCAAACTTTTTAAAGTTTGATTACCAATAGATTCAAAACTATCTAGATTGACTATACAAAAATTATATCATTAGATTTGTCGTTAAAAATACTTTCATAATATTACAATTTTATTAGTATATCTTAATGTAAAGTTATAAAAAGTAACGGTTAAAGTCGCATCTCAAAGACCTTAAAAAATAAAAAACGTAAAGTAAAAAAGAACGGAGGGAATACTCAATTCCTCATAAAAAGCAAACCTGCAAAGGGTGTCAATATCCTTTATAACCCCTGAACTGTACTGATCGTCTAATTTCTCAGCATCCAGAATTGGATAGAGGACTTGTTATGGAAACAACTTGATCTTGACTACCCTGGCATGCCTGAAGCAATGGTGAGCATAGCTAAAGCATTGCAATTAAAATGCACTAGTGGCAAACCCAATTCATAGTAGTGTTCCCCATGGTTAATTTATAGGTACACCGAGGATTTTATTCTGCTTATCATAACACAACATTACACGATGGAGTTGTTAACGGTATTCAAAAGACTCGGAAATTGTATGGAGATGTTCCGATCATGATCACAGGGCATTCGATGGGTGGAGCTATGGCTTCATTTTGTGCACTTGATCTTGTTGTGAGTACTGAACCTTGTCTGAATCTTAAATGAATTCAATTTGAGCTTCTCTATTAATTTCTGTTTTAGATATTTGTTATCCATAAATCTACCTGTTAAGTTTCTTGCATTATAAGTTATATGGAGCTTTAGACCTTTAGTTCACTGCTGTGACAGTGTGGGCTGTCTTCACAGAAAACAGCAAACTATTTTTTTTTGTTGAAGTTTGAATGCACCTTCTGCCATCAGTTCTGATGAAATATATCCATAATCTATATTCTGGTTAAATGGCCAAACATTATAGTTTCTATTAATGTACTACTTAACTAGTAAATCACCAAGTTGTCGCTTTAGCTTCTTTTGGGGATGACCTTTCTTCCATTTTTCCTTCACCAACCTAGTGCTCAATTTTAGTTCATAGAACCTTCTTCATGTGTGAGCAGTTAGTAATTTGCCGCATCTTTCTTTCCTGCTGGTTCGGCTTCCACAGCTAAACAGAAATGCATGTCTTGTTTTAGGTGAACTATGGGTTAGATGGTGTGAAACTAATGACATTTGGGCAACCTCGTATTGGCAATGCGGCTTTCGCTTCTTATTTCAAGAAATACTTGCCTCATTCAATTCGAGTGACTCATGCGCATGATATCGTCCCTCACCTGCCACCATACTTTGCGTTCTTCCCACAGAAGACCTACCATCACTTCCCAAGAGAGGTATGCTCCACTCTGTAGTTCGGTTACTGTTTCTACTTGTGACAGCTGTCTATTCTGTTTAATATGCTTCCCTGAGGCCTGACATAGTACATTTAGTCTTTGTATAGTTTGCGGTTTTCATTTTCTAATGAGATTTAGTAACAACGAACGTGCATTTACCCTTTCTCCATCATTTTCCAATGGATAATATCATATTGTGCCTTCTTCAGGTATGGGTCCATAATGTCGGACTAGGAAGCCTAATATACTCGGTAGAGCAGATCTGCGATGATTCTGGTGAAGACCCAGCATGCAGCAGGTCCCTCCCTCCACCCTCTCATATGCACAAACACAAGTAGATGCATTGAACCACACCACACGATATCTTCTCTTGATTAGGTGCATATTCCTCGTAAGTCTTAACATCATTTCGTTGTCAGGTCTGTAAGTGGAAACAGCGTTCAAGACCATATATACTACCTCGGCGTCAGCATGCACGCGGAAGCATGGAGCACTTGCAGGATCGTCATGGACTACAGCACATTGCGGTATGAGATGGACCTCAATGGTAACATCGTCTTGTCGAAGCACCCTGGTTTGTCAAATGAGCAAAAACACAGTGCCCAGTGAACCAATGTATGATGTATATAGCGTATTAGTTCTACACACAACTGTTGAATATGGTTTTTCCATATGTACATGGACTATCACCACTATCAAATGTGCCTCGATATTGTGAAAAACGTTGAAAATTTAAACCACCGTCTCCTCATCTAATCATTGCAATATCTATTGCACAAATCTTAAGACGATTTGGAGGGCTAGGACAGTATATATAGCCACATATACATGTTTTGCATTTTGGCACAGCCGTTCCCTCTCTGTGGCGCTCACTGTTTAGTTGTTCGTGCATCCAAAGAGGGGAATGGAAAGAACACGCTGGATTGGGAGATGCTTGCTGTCAATGTGGTTTGGTAAATGTGAAGCATTGTTAGTTCAAAATTATTTATATCATTTGGTAAATGGACACAGGGCAAGGATCCAACTACATTGTTGTGAGCGATGACAGAACCAGAAGCAGTTGCACACCATTAGAGCAAGTTTAATAGTACAGATAGCTGCTACCTCCAATACATTTCCATGTCATCAAAAGATAATGATGCAGTCAACTCATACAATAAGCTGGCTATAAGTTGTCTCCACAAGAGCTCTCAATCATTTAATACATACATGGGTATTGATAATTTAATACATACATGGGTATAGCAATTAGTTCTATGGGTACATGCATGGATAATGCATCTTTTCCTGTGCTATAGCCTGACTCTTGCATGGGAGTCGGCTTGGCTCTCTCTCTCCTTTTCTCTCCCCTCCACATAGGACTATGCTGACATGGATTCCTTTGTAGCTAGCACAGTCAGCCTTATTAAACTTGCTCTTAACCGGCTAAGCAATCACATAGCTGTAAAGAGCAAACATACAAAAGTAACTATACCAGATTGGTTAAATACAGTTCCTTGTGGTTTTGCCCTAATTTGCAAGATGCATGCATGACTCACGAAGATAGCGCAATATACATGTACAACATGCTCTCCAAAACAAGGGAAAAAACAGCATATGAGCTCTGAAATAACTTGATACGGATACACCCCTTGCTCCGTGCTGAACCACGTTCACGCTAAGACAGGGAAAAGTATGGTAAAGCTAATACAAATAACTGCCCTGGCAACTCAACACAGAAAAGAAAAATAGTATCTGTACGAAACACAGGTAATCTGTCCTATCTCCAAACCTGAAATCTCACCAGAAAAAACTCCACGAGCTCCAGGTAGCCCAGCCTGAAACAGTTATAAAAAACTCCACGAGCTCCAGGTAGCCCAGCCTGAAACAGTTATACATTCAGAACACAGGTGCAGCTAACATACTCATTGTGTAACCGCAGAAAGAAAAGCACTCATCAGATGTGACTTTTCGCTCCTCTCTTCGCATTTTACATTTCCAGCTGAATCCTGTAGGCTCCTGAGCTCTAAAGAAACATAACACGATCACATTCACAAGGAATGGACGCCAGGAGAAGGCATGTCAATGGCAATGACATACAGATAAACCATGATGCGGTGCTGATGGCCAGAGAAGAGGAAAAGCCTTATTCATAGACAACAGAACCGAGGTGGAACCAATGCCATGTTCCTACAGTCCTTTCATCGGACCCGTTTGGTGCTGATGAGCAAACTCATCCCTTCACTAGAGCGAGCGATGCCTGAAAAGAAAACTGTCTGCTTTACTCATTTGTACTATCGAAGCTACCATGACCATTTGATCGCTTTCGCTCTCTCAAATTCTCCCCCCACATTTTGGCCTCTGCAATAGCACGCTGTCTGTCAGCAGTCCTTGATGTTTCTCTTTTTCTTCCTGTTTGAGCTGGACTACCCAGTTGTGACCCTGTTATGTCCACGTCATCCAATCCTGATCTCCGACCAGAATCGCCAGTAGAATTAGTCCTGCTAACCTCTGCTCCATACTTTGATGACCTGGCAGCTTCCCTCCTCCTTAAGTCTGGAGAATGATGATTTGGCGAGCGCACACTGTGTTGATCATCGTTCCACACACCAAGATTTCTGGCCCTAGGGGTTGATGAATTGTTCCGACTATGCTGAACTGGTGCATTTGGATCATATGTCTGAGAAGCTAGATATGAGAGGGCAGTGACAACATCTCCTATATGGGGGCGAGTGGCAGATTGCTCTTGCAAACACATGGCAGCAACAGCTAAAGCCTGATACAGTCCCCTCATAGGGAAGTGACCTTGAAGCATTGGATCAGCCATTTTGGGAAATTTCCTGCGGTCCTTGAATAGTGGACGAGCCTGCAGATTAGATGAGCTGTATTGGTTATCCAAAATTAAATCATCCACAAAATTCTGTTTCCATTAACATTGCAGTAGAAACTGATTCCAGATAGCAATTTTAGGAGAGAGTAATACAAAAGAAAATTTTCATTCGTAAGTAGAATGGGATAGCCAAGCTAAAACATCCTAAAATTTTTACATTTGCTAGAAATGTTTGCAACAATCAGTAAAATTACCAACGTAGTGACAAAGAATGTTTTTAAAAAAGAACAACTTTTCATGGCCAATAGGAAGGATGAGAGTTGAGACACATTTGATTAGTGTTAAAAGCACCCTTCATGGTCAAATTGTCCATGAGCTAGCATAAACTCAACTACTGTTTGCTGTAATATTATGAAAGAACAAGCTTGCAGGCTTAGCTTGATTAGCACGATGGCATTTCATTAAGAATACTGAAATAAAACAAGGAGCTACATGCAATTTTGTTTAAAAGGATATTCACTGCCAGAAAATTAAGTATGTCAACTGAAATAAGTATAGTACAAAAGCGTACCCATGCCACTAGGTTTTGCTCCCCTTGGGGCTTGGTGTTGTCAATTGCTTTGCGCCCTGTAATCAGTTCAAGGAACACAACACCAAAGCTATAGACATCGGATTTCACTGTGAGCTGCCCAGTCATTGCATATTCTGGGGCACAGTAGCCATAAGTTCCCATCACACGTGTTGAAACATGAGTTTTATCACCAACCGGACCAAGTTTTGCAAGGCCAAAGTCCGATAGCTTTGGGTGAAATCCTTCGCCAAGAAGAATGTTTGACGACTTGAAATCGCGGTAAATAACAGGAGGGCTTGCCTTGTCATGAAGGTATTCTAAGCCCTTAGCTGCACCTGCAGCTATCTTCATCCGTGTGTTCCAGTCAAGAGGTTGCTTATCAGGTGGCACATCTATCAGGGAAGAAAAACACAGAATACTTTACTCTTTGTTTGCAGCTGCCCTTGGACTTTAAATAAAACAGGATGCATTGAACAGTCATACTAAGCAGCAAGTACACTACTATATAATACTAGAATACTTTCTGTACATTGCTACAAGCACTCATGGAATTTTGAAAGATTAGATGGCAAAGAGAAGATAAACAAACCATGCAAATGATCTTCTAGTGATCCCAATGGCATGAACTCATAAACAAGAAGGCGTTGATCACCATCAGCACAATAGCCAATTAGACTGACCAGGTTAGTGTGATGCAAAAGACTGAGCATGAGGACCTCAACCAGAAATTCTCTATTTCCTTGGAGACCATTACGATCAAGTTGCTTCACAGCAACAGCCTGGGAAATAGGATTATTTCGTTAGTGTCCAGGACCAATGCAAGTGTGTATTAAAAAGCCACAGCAACTGTACCAACATTTTACATGATATTTCAACTAGATCACTCAAAAGCTAAAAGTTGAGAGTATTTAGTAAAATCTCCATGCATCAAGATAGTTTCAGAAAGACTAACCTGCCCATTCTCCAGGCGTCCTTTGTATACACGGCCGAAACCTCCCTCGCCCAATAAGCAATCTTGTCTGAAGTTCTTAGTGGCAGCAGCAAGCTCACGAAAAGTGAAAGTCTGTGCTGCAATATTTTGGCTGTTCCCCTCCCTATGGATGGCTACATCCTTCTTAGAGTCTAATCCACCCTGTGATCTCGATTTATCTAAGCAGAAAATGATCTAGAGTTAGCAATCAGTTGAATTAAATAATTCAGCATTAAAAATGTGCACTACTCTCTGAGAAATAACATTCTGCCAGTAGAAACTAAAAAAGGTCAGGCATACAACATTAAGGATACTTTCCTACTCTAGAAGGTCTTTTACTTCGTAAGGAAAACATTACTTATGATCAAAAGTCATCAAAGGTCTTTTTTTATTCTATTCTTCTGCCTAGGTAAGGTACCAGTGAACAACTAGGGTCAAGTAGCAGGCTCAGCAGAATTCACTTTGGAAGTAAACTTGTTTGAAATGGTCAGTCGAGTAAACTTCATCAATCAGTTTCATGAAGTAATACTCAAAAGCATTATCACAATGATGTAAAGACTGAGTAAGTATTTACTATAATCCCTCCATCAATCGGTTTCATTAAAAGTAAAAAAAAACCTCCACCAATCTGTTCTAAACAGTACTAGGCCACTATAATCCATCCTACATTTTATAATGTCTTTGTATATCACCAAGATGAGCCAGCTGCCTAAACCGGACATATACATTGGCCCAAACATATCCACGATGTGTAAAAAGGGATTGAAAGGACAGCTACATTATGTGTCAGTATCCTCTCACATCTTATCGAGTTCAAGGACTAGTAACAAGGTATTCATCACTTTCTACCCATCTACTGGGATCATCATAGCTAGATTATTATTTGTTTTGCAAGTTCCAGCATTCCCAAAACAAATATACTATCCATCCCAACGCAGCTTTCACACACTCTCGACTAACGCATACAGGTAATGTAAACTAACACCAGTTATACAAGAAGCGCCTAAAATCACCATGATGACAGAGATTTCCCTAACCCCAGCTAATTATCATATCATAGTGACACTAGCATGCACTCCCATCTATTCCACACTAAATGCAGCACAAGGCATGCCTCCACTGACTCACAGCTACCAATCTTACTGGAAAGATCGCAGCTTTGCACATTCGTCTAATTTCACCCATCAAAATCGTGATTCGCATACAGTAAGCACGAGAAAATCAAGAAAAACAAGAGCGCTCCACCGCAGGCACCCCCAAAACATCTGAAAGCCACAGTAAAGCAGGAAACAATTTCCAAGATCCAGTTGTCCTCCCCTCGCACCTGATCCGACCCTGGACACCCCGCGATCCGCCGAGCCGTCCTTGCGCGCATCCTTGGCGTCGGCGCCGGGTTTCTTGGCCTCCCCCTCCTGGGCCGATCCGAAGCACAGGAAGCAACTCATCCAAGCGCCCCGGCAGAACCAAGAAATGGGATGTGGAGACGGCCGCAGCAGACGAAATGGGGATTCCTCCCCGATCTTGGGGCAGCGACCTCCCCAGAATCGGATTTTTAAGCGGACGGGAGGGGGTTGGGGTCGAATTGGGGAGGGGCCGTCGGGGATTAAGGGGGGCGGTGGGAGTGGGATGGAAGCTACAAGGAGAACATGAGGCTGGGGGGGCAAAGAGAAGAGAAATTGAAAGGGAAGTAGTAGGAGGAGTAAGAAGCAAAAGTCAGCTCCGGGCAAGTGTGTGAAGAGGGATCCTTTCTTGCACATCCGCTTTCCTTTCGTGCCTGCCACCTTCGCTTTTAGCGCTGTTTAAAAATACCGTAGATTTTGGTCGATTACAAGGGAGATCGACGGAGTAAAGAACATTTTTGCGAGAGAGATTGAGCAAGAAATAAATACTTGCGTTGAAAAATCATGCTATTTAAAATAACTCTACTACAAATAGATTATAGGAACTACATTGAAAAACTACTCTATTTGAAAAATAATTTCTAAAAACTAAAATCAGAAACGGTCTAAAACAGAGCCTTTAAATGGCGCGCGCGAGAGAGCAAGCCTCTTGATTTTAGCCCACACTTGTATCACTCCTTCATTTCATTCATTTGGTGGTTCCTGAGGATCGATGATGCGTTGATGCGACAGTAAAAGGTATATAAGGACTGTTTGTCTCTGCAGTAACAATGTAAGTAGTAGATCTGGTTAGCAGGACTAGAGAGCAAGCAGGGTCGTCTCAACAATTTCAAGGGCCCTTGAGCAAGCAAGACAGCAAGAGCTCAGCAATCTAATTTTTTAATATGACGCTGAGAACTGAGAAGGGCCAATCACCGTTGCTGCTATCTGCGAGGGCCGGCCGATCGCCGATCGGAATTATGGCGCCCGGGCGGAGAAGCACTGAAGCAGCAGCAGGGCAATAGGGAGACGAAACACCGAAACGATCGGATAGGAAGCGACGCCCGTGGCATACATACATACATACATACATACATACATACATACATACATACATACATATACTGATATACATACTCATGGGCCGGTGGGCCCCCCGTGGCATGGGCCCCCGATCGTCGCACTTCCTCCCCCCCTAAGACGGCCCTGAGAGCAAGGTCTTATTTAGAACACGAAATTTTCACAAAAAAATTGCGTGAATTTTATATAAAATTGTTCGATTCTAATAGAAAATAAGAACAATTCTCTAGTTTCAAATGGGGCAAAAAGGAGGAGTTAACCTATGGGGTTCGTGGGCGTCTTCAACTTACACGTCATAATTTTTTTTTTCTTCATGAATCTTTTGTGCCAGAGGCAGCTGTCGATTCAGTGGAATAAAGAAACTACTAGTTACTTTTGTCACTTGTCTTTGTATAATTCGTTTGGTTAGGTGTAATTGCTGGAGCTTAGCTTTCACCAAGAAAAACAAAGGGAGCGTATCGAAAATTGCGCTATGGAGCTATTGCTCAGCCGCATCGATATTCCCATGCAAGAACTGGCTGCAAGTATGTGTAGTGTTTTAATTCTAGAATTTATTATTGATGTATAAATTAATACTAATAGCCGACAATACATTGTATTTTAAATTATACTTAAAAACATTATATAATAGAGCCGATTGGCTACACTTACAATTAGGCTTAGCGAAGAATAAGAAGCAGTGCAAGTTTGATGTAGTGTAAAACGTAGATGAAGAAGCAAAACAAGCAGTTGTGCATATGTGTGATGCCCATAAATCTTATTGCGGCAATAACAGACCTGGCCAATGGGCCGTGCCGGCACGGCACGGGCCCGGGCTCGGCACGGCCCGTTAAGGCCCGTGTATTAAACGGGCCGTGCCGTGCCGGCCCGTGGGCCGCGGCGGGAACCCAAGCACGGCCCGAGGCCGTGCCGTGCCGGCCCGGGCACGATTTCGGCTAAACGGGCCATGCCGGCCCGCTAGCCCGTTTAGCCGAAAAAAGAAAAATTAAGAAAAATTGTAGAAAATTCAGAAAAAATTCATAAAAATATAGAAAATTGTAAACATTGTTAATCATAAAAATAAATATTTGCAATGACATAACGAGCTTTATTAATTTATTAAATTACATGGGATGGCTGCCTCATTAAAAACTTTACCAAGTAAAAACTCAATTTGAGAAAACCTTGGTAAAGAAAAAAGAGTACAGCCTATAAAGCTCATTATTGACTACAAGTGAAAGAAAAATATTGAAAATCCTATTCATTGCTATCTAAATACAAATTCTCAAAAGATTCTTCTAAATCTTTATTATCAGTAGTATGTTGGAGTCTTGATTCAGCTTGTTCCCAGTCTTTGACGGTCAGAAGTATTTCGACCATCTCGTTGGAGAGACTTGTTCGTCGCTCCTCGATTATTCTTCCGGAAAGACTGAATGCTGACTCCGAGGAGACTGTAGAGACAAGAACAGTCAACACATCCCGCGCTAATATGGATAGCACTGGATATGATACCTTCTGGGTTTGCCACCATGAGAGGATGTTCAACTCCTGCTCGAAGCTGACGCAATCACTGTTGAGATAGCTTGATAGGTCTCCAGTGCTTTGTCGCCTTCCTCCTCCTAACTGCTGTGTACCTGCACCTGCAGAAGAACTAGACGAAGAACCAAAAATCTTGCCCCATTGCATAGCCCCCCTAGAGGTGGTAGGGACTACCGGGGGTCTTTGTAAACGCACAGATCCAAATTTATTTTCATATTTATTATATACCTCATATAATTGATCCTTAACTTGTGTAAAGTATGAACAATAGTCTAAACCGGTAGCCTCACTTAAAACTTGTAAAACATTTATAAATCCTTGGAGTTTGGCCCTAGGATCCAAAATAAAAGCAAAAGCATATAAAATAGGAATTTCGCTCCAATATTTTAAAAACTTAGATTTCATGGCACCTACAGCATCCCGTAGTATAGGATCATTGTCAAAAACCTTTAGGTGAGTGGCAATTTCAATAATATTATGAACAATCATGGGAGATGTAGGGTAGTATACTCCAGAAAGACAAACTGTAGCTTTATGAAAAATTTCTAGAAAGGAAAATATTTTTTCACCAACATCCCAATCGTCCTCAGTAAGTTCAGGGTCTCTAACTTGGGTTCTACTTGAGGAGCTACGAGATTGATGACTTTGGGTGTGAAGGAAAACAGATAAAGTGCTCTTATGTGGCAATATATGTTTAAGCATAAGATAAGTAGAGTTCCATCTAACAGGCATGTCTAAACCAAATTTTCTAGGACGAACATTCATTGCTACGCAAAAACTCTTATATGCGGCTATTCGTTGGTTAGAACAATTAATAAATGAAATTGCATCTCTAAAAGAATTAATACAAGCATCTAATCTTTTTAAACCGGATTTAACAATAAGATTAATAATATGACAAGTGCAACGTTGATGCAATAAGAAAGACTGTGCATAATTATTAAACAAAGGAGTAAGAATTTCCACAGCTTTAGTGTTTGCGGCTGCATTGTCTAAAGTTATGGAAAAAATCTTATCCGTGAGACCAAAATCTTCTACAACTTTAATAATGCTTTCTGCAATATTTTCAGCATTATGTGAAACATTAATTAATTTAAATCCTATAATTCTTTTTTCCATTATCCAGTCATCATTAACATAATGAGCAACAACACTAATATAATCCTCTCTAGCCCTACCACTCCATATGTCGGATGTCAAAGCAATAGAGAATGTACATGTATGAAACATTTCTTTCAATTTATCACGACAATTATTATAATATTTAATTAAATCTCTAGTTGTTGTTTGCCTAGATACAGTACTAAATCGAGGGTTATGAGCAGTCTTAATATATTTTTGGAAAGCATCAGATTCACCAAAATTTAAAGGTAAATCTTGAGAAGCAATTAATCTACAAAGAGATTCCCGAGCTACCTCTGGGTTGTACTCCCACGAACGTACCAAGCCGTCGGGGTTATATTGCAGCTGTGTCTGGCGCATTTGTATTCCTTGTTTTTTCTTGCAGCTTGCGGCATGTCGTTGTAGATGACCCGTCCCACCTGAAGATTTTGCAGTCAATTCATTACCACAAATTTTACAAACTGCATACCTCACCGAAGTCCCATCATCGTCGTTCTTGAACTTCTTGTCGAAATCATTCCAAACTGTTGATGTACTAGCTCTTGTTCTTTTTGCACCCGTGCTTTGAGTCGTGTATGCACTTGTTGAGCCAGCAGAAGATGGATCAATTGGACCCTGCGGGGCCGTTTCTTCGGCATCTCCAGTTTGTACATGTGTACCTTCTGCGGATGGATATGCTTGTGGAAACGATTGCATATCCTCCGCCGAGAGCCCGAATTCGGAGAGTTGAAAATCGTAGTTCTCCATTAAATCAAGTAATCAATTGCAAATAATAGCAAAAAATTAAACCAACAAATAATACCAATATAATTAAAATAAGACAGCATTATTACCTCCTTTGCAGCTCTCACAAAAAATTTGAAGATTTTTGAATTTTCAGAATTTTGCCCGAATTTTGACCAAATTTGCGCTAACACTTTCTGATTTTTCACAGCTAAACCGAGAGAGAAGAATGAGATTTGAGGTGTGGAATATGGAGACCGGATGCCCCCCTATTTATAGGAAAAATTTCAGATTTTTTTTGATTTTTTTGCTATTTTTCCCGAATTTTTTACCCCCCAACGGTCACAAAAAACGGCTATTTTTTCAAACTAATCGGGCCGGCCGTGCCGTGCCGGGCCGGCACGGCCCGTTTAGTGCCGTTGGGCGGGCCGTGCCGTGCCATGCCGGGCCGGCACGGCCCGATTTCTTAACGGGCCGTGCCGTGCCGGCCCGCCGTGACGCGCCCTCGGCTCAGGCACGGCCCGGTCCGCCGTGCCGTGCTGGCCCGGCCCGCCTCGCCTCCGTGCCGTGCCCGGGCCGGGTCTACAGTGCCGGGCCGTGGTGCGGCCCGTCACGGCCCGGCCCATTTGGACAAGTCTAGGCAATAAGGTGCACGTGAAGAAAAAAGACCAGCGAAATTCGGCGGCTCAACACTTTAAGCGGTTGCTCGTCGCAAATCACAGGCCACATGATTTTTCATACGAAAATATATGAATACGTATACGCATATGTCTAGCCAAAGTCCTACTCATGCCCTATCTATTCCATGTCTCATATATTTCATATGGTGACAATAATTTTACCTTATAAATTATCTTTCAACTATTTTAGCTAGTCAACATAACACTAAATAATGTATGCTTTAAAATTCTAAAATAAATAGGCCTTAATTCATGGGCTAATTTCCAACGTGACCAGTACCAGTATTTCGGTGCCTCTCGTCGGTTTTGTCCTGTCCCTTTTTTCCCGGAGAAAAATTGAAGGCGCAAAGCGGCTCCACGGATGCACAGATAAGCGTACCGCCACGGCGCTACTTGCGCAGTGCTCAATGCTATGTCATTTTTGGCTGAAATTTATAATTTTTAACTGTGTCTTATAACTTCTAGATTATTTATGTAAGAGATTACAAAGTAACAGAAACTCATGTGCGATTTTTAACGATATAAATGAAGTTAGTATAGTATATACTATAGTTAACTATTAGATCCTATCTCGAAAAACAGTCTATTTAAAAGCTATTTACTGTAGAATAGTTAAAATAAGCTTTTAAAAACTAAAAAAGACAGGTCAAAAAGGCATCATGTCATGAGTAGCTTTGACGACATTATACGAGTGCACTACTGAGAGGTGGCGAATTCGTATCGTGGCAGGTGTTCATCCCTGGATCGACTGGAACGTACGGTCAGCGAGAGCGACCAATGCTACGCACGTGAAGCAGACACACAGTGCAGTTTCGGGCATGGCACGGCCATAGGAAGGCATCGTACCTGCAAAGTCGAAAAAACATATACTCTTGAGTAACGTAGGGCAGGCCAGTTGATGTTACAGTAGGTCAACGAAAACGTCTGTCACCATGGTAAACAATCCTACTGCTAGGCGCAGGATGCGACCAGCCGCTTGACAGTGGGGAATAGACATGGACGTGCGACGCGGTGAGTCTGCGGCAGCTAGCTCAGCACGCGGCACGCTCGCTCTCGTCCGGCCGTCCGTCCGGCGCCCGCGACGCGACGACGCGGGAGTCGGCAGCCGCGCGCGGCGCGTCTCGCGCGCGTGGGCATGGCACGCTTTGCCGGGTCACCCGGGCATCGGCGTCGGACGCGCCGCGCGGCATCAACCGAACACGTCCACCGTTCGGCATCGGCCGGCGCGCGCGCGCGGTTGGCCACCGGTTGGGTTGCATCATCGAGTTTTTTTTAAAGGAATGTCTATACAACATGTAACTGTTTTGAGGATAAAAATAGTCAGATTGATCTGAAGCGTTAGATCTCCATCCAACGGATCCACTCATACAAGCCCCCCTCAAAAAAATGACCCCCTCCAAAAGAAAAGATCTTGGGCGTTAGATCTCCATCTAACGGCTCAAAATTTAACTATTTTTATCCTAAAAAACAGTCCCATGTTATACATACACTCCTTTTTTTAATTACAACGAGAACGTACACTCACGACACACTCACGACACCATATTCGTATTGGTGTGTGAGTTTATTCTACTAAAACATAAGTTAGAATTTAAACAAAAGCGTAGGGTAAGTTGATCCGTCCGCGCGAGGCCCACGGCCCTGGCTTACGAGCCAACCGGGCCTATTTCTCTTGCTCTCCCCGGCACACGCCTCGCACGGCCGTTTTATTCGTTGCGCGCGCCACCTGGCCCGTGCGCTGTCCGCTCTGATCCGCAGACCGCAGATGCTGCCACCGCCGGCCCATTCTGTCGCACCGTACGGCTCGGCTCATTCCAAGTGCAACCACCACATAAACCTGTGGTACGTTGTAGGGCAAAAATAGAGCTCTTAATGGTGACTACATTGGCCAATATCTACTTCACCTCCGTGCAGAACGTTTGATAGTTTCAAAATGATCTTTTTGAGTAGTCAAATGGTGTACGAGATGTGACCCTGATCAACTCGGCTTCGACTTCTGGCTTATTTTTCACTATTCATAAGTTTCGTCTTTTTCTGAACTTTTGGCTTTTTGTTGAGCTTTTTTGCCGGTTCTTTTTTTTCCGTATTTGTTTGTATTATACGTAATGGGCTAACATATTTTTTTTATTTTTTAAATTTTTTTAAATTTAATTATGCTAAATAAGCCTCTGTCAGCTACAGTGCTTTTTTCAGTCAGCTACAGTGTTTTCAGCCATAAGCCACGAGCTTTTCAGCCGAACCGATCACCACCAAGATGTGTTTAGTTGGTGCTCAAATATGTCTATTAAACTTTGGCTAGTCAAAATTTTAGTTAGGGTTTTAATTATCCATAATTTGACAAAAAATTAACAAGAAATACATAGAGAATCATTATAGAGCTATTGGCTTACAAAAAATTTAGTAACTATTTAAACCAGTGCCAAATTATTAGAACTAGTCAAATTTTTTGCAAAATTAATTTGGGCATCAACCCAACACGCCCTAATAGTCTTTTAGAAGAATCGGCAGAGTAAGTTAATTCAGTACTAGTTAGCTGATCAGGCATAAAAACAGATGGAACCGATGGCCCACGTCGGAATGGATTCCTCATGTAGTCATGTAGAGACATCACTGCAAATAGCTTCAGTTTCTAACTTCTAATTTCTTAATTTCGTTAATTTTTTTTGTTTTTTAGCTGTTATTTTTTACATTGTTTATGATAATATGATGTTTTTATCTTTTAAATTTAATTACTTAAAAAATCAATAGTTACTATAATATATTTTTAGTCATTATAGTATAAAAAAATAGAAATCATAGTTTATAAGCTGGTTGGAGCGAGGTGTCATCTCGGACTTTTCAAAACGGATCTAGCTAGATGATGTACTAAACAGATAAGAGCTCCCGATGGATCTCGCTTTTGCCTCTCCGGCCGGCCAGGTTCCAAGGAACCGAACAAAGGTGAAAAATGCACACAAGTTTCTGAGATCGATCGCACGAGTACGGACGATTATATTCCTTCGTCCCCAGTTGAAACTCGCACCACCTTATCCCCCCTCTATGTTATATGTCATGGCATTTTGGAGCGTTGGGAAGGCATTGGACCTACGGGGAAAAGTAAAGTGAAATTCTACGCGCCTTATTCCGGCCGGCCCAGCCCCCTTTGCTAACTGGTGTTAGGTCCTATCCTTTTGAACTAGCACCGATGATTTTTCGATGTAGTGGATAATTTTTAGCTATATTTTTTTAAGGTGGTGACGGACTATGAAGATGTTGATGTGGTCGGTGCATGTGCCAGTAGACTCGAGAAGTCATTTGAAGAAGTCGTATGAAGAAATTATCTTATTTATTTTGGTTTCTGAAAAAATCAAAGTCAAAAGTCACCCTGAATGTCTAAAAGAACAGGATCTTATGCATGTGTTGGTTGGATCGTTCAGCTTTCGGTTCACTGAGCATTTTCTTCTCCATCCAACTCACGTTCGTGTGCGTTCACTGTCACGTATTCGTCCAACTCACGTGGCATCAACCACATCAGATAGCAAGAGGGATAATCGGACAAGGACTAGCTCATATCGTACGAGGATTGACGTGCGCATGCATTTCAAGTTCCAATCACGAGCCTTCTTCACACTTCCTGTCTAATCACAAATCGACACCCGCCTGTGTAACGAGACGTGCAGCGAATACAGCGGCGAAGCTAAGATTACGTTACACCTCGGGTTTAGTGGTAGAGTAATCTAGATTATCTGAACTGGATTATGAAAATGTTATCCAGATTAAACTGAATTTATCTGAGCTATACACTACATATTTTTTTTATATCTTGAATTGAAATCTACCATGTCTGAGTGTTGCTTCGTCCCAGAGTGTATATGTGGTGGTGTGTCCGAGGGGTGAGTTATATGCTTGTACCCTTAGAAGAAAGAAATCGACACTGGCGTGCGGCCGTGCGCGCACAGATGCGTGAAACACGTCCCAATTGGCATCGTTTACAAAGTGAAAACGACCATTGATTATTCCTTCTATTCCACTAAGGAGTCATGCATGTCAACTCGCGCGGTAAACATCCATGGATTCCGAGATAAGTCGCAACATCTCGCACCCGGTCGACGCGCCACAATGTGAGTAAAAGACAGTAACGCGAATATGTTCTACCCAACTGCAAACACAAAGCGACGACAGTGCTATGCCTTTTCTTTCTTTCTTTCTTTCTTTCTTCTGGCGAGGAACAGTGATAGCGTTGAGACCCGACCAAGGACTTGGCTACACAGTCCAAAGGTAGATACGTACACATTTGCAGAGTTGCAATATCCAATCTTAGATACGAATATATTCTCCCAATTACTGCATAGTAGTAGTCGAGGACCTAAGGTCCCATATACTACAGTGCTCGTGCGATCCGAATGGACCCTGTAAATAACTCCACGGAATCACTCATCGCAATTGAGCAGAAGTACAGCAAATTTTGCTCAGCCAGTGCAACAAATAGTCCCCATATATATGTTATGAAACAACCCTAAAAATTCAAAATTTTTGAGCCTTTTCTTGAATTTTGCTTGAGTTCTCCTCCCTTTCCCAATTTGGCAAAAACTCCTGAAACCCGCTTTCCATTTCCGTCCTTTCCGCCTTCTCCTTTCCCTGGCGCTGTCGCGCGCATGCGCCTCTCCACCGCCTTAACAAAGCCGCCGTCGCACGCGTCGCCTTCTCCTCGCGCAAAATAGCGGCCACCGCTCCCAGCTAGTCTACAGTCCTCTGCGCAAGCAGCCCCACCCGCCAGTCACTCTTCTCCGCCTCTCCCTCGCTCGCGCGCTACCGCTCGCGCACTCCCTCCTCTCACCGCTGCATAGATCGCCCGTTTCTTGCTCAACCAGTGCAAGGTAGTCAAACTCCTGTCAACAGTCGCAGAGCAACATTGCCACCTCCCCCTTACACCCTCTGCTTCGCGCCAGAGCCATCCCATCGCCCTCCCTTGCGCTGGAAGCTCCTTCCCGAACCGCCTCTCCATGGAAACCGACTTACGCTGCCTATTTAAGCCAGTCTCCACTTCCTCGGGCTTCCTAGCGTCCCCACAAACACCACCGAGCAGCCAATTTTAGCCTAAGTTCGCCGCTTCACCGCCGATCGCCGCCCCTGCGCCCGGTGAGCTCTTGAGTCGATCTCGAGACTCCATCAGCCATTTTTCAATCCATTGCACTAACTAGGTCCTCTCTGTCTCTGGAACACGTTGGTGAACCTCCTCAGACGAGAGCATCTGTCTAAGACCCTGGCGACGAAGATTACTGTCGGCCGAAAGGCCTTCACCGTGGCCAGCTCGTTTGAGCCGTTCTTGAGCTAGACTACCACTTTCATAATGTTCCTGGTATCTTGTAGATCATGAAAGAACAGCCGATTTTGCCGGAGAACCACCAGAATCCCGAGGCGCCACCGTGAGAGCCGTCGCCTTCTCGGCCGCCGCCTGCCACCTCTGTCCATTCCCACCCTTCCTAGAGCCCTAAAATGGAACACCTAGCTATAGCCGCATCTTTTTGTAAAGCCCATTTTCCCGGAGAGTCTCTGACGTCGCCGCTCCGCGGAAGACGGTGAGCTCTGTTTTGCCGCCAGAAAGGGGTGTCGGGAGGTAGAAGACGTCCATAACCTTTTGAATCCTGGCTGTTGACGCCGTCATGGCCTCTTCATCCTAGCGTTCGCACTCGCCACATCACATCCGTTCGCGCCGTCCGCGCATCGCCCATTGGGCAGACTCGGCCACGCATGCGGCTCGGGCCGCTGGCTAGTTGGCCTATTTAGCCGCGTGGGAAAAACCGGTCAGGCTGCACTGTTCATCGGGCCAGCCCAGCATTGTTTATCCCATTTAAAAATCTAGAAAATTGTTAAAATCTAGAAAAATCGAAAAATCCCAAAAATACACCATTTTTGATCAGCTTGATGCCCTGAATCCAAATTTGGCCTCCTTTCCACCAAATTCATCTCCAATAAATTCAAATTCCTCCATTTGAAATTTTATGCATTTTACTTCTTTTTTAATTAGATTATTTTCCTATCTTGATTAGAATCAAGTTTGGACTTATGTGTTATTTTATGTGTTTACGCTAGCTTCCGACTTCGCCGAAGTTGCAGCTCAAGATCCGGAACCAGTCACCCAGTTGTACGAGATCGTTGAAATCCCAGAACAGCAAGACAAGTTGCAAGTTTTTGATCATATTGAAACCCATATATTCCTGCAGTATTTAATTAATGTAATTTCATTATTGATAATTGTTAAATGTTATTTGCTTAAAATCAAATGTTTAGAATGGCATGCTATTTAGATAAATCCTACCACTGAAAAATGCCCCACCTTGATTGGTGGCCACATTCACCTTGACAGCCTTAGTACTACATAAAATATGGTACAAATATTCATGAATCATCACATTCAACATTTTGTACTACTAAGTGACTTGGTCGTTGGCCGGTAGCATTTAAAAACTGGTACTAAGGTAAGGGTGCGCTGTGGAAAATCATGGCGTGATCTCCGTCCACGACCTTACCTTAGGGAAAATTGGTACTAGGGTGAGGGTGTGCTGTGAAAAATCACGATGTGATCTTCGTCCACGACCTTACCCTAGGGTGGAGGCTAGTTTGGAATGGTGGTGGTTAGTGTTGTTGAGCACAATGGAAGTTTATGGTTGGATGCCTCAGGTGAAAAATGTAAGGACAAGAACCTTATGCTAAATAAAAGACACAGTGAACGCTCAATCATAGGAGTTGACCTGTCAACACTGGTTTAGTAACTGCTCAATTCGATTGAAACTCTACAGGAGGTGAGATGGCAGGATGCCGGGGAGTTAGGTATGCTGTGGGTACCTAATAACGGTAGTGGTCACTCAAACGGCAAGGGGAGTTAGGTTTAGTTTTGGCCTAAATGAGTGATTCTACCGGGTAGAGCCTATATAAAGAATTGAGCAATGAAACGACCTGGCTTTCTTAACTCTATCGCGGGAGTTAAGGAATCGTGTGGGTAAAGTTGTTGAGCAACTTTGCAGAGTGAACTAATGGTATTCGAATACGCCGTGCTTTCGGTTAATGAAGTTATGTTAATTGGGTGATTCCAACAATGAGGCATAAGTAGAATTTATGATGTTGTTAATCTGATTAATGGTGAAATTTTATCTGATAACAGAAAACCCCTTGATCTTAAGGAGAAATGTTTTAACTTTATTTGTTTGCAAATAAAATTGCATCCACTCAATGTAATAAAACCAATATATTCACACCCTTGAATATCCTTGCAAGTAGTAAATCAGGATTTACCCTTGCAACTTGCTGGGTACGGTTGTACTCATGACTTGCTAAACCAACAATAGAAGGCCAATAGAGCCAAGATGAGCCAGTGGAGGAAGAAACTCCTGAAGAACCAGTCTTCCCTAAAGAGGATTGGTCTTAGGTCTTAGCCTCGCTCAGGCCGTCTAGAATCTTTTTGTAATGTACTGTGGTTTGTGGGCTTGCACGCTTGCTATCTAAACTGGTGATAACCATATATTGTAATAAAAGTTGGTTCTTTGTTGAAAGCTTATGCTGTTGTGATAATCGCTCTTGTTCAGAACGTCGTAACTGTTCATTTTGTATGGTTGCGGGGTTCCGTAATATCTCCAGAAATGGAGGCGTTACATGTTATATTTCTTCGCTGAAGTTGCCAGGCACACTACGTATCTACTAATTCACTGTATTACCTGGAACTAGCTACTGCCAATGCCCTTGACCATTTCATTCTTCACTTAACCATTGCATGCAAGGGTAATGTCACCGACTGTTAGGCCTTTGACACTGTTGGATTAATCTTCAACGATGACATGGAAGATAGAGGCCCCACCCTACCGTACCTACCTCAGGGTAGTCCTTTTTCTCCTGTTCGCTAGGTAGCTTTCCCCTGCATATTTGACCCAATTTGACTTAGTTAAGCACTGTAATGCAGCGTTTGGCAATGCCTACGACTGCCGGCAACAAAGTAATCTGAAAAATGTTGATTTCGACATGAAATTTTTAAGCTTACTGCAAAATTTTACTACAGGAATATACACTTCTGCTAGCTCTAATGATTTCGACTTTCTGCATGATTAATTACATGCACGAAGCTAGCTTTGGCAAGAAAAAAGCTAGCCCATGATACGATATGCCATGGCAGTGGTTTTTGGAAGGTTCATTCGAACCGCTCAAATCCATGTCTTGCATTAATTAATTGTGTGACTTCAGCACTCATACAGTCATACAATATTGAGCTCACTGAAACTAGCTAGCTAGCTTAAACAATTTGAGGAACAGCATTAGCCGACATATTTGCACTTTTTGTTTTTGGAGCGCTGTAAACGGCCCAAAAAGCTTATGCAAATTGACATTTTCCTACACACACACACACACATATCAGCCTTAATTATATTGTGGATTCTCTTACGGTCTTATCACAACAACCAGGTAAAGCAAAGCATCAAAGCAACAAGAAGATAAACATAACTATGGATACAAGATCTAGTTTTTATCTTGCTCAGAGCAGCCATCGCTTACAAAGCATTCTTTCCATATATAATAACAAGTGGGACAAGTGAAAGACCATGGCTGTTAATTTGATGACCTTTCGAAAATTAAGTAGCTGCACGCATTATATATTTATATATATGATCAGCTGATCACTACTTCACTAGCTAGCTGGCTTCAAAGTTGTGATCACATACTGTGCGTACGCATCAGGCATTCAGGCATCATTGTCTCAGAGCCACAGGGCACCGGCTTCACGTAGGAGCGGCACGAGCTTGCCGCCGAGGTGCAGCGACATGACCTGATCGGTGGGGCCAACGAGCTTGCCGCCGATGAAGACGGTCGGCACGGGCGGGCTCCGGCCGACCATGCGGGCGAGCGCCCTCTCGATGTCCTTCCCCTTGGGGTCCTTGTCGAGCTCGTACACCGTCCAGTTCACGCCGAGCTCGGAGAAGAGCGTCTTCACGGCGTGGCACATGCAGCAGTTGCTCGTGCCGAAGATCACGACCGCGCGCTGCGACGCCAGCCTCGTCACCCTGTCCGCCATTGTCTTAACTGAATCTCTCACTTCACTTGCTCGATCGACGGAGTAGCTAGGCTTTTGCTTCTTGGATTCTGTGGTGTGTGCTATGTGTGATGGTTGTGAGCAAACGAGCTTATTTATAGATGACGTTGCAACTGTGCAAAAGAGGAGGAGATGGCCGGTGCAATTGGGGAATAGCTATGAGGTGAAAGGGGGATAACTAATGGAGCGACTAACTGGGGATGTTCTCTGTTAAGAGGTTCTTGTACTTTTGTGATCTTTGCTTTTGGGAGGGGCCAACATTCTACAGCTAATTGTTTGAAATAAAGTTACAGCTAATTGTTTGAAATAAAGTTATATATGATATGATTTTTTATATGATGTTTCAAATAAGTAAAAATGAATTTTAAAGCGGAAGCTACTAATCTTTTGAGACGCTCTCTCTATCCTTTTTTACTTAATGTTTTTGACTTTTCATAGTTTTTAAGATGCGATTTTGGCTGCTACTTTTTATAACTTAATTTACACTAAGATGTACTAATAATATTATAAAAGTATTTTTAACGACAAATCTAATAATATAAATTTTATATAGACAATTTAGATAGTTTTAAACCTATTGCTGGTAAAGTTTGACAGTATGAATATTATAAAGTCAAGTAAAAAAGAACGAAGTGAGCAATTAATTAAGAAGATGATGTATATAAATCATGGATATCTACAATAAAGCACCCGATTACTATACGCACAACTGGTTGAAATCAAACTTTGGTCTTAGTCCGACAATACGGGTGCCCACACCAATAGTATTGAATGCATCCAAAGACACACTGGTCCATTGCCTACCATTTGATTAAGAGTTGAGAACGAACATTACCATATCTAGAAAAGTTAATGGTGGTGTTAAGTTAGAACTACTTCTGGTTGATTCTTTTTTTGAGAGAGCTGCTCCTAATGGTGGTGTTAAGTTTCCTAATAAGCTACGTTTGGATCCACCCTAATTGCTTCCTAATTTCTTCCTTTTCCCCATTTTGGTACGACAAAGAATACCCCTAGGAGTGGACATCACGAAGCACATTTTCGGATGCCATTGGCCTAAAACCCCTTTGTTTAAAGGCCTACTTTGTATTTTCGACGTGTCCCCAGGACAGCATGAGGAATTTCCGCGTCGAGGTCGGAATAAATCGGCAGGATTAACTGAGCGATGAATTTCCAACGCCAAATAGACACTCAAAGAATAAAGGGATCCCTTGGTACCCTATGGATGTCGGTAGAATAAGCCTATTGCTAAAAAAAATGAAGTAATTAAGCATGTAGTAACTGCCCTATCTGCCTTTTTTTTTCTCATAAGATCTGTGAAGATCGTGTTGAATTGGCCTTTAATATATGGAGGTAAACCATTGATATTATTCTCTCCTTTTAGGAGCATGCATGATACACCTAGCAGAATATATCTAACAATATCACCCCAAGAAAATTCGACAATATATTGGCCTTGTCGATGTTTCAATATCGATCTTACGTATGGTTTGTTTGGATTCGGAGAAAGTCTAGAAGACTTGGTGCATGAATATACAGAGTAGAGACACATGAATTTTTATACAGATTCAGGCCTTCTCCTGGGAGAATAATAACCCTACGTCATGTGTAGCTATTGCTAAGAAACTAATTACAACCGAGAGAAATACGAAATGCCTTGCACTATCTCCTGATCTCCTATCATCTGCCCATCTCCCTCTGGCATTAACCTTTATATATAATTAATAAAGCTACGGCCGCTGTCTCACGCCAAAAGACACCTCAACGCTTCAGGCGATAACCATCTGATGATAGTTATTGTCAGAAAGATGTAGTGGACTGTTTATCGTGTAGTGGTTATTATCAGAGAGAGATCATGTGAGGTTATCATAGATAAATGCACATTCTAACCACTTTGTCAGATACCCTACAATGTAGCAGAATGTTGTTGGACAAGTTGATCGGAGATAAACTAGTTGTAGGAAGATCTACGACCACAGTGTGGTCATAAAATAACTTACAACTGTGTGCTCATAAGACTTATGAGTATGTGATCATAGGAGAGCTTACGACTACGTGGTCCTAGAAAGACTTACGAGCACTTTATGAAATTTCTCCCTTATCGATAAGGGGTATATTCAGATAATATAATGACATAATAATTTAAGAATTAATTATCATCATCATATAACCCCCTAATTTCAAGTGAAAGTAACTTACTTGAGAAACAAAGGTTGTACATAAAGAATTGGTCAAAAGCAAAACTTTTTCAACTCTCTTATGACCAAAATTGATCTTGGTCAATAAGGTAATTTTGCTTGAGTTGTAAAGACAGACAAACTTCAAAAAAGAAGAATTCCAATCGATTTTCACTGATTTGTCCGCCAGATCAGTTCCTGATATACCCGTTCGGCTTTCGAGACGGGTAAATGACTCTTACGGTTATAGAAGCTTACCGTGGAGTAACTTTCAGTCTCCTTACTTTTCCCTTCTGCTCTGATCTGCTTCGAGTGTTCCATCGCCGACTAGGTCATCTTCTTCCTTCAATCTCTTCCAGATCCACACCAATCACCTGAGAAAATGACTAAGTCATCATCTAACTGGGTGGTGAATGATGCGAAATTGAAGGTATTGGAAGATGTTGAGAAGATTCCTCCGTAGTGATTCATCAGATGGATTGAAGCCACTGGACAAAATTTCCATTAGGACAAATCGAAGAAATCTTGGTGTTTCAGGCCTACTGTGAGTGTGGCTTCGCCTCCTTGCTCACCCCTTCCTCACCATAGTACTCAAGTATTTTGGGGTTGAATTGGTGAACTTGGTTCCCAATTCGATCACAATGCTCAGCATGTTCATATACCTGTGCGAGGCATATTTGGGGATCTTGCCGAACTTCGAGCTCTTCCGGTATTATTACAAGATGAGTTTGCAGACTGGAATTCTGGGAGCTGTGCTATGAAACTCCACAACGGTAAGACGGAGCTATACATCCAGATGTTCACTCAGTCTTCATGATCGGGATGGAAAAGGCGGTGGTTCTACTAGGAGACAACCAGAGAAGACAGCTTTTCTTTTGTGGAGAAGGCTGTAGAGAAGAACAAACTCTGGAATTCAGCCCCCAAGGACCTCACACGAATTGCCCCTTACATCTCAGCTATCAAAGAGCTAAGGGACAAGGGTTTTACGGGCTGGCATGTGGTGAAGGACTTCATCATGTATCGAATCAGCCCCTTGAAGCGATGAGCACATCCCATGTGGATGTACTCGGGTGCCTCGGATCCAACCAGGGATTACGAGAACGGTAAGTATCACTCGTACTCGTATTCGTAATTAGAATACTTCTTCTAAGTACTATGTATCGACCACCATATCTGTATGAACAGACCTTGATTTGCGGGAAATCAATTCCTGGGTCAAGGTCGTTTGCGAAAAGGTTCCATTGCTTGAGGTGGAAGCTCCTCGTATTTTGGTAGATGTTTCTACTGAAGTGAGAGAGAGAGGAACACCTAAAGGTAATCAAAATAAACGATCTCATCTTTGGGACTACACAGTCGTAGAAAATGACTAAATAGTTACTTTTCCTCTTTATAGAATGTAGGCAAAAACAATCGTCAAGACGACCAAGGGGTCGAACTGATGGTCGTTGGAAGAAAGGTGAAGAAAACTAAGACTCCTCCAGCCAAGAGATGTCGACTGGTGAAAGTAGTCGATAAGGACAACGGGAGCACAAGTGCTGCTATTCCACTTCCTGTCCTTCCCCCTGCTGCTCCGAGCGCCCCCATCCAATAGTTTCTTGCGGACATGAATACCACAAGTGAGCTAGGAGCTGCTGTACTTGAGCAACTGACTCCTGAGATCAAGGTACCGTTCTACTACGATGCCGAAACTCATTCAGTAGGCACTTCTCGAGACTTTATCAAGCAACTTGAAAAGAAAAACTGGAAAAGTTTTGTATCTTTTGTGAAGGAGACTACTGTGGCTACAACACCTATCATCGAAAAGGAGACAACCCTTCAGGTGGTCAAATCCGGTACCGATCACCAAGAGGGACAAAAAGGAGAAAGATCAATGAATATTGCTCAAGACTTTTGATCAAATGTGGTCGAAGGTACCCAAGACCCTTGACCAGAGATGATTGAAAAATTGTCATTCCTTTGTGACCAGAAGTGGTTGAAAAGAAGAAATCGAAGAAACCAATCTCTGGAACAGTTTCTTCTAAATTTATGCTTAAGACTACGGCATTGAGGTATGAAAATAAAAGTACAAATACTGCATTTTACCTTTATTTCTTCTCAAATGCCAACTCATTCTTTGCAAATTTAGCCTAACTTCTCCATCGATCAAGGACGCTTCTATGAAGAAGCCCCCTATGGCTCTGCCCGCGGTCGAGGAAGCGATAGAGAAGGTGGTCGAGAACATGACCACTACAGCAACAGAGCTACACCCAGAGCTGCAAAGACTATGACCACAGAAGCAGTCGTAGCAACTGGAATACAAGCAACAAAAGATGGGGTTGAAATACTTGGTCAAGAGGTTGGAAATCCTTCTGACCACCGCAGCGAAGAGGGAATCATCGTGGATGCTTCTCTTTACTCTTGAGAAGATACAGCGAGAGGAGAAGAAGAATAACCTAACTTCTTCTCTGTATTTTTAACCCTACCTTTGCAGTGGGATCTTCTTCTAATCGAGCTCTGATCCAAGTCCTATACCCCAAAGACCTTCCGAGTAAGGGGTACATGTTTGATGACAAACATCTTAAGAAGGTGTGGTGGGACAAGATCAAAGAGCATGACCAACTCAAAGATTCCAGGTGGGTACTCAGCAATTTTGCTCGTTGGAGCATGAATGTAAGTATTGAGAACTTGAGTATTCGTACTTGTTTTTTCTTGTCTCTCACTATCCTTCTTTATTTAGAGAGCATTAGAAGAAATGACAACTATGACTGAATACCACAGACAAATTAGGCTTCTACGATAAGAAAATGCCAAACTCTCCAAAAGGATAGCAGCATTGTGAGTTACTGTCTTGCGTAGTCGAATTTTGTTTCGACCACAATGTCCAGCCTTTTATGTCTGCTTTTAACCCTGGTAAGTCCAAGCTAGACGCATAGTTCTTAGCTGTTGCTCTTGACAACGAGAAGGCCGACTCATGGAAGCTGAAGATGGATAATGTTGATTTATCAATAAACCTTGTGAAGACCAACTCTAAAGTCAAGGCTTTGCAAGAGGAAATAAGTAGTAAGTTCTAAACTTAATTTAAATCAAAAAATGATCTTTTGGACAAGCTTAATTTAAATCAGTATTGTTTATACACATGAGCCACTTACCATTAGACTTCCTAACCATTACAGGATTGGCCAACCACTCTGAGTGATGGACTTCTCTTATAAAGCCTGCTTTGAGTAACTTATCCAATTCCGATCTAATAGCTTCTCGTCTATTTGGTGCAAATATCTGTAATTTCTATTTTACTTGCTTCTTATGGGGTCGTAAAGCTAGCATGTACTCGATCACCTCTTTAGGGACCCCGGGCATGTTGGATGGCTACCATGTGAACACATCAGTGTTTGCTAGGAGGAAAGTGACGAGGGCGTCTTCCTATGCGGGGTTGGAAGTAACCCTGATGTGAATAGTCTTCAAAGGCTCCGCTGGGTCCAGAGAAACTGCCTTGACTTCTTTGTTTGGTTTTGGCATGGCCTTTGGTTTCGAGTGCTTGCTCAAAGGCACTACCTTGGTAGCTTCTTGAGTCAGTAGTTGGCCGACCATCTCGAGGGACTTGCAATCGCATGTCAGCACCATCTTCTTATCACATCGAACTGTGATGACTCCCTTGAGACCTGGTAACTTAAGACATTAATATGCATAGTGAATGGCTATCAGAAAATGTGCCAGAGTTGGTTGTCCGAGTATAGCGTTATACGCCGTGTCGAAGTCGACCACATCAAAGGAGATTTTCTCTGTCCTGAAGTTGCTCGAAGATCCGAACATAACAGGAAAAGAAACTTGACCAATGGGCTTAGCCGAAGATCCTGGTATGATTCCATGAAATGAATATCGTACTGGTTTTATTCTGGTATGAGGGAGTTGCATCTTGTCCAGAGCACTAACAGATAAAATATTTAAAGAACTGCCACTATCAATCAACATACGATTCACTCAACAATAATTGATGGTGGGCTCAACCATGATAAAAAATTGATCGGGTTGAGTCGGAGGGACCAGACAGTCATTCTTCTCAAAAGAGATTGTGACCTCTGACCGCTTAGGCAGATTATTGACAAGGGATGGGTCGATGGAGTTTACCTCTTGTTCGATAGCCTTATACTATCACTTTGACTTGTATGCAGATGAACCTACGTTAATATGCTCGATCGTGTGCTTTAGATCTTGGAAAGGTATGTCCTCATACTCGTCTGAGTGCTTTCAACCACTCGATGCCCCACCTCATCTAGCGTGGGAAGTGGTCCCTTGCCAGAATAGTAATCTTCGAGTTTTCATTGGAAAACTCAGCAATTGAGAAGGTTGTGTCCCTCCTTCTTGTGAAGTGGGCACCACCTAGGCTTGCTATCCTTCCGAGTGGGTGCCTTACCTTTGCCGCGATCGGAGTATTGCTTGGGGTTCTGAGGCTTTTTATCGCCTACGGCCAATACTTCCTTTAGGTCTCAACTCGAGGCTTCTGACCTTTGGCCTTGCTCTTGGTCTTTTTGGCCTTCTCCTTCTTCTTACCGCCTTCACATTTGTAGGATCGTCGATGGCAATCAGAGGGGGAGGGTGAATGATTGCAGTGCCTAGCAGAAGCTTTTTTTTATACCTCTGCTATTTTATAACCATCCAACTTGTGAATCATAGCAAGAAAATGAAACAACAAAAAAATAATATCAAAAGATAAAATATCTTGTGCCTTTTCTTACTAGGCCTTCAAGTCGCGTGGTTCTAGTGCTCCTCTTGGCACTGTGCGATGGCATGTACGTAAACCGAGGAGAGCGAACACACGAGAAGCTGAGATCTCACGTCGTCCCGAAATCGGTGATGACGCGCCGAACAAACTCTATATTCCTTGTGTTTGGTTCGTTGGATTGGATGAAATCATCCCGGATCGATTCATCCACCTGAAGCGAATATTTTGCCCTGATCCTGGATGGCGCGATGTGGGCAAAATTGCCTGACGAGGCCATCCATGCTACTCAGGTGCACTCGCGTGACCCCATCCATTCCACTCACCTGACTCCCTCCCAACCCTATCTCTCCTCTAGATCCGCATGTGGTGGAGGCGGCGGCAAGGACGAGAGGAGGCTGGGCGATGGCGTTGGCGAGCAGACTATGGGCGACGGTGTTAGAGAGTAGAGGCTCTTCCATAGTGTCTGGAGTTTGGATCCCTTTATTTTTTGGAGGTTGTTGTCCATGGAGGCCAAGAGGCGGCATGGGGTGCTGGACCTGGAGGCGCAGTTCGCCTTCTTCCGTTTGCAGCACCGCCACCCGGTGAATGCCGCCGTGCACGCGTTGCTCACCTTGGCTTCGCGCTCGCCTGGAAAGTCCTGATGGCCATGCAGCTCTTCTGCTGGACCTAGCACTGGCAGTTCCTCGGCCATGGCCTCTTTGAGGCAAGCTTCAATTCGCCTTCCTCATCGAGTTCTTGGTAACCTAGCTATGATGCCATTGCTAAATTTTGCTTAATCTGCTTGTTCTTGTAGAAGAGAGGGCCAACTGTGAGTGACCTTCCTGAGGTGTTCTTGATGGAGCCAAATGTGGACAAGAAGATGGAGGCTGATCTCAAGGAGAGCAGGGAGCTCAAGCAGAGGAAGATTACCTGATTGAATTTGTAGCATGTCATTGCCTACCATCTGTGCTGTTCGAGCATTGTTATTTAAACATTGCAATTCATTACAAGTTGATTCTGGAATTACATTTCTATTAGGAAGTGGAATTTAGTCTGCCAAGTATTACTGCGGAAGAAGCAGCCCCCAGAAAACAAGGCGCTGATATGAGTGAAATTTGAGATACCATATTTCATTGTTTCGGATATTCAGGTTATCAGATTTCTCTATGTTGCAAATTTGTAAGCTATGGTTCTATTATATTTCTATTGTACTTTCTTTGGTATGAAGAAATTAATTGAATTTCTCAAATTTGATGCCATATGTCTAACTGCATTAGCTCTTTCTCAAATAGCTTGACCATAATTTATGAAGAATGTAAAGCTGAGATGTATGTGTACTGCTAGTATTGTTGCAATTACTATGATGTATGAACTACCATGCAAGTTTCTTTTCCTTTATGTTTTAGAGTTGGCATGACGCACGAAAAGCACTCACCAAGCATGATCAGCAGTTAAACAACACCTTTGTTTGTTCGAATTCGAATTGGTTTTTGTGTTTGACACGGTGAATGCTATGTTTGTTCTGGAGGGTGAGATCCATATGATAGGAAGCAGAGTTGTTCTCTGATTGTGAAACAGTTTCAATGGCTTTGAACACCCCTTATATGGAAAGTAATCTCACTAGGGTTACCCTAACCTATTTCACTCACCTTTGTCCAACCAACCAAATACAAAATTAGCTCATCTCTTCCACCCTCGTTCCACTAATTAAACAATAACATATACCATCCCATCTATTGCATCGTTCCATCCAATTATATCCTACTAAAACCTAGATCATTCTACCTTATCTATTAAGTAAGGATTTATTCATCATATACCCTCCTCATAGATGGAAATTCAGGATTTACCCTCCTGACCTACGTATCAGTGACTTATGATGACCCCACATGTCATTGAGGTGGGAGGGTAAATCCTGAAATCCTCAATTCAAGGGAGGGTATATGATGAAGATCTCCGTTAAGTAATGGCTATGTCCGGATGTGCCCGTGCCGTGCCGCCCTTTTAGCTACGTCTGCATACCGCACCGTAAGTGGGAACGAGGGATTTGCTGCTGCGAATGGCGTCGCGTTTCCTGAACCGATCCAAAGCCCTAGCGCTCGCCCTATCCCGCGCCGACGCGGCCGCACCGCCGCCGCTCGCAGGCGCCCGGTGGCTCCGCACGCTCTCCTCCCTCCCTCGCGATCCGGCCGCCGCCCCGTCGCCACGGCAACCGGCGGTGGGCTCACCGCTCGGCCGCTCCAAGGTTCACCTCTCCCTCCCTCCACCCTTCTCTCCCTTGAGATATACAGATTTTGTCAACCGAAGTGGCTGTTTGGATCAAATCAGCACGCGACATGTTTGGGGTCATGGGCTGTAAGCGATTTGCCCTAGTCGTGCGTGCTCGATCTGATATTCTTATCGGAATGCCTGATTCCGTTCAGTTTAAGGGTTTTCTTTACATTATCTTAGGTGGTTGCGTATGCTTGGCGTAGTTTCGGGGGGATTATTAGATTGCTAGCTTATAGACCTGATGAATGGAAAGAGGTTTGTCGTTAGTAATTCTAGTTATGCTTATATCTAGTTGTAATGTGGGTTCGTGGAGATCATGGGGGACGATGAGGGAAAATTAAGGAAACGTTGTGCCTGGCTGGTGGGAGAAACAGGAAAGGTTGGGATTACGGTAGCCAGTAGAGCATGAGTCTGCCTCATCAAGCTCATTGCGGGTTCTGATGGGATGGAAAGTGAACTAGTGGCCACTTTGCCTTTGCCTTTGCGCTGACTCATTGCATCGACAAAGTCATCAAATTTGGCTATCAAAACTGAACAAAACAATGAGTAGGGTTGACAAACACTCACCGAGATTGGGGTTCTACTTGGCTGAGGAGTGAATAGATATGGATTGGGTTAGGGATGTAGCCGGTGAATGAAACTTTAGTGGTATATTTGCAATTTTACATAAACAAAAAATCATTTTTCTTTTAGTTTGTTTTGGAAATGTGTTTCACTTAAATTCCAACCTGCACTAGCGGCCGATTGGAGAATGCTCCATGCCTTCACAGATATCTGAAGACCCTCCTTGTAATGTTTTGCCATGCTAACATGGTTCGATGACGGGTGATTCCTGCTGATAATGATTATGCAATACTTCCTTGTGGGCATAGGTACTTCTGATTGGTGCCATCTGTTTAGTGCTTATTATCTTTTCAATTACAGATCCAACAACATTGACAGAATTATCTAGGATTAGTAGCCACACCTTTAGAATTCTGTGAGTTATTACATGTACTATATGTTGCCTATTTGACTACCTATTGGTGTAGATAGGATATAGGGGGCGTTCTTTTGGGCTAAGGCTTATTAGTTTAATGAATAGTGATTGCTGGAAGAAGCCGAAGCTAAAAGCCGGCTAAAAAGCCAAAAAGAACGGGCTTATACTTGGTGTGAACTTCATTGATGTTGCGTTAAGCAAGCTTCATATGCATTGGTCAATGGTAGTTGTTCTTCTGTGGTCTGTAGAGAACTAAAATATAAAGGAGAAACTGTGGGTTTGTTCTTTTTGGCTGAGGCTTATGGTTTTTGGCTGCGGTTTGTGGCTTTTGGGTTGTTCGTGCGAGAAATTACAGAGTAACAGAAACTCACGTGTGCTTTTTGTCGATATAAATGAAGTCGGTACAATATGTACTATAATTAACTAGTAGATCCTATCTTGAAAAGACACCCTGTTTAAAAGCTAGTTACTGTAGAAAAGTCAAAAGCAGACGCTAAAAGCTGAAAAAGAACAAGGCCTGTATTTATCATCTTGTCTGGAAAACAAGCAACACTGTTGTACACTAGTACAAGCCTGCTTTTACTTGGCACAGAGAGTAGGATTCTAAATGCATGGTTTATGAGTCTGTTCTATCCAATCATCTACGCGTATTTCCAATGAAAGACTAAAAGACCAATGGTACATTTGGTTTGCTTGACTGATCAGTGACCATTAATATTTGGCAAACTTCATTTTTAAGAGAACCACATTGTACATTTTTAATGAACTTGTTGTTCATATGTACTATTCTCATCATTATATTGTTCGATACATGATTTTATTGTACTACTAATAATTTATTTTTGTGGTATGCAAAACAGATTCTAGGATATGAGCAGACATCTCGACTCACTGGCACACAAGTGTTACCTCGTTGGTTTTCTACTGGAGCATCCAACGGATCTTCTGTTCAGCAGGTGCAGGTGTGTTCGGTGTCCCCAGTGTCAGTTATATAGGGTTTCTGTGATTGTTAGTTTCTTTTCTCAGTTCCCACCAGTCAATGCTAGATGCATTCAAAGTTTCTTATTTCTTGTGGATCTGACAGACATCGCCCAAGACAATTGCTGGGATGGCACAATCTGATGCACTGAAAACACAGGAGGGAGCCTTGGAGGTTACAGCATTCAGCCCATTAGAAACAACTGTTACCAGACCCAGAAACAGTCCATTGACAAGTGAAAGCTTGAAAGTGAGGCGGTCTGAGCTATTAACAAAAGTTACATTTTACATTATCCCGTCTCTGCTTCTTGTGTCAAAGAACAGCTTCAGTACTTCTCTTCTGGTCATGTCAGTATTCCATCAAGTCTACATGTTCCACAAGGAGATCTTTCTGGACTATGTGCACCACGAGATCACCAGAAAGTGGGCTTTGATATACTTCAAGCTGCTCTTGCTAATCATGGCCAAGGACACAATAGTCTACTTTGATTTATTCTAAATCCGCCTTGGTAGTTTGTCAAGAGATACATTAGGCACCCATCTGTACACTGAAATAATCAAGATGGACAAATGCCCAACTACTGGTTCCTGTTCTCCAGTATCAGCTTGCTGTGTTTCTGTGCTCTTGGCTGGAATTGATAAATGGCCAACAAGTACCGAACAATGTATTTCTTCAAGCAATGATCAGTTGTCCCTAAACCCCTATTTAGAGAGACAACTTCGCCCTAGTTTTGTAATAATGGTATATATCATGTTTAGTTATTGCTCTTACCTTGCCAAGCCATTACAATATCCATGTTCTTCGCTCTATTATAAGGTACTTTTACATTGTTGAGTGCTTTTGCTGTACAAAAGCACATGATAGTTTGTTAATTTCCCCTCATCTAAATGCACCTATTCAGTGCGATCGATTCAGCATTATCCACCCAAAAATGACAAATTGATTCAGGCAACTGAACTGCTGTTGTGCTCCTTTGGCATGATTAAACAAAGTGTGAGTTGGGAGTGCTCTCTCTTGAAAAGATGAAATGCTTTCATTTGCTGTGTGCCTGTGTCATCAGTTAAGTGTGGTTGGTTTGCATCAACTTTTTACAGCTTACAATAGTTCAGAATAGGGGAAAAGAATCAAAATCACAACATCTGTTGAATCCATGTAACTTACCACGTCGATATGGGGGTGATTGTTAAAAATAATTTTGACTTAGAGTTCAAAACGTAGTAGAGTCTGTTTCCGTGTGTAACTCAAGTTGAAGTTATGTTAAATTTGAAGTTCGAATACGTATACTAGTAGAACATTATTAGCCTATATATTGAGGAGGTTTATAGCCAGCTTTGTAAGAAAAGCAAGAAAGAGGGGAGCAAAAAAGAGAATAAAGAAATTCAGAAATTCTTCTGTGTTCCTTCCGTTTATTTGTGATGTGTGCGTTTTCTCCTGATCAAAATTTTAACACATACTGTTGTGGTTACAGACCAAACAGAGAGAGATAATAGTGGAGAGGTGGGAGTGTTCTGTCTCACCCTCCCCCTCACCTCGATATATATATTCACATGGGATATACTTTTACAGTTATGCCCTTACATCCATACATCCCCATTAGGGGCATTTATGTCATTACACATGTTATTCTGGTTCTTATAACCTCCTAACAGGCCTGCTGGGTTTAGGTGGGGGCCACCCCTACGACAGGAGCCTCTCATGGTGAAGGGCTTCACAGGGCCGAAGCCATGTTGCCGAGTCCTTTGGCCCCCTCCGTCCCCTGCGGCCTGTGAATTTCTCCAAGCTTGTGGCTGGGGAGCCTGAGGTCTGGGATGGAAGGTGCCTTGTTGCAGCAGACGCGCGCGCTCCGTCGTAGACGCACGCGCTCCGTCCCCTACCCTCCGAACGGGTGGCAGCGGAGGCTGGCGCCTGGCTCGAAGTAGACGCGCGCGCGCTCCGTCCCCTACCCTTCGAACGGGTGGCAGCGGAGGCTGGCGCCTAGCTCGAAGTAGACGCGCGCGCTCCGTCCCCTACCCTTCGAACGGGTAGCAGCGGAGGCTGGCGCCTAAGTCGAAGTAGACGCGCGCGCTCCGTCCCCTACCCTTCGAACGGGTGGCAGCGGAGGCTGGCGCCTAAGTCGGAGTAGACGCGCGCGCTCCGTCCCCTACCCCTCGAACGGGTGGCAGCGGAGGCTGGCGCCTAGCTCGAAGTAGACGCGCGCGCGCTCCGTCCCCTACCATTCGAACGGGTGGCAGCGGAGGCTGGCGCCTAAGTCGAAGTAGACGCGCGCGCTCCGTCCCCTACCCCTCGAACGGGTGGCAGCGGAGGCTGGCGCCTAGCTCGAAGTAGACGCACGCGCGCTCCGTCCCCTACCCCTCGAACGGGTGGCAGCGGAGGCTGGCGCCTAAGTCGAAGTAGATGCGCGCGCTCCGTCCCCTACCCTTCGAACGGGTGGCAGCGGAGGCTGGCGCCTAAGTCGAAGTAGACGCGCGCGCTCCGTCCCCTACCCGTCGAACGGGTGGCAGTGGAGGCTGGCGCCTAAGTCGAAGTAGACGCGCGCGCTCCGTCCCCTACCCCTCGAACGGGTGGCAGCGGAGGCTGGCGCCTAAGTCGAAGTAGACGCGCGCGCTCCGTCCCCTACCCCTCGAACGGGTGGCAGCGGAGGCTGGCGCCTAGCTCGAAGTAGACGCGCGCGCGCTCCGTCCCCTACCCTTCTAACGAGTGGTAGCGGAGGCTGGCGCCTAGCTCGAAGTAGACGCGCGCGCTCCGTCCCCTACCCTTCGAACGGGGGCAGCGGAGGCTGGCGCCTAGCTCGAAGTAGACGCGCGCGCTCCGTCCCCTACCCTTTGAACGGGCGGCAGCGGAGGCTGGCGCCTAAGTCGAAGTAGACGCGCGCGCTCCGTCCCCTACCCTTCGAACGGGTGGCAGCGGAGGCTGGCGCCTAAGTCGAAGCCGAGGCGCGCGCGCTCCGTCCCCTACCCTTCGAACGGGTGGCAGGGGAGGCTGGCGCCTAAGTCGAAGTAGACGCGCGCGCTCCGTCCCTGCGCTGAGATTGGAGCTTGGCGCCGGTATGGTTGCGCTCCGGGGCTGTTGTGACCTTGTAGTCTGGTAGTGCGCTTTTAATGGCGGTTGGAATCACGCCGACGCCTGGCCTGGCAGAAGTCAGGCTGTCGCGTCGTGCAGTCTGCCATTCTGCAGGTGGGACACGTGGCGACTCACGACTGGTGCGCCGTGGGATGTGGGCGGTTGCGTGACCGCGGCCATTCGCCTCGTCCCCCGAGAAGTTGGACGCGTGTTGAAGGCATGGAGGCGTTGTGCGCTGCTTGGCCACCTACCCGGCGCGGCCCTCTAGGCCCCGGCGGTTCTTCTTCTTTCCAAATCTTGGGCAGCCGAATCGCTGCGAATTTGGTCTGTCTGTGCGTTGAGCCATATGACAGGCGAGCGGCCTTTATAAGGTGCTAGTGTTGAGGTGGAGGCACCCTTTCTTGCTTGGCTTTTTGATCTGCCGCCTTGCTTCCGCCCGTGCTAATTGTCACGCCAGTTGCTCCTTTCCCTGCTTCTTCTTCCCTTGTCGCGAAGAGCGATGGCCAGCCATGACGACGCCACCTACCATCCCCGCAGCGGTTCCTTGCCTAGCCAGGGCGAGGTGTCCCATCCTTCCAAGGAGTACAAACTGGTGCCGCGGGGGAGCTCGCGCGCCGACAAGTGGTGGAACGCCATGGAGCACTCGGGAGGCTGCTACTCCCGTGTGCTGGAGAAGAGCCGCATGACTGAAGGGATGCTGCAGCGACTCGTGGATGAGGGGAAGATCGTGGATCGCAATGGGGCTCGCCTACCCCGCCGGGACGAGACGGAGCCGAAGCCCGGGGCAATGGAGGCGATTGTTTTTGTCGCGTTCTTCGACGCCGGCCTTCGAATGCCCTGCACGTTGTTCGTGGGCGAAGTCCTGCGGGCCTACAAGTTGGAGCTAGCCCAGTTGACGCCCCACGCGATACTCCGCCTAGCTGTCTTCACGTGGGCGATGCGGACAGAGGGGTGGCGTCCCAGCGCGAGCTTATTCGCCACACTGCACGACGCACAGTGTCGACCCAGAAAGGTTAACGGGGCGATGTCCAACTTCGGCGGTGTGGACTTCGTGCTCCGGGCGTCATGCGCGACATTGTTCCCTGTGCCTGCCTCGTCGGGGCAATGGGCGTCCGGCTGGACTCGGCGGTGGTTCTATTACACCGTGACCGACAAGAGCGGAATGCAGTGCCGAGGTGGGCCGATCTCGTTTAACAGTACGCCGAGTCTGAAGGCGGAGATTGACGACACGCGAAAGCTACAGAGTCTTGTCGGTGTCGCCCGTCGAATGAGCGTGCGCGACCTAGCCGAGGAGTTCACAATGTATGGGGCGGCACCACTCTCCTCCCGGGGGAAGTATGTTGGACAGAACGGCCCCCGCGGGACGGGTTCGATCCATTCGTGTCTCGCCTGCTTCCGCCCTCCGCTCCTTGTAAGTCGCCCAGCACGCTTTACGCGCGCCATTGTATCTGTTTGGTTTCCGCCTGACTGACGTGATCTCCTGCGCAGTGGCTCGGCTAGAAGATGCGGAGCGCGCGGTTGCGGCACTCCTCGGTCCGTATACGCTTAAGGAGCACCAGGCTCGCGAGGCCGCAGTCAAGGCGGCTAAGCAGGGGCGGGTAAACCGCACCTGCGAGGCTCTGGGCATTACTGTGCCCGAGCGCGCGGTGCCGGAAGAGCTTCCCGCCGGGACTCCGGGCGCTCAGGACGGTGATAGCCCTACAGTGGTGTTATCTTCGCGACGCCGGGCCCGTTCCCCGGCTGCCGTATGCGACCCGGCAGCCCCCTCGGCGGCTAGCACAGCTGAAACGGGGCGTGCGACCGGCGGTGGGCCTGGCCATACTGCTTCGGAGGGGCGCGCCGCCTCGGATCCCCCGGCACCTTCTGCCGACGCCCACGAGCCCGTGCTCGCGGCCGTCGTTGAGTTGGAACTCATCAACCCGGGGGGTGGCGTTGTTCCTGGCGAGAAAACCACGGTTGAAGGTGCGTTATCAACCGCAGCGGCCGACGAGGGCGCGCCCCTACCGAGGAAGCCGTGGGGGCGACGGTAACCGTAGCTGGTGTTGCCGCGGAAGAATCGCCTGTGCCACCGCTGGCGAAACGCCCTTGGACTCAGTCCCCGCCGCCCGCGAGGGGTCGATACGCCGTTGCGGGGCCTTGCCGCGGGATTACGGCGTCTGGCGCGGCCGAGAAGACCTCCTCCCCGACCGTCGAGGCGCCCGCCTCCCCCTGGGTGGTCGAACCGGCACCACTTCCTACCGCGACAAGGGGCGCAGGAGGTAGGCGTGAGTCCCTTTCTTCACTTGACTTCGCGAGACTCTCTCCGATCTGCTCGCTCATTCTGCCAACATCAGGCGAGACGAAGTCTCCCGGACGTGGCGAAGGATCGAGCAGCGGAGGTATGCGCGAAGTCGGAAGCCTTGTGCAGGGTGCCCCGCAGGTGTCCGTTGTTGTTGACGTGGCCGTGGCCGCGGTAAATCCTGGCTCGTTGGGGCCAGGGCTCGCTCGCTCGGACTTCCTCCCTCGCCCGGAGATATTTTGCGACCTCATCGCAGCCGCAGAGCGTGCCGACAACGGCCTCGACCGAGAGATGTTGTCGTCATGCGAGGGGGAACTCCTAGCACTCGCGCTGCAAGCCTCCGAGATGAGGGTAAATATGTGCGCTTCAGCTTTGTAAGGTACTTCTGGACGCCTGCTGATTTGTTGTTTTTGCCAGACGCTTGCCCTCAGCCGGTCCTTTGACGAGGCCCGCGTTCGGGAGCGGAGGGCTCTGGAAGCCAGCCTTCGTGAAGCAAGCAATGCTCTCGCCGCGAAGGATGAAGAACTTCGCGCGCTGGAGGGCGCCATGGCGGCCGCAGAACTCGAGGCCACGGAAGCCAAGTGCGCCGCGGCTGAGGAGCGTGCTGCCTTCGTGCAGCAGATCGCCGTCCTAGAAGGGAAGAACGCCCAGCTGGTGGAGTCTGCTGCCGAGAATAGCCGCGTCCAGGAAAATACGTCCATGTCGGCGTGGCGGGCCATGGAGGCTCTGAACCAGGTCCTCCGAGATCTGTGCATCAGAGTGCCGGACACTACGCACGGGCCGAAGGCCCTGTCGGAGACGCTCGGGTTGATTGAGGAGGGGGCCGGCGTTGCTCTTCGTGGCGCCAGAACGTTTGGCGAGCACTGCGGTTATCTTGGTGCGTGCTTCGCCCTCGCCCTGCTTCACACTCGTGGGTGCAGACATACCCATGAGCTAGCAAATCCTCAACTGGATCTTCCCGACCGACCAGAGGTCATGTCGGACGCCATCCGCTCCATCGGGCCTAGCCTGCAGAACTTCCATCAACGGATCTGGGGCCGCTTTGGGGAAGATGCAGCGAGGGTCGCCGTGCAGCAGACGCTGCATGGGGAGGGGGACCTCCTCCAGTGGCTCGAAAGGGTCCTTCAGCGTCACGGCGACGGCGGCACGGGTTCGTCCGCACCGCGCCAAGGCTGAGCGATTGGTCGGGTAAGGCAGGGGGATGGTGTACTGGTTCTTACGCTTGTAACCATGTAACCCCTTTGCTTTTGCAATGAATCCAAGTAGTACCTTATTCTGGGTGTTACCTGCCGCCGAACGCGAAGGGAAGAAGACCTCCGCACCTTGTTTATACTCCGTAGAGCGCGCAGGGAGGGCATCCACGTCTTATTAAAAGTCCATGGACCGGCGCGTGCGGAGGCGAATCTCGCCGCTACGACTTTCTTTATAGTCCGGAGACTCGCGCGTGCGGAGGCGGACCTCAACGCTACGTCTTGTTTAAAGTCCGTAGACTAGCGCGTGCGGAGGCGGACCTCGACGCTACGACTTCCTTTATAGTCCAGAGACTCGCGCGTGCGGAGGCGGATCTCAACGCTACGTCTTATTTAAAGTCCGTAGACTAGCGCGTGCGGAGGCGAACCTCGACGCTACGACTTCCTTTATAGTCCGGAGACTCGCGCGTGCGGAGGCGGACTTCAACGCTACGTCTTATTTAAAGTCCGTAGACTAGCGCGTGCGGAGGCGGACCTCGACGCTACGTCTTATTTAAAGTCCGTAGACTGGTGCGCGCGAGGGCGTCCCCCGTTGCGTCTTATTTAAAGTCCGTAGACCAGTGCGTGCGGAGGCGGACCTCGACGCTACGTCTTATTTAAAGTCCGTAGACTAGTGCGTGCGGAGGCGGACCTCGACGCTACGTCTTATTTAAAGTCCGTAGACTGGTGCGTGCGGAGGCGGACCTCGACGCTACGTCTTATTTAAAGTCCGTAGACTGGTGCGTGCGGAGGCGGACCTCGACGCTACGTCTTCTTTATAGTCCGGAGACTCTCGCGTGCGGAAGCTAAGCTCAACGCTACGTCTTATTTAAAGTCCGTGGACTGGTGCGTGCGGAGCTAGGCTCAACGCTACGTCTTATTTATAGTCCGTAGACTCTCGCGTGCGAAAGCTGAGCTCAACTCTACGTCTTATTTAAAGTCCGTGGACTGGTGCGTGCGGAGCTAAGCTCAACGCTACATCTTATTTATAGTCCGTAGACTCTCGCGTGCGGAAGCTAAGCTCAACGCTACGTCTTATTTAAAGTCCGTGGACTGGTGCGTGCGGAGCTAGGCTCAACGCTACGTCTTATTTATAGTCCGTAGACTCTCACGTGCAGAAGCTAAGCTCAACGCTACGTCTTATTTAAAGTCCGTGGACTGGTGCGTGCGGAGCTAGGCTCAACGCTACGTCTTATTTATAGTCCGTAGACTCTCGCGTGCGGAAGCTGAGCTCAACGCTACGTCTTATTTAAAGTCTGTGGACTGGTGCGTGCGGAGCTAGGCTCAACGCTACGTCTTATTTATAGTCCGTAGACTCTCGCGTGTGGAAGCTGAGCTCAACGCTACGTCTTATTTAAAGTCCGTGGACTTTGTTCTGCTCAGCGCGGACAGGGGATGCTCTGAGAACAGCAACCTTTATTGAACTCCCGTTTGCGCGGGCGGGCATCGCATAACAAGGGGCTGGTGGCTCTACGCTTGCTGTCCTGCTTCTAGGCGTAGTATCGCCGCAACCTGTCCGCGTTCCATGTGTGCCGGAGGGCTTGTCCCTCGAGCGTGGCGAGGCGGTATGCCCCCTTCGGCAATGCCTCCATCACGATGTATGGGCCTTCCCACTTGGACTCCAGCTTGCCAACGGTCTCCGCCTGGAGCGCTACTCTGAGAACGAGATCCCCAGGCTTGAACCCCCGCGGGCATATAGAGCGGTCCCGAGTACGCATTGTCTGTCGCGCGTACTTCTCAACATGGTGGGCTGCATCTGCCCGTATCCCGTCGAGGAGGTCCAAGGACACACGGCGCTCCTCTTCGAGTGCTTGGACGAGGACCCTCCGCGAGCCGGCCTTGATTTCCTCGGGCGTCACCGCCTCATCACCGAAAAGGAGCCTGAACGGCGTGAATCCCGTTGGGCGCGTTACCGTTATGCGAAGCGACCACAGAACGTTGTGGAGCTCGCTTGGCCACTTGCCCTTCGGCAATCTGACCAGACGCTTTTTGATGGCGGCGGAGATGGCGCCATTCGCCCGTTCGACCGCCCCGTTGGACTGGGGATGCCCTACCGAGGCGAATCGGAGGGTGATGCCCATGCTGTCACAATAGTCTTTGAAAAGGGTGGCGTCGAACTGCAGGCCATTGTCAACCGTGAGCGCCCGGGGCACGCCGAAGCGACATATGATGTTTTGCCATAGGAAGCGCTGTATGGCCGCCGAAGTTACTTTGGCCAGGGCAACCGCTTCCGGCCATCTGGAGAAATACTCCAGCGCGACTACCACGAACCGGAGGTCCCCTGGAGCTCGAGCAAGTGGTCCTACTATGTCGAGGCCCCAGCGTGCCAGTGGCCACACCGGGGGAATGGGGTTGAGGCTCGTCGGGGGCCTGCGGATGATGCGCGCCATCCACTGGCACCCTTGGCACCGACGGACGAGGTCCTGGGCGTCGGTGGTGGCGGTTGGCCAGTAGAAGCCTTGCCTGAACGCCTTGCCGACCAACGACCTCGGCGCCAGGTGGGATCCGCACACGCCCGCGTGGATCTCCGCCAGGAGCTCCTTTCCCCCTTCCGTCGAGAGGCAGCGCAGGAGCGGTGCGCAAACCCCCTCTTGAAAAGTATCCCTTCGAACACCTGGAAGGACCTTGCGCGGTGTTGCAAGCGCCGAAGCTCGGCGGGGTCGTCAGGCTCGGCGATGCCTTGCAAGAAATTGAAGATGGGCTCTCGCCAATCACCTGGCCGGTCGATGCGGTGGACGAGTGCCGCGTCCCGGTTGTCTTGCGCGATGGCCGCCTGCGCTAGTATCTCGTAAAACGCCCCCTCAGGGGGGGCAGTTGCTGGCTGGCCGCCTTAGCGAGGGCGTCGGCCTGCTCGTTCTCCGCGCGGGGGTTGGCCTTGACGGTGACGCCCAAAAAGTGCCTTTCCCTCGCCCTCACGGCCGCGAGGTACTTGGCCAACTCAGGGTCCTTGCCTTGATATGACTTGTCCACATGACCAGCCACCAAGCGCGAGTCGGTGAGGACTAGCACCCGTCTCGCGCCAACTGCCTTGAGCTTCGCCAGGCCAAAGAGCAGTGCCTCGTATTCAGCCGTGTTGTTGGTGGCGGGGAAGGCAAGGCACGCCGAGTATAGAAAACGCTGCCCCTCGGGCGTGACGACCACCGCCCCTACGCCTGCGCCGGCGACGCCGTAAGCGCCGTCGATCGTGAGCGTCCAGACAGGGTCATCGTGCGTCTGGACGGGTTGGGCCGGCGGGGTCCATTCGGCGAGAAAATCCGCAAGGACTTGGGATTTGATTGCCGTTCGCGAAGCATACGTCAAGGAGAAGGGAGCGAGCTCGGCAGCCCATTTGCCGATGCGCCCTGTGGACTCCTTATTGTGCAGCATCTCTGCCAGGGGGAATGAGGAAGGCACTGTGATCGGGTGGGCCAGGAAATAATGCCGAAGCTTCCTGGAGGCCATGACCAGCGCGTAGGCGAGCTTCTCAAACTCCGTGTATCTTGTCTTGGCACCTTGGAGGGCTTCGGAGACAAAGTAGACGGGCCGCTGCATGGTGCCTTCCTCTAAGACGAGGACGGCGCTGACCGCGGTGGCTGACGCGGCCAGATAGAGCAGGAGGGGATCCTCTGGTGCTGGGGCGACCAGCGTGGGGAGGCTGGCCAGGTGCTCCTTGAGCTCGTTGAAGGCCTTCGCGCAATCTCCGTCCCAACGAAATCCGTCGCACCCGCGGAGCGTCTTGAAAAATGGCAAGCCCCGTTCCGCCGCCCTGGATAGGAAGCGGCTTAGTGCTGCCATGCGGCCCGCCAGCCTCTGGACCTCCCTCGTAGTCTTGGGCGGCTCCATACCCAGGATGGCGTCTACTTTGTCGGGGTTCGCCTGGATGCCCCGTCCGGAGACGAGGAAACCCAGGAGCTTGCCCGCCTGCACCCCGAAGACACACTTGTCGGGGTTGAGTTTGATGCCCGCCTTCCGGAGGTTGTCAAAGGTCTCCTGGAGGTCCCGGCCATGCAGAGCAAGCTGCCGAGTTTTGACCACCACGTCATCAACATAAGCTTCGACGTTCCTCCCGAGCTGGGCGGCCAGGGCAATGGCGACGAGGCGGGTGAAGGTAGCGCCGGCATTCTTCAAGCCAAAGGGCATTCTGACGAAGCAGAACGTCCCAAGTGGTGTGATGAAACTGGTCTTCTCTTCGTCGTCTTCGGCCATGTATACCTGGTGATAGCCAGAATAGGCGTCCAGGAAACTCATGAGTTCGCACCCAGCAGTGGCGTCGACCAGCTGATCGATGCGCGGCAAAGGGTAATTGTCCTTCGGGCACGCCTTGTTGAGTGCTGTGAAGTCGATGCACATGCGCCAGGCCCCGCTGGCCTTTTTGACTAGCACCGGGTTAGCGAGCCACTCTGGGTGGTGGACCTCGCGGATGACCCCAGCGCGAAGAAGCTTCGCGACCTCTATTTTGGCCGCCTGCTGTCGATCTATTGACATACGCCGAAGCCTTTGCTTGACCGGCTTGGCGTCGGGGCGAACCGCCAAGCGATGCTCGATTACTGCTCGATCTACGCCCTTGATGTCCTCCGGGGACCATGCGAAAATGTCAACGTTGTTCTGAAGCACTCGGAGCAGATCCCGTTCGACCCCCGGTAGGAGCCCCTCTCCGATGGACACAAACTGCCCCTCCGCTTGGAGTGGCACCTTCTTGACTCCGCCCTCGGGCCGAGGCTTGGGCGTCCATCCGGGGGCGGAGGGCCCGTCGCCGCGCGCGCCGGAGAGGGCATGCACCGGGCGATGCGGAACGCGGCTGCCGACCTCGGCCCGTCTGGCCAGGTCCTGATCGGCTAAGACGGTGATAACACCCTCTGGGCCCGGGAGCTTCACACACAAAAACACATAGTGTGGGATCGCCTCGAAAGAGTTGATGGCGGGCCGACCCAGTATGGCGTTGTAGGGATGCGAGATATCGACGACGTCGAAGATGACATGCTCGGTCCGGATGTTACCCTTGTTGCCCTCCTGACGGAAAGTGACCGGAAGGGACACGTGCCCCAAGGCCTGCAGCGGTTGACCCCCGAAACCTTGAAGTGGAGCTCCTGGCTGCTCTAGCCGGCTTCGTGGGATCCCCATACGTCGAGGGCCTCTGCGAACAAGATATTCGCGGAGCTTCCCCCGTCGACAAGGACGCGCCTGACGTCACAACGTGCTATGTGGGCCTGGATGACTAGGGGGTCTTGGTGAGGGTACTCCACACCCCTGGCGTCGTTCAAGTCGAAGGTGATGTTGCGGGGTGGCATCCACAGTTGCGGCTGCTCCCCAGGAGCTTTTAAGGAGGAGCCTCCGGTGATGACGCTGACGGTGCGATGCTGCGCGCCCTCCGTTGGGGGCGGAGCCCGAGACCCGGCTGTCACCCTCTACAGCTCCATGACTGCAGCGCATGCCCTTGTGTAATGATCGCCGTAGCCGTGTACCTCGCACCACTTGCCATAGTGCAGGAGCTCTTGTTCTGCGTGGGGTTGGCCGCCGTAATCGAGTCCGCCTTCCGATCCCCGGTCTCCCCTCCGTGAGGCGGGGTCGGGTCCTTGGCAGGTGCCCTCGGTGTCGCGGACATGATGGGCCGCCTGTGTCCTGCGCTGGCGGCGCCGAGGCTTACGCCCGCTCCTTGAAGAGCCTTCATGTACCTCGGTGTCGCCGCCTCGGGGAGGGCCTCCGCGAGGTTCTCGGCCGCGGCCCTGCTTCGAGGAGGGACCACCCGCCCCCGCCTCACGCGGGGGGCGCTCCCCCTGGACGAGGTCGAGGGCGGTGATGCTGCGTCTTCGCGCATCCTCCTCCGCCCGCGCATACTCGTCCATTTTGTCGAAGAGTTTGACGACTGTCTTGATTGGCCTCCGCGCGTTGTACTCGGCCATCGGGCCCAGGCGAAGGCCCTGTATGGCTGCATTAACGACGGTGGTTTCATTAATGTCTTTTACCTGGCATCGAATCTTGGCGAAGCGCTGGAAGTAGTCCCGGAGCTTCTCCGAGGGTCCTTGCTTCACAGCGAAGAGCTGGTCCGCATCGACTCGCTCGACATAGTTTCCTTGGAAGTTGCTTTGAAGGCGGTCGCGAAGCTGCTCCCACGCGTAGATGGAGCCCGGCTCTATGGTAAAAAACCAAGAGAGTCTCACTCCTTGCAGCGCGAGGGGGAGTCCCTTCGCCTTCGTGGTGTCATCTCCGCCCGCGGCCTCGATCGCGGTTTCGTACACGTGCACGAACTCGCGAGGATCCGTGTCGCCTTTGTACGGGTTGGTAACGCTAGGGAACTTGAAGTCTTCGGGCCACGCCGCCTGCTGCAGCCCCGTCGAAAACGGGGACTCCGGATCTACGCGCCTCAACGGCACGCGGCTGGACGTGGGGGCTTCGCGGCTGTCCGCCTTCTCCGGCGCGGGCTCGGGCGCGATTACTGGCGCGACCTGCTGGCTCCGAGCCTCTTGTATATCGCGGACGGCTCCGCGAAGGTCTCCTAGTTCCCGCTGGAACGCGTTGAGTGCTGCTAGTAGGGCGCTTTCCACCACAGGTGCTGTCGGGTCCGCCGGAACGCCCAGCGGACGGGTCGGTGCAGGGACCATCGCCTCGCGAACTCCAGGTCCGCCGGATGGTTCGTTGCGGTTACCCCCGACCGTCTGATCCGCGCTACTGGCGAGGGTGGCGGGGGCTGTCGCCGCAGTGCCCGCGACGGGGTTGGATGTCGTTGTAGCGGCGCTGGCAGGGTCGGTCGTTGTAGCGCGAGCGTCGATGCCCGCGACCACTGCGCCTACGCCGCCGCCGACTCCTTCGGCGGCCGATGCCGAAGCCCTAGTATTCACGCGCCGCTCCGGCCCAGCCGTCTTCTTTTCCTTCGCCGCCGCTGGTGAAGCTTTTTTCGGTGCCATCCTTCTTCTTCGGTCTTCAGGCTTGTCCTCGTCCTCCCCACGGACGGCGCCAACTGTTGTGGTTACAGACCAAACAGAGAGAGATGATAGTGGAGAGGTGGGAGTGTTCTGTCTCACCCTCCCCCTCACCTCGATATATATATTCACATGGGGTATACTTTTACAGTTATGCCCTTACATCCATACATCCCCATTAGGGGCATTTATGTCATTACACATGTTATTCTGGTTCTTATAATCTCCTAACAGGCCTGCTGGGCTTAGGTGGGGGCCACCCCTACGACACATACGGATACTCTGGTTATGTTGCATGCAATAGACTATAGCCAATGGCAATGCATCTTAGTTCTTGATTGAATTCAGTGTGTCAACTCTTATGAGTCATATTAGGTGTAGTATACTATGTCGATGCCTAACCTGTGCGGTTTATGTGCATCAAGTCAACAGAGGACTCGTTTCCGGAAATTAAAATGTACATCCCGTTGTAGATACAGCCCAATACTAGGCATATTGGTCATGTATTGGTATTTGGGAAGCTCAGGTATTTAGGGTAGTATGTTGTTATGTAATGTGTAAAACCTTCAGAAAAATATATGCTTCGTTCGCATACAGACAACACGTTTAATTTATCGTTAGCGTTTCATTAGCGTAACAGTGGTTTTGTAATATAGAATATGTTAGGTAGTCATGCTTAGTTGATAGATGTATTTCTGTAATTACCCATATTTAGGATGTGTTACTGGCAATAATGATTATTTATTGTAAATAGCTAAAAAAATTCAAGCTGAAGAAATACTGATATATTTTTATGTAAGTACGCACTATATATTTGTTGCTCTCGTGTGTCATAGAAAGTCATAGAAAATGATGGTTTGGTATGCACTGTCAGTTGTAGTGTCTGTGTGTGCGTATGTATGCAAATACATGTGCACATGTATACATGCATTTAGGCATATTGGTCATATATATGTATGTATATATATATGTGTGTGTATATATGCCTACATGTGTGTGTGAAGTCTTTTCTTTATTCCTGGTAGTACATACTCACAAATTGGATATATCACTTAAATGAATGTGATATACTTCTTTATCACTTGTAATATATTCAAATAGTAATTTTAAGATACTCTAATGTGAATTGCATAAAAAAATTTCATTGGGGCCCTTAGTTTTCGCTATATAGCATTTTTCTATATATAAAAGGAGTATATACATCAATTATGCAAAAAAAAATAGCGAACTTCAATGATTTTTTTTGTGTAATTCACTTTGAACCATCTTAAAATTATTATTAGAGTATATTTAAAATGGTAATGGAGTACAACACATACATATAAGTGGTATATGATGAGTGGGTGTATGTAATTTCAAGAGTACAATATCACACACGCACATACATATGTGTGTGTATACATATACATTGCCAACTTAGCTTTGCGGACTCAATTATTTTTGTCCACATGGACTCCATGTCAATGAAATTTTGACACGTAGGTGTTATGTCAGCTAAAACCATGATGATTTTGGGATAAGGGAGTGTTTTGAATCGGTACGGAGAGTTCAATGGTGAAAGGTAAATAGTTTTAGAGTTGAGAGTTGAAAATCAAACCGATGCCATAGTTAGGGATGTAAAATAGACCTTTTCCTTTTCTTGTTCCTGCTTATCATCCAACCAAAAGTGATATGTCTACAAAGAGATCTAGTAGTATAACACCCTCTTTTCCAAACACAATTTGATGTGGTCATGAGCCAAATGAAGACTCACTTCCTCCAATCTGTGGAGCGTATCTTCCCATTGTTCTAGATCATCTATCCAAAAGCACCTCCTAAATCTATAAACCATCCTGCATTTGAATAGTAGTCACTAACCAAGATATCATTGTTACTACACCCCTGAAACAGCTGTTACGACCACGCCTGCTCGAGCACCCACTACGAACATTCTTGCGACCACATCTTCGACCACCTGGATGTCGAGCACGTTCTTCGGTCACGATTACGATGCATTGATCAAACCGATACGACCACGTTGTGCAGTTCGACCGCGGTTGCAGATCATCAATAGCAAGACACAGTTGCACTGTATCCTCATCCAGTTGGAGATAGCACTCAACAAACCTCCAAGATGAAAGCAGAATCCAGGAAGGTAACTAATCCGTAATCAATCAGGAATCTTATCCCTGATTTAAACAGCACAACCGACATGGTGTTGGAGCCGTATACGACAACTACGGCCCCCTCCCAAGCCTATAAAAGGAGATGCATGGATGTACACAGGGGAGGAAGAGGAAATCCTCGGACGCAGATGCAGACGCAGAGGCGAACGCGGAGAAGAATTGCAAGGAGTGAAAGCACACCCCGGACGCAGACGCAGAGGTGGACACGGAGGCAATCACAAGGCCAAACACCCTGGACGCAGACGCGGAGGCAAAGAGGAAGACCTAAGCAGAGAAAGAGTCGGAGAGAGGCCTGAAGCGACGATCATGGCCTCCTATGTCAAGAACGGTAAAAACAATCTTTCCTTTCTTTTGCAACTAGTTACGATGCATACAATGAGTGGCGGCTACGACGAAAATGTCACCAAGCAACCACGACCGCTGCCAATTGTTGCTGAAGTCATGAGCTCCCATTTGCTAGCCGAAGTTAGCACTTCCAATTGCTCCGTTGTTGACTGCTTGCTGAAGTCAGGATCCTCCTATCACTCTCCAAAGATGGATGCCTATGACCATTAACCATCTACGATCGCTTTTCAAAGCTGAAGCCTCTGATCGCTTCCAAAGACGGCCATCTACGACTATCAGCCATCCATGATCACTTACTGGAGCCAGATGACTTCCGACCGCTTCCAATGATGCCTACGACCATTAGCCATCTACGATCACTTGCTGGAGCCGGATGCCTCCGACCGCTTCCAAAGACAAATATGACTATCAACTACTACGACCACTTACTGGAGCCAAAGACTCCAATTGCTTCCAAAGATGGACGCCCACGACTACCTCCCAAAGACGGACACATACGACACGTGCCAGAGTCAAGCTTCTCTACCATTTGTTGTACACATACTTCTTTAGCCGCGGATCTACAATCACGGTGCGTCAGTACTTTTACGAGTACTCCTTTCGACCATGTGGATCTCGACCATGGACGTCTCCCGATGGGTTTCAACCACGATGGGTTTTGTTTATGGCAGTCTCCCGATGTGTTTTGACTACTGTGACTGTTCGACTACGGACGTTTCTGATGGGTTTCAACTACTGTGACTGTTCGACCATGGACGTTTCCTATGGGTTTCGACCATGGTGGATTTCGACCACAGCAGTCTTTCGATGGATTTCTACTACTGTGACTGTTCGACCACGGACGTTTTCGACCATGGTGGATTTCGACCATAGCTGTCTTTCGATGGGTTTCGACCACTGTGGGTTTCAACCATGGACATTTTTCGATGGATTTCGACCACGGTGGGTTTCGACCACAGTTGTCTTTTGATGGATTTCGACCACGACTGTCTTCCAATGGGTTTTCGACTACTATGACTGTTCGACCACGGCTGTCTTTCGATGGGTTTCGACTACTATAACTGCCGACCTCGGATGTTGCCTGATGGTGTCGACCATGTAACTTTCGATCACGGATGTTTTCCGATGGTGTCGACTACTATGAATGTCAACCACAGCTATTTTTTGATGGGTTTTGACCACGGTGTGTTGCTGACCCCGGATGTCTTTTGATAGCTTCGACCATGTGACTTTTGACCATGGAGATTTCCTAATGAATTCAATTATAGTGATGCTTGACCACTAAGTGCTTCTGATGGGTTTCGACCACCATGGATTTCGACCACAGGCATCTCCCGATGGATTTCGACCACAGACGTTTCTTGGTGGGTTGTGACTCTGATGAATCTCGACCATGGACGGTTTTCTATGGTTGTCGATCACATTGATACTTGACCTCCGTGGCCTGCTCTGCTAATTCTTCCACTTAGGCTATACCTACGACACCGATTCTAGCCGCCATTGTTGTCATATAGGTCATGCTAGACGTTAATCATGCATGCTTCAAATCACTTCCGTTGTGTCCGTTCGATACCGACGAGGTCGAATGGCACGGGCGGGCGCGGTCAAGTGTGATGACCACGCTGTCAACGGCCCCATAGACCGATAAGGCTATGGATAATGCCAACGTCCATACCTTCATTAATCATTCATCTCTTGCATGAGGAACATAAGGCAAAGACTGAAGACGATGATTAATGTGCAGCTTAATCGGAGGTTTTTTGTGGGTTACTCTGCAGATATAATTAACCAGAAAGCCTTCCGAGGCCCCAGGAACCAGGACACTATATCGTCTATGTCGGATCTGCTACGCAAGACAGGCTACGGAGCGCACATATATATAAAGGGATATGTAATTTTGTTCTTCTTAAATGAATGAATAAAATATATATTTTTCCTATCTGTAATTTTGTTTATTTATTTTTTGTACTTTAGCACACTGGCACACACATATCTTATAACCTCGGGGCCAGAAATCCGCAAGTGAGTTCTCGTGTCAAACAATCTCGAGACGTGAGCGGTCGATGCATGCCAACACACCGAGGTGTTCAAGGTCGATGAGCGTACTCGAAACTAACCTGATGAGGTCCAAACTTTAAGGTGAGGGGATACGTGCTAAGTTGTTTCCTGCTTGGCCCAGCGAGACACGGTGCTAGAAGCTTGGAGACGTGGCCCATGAAGCAAGGAGTGCCCAACGTGAATCTATGCTCTGTCGAGGGATGGCCCTCGAGGCTAATCACACCGCGCTGAGGTGATGTGTTGGTGCTTGTCAATGTAAAGCGATCAATCCAACGGACGAGCATAACTGAGGAGATGCCGATAGATCGAGCCAAGCTTGGTAGAGGGAATGCCCTTTATGTTGAGTCGTATCATACAGAGGCGAAGCCATTGTGGGGTGTTGCCCATTACTAGGTGAACTAACCCGACGATTAGGGGTGCACTGAGGCGCGAAGTTCTAAGGACTAATGTGTTGCTTGTGAGGTGATGAGACGTGTGCCGAAGTGCCTATTAACTGACTCTCAGAGGGGTTACCCGCGGAGGGAGTGGGTGTGCAAAAAAGTGTTGGATACTCAACTCTCCTTAGGTATGATCTCGCGAGGAGTTCTCAACTCACTAAGGGTTAGCCTTTGAGGTGAGGAGATGTGCACCTGACCACAATGTGGTCGATTCGTCAGTGCTCGCGTGGTCGACTCATCAAGGCATTAACTGTGAGGCACGGAGTACTCCACAAACCAGTGCTTGGCCCAACTGCAGATCATTCAGGCAAGTGAATCATACATGTTAAACGCTCCGTTGTTGTGTCCTGCATTTGTTGCATTATACTTCACCATGACTGTAGACATCTGCAGGATGAGTTATTCTTGGACAAAGAAGGGGGTGGCTATTTTAATACTCCTGGAGAAGGCCCTTCTGTTCTTCTTCGTGTTAAAGAAGATTATGATGGTGCAGAGCCTTCTGGTAAGTGGCAGCGATTAACTTGATCAGATTGTCCAGTATACTTGATGCTGCAAAATCTACTGATTACAAACGTAATGTTGAACATATCCTGGTATGTGCTTATTCTATGCTTAGGCTTATATGCACTACCTTCCAGCAGTAGCTTGATGTTATATTGTATTGTTTACACTTTACAGTAATATAACAAATTGTGCCTTTTGATCTCTGTAGCTTAAATTGATATTTTCACTAGAAAGCAATGGCAGGTGCTTCTGTTGTATTGGCAAGGATGTATTATATCCTCATGTAACAGGTGACAATGATAGGATAGGGAAATTTTACTTGATGCTGCCGTTTTATGTAGATGCATTTATCCTACTTCTGAAATTCATCTAAATATTAAAAATTATGTTCCTATGTGAGGCTTAAGGTTAACCTCAGATGTTGGCAAACGAATGTAGCGTCATCACAGATACCAGTGATGTTAAATTAAATGCTTCCACATACTTAGTGGGCGTGTTTCCAACCATGTAACTGTAAACAAGAGATAGTCTTATGCTTGTTTATGCATTTGTTGTTTTGCAGGCAGTCTTCGAGACTAGACTCAGAGAACTTGGTATAGCATTGCCGTTGATGTGTTGTGCAGCAGACATGTCGTCTGCCGCAACGAAGAAGCGGGTTGTGCTGGTGGGGGAGAAATGATCTGCAGAATTTCAAGACATGGTTGCAGCTGCATTTTCATCATACGATCCGAATAGAACTGTTGAGTGAAGAGCTAATCAGTCGCAATATATGTTCATTGTAGCACCAGTATTATATTCACTAGTCTGGGCTCCTTGTTTGTTGATCCAAGTAGACCCCAGGAACACGGAAGAAATGGGATTCTGGGAGAGCAACAACGCGAACATCGCGCAAATGGCACGCAGCAGCCCAGCGGAGAAGCCAGCGGTGGCACACGTGTGCCAGGACTTCAAGTGCAGCCCTCCAGTGACCTCTCCATATGCGCTCCGCGAGCTGCTCAACAAGACACTGGCTGCTGCTGCTGCTGCTGCTAGTTCGTCTGTCCGAGGCTTCTTTCTCCTGCTACATGTTTATAACATGTCCGGGTTCCTCTGATGAAAGGAAATGACAATGGATCTATTCTTTTTGGCTGAAGTTTATAACTTTTAGTTGCGATTTGTGGTTTTTTGACTATTCGTGCGAGAGATTACAGGGTAACAGAAACACACGTACGGTTTTTATCGATATAAATAAAGTTGGTACAGTATGTACTAAAATTAACTAGTAGACTATTTTAAAAAGACACTTTATTTAAAAAAGTCAAAAAGTAGAAGCTAAAAACCGAAAAACAACAGAGACAATAACAAGTCCGTGCCGATGTTCGTATGTCTGCAGAGTTGCTTTAGCTTATGTGTTAGCTAAAGTTGACGAAGCTCTTATAGCCCTTACAGTTGGCAGCGTGCATAGATGTTCTCGATAAAGCACAAAGCCGGATGGCTTTCGTTCGTCTTCTCTTGTTGAGTCATTCCAGCTTCCAAGAAAGCATCAGCAAACTTCGAGTTTTAATTCATTGGCTTAGGGTTTTAAAATCTCCATCAGACACTGAAAACATCAGCATAAGTCTTGTTGAGTCAATTTATTGTTTTATTCATTGGCTTGGGAGTTTTAAAATCTCCATCGCAAGCAGATTTGTATCTCATCGCACACAAGTTAGAAGTAATGTGCTAAGGTTGATACGATAGGACACCGACCGTAGGAAAATGATTTCCGTTACATCGTTCCCAGAAAAATTACTAAGCATGTATGTAGATATACCAAAAGAAAAATGTGCTAATAGTCTAATACGAGTCTCACGTTTCATTACGGATAAAAAGTATTATCAACATGGACAGCGCCTTCATCTCTAACAACTGAAACCGAAAGCACTTGGATGCAGCATTTCATCCTAAGGATCGCAGCTTGAACTCCAGACAAAAAAAAGCACAGGGGTTCACAGGCAGTACTGAAAAAAGGAAGAAGATTATTAATCAAACGACTTTAATTCAATTCAAGTTGTCCTTACAGAAATTTGATCTTCGACTACCCTACGTTTTCCCTGCAATTTGGTTTCCATCGGATACCTTAAAGGCACTGCTGCAATCCAATGATAACTATCTGGTTGAGAAATTATAAACAGTTTCCATCATTCCATGGGATACCTTAAAAATCACTGGTGCATATCCAAATGATAATTATCTGAGTAAGAAAGCAGTTTTAAATTAACTCGTATGCTTCAATGCATAGCACAAACTCACCGTGCTTTGTTGCCACCGGATATCCACGTGAACTTGGAAAAGAGCATTAAACTACACATAGTAGATCATACCAACTTCTATCAGACTAATATGAGGAATATGCAGTGTGACTGATGGGCCTCTGCAGTTCTTCCGGAGGAAAGAGTAGCCAACATCAATTGCAAACTTCTTCAGAAAACTAGAGCTCCTCCTAGCCTTGATATAAGAATGGCCCATGATATATGCTACCCCTGCATTTTTCGCCTCCACAAGCGCTAATAGCTCATCTTTCACCTGTTGATCCATGTCTTCCTCTGGCAGCTCAAAGTGAACATGGCGTCTCCGGCTTACACTTGGTGATTCCTGCTCGTAAGAGGACTGTAAGCTTCGTAGGCTCTCAGATTTGCTGCTCCTCGTAATAGTGGAGTCGGCTAGGCCATCGAAATCTCTCATGGCCAGTGACATGCCAGAATCGTCAGTGGTTCTTATGACGGCCATTCTTCCTTCATTAGCGATATCATAACTTGCTAAAGACGAAGCATCCTCAGCTTCCATCATAATGAACTTTGCAATGCTCATGACTAACACGTTCTCAAAATTGTCATCATCCCTCTGCACATCCTTGTAACCATATCTAACAATGCAACGGTACATCCGATATGCTCTAGATCCAATCCTGCCCACAAGGTATCGCTCATCTGGTGAAACATATGGCACTGGTACTGACTTAACACAAAGAAAGACTAGGACTTCATGAAAGGCAGGGAGATTAGTGACAAAATGTGAGAAGATGGAGGGTACACCAGTCACCAGCTCTGTGTAAATCAGTCCAATTCCTGGAACCCGAACAATGCCAAGGCTTGGACCTAGAGACAGGATTGATCTCATTGACACTTTGTTCTGAAGATCAAACTGGTACTTCCTCCTTGTCCCATAGTGCCAAATGTACATGACAGACATGAATATAAAAGCAAGCACAAGAGGGACCCATCCTCCCTGAGGAACCTTCATCAGGGATGAGGAAAGACACACAGCTTCAATGGATCCGAAGAATAAAAGGAACAACAGGGCAAATATTATGTTCTTTCGCCAAACAAAGATGGCGATCAATGCCATCAAGAATGTAGTAACAAGCATAACAGTCATGCAAGCAATACCTGAAATTACAAACCATGGCAATGCTTAAGACTCTCAGTGCATGAGAATGCTGGAAAAATCGAAAAGGCTGTGTAAGAAAGATCTTGAATCTCATGAATCACTGTTACAAGCTTACCATAGGCGTTGCCAATAAGAGTAATATCATGGAATGCAGCTGTGACAGCTACGCAAAGCACCATAAGGATCCAATTTATTTCGGGAATATATATTTGCCCACAGATCCACCTTGACGTGTGAACAACCTTCACTCGGGGGAAACATCCCAATGCATGGCACTGCTTTACAATAGAGAATGTTGCTGAAATGACAGCCTGGCTACCCACGACTGCAGCGAGAGTGGCCAACACAAATACAGGCCAAAATACGGGTCCTGGATGACAACCCAAACGTAAATAACATTGCCATAGTTGCGTGCGTGCAGAGAGAGAGAGAGAGGGGGGGAGGGAGGGATGGAGAGAAGTGCAAAACCTGGGATAGAATCATAAAAACTTGTGCGCATGTGAAAGATGTTCTTTGATAGAAATGCTGCTTGACCCATATATTGTAATATAAGACATGGATATATGATGGAAACAAAAGCTAGCTGCAACAAGGAGAAACCAAGGTTATATTTCAACAGAGAAACAGGATCAACAGAAAAAGCTTGCCAGATGAGAAAGGCATAGTTTAAGCAAACATTAATTATAAGTACTAACAAGAGAAACATATCTAAAATCCAGAAGGAAGCCTCAGTACTGTAATGACACAGAACTGAATAGGCCATCACAAGAGAACATCAGATGCAAGCAACATTTTGGTCCACAACTAACTAGGTTCCTTTTGGGTTTGTCATCCGTTTAAAATATGCAGGTTAAATAAATTTATTTTCACATAAATGTTGTTTAGTACATGAGATTTTCTGCTTCTTTTATAAGGGAACATTTGACAAATTATTTTTCCAAACTTATTTTTTTCATGGTTGCTTTGCCACGCAACACAGCACTGCACCATCAAATATAATTATAGAACCTAAAAGGATCTATCCAGCAAGTATGAATTTTCTAGTGCAGAAACTAACAGAGATGATCATCACTAGATCAACTTACCCTGACAGATGCACTTGTAAAATGACCAAGGTCAGCAAACATAGCTTCACTGCCTGTAAAGTGGAAAATAAAAATGAAACTTAAATCCTTAGTAGTATTCTACTTACTAAAAGTACAAGGAAAAGACAAATTTTAACCCCCCCCCCCCCCCCCCGTAGAGGTTGGTAGTAACTAACCTGTCATAGAAAGAAGTATCCCTCCTAGAGCAATCCAGCCATCTGTACCCGTCGTCCTGAAGAACTTAACAATATAATATGGAGAGAGAGCTTCGTATATCCTTGGGTTCCAATGAACTATGTTGTATAACCCAATTCCACCAATGCAAAAGAGCCAGAAGATGACAATTGGTGCAAACATGAATGCTACCTTCTGAGTTCCTCGGTGTTGCAAGGCAAATAGACCAACCAACACAATACATGAAAGTAGTACCACGGAACCTGTGTAGCAAACAGATTGTGTGTACCGCAATCAAGCACAGAAATATCATAGGGCCAACTTCTAAAGGAAATTAGTGCTTAGAAAACTAGGACACAAAATCTGACTATATAAAATGACAAAATCTAATCTCCAGAAAAATAACACAAACTAGTCTTTGAAAAACTTTAAAAAACACACAAACTAGTATTTGAAAGGCTAAATTTAACAGAGACAGCCACAGGACCACAGCATATAAAATACACCGGACCTTAGATTTTGCACGATGCTGTGCATCTTGCCATAAAAAACTTATTGCTCTGGGCAGTAAATCAAGTGCATCCAGATGAGTAAAAGTCCAAAATAAGATGAAAGTATAACCAAAACAAGCATATACCTTGGAGTTCATTCAGAAATAAAAAAGTGAAAAAGCTTTGTTGTCAACATATTTACGAAGGTTATTTGCAGATAGCTGTAACTTTGCAACTTATAGTACTCCCAGTCTCCCACACAAGCACATGTGTTCTAATTTTGTTGCATTAAGGAGTTATGAGTACACATTTCATAGAGATGAGTTGTACTTACGATCCTGTAAACCAGTAGCTTGAGCTTGCAATCCAGACATAGATGACAGGACTACAAGAAAAGAAGCAGAATAAAGCATGGTAAACATACAAAAGAGGCTAATAATTAAAACTTTGCGTTCCATGAACGTTAAACAAAAAGATAACGGTAGTATCCACCTGAGATTGCTGGAGTAAGGACACCATCACCAATCACCATGCTAGCACCACACAGAACTATGAGGAGAAGCACAGTTCTGATCTTTTTGTGTTTCTCCAGAAACCTTCTTAGCCAAGGTGAAGATCCATAGCGAGCTGCAAACCCATTTCTGTAGTATGTAGATAGCTCCTCATCTGCTGCTTGTTGATTTGGAAGCAAGCTAAGTTTTGCATGCCTGCAGAGGAGCGAGTACAGAGCAAATGGTCCACCTACAAAAATGCCAGGAGTTGCTTATTTGTCCTCATGTGATAAAAAGATATCGTATAAAATTGAGAAAAATAGGTCATGGTATTTTGGCAAATAGATTAAATGATATATTTGTTATAAGCTGATTCATCAGGATGATAAATGATATAAGGTCAGCCCATTTACATAAAATTGCCAACCAGTTAGAACAATATGCCATACTTATGAATTACAATGAAGTAATGCCAGGAATAAAAAATCATTGGTTAGAAAAGGGTTATTGTGTACCTTCACCATTGTCATCAGCGCTCAAAACAATAATGACATACTTCAGCAAAGGAACAAGCGTGAAGGTCCAAAATATCAGGGAAAGTACACCAAATACTGTCTGCTCATCTTGGTATCGACGGAGTCTTCCCGAGAATGTACTTTTAAACACATAAAGAGGTGATGTGCTTAGGTCCCCATAAACAACACCAAAGCTCTGGTATGTTAAAAGTAGTAAATTCCTGTAGTGTTGCCTCCACTGAAAATGCATGATAGAAAAACTACCATTAGATTTATTTATTTATTTATTTTTGGTGGATGATCCATGTCTCTTTAGGAAGTATAGATTCATAAGAAATACTCTAAAGTACCATAATAACCATTCATCAAGTAACAGAAATTTCATCAAAGAAAATACACCAATCATGTATATGCAAGAAGTAGAATGTTCCATACAACATGGTGATATGTCTAAAACTTATAACCATCCCGGCAAAAATCATATAACTTACTAAAACTGTGAACACTTGGATTTTGATAGATTTATGTAGGATTACTATTTAGTAGATAGCACCAAGGAAAAGGATAAGCAAGAACAAGCTGACGTTTGTTAATTTGTTGGTAACGGATGGTACAACAAAAGAATGATAGATCGAAATATTGATTTCATTAAGGAAAACACAGTTTTCTTTTCGCTTCTTCGCCTGTATTAACATTTGTGGGAACTTGCGCATGGTACACCTCCAAAGCGCAAGAGTTAGACAGAGAACTAGAGAGGGGGGGGGGGGGCATTTGGCACATCACATATGTCCAGTAACTCCTTGAGCATTGAATAGAACTTGAGCAACAATTATTCTTTGCAGAAAAAAAACGACCTCAAAGAAGTATCCCTGATACCCCAAACTGCAAGATTATATAACTCTATTTGGTTATTATCTAGAACTTAAAGGAAAAAAGTACCTGTCTGAAGACATGAAAGTTGGAACTTCTCTCCTTTTTTCATCATTTTTTTCTTTCCACGGGAATTCCACTACCTCTCTAGTTCTAAAGTGAACCTTCACCAATAAAGGTATTTCTTTTCTTATAGAAATCTTCTTTCCTACTTATAAAACCAAACCTTATGAAGATGTAAATTGCTTCTGCAAAAGATTGTGAAACCTAGCTCCTTCCCTGTCCAGATCATTCTTTCCGCAACAAAAACAAAATGCCAACATGAAATCTAGTCGAAGCAAATATAACAAGAACAAAAAACTAACGACGAACCCCTTCCGATCGACCCGAGGAAAACAAATCGAAAAAAAAAAGGAACAAGATCTCCCGTACAAGCTGCGCAATTCCTCATCCACCGTCACAACACGACATCAAATCCACTAAATCTCACCCTAGAATCATCCAGGGAAAAATCGCAGAACCCACAGCACAATCCAGGCACCAGGAATGCTCTGGCTTAGGGCGCTGATTTACGTCCGGTCCAATCGACACCAACGAATAATAATGCGAAGAAAACATGAGAGCCCAGCAATGAGGGGGAGCCCATACCGGCAGCTGGTCGGCGATGGCGACGCCGTCCTCGGCGTCCATCGATCGGGCTCAGGTGGCGGCGGCAGTGCGAGGTGCCCAGCCGGCCGGAGAGCGCACGCGCGGCGCGGTTTCGTCGAGTCATAAAACACAGGAAGGGAGGGAGGCGGAGGGGCCTATGGATCATCGAAAAAAATGCCATTCCCCAGAAATGCCACGTCAGTTTCCATCGTACCCCTTTTTAATCACAATTACGCCTTTTTCATTCGCAATTGTGGTCTGCACATTTCGGCTTAAGGTTTTAACTTCTAACTTATTTTTCACTAATTCTAAATTTTATCTTTTTAACTTTTTTAAACTTTTTTTATCAGTTCTTTTTTCTCTGTATTCATTTTGCGTTATTTGTGATGGGCTAATTTGTTTTTTCTATTTTTAATTTTTTTTAAATTTAGTTACACCAAATAAGCCACTACTAGTTACACTATAATTTTAACCATAAATTAACTTATTTTAGTCTAACTGAGCAGCATCTATATCCTTTTCTTGGGGGTGTTTTTTCGCTAATCTCAAGGAAATCATCACGAAAGAATTAGATGGGATCAGAGAGAGATGGAAGGGTTTGTCCTGAACAAGTGTCCAGTCGATTATCATATCGATAGCAGCAGCGGCACAGGATTCGCATCTCATCACCCATTCCATTCCAACGACATCATCCGCCGCGTCCGATACATCGGAAATGGTCGGCTCTTTTGGTGCTTAACTGTACTACAGATTGGAGTATGTGCTGAATTTTGGGTTTGTAAGTACATGCATTGCATCATATGATGAGTTCTGAAACTGTAGATATTTTTCCAATGCGTGTCAATTAGAAATTTGTACATTTACTTCTGAAAAGTCCCCAAAATTTCAAAATAAAAATTTACAAATTTTTGCTGCATTTTTGAGTGAAAATCTGAAACTTTCCTTTTTGGGAAAGTTCTCCTCAGAATCCGCTTTCTCTTTCTGGCCGGGCGTTTCCTCCCTTCGCTGGCGCCCCGCCTCTTCCCGCTTTTCCCGTTGCCCGACCCCTCCTCCCGTTGACGCCTTCCCCTCTGCCGCTGGCGTCTCAGTCGCCCCCGCCTCTTCCCTCGCCTCGGCGCCTCCCTCTGCTCCCTCTCCCGCAGGCGCCACGCCAGCCCCCGCCTTCGCCCCGCGCACGCGCGCGCTACGCGCTGCGCCTCGCCGCCCCGTCCCAGCGCCCGCGGCCACGCTCGTCTTCGCGCCGCCTCGGGACGCCCCTGTGCCGCGCCGTCCCGACAGCTCCCGGGTCCGGAGGAGTGGCCGTCCTCGCGCCACGTCGCCCGCCTCAGCTCCGACCCCACCCGGCAGTCGCCGCCTTCTCCCTCTCTCACGCGCGGACACGCCCCGCCCACGGCCGCAGCTCGCCTGCTCCCGTCGCATCGCCCGTCCTGTGCCGCGCGTGCGCCACCTCCCCGCCCCCTTCCACTGTGCGGGATCAATCACCCTTGACGCCCCGTCTTTCCCTGTCGGCCCGAAGCCCCGTCGCTGCCTTCTCCCCGAAGAAGCCCTCCCCTCCGCGCGGGTATAAAAGCCCCATCGGCTCCCCCCTTCATTCCTTTGCTCCCCGAGCTTCCCAAGCACTCCCATTCCCCTCCTGCCACTCCCAAGCTCCTCCTCGAGCTGCCGATTGAGCTCCCGTCGCCCCAAGCGCCGCCGCCGGTCTCCCTTGCGCCGGTCACCCCCGGGAGCCAATCTCCCCCTCCCCTCGCCCATTTCGCAATTGCTTTCGCCTGGAGCGACTTCACCTTCCCCTAACCCCTTTGCCGCCCTCCTCTGGACAGGTGAAGCCCCGTGGAACGCCGGCGTCGAGGCTCCCTTCCGGCCGCCGCACCCTACCCGTGGCCAGACTTCTCCGAGGCTCCCCAGCTCCCGCCGCCACTGCCAACGTGAGCCCCGTGGTCCCCTTCCCGTGTAACCGCGACCGATTGAGCCATCTCGCCGCCGGTGACCTCCCTCGCCACCGCAAGCCCGAATCTCCCCCTTCTGTTCCCCGCCTTCTCCGTTGATCTCCTGCTCCTCCCAAGCCCCAAATTGAACTCCCCTCGTCAAGCCCGACACGGTGGTGTCCTCCATTGCCATCGGGAGCCTTCACCGTGGCCGGAGGGCGAAGGCGCCGCCGTCCCCGTCCCTCTGCTGCGCGCGCGCGGTCGGAGGAAGAAGAAGATGGCGTGGCCTCCCCTCCGCCGTTCGATCTTCCCGTTGGCATATAACGTCGACCGCCCGATCTCCCGTACCGCTTCGCCGCCTACCCCTCTTCATCGCCGTCCGATTCCCCCGCAACTCATCTCCTCCGCCCGCTTCGCTCGATCATCCGACCGTTCACCGAAGCCGCGCGTCGGCCATCCGAGTCGCACGGACGCGCGTGGCGTGGGCCGTTTCTCCCCGGCCCGCTCCGTCTCCCGCGCGCTCGCGCGCACGCGCATGGGCCGCGCTGGCCGTTGGCCGCGCGGGCCGTTCGCCAGGCCGGGCTGCACTGTTGCGCCAGGCGGGGCCTTTTACTGTTCATCGATTTTCCCCGGATTTTCCAATTTCTAATATTCCAGAAATTCCAAATAAATCCCAGAAAATCACAGAAAATCCCAAAAATTCCCAAATTTCACCACTTTGCTCCAAATATTATTCCAGACCCAGTGGTGAACTCCATTTCCACAGAACCTTCCCAAATAAATTCCTAAAAATCCATTTGGAGCGTTTATGCATTTTACTTCTTTTTAAAATAGTTTATTTTTCCTCGCTTGATTAGGCTCAAGCCGGATTTATGTTATTTTCAGTGTTTGCGCTAGTGTTGGAGATTCCGGAAGCTCAAGTGCAGTCGCAGGATCCAGGAGCTTCTACGTTCAAGCTAGCCGAGTTCGTCCCGACTAACGGCAAGTCGCAAGTCCTTGATCATGTTGAAATCTCATGCCATTTAAATTATGTTATTATGTTATTTGCATTGAGTTAATTCTGAAATGTTAATTCGAAAGTAAAATAAAATGTTTAGAATGACATGTGATATAGTTAAACCCACCACCGACAAATGCCCTGTTAAATTGTTGCCATGCCTTTGTAACCCTAGAAATAATTATCTGTTAATCTAGATAATTGTAGGATATTATTATCATGCAAAGTGTTACACTAATAAGGTTGTGGCTGTGGGGCCAATAGAATTTGGAAAACCCGACTCTAAGATAGGGTGGTATGGAACACCGTATCTTAGAGCGGAGAGTGCCGGCGTGCACAAGGTAGGGTAAGGGGGAGTGGAAACCGCAAGGCGGTCCTCGCCAATCTTTTACCCTAGGTTTGGTGTAGGGTAAGGGTGAGTGGGAAACCGCAAGACGGTCTACGCCCACCGCTTACCTTAGGTTGGGTCGCGGGCCTGGCGAGGTTGCGGACCCTGTGAAAATATAAGGACTGAAACCCTTACGCTGAGCAAATGTCACAGTGATCGCTCAACCACAGGAGTTGACTTGTCAACACTGGTCTAGTAGCTGCTCAACTCGATTGAAACTCTACAGGAGGATGAGCAGTGAGGTTAGGCAGGCCCGGCTACGGGTGCCTAACAACGGTAGAGTCCACTCGAAGCGGACACCGTCTTCTTTTGTGTGTGTGTGTGCGTGTGCGTGTGTGTGTGAAGTCCAGACCCGAGTGAATTCTACCGGGTAGAGCCTATATAAAGAATTGAGCAGTGAAACGACCTGGCTTTCTTAACTCTGTCGCGGGAGTTAAGGGATCGTGTGGGTAAAGCTGAGTAAACTCTGCAGAGTCAATTAAATGGTATTCGAATACGCCGTGCTCCCGGTTATTGGAGCTGTGTCACTTGGGTGATTCCAGCCGCGAAGCTTAAGTAGTTTTGTACATGCTTTAACTTGTTTAGTGGGTTAATTGAACTCTTCATGAAAAACCCCTGAGATCTTGAGAAGTAGTTTTGGGTCCATTTTATAAAATGCTTGCAAAATGAAACTGCATCCACCAAATGTAATAAACCAAGTATACTCCCTTCCTTTGTTGATCCGTGCAAGTAGTAAGTTAGGGTTTCCCTTGTGATTTGCTGAGTACGGGGTCGGAGTACTCAGGCTTGCTAAATACCACAGATACCAGAAGGAAAAGAAAGCAATTCAAGATTTCGCGTTGGAAAGGTCTCCCCGTCGAAGACCCGAGGCTTTAGGTCTTGGCCGCGCTCAAGCGGATTCTGGAGTTCTTGTAATGTAAGTATACTTTGGGCTTGCGCGCCCCGCTGTCAAAACTGGATGTTAATCCTTATGTAAAATATATGCTGGTCTTTTGTTGTAAGCATGTAATGGTATACTCTTGCGCGACACTCCATAACTGTTCATGAGTGAACAGTTGCGGGGTACCGTGTCCGTACACACCCCTGGAAACGGGGCGTTACAACTTCCAGCTCACTACTTGTGCCTTCCGTGCACCAGATGCTCGTTCATCAGTTCACAGCCATGACAACGGCATGAAAAAGGTGGCAAACACCTGAAAAAAAAAGCCATTGCGAAAAGGCACTTTTAAGAATAATAAGGACTTGATCAATGGAAGGAGAAGAGTAATCTCAGGTGCTGTTCATTTAGGCTAAAAAGTGTCTTATGACTAAAATTTTATTATAGCTAGTTGAATTTGTACTGTAGTTGATGATGACTTATTTAGCGTAATTAAATTTAAAAAATTAAAAATAGGAAAACAAGCTAACCCATCAAAAAAATCAGAAAAAGACTAAATTTAAAAATAATAAAAAAATAAATTAAAAATCAGAAACTCAAACCGAAATGAATAGGACCTCAATGTTGCTGTCAAAGAGGGCTTCTCAACCATTCCTGGGCCCGTGAAGGTAAAAAAAAGGCGGAGCCACCTCCCAGCGTTCCTGGACAGCTGCCCGGATGAGACTTGAGTTGTCATGCCTCGCTGCCGCCAGACGCCATGGCAGGAAGCTTCCTCGGGCAAGCCAGACACATGGGCCGCTCCTTTTGGGCAATTGGGATGTTACTGCATGGCATGGGCCAAAGTCTTTGTCATAGAAGCAATAATACCCCACGCCTCCTCTGCTCCTCATGCAGCCTGACACGGTCGGCTCGACTAGAGGATGATCGATTCCCTGATTCCCAGTTAGTGTATTTTAGAGCTCATTTAACCAATTGTGGTCTTGGTCTTTTTTAACTTCAAGCTTCTATTTTTAGCTTTTCTAGAGCGACTAGTTTTAAACATAGTATCTTTTCAAGATGAGATCTATTAGTTAATTGTAGTACATAGTATACCGACTTCATTTATATCGCAAAAACGGCACGTGAGTTTCTATTACTCTGTAATCTCTCGCACGAACAACCTAAAAATCACAAGTCATCTCAGCCAAAAAGAACAAGCCCTGTGATTTGCCATATAGTTGAATGCATTTACACCTTATATCTGCAAATAGTTTGTGGATGATGCGTCGTCTGTTTTTGATATAAAACATTGAGCCCATAATTTATTATAAACTTAATCATCTCCATCTGATCCATGACCCTGTTATGAAGATTGAAATAAAACCTGTGTTGGGCCTTGTGAGATCTAGATTCTGACACTTGTTTGTGTGATAGAATTTATTTACCACTCCTTTAGGATGGGAAGTCATCATATTTTGCTTTGGTAGTGTCATGGTACGGTATTTGTCATTGTATCTTTTCCAGTGGACATTCACATATGTATTTTGATTATATTTTTAATTTAAAACTATTATAATTATCAACTTTGCTTGTGTGATATATATAGGCTTGTTCGTGCTAAGGCTTATCCAGACTCCCAATTTTTGCTGGCTCCGTCACTTAAAGAACGCTGCTAAAAAACGATTAATTATTGCAGTTGCGCCTGATGGCTTAGCTTATGGGCAGTGGCTAGTGCATATCGCCGCGTACAAACAAAGGACGATAGCTCAAGTTGATGAAGCTGGGCATGCGTCCAAGGTTTATCTGGTGACAAGACATGAGCCCTAGATTGAAACAACCAAAATTTCAAAAATCCAAATTTGATTTGAATTGCCCTTGGTTTGAGCTCCATCTCCTCCACAGCCCTAACCATCACCAATCTCCAAGCAAAACTCCCACTAATCCCAGTCATCACGGCGTCATAACGGAGGAAACGAGATTTTTCCGCGCGGGCACTGTTCATGTCCGGCAAAAGCAGCGCCGCCCCGATCTTTTCCACCGTCGCCGGCCTCCTCGCGCCTTCGTGCGCCCGCCTGTCGCTGCCAGCTCCTGCCCCCTCTGTCAGACGCCGTACCGCGCCTTAAATGCGCCCTGACCGGCCGCAAGGCGTGGCAGAGCCGCCACCGTCCGTGCGCGCCCGCCTCTGCCCCCTTCGCGCGCATTCTCCTCACGGCCGACCTGGGCGTTGCCAGTGCCTTTTGACCGCCGCCCTACACCACCCCCTGACAGCTGCGGCCGCACAAGAAACCTCGAGCTGTCCCGATCTCTCCCGAAACCACGACCGCCGCTCCGATATTTCCCCTCCTCGGTGAACCGCCATACCCGGCCTACTTAAAGCCCTCCCGACCCCCTCAAATGAATCACCACATCTCCCCGCAGCTCCCCAAGCAACCCCGAGCTCCCTCTTCCCCTCCATTGCTGGTAATCCCGAAAACCCCCAATTCTCAACCCTAGAGCAATGTCGGGTGCCCGCCACTCCATTCTCCAATTCCCGCCACCTAGAGCTCCTCCATAGCCCTAGGAACCTCCCCCGACCATTTCCTTGAGCTCCCAATCACCCACCTCCTCCAGCACCGTTCACCCCCTCCCTGCCAAATCCGACCACCGTGGCCAGCCCAACCCAAGCATCCCGAGCTTCGGCCAACCCCTCCCCGAGCTTACCCAATCCCCACTAATGCCCTAGGACCAGCCCAATTGCCTTGAGGAACCTCCAATTGCCCTAGTTCCCAAAAATGGCCACAGTAGGGGAGAAGCTCGCCGCCGACGATTGCTGCCTCCGTTGGACCCCCAACCACCAAAAATGAGACCCCCCTCACTCCCACGAACCCGCCCATGCCCTCCATTTGCATCGCAAAACTCTGGAGCTCCACCGCCACTCGCCGCCCGTTTCCCCTGCTCCTCTGCGCGCGCGGGAACGTGGTGGAGAAGAAGAACAGTGCCCTTGGGCACTGTTCACCCGACCGGCCGGCCGACTTGGCTGGGCCAAGCCCACTCGCCCCCGCGCCTGACGCGTCCGACCCGAGCCACCTCGACGTGTTCCGGCCAAACCCGCTCGCCCGCACCCGTTGCGTCGGACTCGAGCCCGATCAGCGCGGTTCGACTGAGCCAGCTAGCCCAAACCCGAGGAACAGTGTACCGAGCCCGAGGAACAGTGCTAGCCCAAAACCCAAAAATGCATATTTATACTCCCCAGATTCGTTTCGAGCCCGCCAACCCAAATCCAAGGCCCATTTCCCCATATAGCCCTTCTATAAGCCCTAAAGCCCAATTTAATGGAGTTTCTCGGATTTTCTTTCTTATTTTATTTTTTTCCTCGCTCAATCCTTCGAGCCTGGATTAATTTATTTTAATTGTTTTACGCTAGCTTCCGACGTTGAGGATTCACAGGAGCAGGAGGGAGAAGCTCAAGTCGAGGCCCAGCCCACTGAAGAATACAAATTAATCGAAATCGTATACCCGCAAGGCAAGTCACACATACTTTGATCATGTTGAACCTACATTTCCGCTATTTATTTATCAATATTTTCATTACATTATTTGCGCACTGTTATTTTATGTATACTAAATGCTTAGAATGACATGATACTAGTTATGTCCTACCACCCGAAAAAGCCCAGTCAATTTGATGACCATATTCATCTTGACAAGACATAGTAATATTAAATATAATATGTAATCATGGTGGCTTAAAGAATCAACATCTTCTGTTTTTAAAAGAGTTGGTATTTATTTGGGAAGTGGTTCCGAGGTAAGCGAGGATCGTGGGATCCTATGACCTTAACCAAGGGTGAAGGCAAGTATCACAAATCAGTGACAGTGTGTGGCACTGGACAAGAATTTGTGGGGAAGAAACTGCCACCGGTGAAAACACAAGGACTAGACCCTTATGCTGAGTAAAGAACATAGTGATCGCCCAACCACAAGCGTTGATACGTCAAACCTGGTCTAGTAACTGCTCAAATTCGATTGAACCTCTACAAACGCAGGGTGAAGGCAAAGTGTGAGTACATACGGAAGGGAGTTACGAAGGGCCGTATGGAAGTTGGCGCAGTTATTGTTTTTACTATTGAATTGATTATTGGGCGTCCACACAATAGTAGGCTGAGATAAGTCAGAGGTTATGCCCTGGGCTTGTTGAGGAAGTCTACTAGGTGGAGGCTATATAAAGAATTGAGCAGTGAACAAGCTTGTTTTCTCAATTCAGTCATGAGGATTGAGGGATCTTGTGGGTAAAGCAGGGCAGCTCTGCAGAGTCATAAAATAATGGTATTCGAATACGCCGTGCTTCCGGTAAATGAAGCTGTGTTTAATGGGTGAATCCAATAACAAGGCATAAGTAGATTTGGAAGGGATTTGGTAATGTTGGTGGTCTGGTAATTGAACCTTGAAAATCCCCTAAAGCTTATAGAAAGCTATGATTTTATGTTTAAAATCTGTTTAGAACTAAAACTGCATCCACATAAAATAACAAACTTCCCCCATCCCTTGATGTACCTTGCATGTAGTTATTGGTAATCTCCGTGTGACTTGCTGAGTACGGTAGTTGTACTCATACTTGCTAAAAACATTAACAGAAATAGCCAGCAATAAGAAGGCAGATGAAGGCAAAGGAGTGGAACTCTACGAGATCGAGGTTACGTGGAATTAGGGTCGTCTTCCGCTCAGGCGTGCCTGTGGCGTCCTTTTTCTGTAATGTATCTAAGGGTCATTTGCCCTATTGTAAAACTTGGCTGTTATGCCTTTATATTGCAATAAAGCTGGCCTTTGTCTTAAGCATGTGTTGGCAATGTTATACACTCAATTGATGTAACTCGCAGCTGAACAGTCCTGGGCAGTTGCGAGGGTTTCATAATACTCCCAGAAATGGGGGTGTTACATAGATCTTATTGGAGGATAGCCAATTGCCATGCGCCCACACTGTTCTCATGTCGAATTTCCAGCAGTATCATATGGACGCGTACTACAGGCGACACAGCGCAAATTGCCGCAGCAACCATCTTTCTGCGCAGCTTCACTAATAGGTACAAAGGATCCTCCTCATGGACTTCATGCAATCGTCAGAGGCTTAAAAAACTGAGAAGAGTAACTATAACTAGCTACGTAAGCGCGGCGTCACGCCGCGCTAGCCACCGTGTAGACCGAAGTAAAAGATACGATAATTCGTGAGACGTTTTTTTAAAAAAATCGAGGACGCATGCGTAATTTTGGAAAAACCAAAAGGCTTTTTTCGCAAAAAAAAAACTAAGAACCTGCAAGGACCTGTACGTAACTAAACAATGACCTATACATAATTTTGGAAACTGCGGGTTGCTATCGGTGAAGTGGAGGGTGCTTTCCGCAAAAAAACCTGGCAGGGACCTGCTTGCGAGAACGGAGGACCTTTACGCGATTTCGCAAAACACAGGGATTTTCTCGCAAAAAAGTGACGTGGCACACCTCTCCGGCCGAGGAGTCCCCCAACTTTAATTTGCTCTCCGTCGCAATCATTTAATCCTAGCTCAGTTGGTAGAGTGTGTTGGGCATAGTGCTCCATTTGGGATTCGAACCATGGCCATAGTAGAGTTTAAAAGCCACACATTCTACCAGCGAAGCTAGGATGGCTTGTTATCTATTAAATGGATATATTTTATATATGTATACCTTGTGGTCATGGCTCTAGCTTCCAAAAGACCGAAGTAATGGATGAGTTGTAGTGTGACTCTTTGCATAATGGTAAGGGAGACTATTGATTATTTTTTTTTGTAGTTGCTAAAAATTGGCAGAGCACATCATTAACATTAATCATTATACTTTATTGCTTTATGCATATGCCGTCAAATCACTATACTCCATTAGAGTGTTTCTAAAGTATTAATTCTATCGCCAGTAGTATATATATATTATCATCTACTCGTCTCGTTAGTCGCTATATTGTTTGTGATTCGCGTTAACTTTGGTAAATATGATATTTATCGATACTGCACCGAAATAAATTGGAATTTACCAATACCGAACCGTATTTTCAAAAATACCATATACTACCAACTAATAATATTGTATTTACTGTATATATTGTACCCATTTTAGCCCTAAACATAGCCCACTTCGTTGGCTCCGCGAGGTCCATTATGGGGAGGTCACCCACGAAGCCCAAGAAAGCACGAGACAAATTGGACTGTTACAACGGAGAAAACGGCCACCCCAACCCGGCCCAGATGACGTATAAACCCTGGGCCTATTGGTACTGTCTGCAATAAGTGGGCTGAATAAGGCCCAAAGAAGGCAATACTGTAAGGAAAAATTGCAATATGCAGGTGCAAGAACTGGGTAAGCTAACACTACTATACCATAACCTGAATCAAATGAGCCCTTTTGACTACTTTGCTCCAGATAATGGTTCCAAAACACCGCTAAAAAGAGGCTCAAGAGTAATGGATCATGAACCACCATCAGCTTTAATCATGACTAGAAATCTTAGACCAATTCACAATCTCTTACAGTCGATCACAATTCACAAGCAAAAGTCTGAAGATTCTGAATCCCCAATCGTGCCAATCTTGACTCGAGACAAAAAAAAAAAAAAACAGCAGATTGATGTACCACTCGAGTTGTCGTCTTGCGTCACAAAGTCACAAATCATGGAGCAACAACGACGACAAAGAAGCAACGAGGGAAAGCAAAGGTTCACAAAAAAATAAAGGCTAAAGCGCACTGCCACTAGCTAGCTATAAACATGCGAACGCCCACCGCATACGCTCTCTTTTTTTCTAGTGTTTTTAGAGTCTAAAAAGGTGAAGATATTGGCATGTTGCACAAAGGGGACAGCAGCTGTTTCACATGTCTGTGCATGCTCAAGTAATGTGTGTGTCCCAGTCCCGGCTGGATCCTGATCCTGGATACCACAACAAAAGTGGCATGGTTGTTGTCCCACCAGCACAATTTCCTGAATCTTCTTATGATGTTTCTGAACTTTTTATCTTGTCAGTTCGGTCCAGACGTCAGTTACTCTCCATGACCAATCGGCTGTCTTGTCGCCAACATATGATGAACAGTAGATTACATTTTTGGTACCTGTAACCACTGAGCTCACATGTGACATAACACTGCACTAGCTAGCTAGCAAAATGCAACAAGCAAGTGATCGATCACAAATGCACGGTCGGCCACCGCAATGTCTGCAGCCATTCATCTCTGCTTTCACCACGCTAGTGGACCAATGCAATGCAAGTTGATGATAAAAACGTGACAAAGGAATCGTGCAGGCAATTAATATAAGGAATAAGTCTACTTTACCCGCTAAATTTTGAGATAGTCTAAGTTTCAACCTCCAACTGCAAAACTGGATATTTTACCCCCTCAAATATCAATACCATTTATTTTATCCCCTGAGACCATTTGAAACCGTTTTTGCTCTGATGTGGCACCAAAGTGGCAATGTTTTTGACATCAAAGTGGCAATGTTTTTGACATGTGGCCTAGTTTTAGGATGACGGGGCACACAATCAACATTATCAGGGGAAAAATATAAGGTAAGCCCCTCACATCATGTTCTATGATAAATTTAATTCTATTTTCTTCTCTCTCCCTCTTCTCCCTTCTCTCTTTGCATCTTCATCACCGTTGCCCCATCGGACTCCGCTACTAGGCCAACTGAGCCACCACCATCCAGCTGATGTGGCGCACTAGATCTAGATAGTGGTAGTGGAGTTCATGGGGGCCAAGGATGACGCCAATGGTGGAACTTGCAATCTGCGGTGAAGCACCTCGGCGATGGTGTTGGTGATGCACGCTGGGGACGGCGACAACGACGATGTGCCTTAGTGAGAAAGAGAAGAAGCTTCTTATACATGCACTTGGTCTTCCCCTATAAGCTTTGAGCTTAGATTCGTCAGCATGGCTCATGGGAAGAGCTCACCACCGGGGGAGCGCGGCGGAACGACTTGTGACTAGGGGAGGCGAACTGCGTGGCTCAGGGCCAGGGAAGAGGCTTCGCTGCAGATGCTCGGGAGGAGAAAGGAGGTGCTCATTGTGGAAAAAGAAAAGAAACGAGGAAGGAAAAAAAACAAAGAGGAGAAGAAAAGGGAAGAGAAAATAGAAGATTTTTTTGGTTGACTCAACTGTACATGTACATATGACTGGACGTCATGATAACAAAATTTGTCCATATAACTGCCATATCTCTAAAACCAGGGTGGTTTTGGTCTCAAGAGGTAAAAGTGAACAGTATTGACAGCTAAGGAGCATCTAATCTGATTTTATAGTTCAATATCGATTTTCAGACAGTCGCAGGAATACACTGGTAAAATAAACTTATTTCTTAGTATAATTAATCGCCATAGCGTGCAACTAATCTGACTCGTGCACAAGAACGTACACCTTAATTGCTAAATGGACGGCCAAAGAAAAATCTTGCTCCCCCTATATATAACCACACACACATGGACATAGCCATACACACACACACACACACACACACACACATGGACATAGCCACACACACACACACACACGCACACCAAGATTTAGCACCAAATTAATCGAGGGTTGTGAGATCTTGCTAAGTTGATTGATATGGCTTCTGCCGTCTGCTCTAAGCAGCAGGCTAGTGAGATCAAGATTGGCCAGGTTGATGACGTCCAGGAGCTGCAAAGGGCGTGCCTGGCCACCGTGCCGGAGCGGTACATCAGGGACGGGGACGACCGGCCGGACGGCGTGAACGTGTGCGCGCATGCGCACATCCCGGTGATCGACGTCGGCGAGCTGCAGCGCGGCGGGGAGGAGCTGAACAAGCTGAAGCTCGCCTGCGAGGATTGGGGCTTCTTCCAGGTATACACATGCATGCTACTTCTGTCAGTTCGGACAACAATTAGCTAGCTAGGTGAGTGGTTGATTCATATTAATTGTGATGGCATTTACGTTTCGCAGGTTGTGAACCATGGCATTGAGGAGGAGCTGCTGGACGCCATGGAGAAGGTGGCGAGGGAGTTCTTCATGCTGCCGCTGGAGGAGAAGGAGAAGTATCCCATGGCGCCGGGGGGCATCCAGGGCTACGGCCACGCCTTCGTCTTCTCCGAGGACCAGAAGCTCGACTGGTGCAACATGCTCGCCCTCGGCGTCGAGCCCGCCTTCATCCGCCAACCCAAGCTCTGGCCAACAAATCCGCCCAACTTCAGGTACGTCTCATGTAGCATATCGATGAAACTGCTCTATCGACAGCAATTGTTGAACGTATATATGACAACTAATTTCTGCCATGGTACACTAGTGAAACTCTGGAGAAGTACTCGATCAAGATCAGGGAGCTGTGCCTCCGGCTGCTGGAGCACATCGCCGGGACGCTGGGCCTGGCGCTGGGCACGTTCAACGGCATGTTCGGCGAGGCGGTGCAGGCGGTGCGGCTGAACTTCTACCCGCCGTGCCCGCGGCCGGAGCTGGTGCTGGGGCTGAGCGCGCACTCCGACGGGAGCGCGGTCACCGTGCTCCAGCAGGACATGACCTGCGCCGGCCTGCAGGTTCTCAAGGGCGGCGACTGGGTGCCCGTCCACCCCATCCTGCACGCCCTCGTCATCAACCTCGGGGACACGCTCGAGGTCCTGACCAACGGTAGGTACAAGAGCGTCGAGCACCGGGCGGTCACCAACGGCGAGCAGGACCGACTGTCGGTGGTCACGTTCTACGCGCCGGCGTACGACGTCGAGCTGGGCCCGCTGCCGGAGTTCGTCACAGACGATGAGCCCTGCAGGTACCGGACGTACAACCACGGCGAGTACAGCCGGCACTACGTCACCAGCAGGCTACAGGGCAAGAAGACGCTCGAATTTGCAAAGATTAATTAGAGATAACGACCGAAGAAACCTATTGATGCATACATATAGGAAGCTAAAAATTAATCTTTGCGAATTCGAGCGTCTTCTTGCCCAGGAGCTAAAAATTGAAGTGTCCTGATGCATCTACTACTCCTAGATAAGTAAATATGCTTAATTAATATTTGGTGTGAGTGAGTATACTCATCTTTTTTTTTGGAGAGGTACTCCTCTCTGTATTGAAACACTTGGTATGTGTTAGTAGTGCCTAATTGCCTACTAACATTTCACATTTGGTGTGAGTAACCAAGCAATATTTACTGGTTAAAAGTATGGTTTCTTCTGTTTGTTCTTTTATTGATCCAAGCTGACTTACTTTATACAAAATGATCCAAGATGATTTTTACGTCAAAAGTACAGATAAAGGTGCTTTAAACTGTTACCATTCTTTTTAAGCCATGGACAAGCAGAAAAGCAGTCCCCTTGACTAGCCTGCAATGGTCTATATAATAAACAAAGTAGACGACCCTACAGGGATGATTGATTCGTCGGGCTTACCACCCAGATACCTTGAACGTAAGGTGCGCACTGCGCAGCATAATGGGAGCAGTACCGAAAGGCAGGGGAATATGGATACGGCCAATTAGCACTTTTTCAAAAGGTTGGTGATCATCCAGCGCCATTTTCCGGAGAAAAAGGTCGAGGAAAAGAGTGAATCTCCTGCGAAGCATTGAAAGTACTCAAGTAGAATATGAATATGTCATATTTTTTTAAGCTGCGGTTAAAAGTTTTCTAGATTTACTTTTCAAGACGATAGCGGATGGTAGAGACACTAATATGAACAGTGCATACACCCATTTGAAGAAGCCTCTGTTTGTTTTAGTTTCTAGAAAAGCCAAAGCTAAAAGCTAAAGCCAAAAGAACAAACAAACATGGACTATGAACATGCTGCGATAATCGCTCAAATGTCAGAGATTCATGCATCTAAATGTGCGAATAATTATAAGGGGGCATATCTGATTATCTGGTATATAGAATATAAGGATAAGAACTTGCAATGAGTGAGCGCCACTACGAGATGAGTGATAACTTGCCTAACATTTGCTATATAACAATCAAGAAAAACTGACTGCATTTGACATAAAAGGGTCTACCATCCTGTACATTTCAAATGCTGTTGATTCTGCAAAATAATGCGCACCATAAGCCAAAGGAGCCGGACTCTTGTTTTAACTGCAGTAAGAGCATCTCCAAGAGTGCTCCTATAATTGATCCCCTATAGTCTTAAATAAGAGCAATCCTAAACTCCAACTCTCCCTAAAATATTGATCTCCAACAGCAGTTCCCCTATATCTCCATCTCCTAAAATTTTGAACTTGCCATGTCATCAATTTGGCCCACTTGCAGGTAACAGAATTCTTAGGTAATACAACGTGACAAGCAAGTTTAACAATTTTAACCACCTAACTGGGCCATTGTTTACAGGGGGAACCAAGCAAGTTTAACAGAGCCATACAGCCGAAACAACCACCTGACTGCGTGATTGTTCAGAGAGTTTCAGAGTGTCATCTCGATACCCAATTCTAACCGTTTTCTTTCTTACTCAATTCTAGTCGATGTGACAAAAAAATCACCGTTTACAGTTTAACAATGTGTAGCAGTTCATACTGACAAGCAAGATACTGACTGAAAAAGTGCATGCATAATGTGTAGCAGTTCATACTGACAAGCAAGATAATTTGAGCGTAAAGATAAGTTCAGGATTGTAATGCAAACCAAGAAATGATCTCATCCCGAAGGAGCCTATAGTACTGCTGCTGCTGGACATCCATGCCGCTAATATCCACTGTCATAATCCGCTCTTCCTCTAGTGTTCTCTTGAAGTTGAACTCTTGTTTCTTAAGCGCAAACAATTCTTGTTCTAGTGCATGTGCTTTTGCATATCTCTCCTCTTTCTTGCGCTCTTTCTCATCATCAGCTTCTTTCTTCTTGGACCACAAATATTCTAACGCCTCGCTGTACACATGACCTCCTCCTTGATGTGCTGCTTCTTTTGCCCTCTTCCTTCCCATTGGCCTCTTTAGGACATGGCATGTTGGACTTCTAGAATCGCTGTCATCAGGATTAGTAGGAGTACAATCTGTGGGACTTGAATCAATGGTAGCCTTCTGCTTTTTATGAGAGCGATTTTGAGCTGACAATTATTTTTGCTTTGCAATCCACTTTGGCTGATGTTCCAACATATTCCAACAATGCAGGAAATGAAAATTTCTATGTTTAGGATCTTGGGCCTTGAACAAAACTTTTGCCTGCACAATCTGTACAATTCACCAGATGAAAAAATGTGTTTGTACAACCAGATAAAAAAACGAGAGCATATACGTGTTGGCGTTACCTTGTCTTGGGCTGTCACACCGCTTTGCCTTCTACCCTCAATCTGGGCTACACATCCAGTAAACTTATTAACATTTTCTTGAATAACACCCCAACGATGCGTGAGAGAATTTGCATTGCGATCTGAGGAGAAGTCCTTGTTCGAGTGGAAGTACTCGTGTATTCGATTCCAATATGTCGATCTATTTTGATTGTTGCCTTGAATAGGATCCATACTCACATTGAGCCATGCCGACACCAATAGTTCATCTTCCTTCATGCTAAAATTTTGTGTTCTTTTTTGGCTAGTTTTCACACTGAGAGTATCTTCCACATTTAGCTCTTCAGGATTGCTACCCAGTCCATCCCAAAGCAACGGATTACTCCCATCATTCAACAAATTAGTAAAATATCCATCTCCTTCCATATGCCCTGTAAGAGATTGTCAGCCTAAAGCCTGAAAACTCAACGCTATTCTGAAACTGAAGAACGAAAAACAGAAAAATGACAGACAACAGTATTTTGCAAAGTTCTGATACTCAACGCTATTCTGAAACACTACAGGATTATAAAACGGAGGAAAAGTGAACTGTTTGTACTCCTATGCATACGAAGTTAAATTTGAGTGCAGTCCTACTTTCAGACTAAACATGTCTTTTTCATCTTTTGCAACAAAAGTGCAGAAATTTCTTGTTTGGTAGTGCCTGCCCTTTGAAGAGAACATATACTAGAGTACAACAGGAAATTTCAGGTGTAGTGCCTGTGTATACAAACATGTGTATCCATCTCTATTGTATAGAAAAAATCGTTGGAACTATACTCACCAGCGAGAATTCCTCAACGATTAGAACCTAGTAAACAAACCAATTCGTGCTTTTTCCCCTCTAAAGAATCAAAGGCTTACCAGTGCAGTTAGCGCTGACTACAGCTTCTAACCACGGCGGTTAACGCCTCCAAGGCACGCATTAGAAATTTAGAATCAAAGTTGTCAGGATCTAGATACAAATTACTTTGTATGATCATATTCGTGTGATCAGGGTACTAAGCACGATCGCCTTCGTGTTAACAGGATTGTGCTAACTGTGAACAAGATCTAATAAGCAAGAACCATTCTAAAAAGCATCATTCTTTTGAACCTACCTGCAAACTTGTAATAAGCAACCATTCTGCAAGTGAATGATATATTGTTTTGCTATCAAATCAACAGATAATATAATAGGAATCTTTTGCCAACAGAGATTAGCCTAAACATCAACACAGGACAAACCTCTGCGATGCGGGAGGACAGGGGAGGCGCGGGCGATGTGGGAGGACGAGGATGACGGGGGCGGCGCCGGACGACGGGGGCGGCGCCGGAGGACGGGGGAGGCGCGGGCGATGCGGGAGGACGAGGACGACGGGGGCGGCGTCGGACGACGGGAGCGATGTGGGAGGACGGGGGAGGCGCGGGCGATGCGGGACGACCAGGAGGACGGGGGCGGCGTCGGACGACGGGAGCGGCGCCGGAGGACGGGGGAGGCGCGGGCGATGTGGGAGCGGCGCCGGAGGACGGGGGCGGCGCGGTCGATGTGGGAGGACGGGGGAGGCGCGGGCGATGTGGGAGCAGCGCCGGAGGACGGGGGCGGCGCGGTCGATGTGGGAGGACTCGGACGACGGGAGCGGCGTCGGAGGACGGGGGCGGCGGAGAAAAAGATATCTCTTCGCAGGGTAGTGGGAGAAAGGGAAGAGTGCGCGCGTAGCAGAAAAAATTACCCGCGAAGAAATTTAGGGGTGGTGGGAGTGCTCCTACTTTTGAGAGTTTTGAAGGATGATTTAGGGGCTCATTTAGGATAAGAGTTTATTTAGGGGTATTGTTGGAGGACTATTTTTCTTCTAAATACCTAAATTTAAATTTAGGAGGCTGGTTAGGAGCACTCTTGGAGATGCTCTAAAGAAGTATCTCCAGAGGATTCAGTTATAGCATCTATATAAAGCCCTTAACTGAATCTCGCCGATCCGCGGCTGAATCTGGTAGCGACAGGTCAACGAGCTCTATACGGGGGGTAGCTTTGAGCTGTAGTAAAAAACGAGCTGCACAAAAAGTACTCTTAAGAGGTAGGCCATGTTCTAAAACTCTCCTGTATGTAAGCTGGGTCACAGATGGATGTTAGCTAAAGTTTCCTTTCTACTCGATGTAACTGAAAGAACTGTTGCCCGAGCCGCTGCCAATTGTCAAGCGACTGCATCTGGCCAGAAGTTCCTCCTCTACAGTCTGCTATGAGTGAAGGAATGGTTAGTTGTGTATCTAGAAAAAATGAAGTATCAAATGATACTGGGAGTGCAACTGAGTTCATCTTGTATGTTTGAAGCAGAACTTGACCACCAATATGTTTCTCTCTTGCATAGCTGTTATAAGTTTGCATCAATGGAGCACTAACAACCTGTGATTAGAGTAGAGGCAGTAGAAGGATCAGTAATATTGCAGAAACAATATCTTTTTGCATGATTCAAGCAACTAAATGTAAGTGACCTCAGTCAATGAAAGATAAAATTTGCACAGCAGTTGATTCTTGCCAATCATAATCTCGCATTTGTTTTATATCTTTAGTCTTTAGACACAAGTATATATTTTATTTTGAGGTTTTGGAAGCAACACTATAATGCAGGTAACCAAGTGCAGAGGGCACAGAAATTGGAAATTGAATACGAAACATCAAATAGCATGGGAAAAGTGATACTACCAACCCTACAGTACTACTACTAGCAGTAGGTAATACGCTTTAATACTTTTAATGTAGTATTTCCTAATAAAAAGAGAACCTGCAAACAGAGCTCTGAGCTATCTCCCTCACGAATACAGACAGTGAGTCAGTCTCTTGGTTTCCTTCTCCATAGTTTCCTGGACCTATACATGACATATATAAACAGTGTTGAGAAACTACAAAAAGAAGTACCATCGACTCATTAAGTGCTATTGAAGAAGTGACCTTAACAAGGTAATCTGGCAGAGGGTATTGCACAATCCATTCAGAACTTTTCCTGGAGTAGTAAGCATATGTATCTTGAAGAACAGCATTTTTTATTTAGGTGCTGACTTCAGAACATATGCCACGCATAATGCCCATCAAACCGTCCATATCAACTTTAATTCCATCACGCTCTTGCTGAATCTGGGATCATCAACTAATTGTTATGTAAACAAGGAATGGATTTAAGAAGAACGAAGCAAAAGATAGCTAGCTAAGAATTACCAGAGTTAGCAGAGCGTCTGTTATTTCATGATTGAAGTAGGAAAAGACCTAGCAAAAGGGCAAAGGCCATGACAGGTTGTAGGTACAGAAATGAGTAAGCAGCTTATCCTCAAAAGCACAAGGAATACGGAAGCAAAATTATTTCTTGCATAATACTTACTGGACTAAAAAAGAAGTAGCAGCAGTGTCTTCAAGCGAAGGTAGTTTTTTATGTTCAACAAAGCAACGGTCCAAATAGCTGAAGATCCAAATAGCTGAAGAAGCCAGTTATGCATTTAACCATGACACAATAGTTTGACCACAGTCTCACAAGCTCTCTCAAAAAGTAGTCATCTCGCTTGTGCATCAGATGGGGTAAAACCTAAATAAATAAATGCAGAGATCAAAGTCAAGCAAGGGAAAGACGAATAGATAGCTCTGTTGCTAAGTGAAGGAACTTGTTAAGCATGTGATGCAAACAAAGATATTATATGCATATCAAAATGTATAATCGGGCGTTTTGATTTTACGATGGTTCTGCAATTGGGGGGGGGGGGGGGGGGGGAGCAGTAATGTCTTGTTTTTGTACATGACCACTTGCATGATTCAATTCCCCTTATTGAAATAGTATAAATAGAATAAATTACCCATGCCTATTTCACAACATCAGCAATAAGGCAGAGATTCAGCTGTGAAAGCATTTGCGATTTTGCACTAAGGCAACAGGATACACAATGAATTTTCAGCAGTTCATGCAGGTCTCAGCACATGATTTGCCTCAGATCAAGACCAAGATCTCCAAAAGAAGACAAATACTAAAGTAAAACAACCATATGTGGATTTGAGCTTCATTTCCCCATGGCCAGCAATATAATCTGGTCTAGAATAGCTGCTGTGAATCTAACGATATTACTTTCCACGATCTGTTATTTAGAGTTTTACCTGAGAACAAATATTACAATTATGCAGGAAGTGCTATGACAGAGCTCTGATTACATGCATCATAAGATTCTACACACTGAGACCGGGGGCTGGTACAATAAGTGCATGCAATACTACCAGCATATAAACAGTTGTTGGTAGTTTATATGAGAAAATAAAGAAGTTTCATGTTTCCATTTACAACAAGAGTTCCCAGACGAAGGGAGATATCACAAATGCCATGTGCTTTCACATTATCTGGACACCAACATAGTTCCAGATTGCACAATGGTCTGATACTATGGATATTAACTGCTCCAAATCTTAATACACAGTGATAACTAAAGAATCATATCGTAGAATTTTCAATACTAGTTCATCTATATTATGATTTAGTTGAGGAAAGAGAAGTCGACAGTTCATTTAATTTTCAAATACAAGATTCCAATCATCATTTTATCTATTTTAAATGCACAGTAAAATTTACTTTGTTAGACCTAGAAATATGACCTGAATTATAGAACGTTGTGGAATAGAAACTAAAATTAAATAGTACCATTGCATGGACACACTCTGCATGCGTTGCCTTGTAGCCATTGTACATCTCTTGACAATACTGATTTTTCTGCACAGCTATCCTATAAGCACAACTGGAAAAGTAGAGGAATGTATGATGAGCAGCAACTTAAAATGCGTCATGCATAATAGTTAAGATGTATATTGCATGGTGAAACTATAGAAGCATACTCATAGCAATTCATGTACTCAGCCACAGTAGGCCTTGTACCAGTGAAACCCTCCAAAATCTTTGAGCATTTCACAATCCCCTGTTCCAGAGCTACTGTTCAGCACTGTAGCACGGTTGCTGTAGTGATCTACTATAGCACCGAAACAAAACCATCGCTAGATAACAGAAGCACATTTTTCACTCAATCTAGCAACGATTTTTAATTAGAACCAATTCATATATGTAAGCAAGAAAAATACATAGATAGAGATCAATGTATAGAGAAACCCTAGAGATAAAAAACAAGGAAGAAAGCTAATATATGCGAATTAAAAAACTCACGAACTTTTATTGAAAAATGTGAGCACTGTTCATCCATGTCTCACGCGCCGTCTTCCCTTTTTTTGTCTTTTTTTTCACACGTCGTCTTTTTCTCGCGCACACGGCCGCCGCAATCATCTCCTATATATAGCAGCCGTCTTAAAAATACTTAACCTACTCAAACAACTCATTCAACTAGGCCTGGACTTTTTTACCTCAACTAGGCTTTTGGTCCACTAATCTTCAAGGGACTCGAAACCTTTCTTAACACGGGTTTTTCACACTTCTGACTTTTCAACTCATCACGTGTCGAAACCTTCAGGACCGCACCTCCCATAACTTCTCCACGTATCATCTATCATGTGTCGTAGACTCGTAGCCTCCGGACCACACATCCGTAGCTTCAACGCGTATCATCCATCTCTAATCTTCATACGCCCCAAGCATGAGCCCGATCATCTCGTGACCTCCTTGACCGTCTGAACCTCGGTTCTCCCCTCCTAGTCCCGGTCCACCTCGTCACCGACTATGATCGCCTCCATGCTCAAACTGCATACGTAAAGACCAAAAAACATTTTTCCGGCACAAGTTCGTCTCAATTTGACCAACATCAGTCCACACACGCCACACGTCTCGCATAACATCCATAAGCAATATTATCAAATATTCATCATCATAAATTAACTATTGTCAATTATTCATTGCCGAAATATTCTAGACCTAGCCACATGGTCTAACACTTTGAGTACGCATTTCATACGTATATATTCCATAATCCATACTTATTTATCGATATGTCATGCGTACAAAGCCTATTTCCATCCAAATCAAGAAGCTACAACAATGTCCTTCGTAGAGGCACAAGGCAAGGAAGACTAGTTCACAAACTTAAACCATAATTCCGCATTTGTTGTCAATTTGTCATAATAGAACAGTACTACAAGAGAAGAACAAGGTGCTGGGCAAGGCCCGGATGAACAATCACCAACACACTGCACACCGGAGTACACAATTCCTCAGCATGTCATGCACATCATTTGCTAGTAAAACAATCTAAGCACAGGCAAAGCAAGGCATAAAATAAAACCTAGAGAACTAACATTGCACGAGGGAACGCCCCAAGAAATCGCACAACCGCAGCAGAAACTAGGAAACCCTATGGCTACAGACGCATCACATCGGTAGGAGAGCAGCGGCAAGCAAGCAACGCGAACCCGCAACCAACCCAATCCATCCAAGCGTGGATGGACGCATTCGAGAACAAACTAAGCGGATGGATTCCCAACTCGACCCATCTCATCTCACGAGCCGATCCGATCGCACGGAAGGGGACACAAGACGAATGAATCAGATTGGGGAAAGCGAAACCAGCCGATCAATCGATCGATCGGGAGTGCGGGGAGGAGGAGGAGATTACTGAGCAGGAGAGAGGAGTAGGTGAGGACCGGGTCCTGCTCGCCGCCGCCGTCGCCGCCGCCCGCGTCTCGTCTGCTCTCGCCGCCCGCTCGCTCGCGGTGGGCGAGGACGGCGGATGAGGCGGGGTTTCTTTCCCTTTCCCTCCTCTCACGAACATAAAAGCCGTCTTCTCCGAAGCCCATAACGCTTAAAGGCTTTCGAGCCCTAAGGCTTTTATCGGGCCATATCTGAAGATTCCGAGCGGGCTTAGAAGCTGTAGGCTTTGTCATGGGCTGAATCAGTTAAGGGCCTACTTACAGAGAGCTGAAATAGACTAAAGAAACGCAGCATATTTATCTACTCAAGGACCAACTCGTTATTCATATCTATATACTTTAAGTTAGAGGATTTTATTTTTCTAAAGAAATTATTCGTAGAGATACTCGTTACGGAACAGAATACCCACGTATGGTATACACAAGGCTATACATAGTTTAAACTTTAGCCTGATCTACTTATATGCGAGATCATGTTTCCTTTCTTTCTCGCTGTCTCTGTGCAAGGGGAGGATGCGAATGGATCTTTTACTCGATCGATCGATCGATTGAACGCGCGCATGCAGGTTCTCTCTCCGTTGCCATCGATGGATTCTTTGGTGGATTTACTTGTTTGTCGGCCGATGGTTAATTACTGGCCCTCTGCAGTTCGCAGCCGGGTAGCAGTACCGGTGGCAAAAGTTTCAGAAATTAGAGGAAAAAACGCAGGCGCAGACGCAGCTCTGCATCGCTTGCTTGCGCCATGCTCGCAGTCGCAGTACTGTCAGAACATGTGCTGCTGTTCCGGTTAATATCATGCATTCATATGCATTTACGTCCACCTACGACGCTACGACGTCGTCTGGATCAGTACATTTTTCTGCTGCGTTCGTTCATAATATACAGTACTATTAGTGTAGGTGAGAGGTAGCAGAAAGCTAGGTTAGTTGCTTCTCTGCACGACTGCATGCATGCAATCCTTGCAAGAGATAAGAGTACGTCTGCATGCAGAAACCTTCTCGGATTAATCTGATTACCATGCAGTACGTAGCAATGTAGCATGTTGAGGAAAGTTGTCTCAGCCTCTGAGATTGATCTGTGTAGTGCGCAGCCGGCCTGAACAGAAGAGCACCGGATATGCCAGGCATGCACCTCCGCTGAGCCATCTCATGAATGCATTGTACGTGACTAATTAATCGTATATGCACATCAAATCATGAATACTGGAATGTATTAATTTCCAACACAAGGCAACGTGTCAGACGATGTTTTCCCCAGTCTGTTTCGATCAATCATTCCGATCTATCACCACGACTGCCTTGTGCCTACTGCACGTACGGTGAACTTAATTTCGGTGTTGCTCCCTGTCCCTGCTGGCCTATAAGATCCAAAGGAAAATTAAGGTGCAGAAATTCATATTTATACGAGCGCGTCGCATGCATGCATGATCATGCCAGGATCAAATCCACCCTACTAAACCACCAGTTAAAATTATCTTACATCCACTCAACAATTACCTACTCCACAGTCATGACCTTAACTACATCCACACCACAATATACACCCAGAAATACACCATCCTAAAAACGTGCGCATCAGATTAACTCTCCTTCATTCTCTCTCCTTACTCAACCATATCCGACGGTCATCCTTCGATGGATCTGCAGTACCCCTCCACCCCGCGCCCCCGCTCGACCTGCGCTGCCCCTCCCTCCGCCTCCCCCGCGCCTCCTCCGCTCCCTCCGCCTCCCCCGCGCCTCCCCCTCCTCCCCCGCGCTTCCTCCGCTCCCTCCGCCTCCCCCGCGCCTCCCCCTCCTCCCCCGCGCCTCCCCTCCCTCCGCCTCCCCCACGCCTCCCCTCCCCCATCCTCCCATCTCGCCTCTCCCCGCCGCTTCACCCGCGCGGCCGAGAGCACCGACCCCCTCCCCTCCCGATCGCCATGGCCTCCACGGCCTTCGCCGCTGCCAAGTTCCTCCCGGCCACCCACCTCGACTCCTCCCCCCGCCTCTCCCCGCTCCGGCCCGCCCCCACCGAGCTGCTGAAGCCACCCAAAACCCCAACCAAGGCGAGCAAAATCCCCAGGCCCCATGGCCCCTCCCACCGCCCCCAAAACCATCGCCGACTTCCTAATCCGCCCTTCCAAGTGCCTCCGCCCCAGCAGCTCCACGCCCGCCGCCCCCCTCTCCTCCTCCGCATCCTCCCTCTCGCCGGAGCAGCGCCGCCGCGCCGACACCAACCTCGCCCGCGCGCGCCGCAACCTCCGCCTCGCCCAATCCAAAGGTACTCCACGCCCTCGCTCTCCCTAGGGTTCCGTTCAGGCGTACGCCCGGCTCGTCGGTCCTGTAACCTTAGGGTTTTGGTGCTCGCGGTTTTAGCGTCGGGGGGCGCTGTGAAGCTGGAGGAGCTGCTCGTCGAGGAGACGTGGCTGGAGGTGCTCCCCGGGGAGCTGCGCAAGCCCTACGCGCTCGAGCTTTGCCGCTTCGTCACCCATGAGCGCCTGCACGGCAAGGTGCCCGTCTACCCGCCGCCGCACCTCGCCTTCCACGCGCTTCACACCACCCCATTCGACCGCGTCAAAGCCGTCATCATCGGCCAGGTACCCTGAAGCTATCGAATCGTGTGGATTTTTTCCTCACCTGCTGCTTTATATTGTGATACATCACAGTAGAAACGTGCGACAATTTCTTAGCTTTACCTGAGGTAGTTATCATTTCTGTGTAATTGTCATGCCTGTGCTGGTTTTGTGATGGAAATAGCTTATTGATGCACCGTGTGTGCAATGCTTCATAGATAGATGAAAATTGGTAATGGCATAATCGTCTATGATGCTTGTGCTCCGTTTATTCTATAAGCTTGTTCAGTTCAGTACTCTCTTTTTTGTTAGATTGCTTTTGCAAGCGTTGGCCCGTTGAGTGATTCTATGGGGGGTACATTGTTTTATGTCATATCATTCATTTATTCATAAAAGAAGGTAGCACGAATTTAGTTCCTGAGATAAATAGCAATATGTGTTAATAGGCAGTGGAAATGTGCGAAATTTTACTAATGTATTTTCATTTTGAGGATCTGATTGCTTATTTGAATAAAAGTTGGTCCATTTGGTCTAAATTGGTGCAGAGTTTGTTTTAGTTACAATCAAACCTTGTTCTCTGTTGACCTTAGTTTTTCTTGCTAGGGTTTCTTAAGTTTTTCTTGCTAGGGTTTGTGGTTGAGGAGACTGATCTTGACCTGCTACGTTTTGCGGTGCTTGGACAGGGGGTATGTGGGGATCCACAGCTCCGGGTTCAGAGACTTCCTGCTCAAGCCAGAGCTGCTCCGCGCGATCCAGGACTGCGGGTTTGAGCATCCTTCCGAAGGCAAGCTCTTGTTCTTGCTGCTGCTAACCTTCCATCATATGCCTTGAGTCTTGAATTGCAATTGTTTAGTTTTTAAACATATAGAGTTGGCAGCTGGAGTTTTAACTAGAAAAGGATGGCAATCCAATTGTATTATTTTAGGTTCAGGACTTAGATGAATACATGGGTTAAGATAATTACAAGAATGATAATTAATTAAGTGTAAAAAAAGTGAATATATTAGCATTCTTGTTGCCTGTTCCTTCACACTTTTCCAGGAGCATGCCCCTTCGTTTTTTTCATATCAATTTCTTATTTAACACGTTGGTCAACCGGCACATTTGTTACCGCCACATCTTAGCTTTGCTAATTGAAACTTTGTACCATATAAAGTTATGAGCTGATATGATGAATAAAAGTGCCTTGATTAGATATCTCTGAGTAGTATGACTAGCTGAATTTCTACTGTTTTGATCAAGTACAAGACCATATTGATATGTTCAACAGCGAACGGAGATACAAAAAAAACGTATCACTCGCTTTACTGGCTTTACTCTCCCCCTTGAGGTACTATGTGTTATGCTGTTAGCTGACATGGGCATATCTGCATATCTCATAATTTTGAATGCATGCCCTAGATCCATGCACATACCCACTCAATTTTATATTGGCTTTTCTATTTTAAGGATAGTTAATGTACAAATAAACAAATCATGCCAGTATGCAGAAGGCAAAATAGCAAATCAGCCAATGGTACATGTGCAAAAATATCGCACTTGGCCCATTGCTTTTTAACACCAAATCAAATTGAATGTAGTCAAACATCCATCTTTTCATATGTTAACCTATCCCAATGTGGTAGTGAAATTCCTATTTTTCTGATATGCAGGTACAATTTTTTCTGACATTTTCTGTCGGAGGAGGATATGGTAAAACTTTCTATTAATGGACCCAGGAGGTTAATTTTTTCTCACTGGGGTGCTGCTCCAATTTTGTTTGGTTCCACATCACTGCAACATGAGTGCATCCCTCAAGCCATTCTCGGAATGGATGTTATCTGTCAAGCAAAATCTGGGATGGGGAAGACTGCTGTTTTTGTTCTCTCAACTCTTCAGCAGATTGATCCTGTTGCTGGCCAAGTAGCTGCACTTGTGTTATGCCACACAAGGGAGTTAGCTTACCAGGTTTGTATATATGTTTTTCTCAGTTTTATTGTGTCACATGTGCTTGCAGATGCTAATTGACTCTTTACTTAATATCTTGTAGATTTGCCATGAATTTGAGAGGTTTAGCAAGTACCTGTCTGAAATAAAAGTTGCTGTGTTCTATGGTGGTGTTCACATAAGAAAACACAAGGATCTATTGAAAAATGAATGCCCTCATATTGTGGTTGGCACACCTGGAATGTAGGTAATTTCACAGTTTTATGTAAGGTATGAGAAAATCTGGTGTCATGTGCATGCGATGCAGTAAATGTGCTAATTGCAACAATTAGATTAGATCTTAAGAGTGTTACTTGCAGATTTTGGGCATTTGTTTTGGTTAATGTTTTGCTGCAAAAGTTTTCAGTTAGTGAAGCTTTATGCTTTAGCTTGTTGGAGTATGTTACGTGTCAAAGTTGAAAGTTGCTGTCACTTGACATTTGGATTGTTGAGCTTTCTCTACATTGTGCAGGCAGGTGGGTAGTTATGTTAACCTGTAAGCACAGCTTGGGGTCTGGGCCAGTCAGGCAGTTAAGAACATGTAGGGGCCTAGACGTGTAGATGCATTGTACACCATGTAATTGGTGAAGTTATGGCACTTATCTCTATTGGTAAGACCTAACATCGCAAGGTTTTATGTTGAGTAAAATCTAAACCTTTGCAAATTTAGTGGCAACCATTCTTAACTGTTTTGCCATACTACAGTACTATTCGTTTTATTGTGCACTGATATGTGGTAAACACGTAAAATTTAGCATTTGAGGTTGTAGTGTGTGGTGTGAAATGTACTGGTGTTTTGTGATCTAGCATGATTGCGTCTTTTGGATCAATGATGTCTTTAGTCGAACAAGAGTTTTTTCAATAATATGTTGAGTTGCCTTAACCTGTCAACCTTGCTTTGGGTTTACAACAAAAAACCATTGCCGTGTTTCTTGACAGTGGAATCATAGCTACGGTATTTGGAGCTACTGGATTTCTTGGACGCTACCTCGTGCAACAACTTGGTGAGATGATTAGACTATGGTGCTATATCGAAATGTATTATCACCTAATGAGTTATCACTAAGGAAAGAAAGTAGAATTTGAGGATTACTCAATATCTTATTTTTAATTCAGCAAAGATGGGATCTCAAGTGCTTGTCCCGTTCAGAGGTTCCGAGGATAGCCACTGCCACCTGAAATTGATGGGTGACTTGGGTCAGGTACAATAAGTTACAAGTTGTGTTAGTCAGTAACCCATTTCCTCTTTCTCTTTTATGTATTTTCCAATTTTTTTGGCAGATTAAGTAACCCATTTCCTCTTTCTCTTTTATGTATTTTCCAATTTTTTGGCAGATTGTTCCAATGAAGTACAACCCAAGAGATGTGAATTCAATTAAGGCTGTCATGGCCAAGTGTCATTTGGAGATAGAGGTTTTTGCTTTACATTTTGCATAGTGACATTTCAAAGTAAAGAAATTTATCTCTGTTTGCACTGAGCTGTTAGTCTGTTAGTTTAACATCACATTTGCTCTCTCTCTCCAATGTGAAATCTTAGTGCTCTTTGTGTTCAAGTAGTGTTGCCCTGGGGAATATACATGTTCCATAATTTCATTAAGCCCGCTAACAATTTGTGCTGCATGTAAAACTGATTTTTTTCAATCATTTGTAATATACTTTTTTCCTGCAACATGGGAATATAACTCCTGTTAATACTTTCTCTATTGACTGGCTAATAACAAGATGTTCTGGATTTTACACAGATTTCTAAGGAGCATGGGGGTATCGTGAGATTTATTCAGGTTTCTTGCCTAGGGGCATCAGCCTCTTCACCTTCTAGAATGTTGAGGGCAAAGGCTGCTGGGGAGGAATCTGTATTGAAAGAATTTCCTGAGGTAATAATCATTTTCTCAACTTCAATAGCTACATGAGGCAATGATAACTCCTGTTACTATACTACCCGAAGTTAGCATTGAATATTTCCCATTTCTGTAGGCAATGACTACAACCAAAAATTCGTTTGTATCTGTCAACAGGCTACAATTATGAGGCCTGCAACCATGATTGGCACCGAAGATAGGATTTTGAACAGATGGGCACAATTCGCTAGAAATTGGAGTTTCCTCCCGCTTGTTGGTGGTGGATCTACAAAGTAATTGAGTTTGCTTGTTGACTGTTCTTATAATATATCAAGAGTTATATTTGCGTGTACACTCACGTATTTGCGTGTTGTTTCTATTGTTTCCATCCACCCTCCTCCTACTGAGATGGTGGATATGGGATGGATGCCTTCCAGCATTGGCAGTTCAGGTGTACCAAGTATTTTGTTGAGTACTGTGATACACCCTGAATATATATACTCTTCTCATCACTCATTGTCCAACAGAAACGATGTAAAGAGTGTGTTTCCACTTTACAGGCTTGGCTATTATTCCTCTACACAAGTTTTGCTTTGCGGGAGAATGTTTTGATTGTAAATGGAAGTGATATTCGCCCTTGGTAAGGATTCAAAATTTCATTGCTTAAGATATGGAAATTGTCAACTAGCATTCAGGCAATTGATTGGAAATTAATGCCCATTTTTAACGAATGGCCAGTCAAATGTGCTTAAATTTAACCAAATGTCGGTTAATTTGTTGGTATTTGAAAGATCTGGGATCAACACCTCTCTTCATTTTGTTGCGTAGAGCCCATGTTTAGTTTGTTCTCTCAATCTTGCAAAATCAATTTCTTTTACAAAGCAAGGTCTTTTTATCATAATAATGCTCTACTATATTTTCAGGTGGATATACCACCACTATCTAGCAATGCTAATGGCTCTTGTTAGTCTTACATGGGAGATAAAGGGACAGGCTGATTGTTCCAGCAAGCGGGTATATGATTTTTTTTTCAGAGGAAGCAGGTATATCGCTTTGGTGTGAATCCCAAATCATTGAACACTGAACTCAAACTATGACCTTTTTGCAGAGAGGGGTACAACTTTTCCTGCGATGGGCAATCATGCAAGGAATTGCAATGCATCTACAGAATAGGTACCAGCGTCAAAGATTACGCACTCGAATAGCTCTAGGAAAGGTAATGTCCTGTCTTTATTCAAGAAAGTAATCAATACCTACTCTTTAGTGTTGAAATTTTGCCATCTGAATCCCAAGAAAAAATATATCTTATGATGTATTTCGTAACAAGATTCTAACCAGTATCAACCGCAGATGGTCCTGTATGTAATGACACTAGATGCATGGTGATCTTTAGTTGGTGTTTATCAAATCAAATCAATTCAATTCATTTGATATTTGCTATGAGGTTTACATTTTAGCTAGAAGTTGGAGACATCGCTGGTACTAATAACAAAGATAAGAGTTGAGACCTTTCTTAAAATAAATCTTATGGGCAATGCTTGTTTGTACTACTCAAAAATTGGCTTTGAAAGTAGGGAACAAAACATGTATGGCCATTCAAAAATTCATTTGGTTGATTTCATGTGCATCCCTAAAATGCCGCCGTGGCGTTAGCACGGGCACTATACTAGTCAGATCAAATGCATATGTGTTAGGTACATAATTGCGCCGTAATAACTACCACTGGGTCCGTGCTACACACGCACGCATAGTGGGAGCATGCGAGCATGCTTCCCTCGCGCATCCACTGTTCGATCGGCGCGCACCCCCTTGTCGCCTGCGTGCATTGCGGTTTCTTGACCAATCGCCGCTGTTGCGCGCGCCCGTCGGTCCGGTGTTGCCGCGCGCTGTGCAGGAACAGCGAAGACCAATTGCTGCAGGACTGCAAGGGTTGCGGCAGGGGCAGCATCAACTGTTCCAAACTGTTCAAGCTCGTGCCTCACGTGATCAATCACCATCTGCGTGCGTGCCCTTGCATGGCTTGCCAACTTTGGAACATTTCTTCTTCCCTTCGCTCATTAACCTGAAGAAAACAAGATTCTCGTGATCGCAAAACACACGCGCACACACACGGAGAGAGAGATCAACAAGATCCGATCTGGACGTACATGATTCTTCATATGTATGCATCCTCGTAACAGCAATTAATAAGTTGCTGTAGGACCGAGAATGGTGATTATAAGGAGGTGAATAGAAATCAACATGGTTAAATGCTTTTTAAAATCCTTTTTAAAGAAGAAAGCAAAACACTTTACTACAATAGCTATGAAAAGTTATGAAGATCATGTTGGGTTGGGTTTAGTCCCACATAGATTACGGGAAAGGAAGAAGTACAACTTATAAGTGTGATAGAGCCTCCACCTATTTGACTAACCTTTTGAGGGGAGAAGACCCAATACTACTTATAAGGTTGTTGCTTAAAAGGAGCTTGCAGAAGAGCAGCCCATGAGCTTAGGTGCCTAGCCCACTTGGTCCTGTGGCCCGGGTAGAAAACCCAGTTGGATCTAGGGGGTCTGATCTGACAGGTAGTATCAGAGTCCAAGCGTCTAACATCTCCTTGGAGAACCTCCTGATTACAGAAGTGCATAACCAATGTGGGAGGGGGAATGTTGGGTTGGGTTTAGTCCAACATGGGTTGTGGAAAAAAAGAAACACAACTTATAAGTGTGAATAATTGGTATCAGAATCTAAGGGGACGAAGCGATAGATGGCAACGCAAGTGACCCGTCAAAGTCAAGAGAGTTCATCAAGACCATGGGCGACATACTCAATCCATCGAAGATAGGCGTGCTCATCAAGCCGATGACAAGAAGCGCCATGATCCCAATTCAATATCCAATGATAAGCGAAATGAATTACGGCATATGGGCCGTCAAGATGAAGTTAATATTACGTTCGCTAGGGGTTTGGTCGGTGATCGAAGATGGAAACAACGATGGCGACAAGGATCAAGACGTGATGGTGGCTATCTCACAAGCTATGCCAAACAAGGATCAAGTGCTCAAACGACAATTGAGCAAGCTACAGATGGGAGACTCAGAGTGAATCACCGAGTATTCCATGAAACTCATCACGCTGGTGGGTGAGATCTATTCGCTCGGCATGAAGCTGGAAGAAAATGACGTGGTTGAAAAGCTGTTCAGTTTAGTTCCAGACTGATTCCTCAGATTATCGACACGATTAAATAGTTTGGCGATATTGAAACGATGTCGATCTCAGAAGCAATCGGTTGTCTTAGAACTTTTGAGAAAGGACTCAAGGGTCAACGACACTTGAAGGATGGAGGAGATAAGCTACTCTTTGCCGAAAACAAGAGAGAAGAGAGGAGCTCAAAGACTAAGAAGAACGAGGGCTCGAGCTGCGTTTAAAGAGGTGGTTGTAACGAAAGAGGATGGGGACGTGATCATGGTCAAGGCAGTGGCTGAGGAGATGGCAATCGAGGTGGCGATGAACGATTGCCCCCAGACTTCAACAAGACCAAGGTCAAATGATTCAACTGCAATGAGTACAGGCACTTTACAAAAGAGTGTCCAAAGCCAAACCGAAAAGTAAGGGCGAATCTCGTAGCAAAGTAGAACGACGATGACCCCCAGCTGCTAATGATCTAGTGTGTGAACTCATCCATATTGTCCCAACGCCTGAAGAAAAGGTGTTTCTGCATGAAGAGAAAGTGACGTCGAAGTTGAGCGGCAACCAAAACAAGGCTTGGTATCTAGATACCGGTGCGAGCAACCACATGACCCGATGCATTGAAAAGTTTGCTGAGATTGATACGAAGATAAAAGGCTCAACCAAATTTAGAGATGGTTCGGCTGTGGAGATACAAGGAAGGGGCTCGGTACTGTTGGAGTGTTCCACAGTTGAACATCGTATTCTCACAAATGTTTACTACATCCCAAGGCTGAGAAGAAATATCATCAGCCTCGGATAGCTGGATGAAAACAGCTGTAGGATTGTGGTCAAAGGAGGAGTAATGTCTATCTTGGACAGAACTCAGTGGCTGTTGGCCAAGATGAACAGATCAAGGAACTGGATGTATGTGTTGAACATCAATCCGGCTCTCCTAGAGTGTCTTCTAGCAAAGAGCATAGAAGAAATGTGGAAATGGCTCGCTAGGTACGGGCATGTTAACTTCCATGCTCTAAAGGATATGGTTTTCAAGAAGATGGTACAAGGCATACCCATGATCGAGCACATGGATAGCATCTGCGATGGTTGTCTAATCGATAAGCAACATTTTTCCAACCACATCTATGTACTGAGCAGTCATGCCTCATGAGTTATGGCCAATCACTCTGACCACGCATGGCGGAAATCGTTACTTCTTGCTGCTGGTTGACGACCATACGAGGTATATGTGGCTGGTGTTACTCCGAAGCAAAGACGAATCATTCGAGGCATTCAAGAAGATTAAGGTTGCAGCCGAGATGGAAAAACATCAAAGTTGAAAGCTCTGCGCACCAACCATGGTGGCGAGTTTACCTCAAACGAGTTTGATGACTACTGCGAGCTACTGGGAATTAGGCGTTACCTGATAGCGTCTTACTCGCCCCAACAGAATGGAGTGGTCAAAAGGAGGAATCAGATGGTGATTAGTATGGCAAGGAGTATGTTGAAGAGCATTGGCGTCCCAGGAGATTTTGGGGGGGGAGGAAGCGGTCTCGACTTCCATTTATCTCTTAAATCGAGCGCTATCGAAAAGCGTCATCGGCAAAACCCCTTACGAAGCCTATTATGACCGCAAGCCAAGTGTGGGTCATCTTCGCACTTTTAGGTGTGTCGCACATGTAAAGATGACCACACCTCACCTCTCTAAGCTGGCAAATCGAAGCAAGCCAATAGTGTTCATTGGGTACGATTCGAAGACAAAAGGCTATCAGATGTTTGATTCGACGACACAACGAGTCATGGTGACTCGTAATGCCGTGTTCAAGGAGGAGAGGAAGTGGGAGTGGAGCAGAGATCCCACGGTAGAAGTATGACCTATGGAAGACATCTTTACGGTGCACTATCCTCCTAACACTGATGCAGGTCTCGATGACTATGCAACCAATGCGCCGACCATGGTGGGTGAAGTCGGAGGATTTGACCACAACGTGGTCGAAGATCCTAATGACAACATGGTAACTTTCAATGCTACGACCATGAAGAACAAAGTCAGAGGACACGATGACATTACAGAAACATCAGGTACGACCACGGGAGGTACGAACATGGGAACTAGCTTGCCTGGCACAACTACACCATGTACTCTAGTAGCGACAGTGAGAGCACCGGTCTCACCTAGTGCTCAACGAAGATTGGAGCTTGATGTGAGGTCATTTGAAGGACCTCGACGGGAGTATGACATCAAAAACCTCTACGATGCAACATCTCCGATCGAGCTGGAAGACTCCGAGTTTTGCTTGCTCGGAAAGGAGGAGCCAGCGAACTTCGAAGAGGCAAAAGGAAAGCCAGAGTGGAGAAAAGTGATGGAGGAGGAGATATTATCTATCCAAGAAAATAGAACTTGGTAACTTGTTCCATTGCCAGTTAATCACAAGCCGATTGGACTGAAGTAGGTGTATAAGGTGAAGAAGGACACCCAAGGCATAGTCGTAAAATATAAGGCGAGGCTAGTTGCAAAAGGGTACGTTCAACAACAAGGAGTTGATTTCGTTGAAGTCTTTGCCCCTGTTGCATGACTAGAAACGGTATGACTACTTATTGTGATCGCAACACAAGAAAGATGGGAGGTTTATCATATGGATGTGAAGTCGGCCTTCCTCAACGGCGATCTGGAAGAATTTTATGTCATGCAACCTCCAGGTTTTGAGAAGAAAGGAGATGAATACCTGGTGCTACGACTACACAAAGCACTATATGGTCTGCGTCAAGCCTCGACAGCTTGGAATGCGAAGCTAGACAAGTCTCTGGTGGCACTCGGCTTTGAAAGGTGCCCGTTAGAGCATGCATTGTACAAACAGAACCAGGGAAGGAGTCTGCTGGTTAGAGTTTATGTGGATGACTTGATCATCACTGGAGAGAGTATCAAGGACATCAATAGCTTCAAATGCTACATGAAGAAGTTATTTAGCATGAGTGGCCTCAGGTTACTCAGCTACTACTTAGGCATTGAGGTATGACAATGCTCCGGCAAAATTACTCTCAGCCAGACCACGTATGCAATAAAGGTGTTGGACAACTGCAGCATGAAGGACTGCAATCCAAGGCAAACTCCGATGGAACCCCACCTAAAGATGAGTAAAGACAACACAAACCCACCCGTAGACAAGACTTTGTATAGAAGCATAATCAGAAGCTTGAGGTATTAGCTACACACACGATCGGATCTAACATTCTCGATTGGAATGGTGAGGAGGTACATGAAGAATCTAACAACAGAGCATATGGGTGTAGTAAAATGCATCCTGAGTCATAAGTAGTATGGACTGCAGCAGTTGTAAGTCAGAAGGACTGTAGTAGTTGTAAGTCATAAGGATTGTAGCAGTCGTAAGTCGTAAGAAGACAGTAGCCATCGTAAATCGTAAGAGGTCAGGAGTCAAAGTCTGTTTAGATTCAGAGTGGTCATAAACGAAAATTCGGGTTGTTTCCGTATTGGATTCCCAATGTGGTATGTTGCGTTGGTTTCAAAGTCGTGTATGTTGTTTCTCTATATAAGAAAGAAGAAAAGGACACAGACACATCGCATTGCATTGTGTCACAAAATTCGACTTGTGTCTACTCATGTTCGCGTGTGTGTGATCATAAGAGGATGACGACCATCGTTCGTCTAGACTCCCGGGGCCATTTCCCAACAGATCAAAGACCAATCACTTGCAAGGAAAGATCTAAGAAAAACTAAGCCAAATGAGCCTCAACAGGTCCTGACTGTCTGACCTTCAACTAGATGGCGGTCTGACCTCTACTTGGTTAGTGGTCTGATCTCTCTCTAAGAACATGACATATTTCAGCACTATTTATCCAAGAAATAGTGCAACTTTTAATCCATAGCTCCAAATGACTTGAAACTTGAACCAAGACTAGATCATGAACTTAAGAACCTATCCTAGCCAAAGATCTTGAAAGAACTTAAGAAAGTTGGGACCTCTTGGCTCTTGAAACTCGATTACACCAAAACCGGACTAAAATAATAAATTAAGCCAACTCTCAAACTATGACCCTAAATCACTTGAAATTTTTGCACATTCTATAGGAAGTTAGAAACATATTTCAATCAACGATCAAGAAAATTATTGTCAAAGTTCTGATATTTTCCCGTTTGAGGGAATACTGCACTAAAATCGGACAAACGAAAGAAATCATGATCTATTCTTGCTCATGAGTGCTTGATGATTTAGATGACCTTGGATGAGTTCTCACATGTCATAGCAAGTTAGATTATAGCACGAACTCAAGTAAAAAATCGGGCAAACATAAGAACTTACAAATAACAAGTACCTAGATGGATTAGATATTATCTCTAAGATATATCTTCATCACTTACACGTCCTTGATTTCATCACTTAAGCATAAGAGGAAAATATTTGGTTGAATTTTGATCTCTATTGATACTTGGAGATGAATGCTTATAGTCACTTCTTAGCTATACACAAAGGCCAAGGATTAAAAAAACTCAACCACAAGAGGCTATCACACCACTCACAAGGTTCTCTCCAAGAACCCTAACTCCTCTCTACTTGGCATGCACTACTACAAAAGAGACTATACTAGACATTTATATCACAGGTAGTTTCTTGGAACCGTTTGTGCTGTAATTATCACAGACGGTTCATGTGAATAACCATCTGTGGTATTTTTATAGACGGTTATTTGTACAAACCGTCTGTGATAATGCAAGACATCATAGACGATTCTTACTAATACCCACTATGATAATTCACAGACAGTTATTGATAAAAACTTTCTATGATAATAGCAGACATCACAGACATTTATTTATTTAAATTGTCTGTGATATTTTACAGATGGTTTTTATTACAAACCGTCTGTGATAATGAAGTATCACAGACAGTTTGTATAAAAAACCGTCTGTGAAATGTTTACTGCCCCGCAATCTCCTAAAATTTCATAATCTCCCTCCACTTCTCCCCGAGATGAATTCGAGTCCGAGTAAGATTCCGTTTCGATACACCTTTACTAAAACGGGCATAACGTTTGCATACGATGTTCGTTTTTTACGTTCTTATACTTGTTGGAAGGCTAACGATGAGCCCAATTCAAAAAATTACCTGCTTGCACCAGTCGCTCTCTAGGACCCCTCAAAATTGGCCATCTTTAGCTCTAAATTTGCATTGCAAGTTTTTGGTTTCTGTTTTTGCCAGAATTGTTGATCTTTCCTTTGGAATTTGGGGTTTGCCTCAACTGCAAAGTTGTAGATCCATCGAAACCTTTCAAACGAGCATATATAAGCCATATAAAAATTTGCTATTTCATATTTTGAGACTAGTTATGTACATTGTACCGATATATATTGTAGTTATGTATCACAGACAGTCTGTGATTCAAACCATCTATGATAATTATATGCTTGACTGCTGGGCCCGTCCATCCTCCCCAACCCATTCCTAGCCAATAGAAACTCACCAACCCCTACCCCACAGATTGTAGCTCCACCTCTCTATCCTCGCGCCAAAAATTTTCGCACTCCCGCCTCTCCCTCCCCTATAAATACTCACCTAAACCCAGCCTCCTCACCATCCCGTACGAAGCAGATGATGTGCAAGTCTACAGGAGGCAAGGCATTGTGGAAGCAGCTGGCTACCAAGGTAACACGCAAGTCTATGGGAGACAAGACGTCGTGGAAGCAGCTGGCTACCAAGACGATGCTCAAGTCGGCATCAACAATGGTGGGCATCAAGGACATCTAGCTTGCATGATGCATCAGGGGTGAGAGGGCCTAGGCATAGAGGCCTTGTTGGTGCGGTTGAGTTTCCACTGTCTAGTAGGATATATATTTTTTCTCTGTTCTTACCACGTTTTAGAGTTAGGTTCGTAGGATTAGGAGATGTATTCTTTTCATGTTTTTGCTGTGTTAGCTAGATGGGTAACCTACTCGTTATCTTGTGATGTTGTAATGGTGGATTCTAATTTTAATGAAAATAGAATGTGCTGCTGTGTTTGTTACTATATTTACTTGTTTTCAGATGGCATAGTTAACATTTCCTGAGGCTAGCCAAAAATTAGATATAAAATGAACTATCATATACGGTTTTGTGGTATAAACCGTCTGTGAAGGATTATCATATATGGCTCAAACAAAAAACGTATGTGACACTCGTACATGACAAACGGTTCTATCTACCAAGCATCAATGATGGAAAAGTATCACAGACGGTTTTATATACCAACCGTTTATGATACTCATTTATCACAGACGATCGATAGTTAGAACCATCTATGATGTGTAAGTATCACAGATGATTTTTTGTTCAAGTCATTTGTGATGGTGTTCTTCACATACTGCTCTAGTTACAAACCGTCTGTGTTGTGATTATCACAAATAACTTACAAACATTCAGTGATAATCTCCAATTATCACAGACATATAAATTCAGACGGTTCAGAAAATCATCTATGATCATAGTTTCGAACCGTCTATAATGACTCTTTTTGTAGTAGTGATGGGTTAAACTTTCCCAAGGCTTACCCTAAGCCACCTCTCTTCCTCTTTATATATGGAGACTCGCAAGGAAAACTCTAACCAGAAACTCTAATTGGGTTTCAACCATTCTTATATGGGCTAACCCAATAACCTAATACCATGGTACTAGATTTTACACATACCTATGCATGCTCCTCAACGTGCACACAAACCCATCAACCCTTTAGTGAAGCAACACTTAGTCCACTTAGCATTTTCAGTACATTCTTGACCTAAATCACCTAGGCCAATGTTGCAATTTCGCACACTACCACTTTTTCGGTATTAGACAATTTATCAAAATGCCCCTCTACTACCTTCCACAAAACTTCCCTTTTACTTTGCCTTAAAACAACCATGTGCTTTATCTTTAAGTCTATGTGGCTCCAATGACTTGCCACCAAGCCTCTCACATGTTCGGATCCCACCAAACTGTTCTTACTTGCAAACAAACCCAAGTCACTTGGTGCGCTACATGTCTTTCCTCACATCATAATAGCATCCAGCTTCCCTAACCGTTCTGGACCTCAGGTTCTCCCTAAGCTTAGTTTCAATCCATCTTACCATTGCTATCATGTTCACCACTGGTAGCTCTTGCTCTGGTTACTCGTCATCCTGACTTGTAACTACTTCGCTAGCTTCGGTCATCTTCCGGTGGCTCTCTAATCATCTGGGCCTTGGCTCCTCCAAAGCTTAATCTTGGACATAAACTCTAATAGCTTAGTCCCAGTTCCGTCCGTCTTACCATGGAGTAGCTCCAGAGTGTTATAATCAACAACAGCAAGCAAATTGTAACATCCTGAAATTTCAAGTGCTAAAAAAATGTAGAGTTTTAAAAATTTTCTTGCATTTTGCTAGCGCTCAAATTTCTTCTAAGTATTTATTTGAAATCTTCTTCGGTTTTGTGCCATACAAATTAATAATCAAGAGTACTCCCAAATATAAATAATAGTCTTGCAACTTACAAAAACGGAAAGATGTCATTACAGATCATGAATTCAAAATGCCAATGTCTTGAATTCAAATTCAGAACAATAAAATATTAAAATGCAACCAAAAAGGAATATTAGAACATCTTTCTAAGCGATTAGACTAGGAGTTCAGTTTCTTTACTTTAATTAGCATTCAAAAATTTATGAATCCAATCATAGCAAAATAATGTTAAAATTTAAAATGTGAATTAAAAATGAAAATCCCAATTCTCAAAATTCTCCTCTCCTCTCACTCTCTCCTACATGTGGGCCCCCCTTCTTTTCCTCTCACTCCCTCTCTCTTTCCTTCTCTCCCCTGCCGCTGGGCCCCGGTTTCCCCTGTCTCCTCCTCTCTTCCTCGTTCGCTTGGTGGAGCAGGTGCCGCGTCTCCCTCAGTGCGTTGCGCTCCTTTCTTTTCTCCTTCTTCCTCCTCCCTTCATGGCCAAGCTTGCGCCGCGTCACCTTCTTCTTCTCTCTCGTCTGCTCACTGCTCTGCGCCACTCTCTGCCATGCGCAGCGTCGCCAGGCTCCGCCTCCGTCCTGTTCCATCGCCTGCACCTCAGCGCGTCGAGCCCAGCGCCTCCCGCGCCGAGCCCTGTGCGGCGCCTTGCCTGGTGGACCATACCCGGCGCCCGGTCCTCCGCGCCTCCCCGCCTCTGGGACTACAAAACAGCCCCGGCTCCCCTTCCCATTGCTTCACGTGCCATTTCTTTTCCTTCCCACCTCATTTCCCTTCTGCCCGTGAGCCGCCGCCGCGCCTCCACGCCATCCCGGCCACCCCGGCGACCCCTCCACGAAACGAGCGCGTCACCTTGTGCCTCCACCATCCCTCTGCCTCCTTCCCAGGTTAGTCGAGCTCCCGTTCACCGAAGCTCACGCACCGGTCATCTCCTTCAACACCGGCCAAATCCGCCGCCGCCAGCGTCGCGCCCTTCTCGGTGGCTCCCAGTCCGATTCCTCGCAGTGGGAGCGACATCTTGGCACCCCGAAGCTATTCCCGCCGTCGGCCGGATCCCTCCGTCGCCCGAACACCTCCTCCACGGCGACGTGACCAAGCCGCCGCCCAAGCACGTCGCCGGCCTTCCCTGGAGCCTCTCCGGCCAGGCCAAGTGTTGGGTAAGCATGCTTCCACCTTCCTCATGCTCATGCACCCTTGCGTTTTTGCCCTCCTCCACTCCAGCGCCGGCGCCCCGATCCGCCCCACCTCCGGCCGCTCACGCCGACGCCGGCCACCCCCGGCGCCACCACAGACCGCTTTGCCACAACCGAATGCCTAGCCGCACACCAAGCAACCCATTTCGCCTAACACCGAAGCCTCCCCGGCCGGGCCTCGCCGGCGACGCCGTCGGCCACGGCCGCCCGAGCCGCTTCGTCTGTTTTGCATAGTTGCACTTAGCCTCAAGTGAAGCACAGGCCGACTGCCCACTTGGTTACCAGAGCAAACGTTAAGCATTTACCACGCTACAGGTCGCTGGTTCGATCCCTGTCGGCCGCCCTTTTTCCATGCAATTTTTATTTTATTTTTGCAACCCATTTAAAATCCAGAAAAATTAGGGAATGATCTAGGGTGGGTAATAAAAATTTAAAGAAGATATCAGATCAGGTTATTTGGAATGTAATATTAGGTTAAGTGTTATGTATAAGTGACTAATGTTATAGATTTAAATCTAAGTTTTAAATTAGGGGTATTACCAAAAGATGACTTTGAATAATGATTACAGATTGCATAAAAATTTTAGATATCATGTTTAGTCATAAAAGTGAGGCCTTAAATTAAAAGTTATCTCTGATTGTAAGTAAAATACACGACCTAACATTTACCATGCCGCCATAAAATCCTAGTGGTAGATTTTGATAAGTAGCGGTATTAAAAATATAAACCCAACAAGCAAGCTAGGCTATCATCTAAATATATATATATAGACAATCATTTCCTTTAAGACTTAAGTTGCGCTAGATAACAAATAAGGGTACATAAGATGATAACAACCTTTAACTAAAAGGACATCCTTATATAGTGATGTCTTGATAGAAAGATATATATACATATATGTATGTATATAAACACATTCATTTAGTTAATTATTTATATAGCCATTATAATAAAGTAACCCTAGGTCATTTGTAAATGAAATTAGGCATATAAAAATGTGCATAAGAAAGGTACGACTATCTCTGTATACATATATATGTATATAATAGCCGCGGGTCATCAATAAATTCACTAATGTGTAGTGTGCTGTCTAGTGATACTAGGCTTAGCTAGGAGTGGTGTTTCATCTGAGCTGTGTTTAAATAGTTCAATGGTCGTGGGTCAATGAACAATAGAAATCAGATAGTGTTAACCATTTGAATAGTAGTGACTAAATAAATAGTCCCGGGTGATAATAAATTAGGATATTAATCATTCAACTGATTAATTGATAGCAAAACTCACCTAAAATATCATAGGTAAAATACCACAAACACCAGGTCTGAGATTAATTCGATAAGTTAAACTAATGTACACCACGAGGAAACCTCCTGACCTAATTCTTAAAAGATGACCTTCGGCACATAACCCTCAACACCTCCGTACAAGTCCCACACCTGCTCATAAGTCTAATCTGACACATGGAACGTCCTTGATAAATACAAAAATAATAAAAGAGATTATTAATAAAAAGATCAAGTTATCGTATTCTATTACCAATCTTGCCCCAAATCACTCAAATCATCCATTAACTCATAATAAAACTAAATTGTGTTTACTCGGTTTTACTTGGATCCTTTGAGTTATTTGCTTTTATTTGGATTCAGTCATTTGTCGCGTAATTAGAAATTGGAAGTCGTGAAGATTCAATGGATCAAGCGAGATCAAGCTTGAAGTGAAGGTAAAGCCCAAAAGATCAAGGGAAAGCATTGTGTGAGCTCAAGACTGCGGTAAACCACGCCAGGCGAGTCAATACTTTGATCATGTTGAACCTACGTTTTTTTGCAAATTACTTTTGTTTAAATTATCAAATTGCATGCTGTTATGTTATATGCAAATACATGTTAATTTAAGATCTTAGTTATATGCCCATTGTTTGCTTGATTAATATTACACCTCCTTTGGAATATTTGAATGTGTGAACCTTGTCGCCGTAGCAAAATTATAATAGTAACCTTTTGAAAATAAGTCCCTAAATATATGCCATGCTTAGTATTGCTTAGATAATCATGGGCGCGAGAGCGCCCAAGCATCACTTTTAACCCTGAGAAAAATTGGTTGGGCAGTCATGGTGGGAATGACTGGTATATTTTGGCATGATTATTTTATGCTCCCAAAAATCCCAACTTGCTTAAATATCTGGGCGGATTGATTCGAGGGTATGAGTGTGGTGCAGTGGATGCACAAAGTGGGTTAGTGGTAGACCGCCCAGATACCACTAAGGACTGAATCTTGTCATGTCAACCTGTGTAAAACAGTACAACCACAAGTCTGTAAAGTACAACTTGGCTAAGTAGACTTATCGAAATCCCGGACTCATCTCACTGGTAGTGGATTGATGGGGTTATGCTATGGCAAGGGGGCCTGAAGGGACACCAGGTAGGGTGAAGTTTCTCAGTCGTACTAGCGCAGAGGGGAGGGGAGCCCGTACGCTAGTAGCAGTGAGAAACATCCCGTGCAATTAGATGGGACCCATCGCAAATGGGAGAAGCCCATATAGTGGGATGAGAGAAAGGACTAGATACTTTGAAAAGTCACTGTGATGGTCTGCTCAACCACACTTCTAAGGAATCGTGTGGGGCAATGAGCTGATTGTCTCTTGTGGTGAAAGTGTACAAACTCTGCAGAGTCAAAACTATTCGAATAGCCGTGCCCACGGTCAAGGGCTGACATGGGAACTTAACCAGATATAGTTCTATTTAAAAATGTTTTGTGGGTGGGAATGGAAAAGTGAAGGGCGAAGGACTGCCCTGGTTTGGAATTGTCCTGGGTGTCGTCCCAGTGGTAAGTTAAGCGGCTATAACGCTGAAGAAATTGCTATATGGTGCAGATGCCATGTAACGGTGGATGGAATCTGAATCGATATTAATAATGCATTTCCTTGTACATTATGATTTGTTCCAAAATTGCTAAGTCATAGGGCTTTTTAATTAATTGTATTCAAAAGCACTCTACGCAAAATAAAAATAGCCCGAGCCTCTCCTTTGTTAAGCTATGCATACTATTTATTTGCATTCTGTGTATTGGCTCGCGGAGCACGGGGTCGGAGTGCTCACGCTCGCTTTTGCGACAAAATTCAGAATCAGGAAATCAAATCACCGCGCCTCAGCAACAAGGTTGGACAAGCTGGCAGAGAAGATGGAGATGTCAAGGGCTAGGTCGCGAACCTCCAGTTGGCTGCCTGTGGGCATGTCCTGAAGGTCCCACCTGTGTGCTTCTTTCCGCTGCTGCAATTTACTGTTTTCGGCCTAATCGGCCCATGAGTAAGTCTACTATTAAATTTTACGCTTCCGCATGATATGTATTTTGATATTCATTACTGTAACTGTGAGCACTATCTACTGATCCAGGGAATAGTGCAGTAATCACAGAGGAATCTGGATGTTAATATCTGGGTCCCTACAGTAATCACAGAGGAATCTGGATGTTAATATCTGGGTCCCTACACAAATCATCACATAGCATCATATAATACATAAAATCATCAATTAACATAATTAATCCATACAATGCACCATGCAAAATAGATGCACATAAGCAACAACACCTATGCTGTATCCACACTCAACCAACTCAGCTCCAAACCTCCAAGGTCGGTCAAACCGCCAACCACAGGCCAGTTAGACCGCCCGCACCTCATCCAGTCAGACTGCCAACCAAAGGTCGGTCTGACCACCACCTCCTACAACCGGTCAAACCACTCCTGGCCGATCAGACCATGGCCCCAATGCCAGTCAAACCGTTGGCAACATAATACAACTGAAAAACTGTAGACTCTTAAAAACTAAATTCAAATTTCACAAATTCTCTGAACCAAAAATCAATTACTTATCACAACCATGGAGTGACCTCATGTGATCTCACATCACAGTTGCTGCCAAAACATTTGTTTTGAGAAAAGTATAGTATGTATGAAACTTTACAGGTATATAGTATAAGCCGAGTAGGAAGCAATTGAAACGAAACGACATATACATCTTGTGGTGCTTCACAGGTTAGATCGATTCCCGATTTTTTTATAGTTGAACACACCTGACACCAACAAACTCTCGGCTTGAGGCATAAGCTCGCGGTTTCTTTTCTTTTCTTTTGCTGGTCCATCATTTGGATTCAGCACACAACTTGCAGAATCTTACCTAATGCATCGCATGCTCCTCCATTTATTTATTATAAGCCAGCATTCTTGTCCAGTTTCACCGTATTGTTGCGTGCGCCACAGAAACCGGCCGCCTAAGTGCGCGGCCTGCATGCTGCTGTTTATTTGTTCTTTTTTTTCTAAAAAAAAAGATCTTCATGTCGTTATTGTTAATTGTTGCTTCACTATTTTTTTCCGATTCATATCTGCACAGAACATGCTGCATGGTGCGCTCTTTGCAGCAGTCCATGTGCGATGGATCAGGTAGATACTTAATTGTGCAATTATGTTGTGAAGTTTCCTAAATTAAGCGGGTCTGGGAAAGAACATATGCATTGGTTTGGTCTGAATTAGGTGTTCCGGCATTTTGGGTTACTTAATTTCCTATTCTAGTTCTACTTCAATATAGATTCCTTCAGGGCACGGAGGTTCCTCTCAGCTCAAGATTGTAATGCTCGTCACTAGAATCCAAAGAGTTGAACCACTCCCTCTATTTTTTACTTAACTTTCTAAAATTTATGCCATCAATTTTTTTTGAAGTTTAACCACCAATAAGTTTAAAACTATCTAAATTAGATATACGAAAATTATATCATTATATTTATCGTTAAAAATGCTTTCATAACATTATATTTTTATAAGTATATCTTAGTCTAAAGTTATAAAAAATAAAGGTCAAACTCATGTCTTAAAACCTAAAAGATAAAAAAAATTTAAGTAAAAAAAAGAACAGAGAGTACCTACCAGGCAACTCAAGGCCCCGTTTGTTGAAAAGTTTATACGAAGAAAACAGGGAAATAATCAAATCAAGAAGGTACCTGCTTCCACTCTATTGCCTATATATTTAAGTGTTGGTCCTGGGAGCATTGAGTTTTGACCAAATAACGTATGTTAGGAATCTTCCCATGGATTGGACCCCCTTTACCTTTTCTAGCTTCCCCCCAACAAAAACTGTACGATTTGATTATTTTGTACGAAAATGATAACTCAGTTCTATTTTTTGAAACATTATGGGTGTGTAAACAATAATTAACCAATTTGAAATAAGCAGCTGGTCACTAAAAATAAATACTACATCCTCAAACCATTAATGAAAAGTCCGACTCTTGATTACAATATTGGAATTTTGCATCGGCAATACGATGAGATGTTAACTAGAGCATATACTAGTGTGTGTGTCTATATATATATATATATGTGTATATATATATATATATATATATATATATATATGGGAGTGTGAAGAAATCACCTTGAATAGAATCATGTGATATCAAATCACTCTTGAGTTCCAGCATTGCTGAATCATATAAGGGGGTGTTTGGAACAAAGTATTTTTGAAGGAATTTGGTAGGAATTGAATCCTATGGAAACATTTCCTATGTGGCCCTTTGGAACAAAGAACAAAGGAATGAACTCCTAAGATTCTTATGAAATTCCTATGGAACAATTCTAAAGGAATTTTAGAGAAAAACAAATATGAGGTCTAATCTCATGGAATTTTTCCTTGCCTCAAGAAAGACAACCTCTCTCCAAATTCCTGTGTTTTTTTCCGGTGAAGCATCCAAAACGATCACTTAGAGCAATTCATATGTTTTATGATTTCGGTGTTGGAAACGGAGGGGGGACTCCTAGATTAATGTGGCCTCCAATTTGTCCTTCCATCGTCAAATAGTAGAACTTTTATGTGCATAGGAATCCAAGAAGTGGATCTTTAATTAATTAACACCCTAAATATCTTTGAGGCCTACTTGCAACTTTTGTATAGGTCTTGTCACTCTTTGTATAGGTCTTGTCACTCATGAAGCATAGTGCCATTGCCACTTGTTGCACTTCCAATGGTCCATCGATGGAAAAGCACCCGGCCAACCCAAAGAAGGAGCCCTACTCTTCCTGCCAATGAAATAACCGGCCACCTTGGATTGCATACCACACAAAAGATTCCGACACACGTTAGCACGAGACTGCCAAGGCACAGCACGATAAGCTACCCTCTCTGTTTCTTTTTATAAGGTGTATTTTGGTTAGACACGGGAATAAAGAGATTACAAAACCAAGAAAAAAACTAGAGGAAATGATCATGCTATCTATGACCCTGTTCTTTACGGCTTCTAAAAGCGGCTTTTGGCTTTTGTTACAGTACCTAACTTTCAAACATGGTATTTTCTTAAAACGGGGTCTACAAGTTAATTATAGTACACATTAAAAGACCAACATCTGTATCAATCAAAATCGCAAGCGAGTAACTCTCACTCCGTAATCTCTATCGCAAACAGCTAAAATTCAAAAATTTCAGCCAAAAGTCATACGCCGCAGCCATATCAAACAGGCCGGCCCATACCATAAATACATTGGGAATATGAAAGAGAATAGTTTCTGATAGGAAACACTTACAATTACATTAGGGAGAAGGTGTGAGAAATAAGAAAAATATCAATAAATTCGTATGTATGTCTTATATTTTTTTTAAATAGAAATGTGAAAAATATATGCTTTATATTTTGTAACGGAGTAGTACTAGGCTACTAGCTCATGGAGGTAGTAGAGATATTTGTACAAAAACAAACTTGAGTGGCGCAAGGTGTAGACGTCTAGTTCATCCTTCCTTCAGAGTTGAGCCGGGGTTGAGCCATTTTTTCTTTGTTTGATGCAAACAAAAAGGGTTGAGACATGAAGACAGAGAGAGAGAGGTGGGTTTCTTTTATGTTGCGGTATATAATTTTTGGTTTAAAATTTTAAATTCTGACTATTTATAAGAGATAGTACTAGTATGTGATTTTGATCGATATAGATAAATTTGATACAATATTTACTACAATCAACTTATAGATCTCACTTAAAAACACACCGTTTTAAAACTAATTTCTGTAATATAAATTAAAGGTCATAAACTATGTGGGAAAAAAAAACCCAGCAGGTCCTAGCCGGATGGATCACGTCAGAGCCGACACGTGCACTTGCCCGAACTCGCTCCTCCAATTGGCTGCTTCTGCATGCATCGGACGCCGCGCCCCGTTTGTCCTTACGTACGGCCAATATTTATCCATTCCTCCCGGGTTCCGTGCCATTACATTGCCACCTCGATCAAGAGAACACCAGTAGCGATGGTAATTAGCTGTACGTAGTTGGCGATTAGTAGCAGCACACGGCGAAGCTGTGCAACAGCGCAAGTCGCCAGGGCGAGCAACAAGGTAAAGTTGCGGCTCTTGTAGACTAGCATGCGCATGTGTGTACAGAGCGGTGCATGTGCGCATCGTTGAATTGGGAAATGGACACACGTTGTCTTCTCAAACTGGCCAAGCAGATACCCTCGATCTCCGATCCAATCCTACTTCTTTTATTTACTATGAAAAAAGTATAATTAATTTCGGTCTAATTTCCTACCCTTTTTCTTGTGCGAAAGTAAGTATAGATAAGGTGGTCATATATGGCCGGCATCTTAGGCAGAAAGCAAGAACTAACAGGGAGGGGCAGGGGATTAGCAAGCACTAACACACATCCTTTTTGGCCCAGCAAGAACAACTTTTGTTAAGAAAAATATATATAGATTGAGAGAGATGCTTCGTTTGACAAAGCTGGTCACTATATATCTAGTTTATGCATGTATCATGGATGCCAAGAAATTACGTTGCTCTCTAGCTTGTTGCAAGTGGACACATGACATGGACAAAAAAGAATTGAGAACACTGCATACTTTAGCTAGCTGTCTAATATTGATGGATACAGCGAGTCGTACGTAGTTCAATTTATGTCTTTTCCTACTCCTATTTGCTTTTGCAGGTACGGCGATAAAAGAAGCAAAAAAGTTAGTGAGACCTTGCATTTGAATAATCTTCTTTAATTAGTTAGCTTCCTAGCTAATCCTCTCCATATCTTGATCAAGAGAAGGAAAAGTGTGGTTTTATATGACAAGTAGAAGTGTATATCATATCCACGGCAGCTGTCGGCCAAATATGATCAAACCCACCTTTTTTTCACGCCAACCTGCACTCTGATCTTTTCATTAATTTCTCTATATATTAATCGCGCCAACAGGCGAACCACAGAGAAACAAAGCTATAGGCCTTGCTGACACAAAGAGAAAAGGAAAAGAAAAGAAAAGGAAGAGAAAAAGAGATGAGAGGGACACACAAAAAGAAGTGGTCATACATTTATAGTTGCACGCATACTAAATTGCTGCTAAGTATGATCACATTAGCACGGCTCTTGAATTGATAAGAGTTGGAGCTGCCTATCCGATATATGTTGATGGAGACCCACAGGGAAGTGCATGTTTGTATGTATGCTTGTTACTCCTCAATACGCCGATCGAGCTTGAGGAAGACACGCTATGCATCAGCTAATTAATTAGGAGATCGATTGTTTTGTTTTCCTCTCGACTCTAGCATATGTACGTACGTATATATTGGATAATTGATCTACTCCACAATTGCTTAATGTACTCACCAGCAGTCACATTTCATGCACCTGGACAGAAATCAAGTCTCCAGTGCACATATATAAGTGGCAGTTTTATTAGTCTTCTATTTATCGTGTTATACTATCACGGCAACATTGTTTAGTTATATATTAGTGTTAGCTAGGTTCGCCTCCGGGAGTCATGGTTAATATAGTATGTCCCAAGCAAATAATTGTTAATCAATTTAGCCCCAATGCGCCTGGAGTCAAGCTAGACTGAAACACACGATTTTGTCTACACTTAATTATCTAAGGCAGGCCCATTTATAGTACTATATTTCCACTGGGAAGAAACGAACAATAGTACTTGATGGCTACAGGCCTGAGATCGAGCTGAAAAAGTCAGGAGGCAACAAGTGCTCTCAGTTCCTCGGCCCTCGGAGCTCACAGAATATACCAATCAGATACGTACACGCATACAATAACGCAACAACACCCCATTGCAACTCTAAACTATACTCAAAATCAGGACTTGCAATAGTACACATCGCACTCAGAATTGGAGACGTTTACATCCACTAAATTTTGTAGCTTGCATTACGGATATTGATTAGTTGTTTAACTATCAAGCTTGCTAGCTAACTGTCTATGTGTAGCAATCCTAGCTAGCTAGCTGGATCTGCTAGTACTGACCTTCTGATTATATATGTAGATTAACCTCAAGCCGATGCTTCCTGTGCATGGACATATGGTATCTTAGCGGGCGGAAGGGGGAGTGGCGCGCTGCCCTGCCTCTCCGACGAGCAACGGTGCCGGGGGATCCCCTTCCCCCGCGCGCATCACGTGCACATGTGACCGTTCCTCCCGACGATTCCTATTAACTTTTTGCTTGTGGATTGTAGTTTTCGGCTGAAAATAAATAGTAATAGCTAAAAGAAATAATTTTTTTAAAAAGGGTATAAACGGTGCAAAAAGCAAGAGAGAGAAACGTACATGTGATAGGAGTAAGAGGAGTAGGATGCATGATGAACCGGTGACCCTCTATCTAATTCTCGGAGGGAGACGATAACAAGTGGAGTAGAGAAGCTACTTTAAAAAACCGAGTGTTTGTATTGACTTTTGAATTTTCTAAGTAGATATCAGAAGCAGAAATTAATACAAATATGTCCTAAAATTAAGGCCATGACCAGACTATCTATGCAAACCCAATCGGTCGAGATACCAAACGCCCAAGCCAAGAATGGATGAATTAGCTAGCTAGCTACCTAGAGGCGCGCGGACACGGCTGGAGACAATATTCATTACATGTAGCAAGATGGGAGATACAGATCACAGCGAGCGTGCGTGATGGACCGATGGATGTGTGTGAGATGGAGATAAGGTAGCTTGGTGTAGAGAGGGTCTGGAGGAACGCGCAGGGGTAGGAAGGGACCAAATTAAACGTACGTACAGGAGGAGGGAGCCCCAGCCTCGGTAGCTAGCTCTCGCCACATGCATGCCGGTGCTTAAAGAGTAATCTAGAGAGCCGGACACCACCACTTAATTAGGGCAGGCTATATCTAGCTGCACGGTCCGTGATCTCGCGCTCCAGGCAGGCAGGCACCACCGGCCGGACCGGACAACGCGGGTCAAGCGTAGATCAGCGCCAGTCGCGCGCGGAGACATTTCAACCCCCACGCCACGTTATTCTGAGCTTTTTAGCTTCCGTTCTTAGTATTAGCTTCTCCAAAACCCGAAATAACACGGATTTTTCAAACGGATTCTTTTCAAACGGTTTCCTGAGCTTATCAACACATATACGATCCACCTTAGTATCTTCACTGTTCGCCATTGTTTCGAAAAACACAGTAAAAAACCATCGGCTACAACCAAAAGCCATCGGCCGTAATAAAAAAACATAACCATCTGCTACTCGTCGTGTTAGCTTCCACAACCACGCAATTCTTTAGGGTTATAGCTAATATTTTTTGAATTCTGGTGTTCACAAGAGAGAGTGTGAAGAGAAAGACAGTTGCATATGATTTTGGTCAATATAACTAAAGTCGGTACAATATCTACTATAAGTAATTTATGAACTTTATTTTAAAAAATATACTATTTAAAAAATAGTCACTCTAATAAAGTATAAAGCATAAGCTAAAAGCGAAAACCTATTTGAACTCGTCGTACTAGTTTCCACAACCACGCATCATATACTTGTCAATGTCTTGTGCGTACGAGTGTAAGCACCACGGGTAAAGAAAAGTAGCCACTGCACTGTACCACCGAGCGAGAGCGAGTCGTCCATTATTCCCAAGTTGTCACACTACACCAATAAAACAACATATAAAAGACCAAAGCAAAGGCAGCGAGAAGAGCTCGAGCTATAGCCAAGAACACACGCACGCACGCGAGGTACAGAAAAAAAGGGGAGAGAGAGCTAGAGAAGGAGCGAGCGAGCAGTATGGCCGACCACCATAACCAGCTGGGCGGCAGCCCGGACCCGGACGCGAGGCTGCTGGGCGCCGGGGGTATGGCGGCGGCTGCTGCCAGGGAGGAGATCAAGGAGCAGGACCGGCTGCTGCCCATCGCCAACGTGGGCCGCATCATGAAGCAGATCCTTCCGCCCAACGCCAAGATCTCCAAGGAGGCCAAGGAGACCATGCAGGAGTGCGTCTCCGAGTTCATCAGCTTCGTCACCGGCGAGGCCTCCGACAAGTGCCACAAGGAGAAGCGCAAGACGGTCAACGGCGACGATGTCTGCTGGGCCTTCGGCGCCCTCGGCTTCGACGACTACGTCGACCCCATGCGCAGGTACCTCCACAAGTACCGCGAGCTCGAGGGCGACCGCGCCGCCGCCGCAGCCTCCACCCGTGGCGGCCCCGACCACCCCTCCACCTCTGGCGCCCGCGCCGGCACCAGTGGCACCGGTCATTTCATGTTCAATGCCATGGAGAGGAGCGATAACAACAGCTCGAGGCAATTTTAATCAGGCATGCGTCTCCTTTTGAAGAACTAGCCTTATGCTATCTTTAGAGAGGTGAGGAAGCTATATACACACATATATATAGCTGCGCTTCGTGGTAGTAGCAGTATTAGGAGTAGCAAGCTAGTACGTTGTAGCTAGAGTAGTAGTTTTGCTTCTGATCTGGGGTGTATTGGTGAGAAGGTGGGGATATCATGGTGGATGGTTGATGAGATGACGACGCAGAGATTAAAGACCAGGGAACAGGCTTGGACGAAGACGACGACAGCGACGCGACGGAGGTAGGAGAAGAAATTAATTGGAGTATGGGCATGATCGATTCGATCTGATTTGGTGCATGTCCAAATATTTGTGTAGCATTTCTTCGCAGTAAGACATAGTTCAAGCTCTGTGTTTCTCAAGTTCAGTAAGATTCTAGATTTGCAAATTGATGTCTTGGTTCCTGCTAGCTTAGGGATATGATTAGGTTAATTGGTACTCGTAGCAAGCTAGCTCATGCATATATGCTGAGGAAGTTTACCGAGTTTTGACTTTTGAGCAATTAGATGCTGGTTTCTAATTCCTAAGTGCATAATTTTTGCTCATGTGTTGTGTATCTTGTATCGTCTTCATTAATTACCTAGTGTGTTGTTAATTTGATCAAACTTAAAACTCGGAAAACGGTCGATGCTTAAGATTTGATTCTGATTTTACCTTGTTCTAATTGTAAAAATTCTATGCTCCACCAAAAATAAAACTACTCGGTTTTATAGATTTTGCAGTTAATGAAAGGATGAGCCCGGGGTGTTTGTATCAATCCATTAGAGGTTACAAGTATTTTATAGATATATTCACAATTTAATTTTGAAATGGGCATATGGAAGCACCCTATTGTTATCGACTTTCTGGTTTTTGCTTCATAAAGAAAATTGTCAGATTTTGGGTACTTACAATATGCCGGTATACTTATATTTTCATCGGTCGATCATACAGTCTTAAATGTTCATAGGCACAGAAATTGAAGTTTCTTAATTACTGACATAATAAATGGTATGTTCTATGAAGTGGTTGCAGAGAGTGACTGCACCCAATAATTTAGACAGATGAATCACGTACACTACACATAGTGCGTACATGACAAACACTGTATATATGTCCTTTGTATGTGCGGCATGTCGTGCATATGAAATATATGACCCACGCGTGCACTTCTCTGTTAAAACCTAAGGTTCATACTGGCTTTGAGTTTTGACTTTGATTTATGAATAATAACAGTTTATAGAAAGAGATACTTATGTGTAATTTTGGTTGATATAAATGAAGACACTACATTGTGTACTACAATCGACTAGTAAACCCCACCTCAAAATATACTCCGTTTGAAAGCTAAATACTGTAGAAAAACAGTTTTAGAAGCTAATATGAATATGCATAAAAATAAAAGTGACATTGTGTGACCACCTGTGTCATTACCTTCAGATAATGACACTGAGGATTATTACTCGATAAAAACAATGTTTTGTCGAATAATAAATCCATCAAAGTGTTGCAGCAAAACAATAATTACAGACGGTACAATAATAGTATAATAATATTGTCACGCAGGGCTAAAGTCTTTAACAAGGCTTAACAGTTCGCCTGAATATTACAGTACTACTAGAAACAAAAATGCTTTCAACTAGTAATGATACAAGTATCGAAGTTAATATATAAAGACCTGCTACTATATCCTAGGTTACGTACACGAGCTGCTAGTAGTCTACTAATTGTCCCCTCATATAGGGCCTCCACCTTGTACGCATTGTATTTAGGGTCCAGTCCATCCCAATTTGTGTTGCTGCCCTCTGTGTAAACGTTGTCCAAACCCAGTAGATCTCCAAACTAACTAGTCTCTAAACAAAGAGGATTAATAATAAGGGTGAGTATAAAAGTACTCTACAAGCATTACTAGCAAATATACATCTTTATGAACACTAATCAATATCTCAATGGATCCTATCTCATCTCAAACCATCTTGAAAATAAGTGTTTTTATGTTTGGAGAAGAATCCAGATTTTACTTTATAAGTCTACTAATCACTCGCGCATGACAAGATAGAACCACCAATCGGTTCTCGTAGCCTCCAGTCTAGGAGACAAGCATGAATTCATAGTTTATTTAGCACTGTGCAAGCTTGCGCCACTTTACCCATAGCTACTCTAACTTGAATTACGGTTGGTTCTTCACATTTACTTAGAAACGATGTCCAAGTTGGAGTACAGAATGTTTCTCTCTATTTTCGTATATTACACCTCCACCTGGCTAGGATATCCCTAACCGTTGGTCGGGCCGGACACACACTCACACAATACTTCATTGCACTAAATATAGGCGTCGGGCTTATCTTCTATGGCCCTGAGCCCAATTAAGGCCTCGTCCATGAAAGTCGCTAGGTATACTACATGCCTATGTAGAGAGTATAATAACGTGATAAAGTAACTCATTCTACCTATCTTAGACAGGACCATGGCCGATACGACAAGTATGACCCACTGCACGAGTGAAAACTGGTAAGTTCTTATATCATATTCATATGCAGAGGGTCCCAACCTGCCACATTATACCTTCTCAAAGGCACCCTCTGCTCACCAATACTTAGACTGTAGGTCAACTGCTCTATCAGTTGAGCATGCTAATTCACCCTTCATTACACCATATCGTTCATCTGATTTAAGTAAAAAGTCATTTTATGCTAATGGTAATATTATTTTAGTAGATAAATAAATGTTTTGTGAAGTTATTCTGACCAAAGTCATATTTATTTGGAAGTTGGTAGCAGCTCTCAAACCCAATTACGTTTTGATGAAGTTCCTTTTCCTGACTCAGGTCATTTCTTGCATTCAGTGCGCATGCTACGATTTAATTTACGAAACTTAAAATACGCTATGTCGATGTGACACAATAGCCAGCCTACAGTCAAATAGAACCAGTTGTTGTATTTATATTTAAATTTTATTTTGCACCCATTATTTGCTATTACTTTTACTGATGTGAGAATATGTTGGTTTGTCAATTCAATGTAGTTGATAATTAGTTGTCGCGTGTGTACGGCCTCAAGCCATTTTACCATTGATTCTATGCGGCACGGTGGAAGACAGGGGGTGGCGGCTAGAGTGGTTTTATGAGTAGTTGCCTGGCATCAAATGGCGTGTGGGAGACCTGGGATCACGCAGCACGAGGGAGACTTGGGATCGTGCGGTTTTATGGTCGGGTCATGTGGCTCTTGTTACGCCTGGAGCTTAGAATAACTTATTCTATGTTAACTTATTCTACGTTCAAGCGCATAGTAGCGCTACCATGTGTATGTATGTATATATATATATATATATATATATATATATATATATATATATATATATATATATATATATATATATATATATATATATATATGTGTGTGTGTGTGTGTGTGTGTATATACATATATATGTACATACATACATAGACACACATACATACATGTATGTATATACATGTATATATACATACATGTATGAGTGTGTGTATGAAGCCTCTTTTCTACTCCTGTGTGTAGTTACTCGCTATACCATATCTCACAAAGTAGGAAGTATCTTGCACAACAGAGGGTATGCGTACAACATATAAGATCATCTAGGTGGTATGTATACTTTTTATAATGTGGTATGTACAATTTTTTGAGCATACACCTTTTTACATGCGAATATAAAGGTACTAGCAAAATATGCCAAAAACTATGTACTTACTTGCAATTTTTTCATGTGGTTGGCATTTGAGTATCTTAGAATTAGTATATGAGTATACCTATGGTGATAAAGGAGTATGTTAAGTTTGTTTAGGTGATATATCATGGGTGAGAGTAACTACACCTAGGTGTAGAATGTATGTGTGTGTGTGTGTGTATATATATATATATTCATATATGTGTATATATACATATGCTCCTTTCTCAGCTGACCCAGTAGACCTCGGTCCATTTCCTTTCGCCTTATCTCCCTCCCTCCCTCTCTCGCTTAGCTATGCTCTCTCTCTCACTTCGTTGATGCCAACTCGCTAGCACCCCAGTTGATAAGTCATCGGCCTCCTAGCGAAACGCCACCGGTCTCTCGTGCTCTCCCCCTCCCACTCGCGTACATGTCACACCATCCTTTGAGGTCACCTGAGGAAGCTATCGCCTATGGCATTGCCGGTCTTGCCTGGCCACGGCCCCTAGTGTCACTGCCCCAATTTATCCTCTCTGCATTCATTTTTCTTTGATTTTGCTTCCAATTCTTGGATTTTTACTCTTTAACTTGCTTGTGATTTATGGGGATGGGTTCATGCTTGAGGTTGGCATGCCGTGTCGGGGCTTCCTCATGCATCGGGGTACAAGGTAGGGATCGTCGGGTGCGGGGGTGGCCGAGTGCGAGCATGGCTAGTGCTACCATGATCTCACTTGGGTATGTTCTACTCCCTCTAGTCCATTCATCCCTTACTCCAACTGTGAATCCTACTTGGTGGTACTGTGGTGAATGTGTATTGGGACTGCATGTTGTGGTCCTACAATGGTGATGAAAGTGATGGGGAATGGGGTGGGGTGCCTTGGTTGAGATCAATTTAGTACTGGCTTGTGTTCCCTTCCCCCTGAGTGCTCCCCTCGAGTGCGTGGCCACCTTCTTCTCCTCGGCTCCTCTTGGTACCGGCTCCTTCCCTGATCTAGTCTCAACTGGGTTCAAGTTCCCATCTTCTTGATCCCTTGCTTCAACTGGTTGGATTGGGGTTAAGTGTCGATGGAACTAAGGGGATGGCTTTGTATGTTCTTGCTCTGGTGAGCTGTGGGACTGGATGGCTATCTCACTCTCTTTTTCTTGGTGTCCTACTAGTCGTTATCCTTCTGCTTGTGCACGGTGCAGTTTGGGATGGTGAAAACTTATAGCTACCGGTGATATATTGTGTGTTCCAGTGAATTGTATTACTGTGCTTGGCTGGTTTTGGGGAAAATGTTATGTGCTTTACTCTTGGCTGGTTCAGGTTTGTATTATTTTGGATGATGAAACCCGATGGTTGCGAGAGGTGCCAACTGGCTCAGGACGGTCTAATATCTCTATGAGCTTAATTACCCTATGCTATTCTCCCCAGGGTTCTGATGGCACTATTTATTTTACCTAATTGATTTATTCCATTTTCCCCATTTTCAGTTATCATCTCTTCCTGCAAGTACTCGGTCCTGTGCTACTACGAATTGTGCTAATGCTATCAGTCTCAAAGAATCTTGTTACTTGTAATTGTATTGAGTGGTATTCATTTATATGTATAGGCATGGATGTGTAATCAGTTGTATGTATTTAGACTGTATAAAGTTAACAATTTGTGAGTTAGATTGTATTATTAAATGAAATGGCGCTTTTGAATGTATTTATTAATCTGGTGTTGTATATTTTAGCTTGGTCTGTTATGCATACAAAGGAAATGACTGTCTTGCAATTAATTTATTTCGTTGTTTAGTTAATTATATTTAATCTTTAAATTACTGGTTAAAGCTAACGAGAACTATGGAGCGTTTCAGATTGGATTATGTATCTATTATTAATACTGACTACTTTTAAGTTTGTCAGGTCTGCTACACGATGTTGTTAGAAAAAACCGATACTGCATTCTGAGGCTGCAGGGCCTTTTTTCTTTCGTTTTATGCTCATTTCATATTTCCTATAAATCAATAATGCGTAATTAATAGTTTTCCAAACGAACCGTCAAGCAGGAATTGACCTTTCAGAGGCGTTAGTTTGGCCCCCTCGCAGACAGTACAATAATAGCACTTTTTTTTGAAATTATTGAATTTGTGCTTCACAATGGTACCCATCAATGTACTATGTACTGTTCAAGACAAAGAAGTCAGCACTGAATCGTTTGTAGCGACTGTCCTATACTCCTAGATTATCTTTGTTGGTACATACGCCTAGAGTTAAACACAAATCAACAATGCATGGCAGCTTGTTTTCTCTTTGAGTGAGTACATACATTTCGGCGGCCACTACGGCCATGTGTGTACATACATATGGTAGCACTATTTTACACTCCGATCATAACAGAAGTTACACGACTGACCACACTCTATGCGTCCGACCAAGACACACCGTGCCTAAACGCCCCCATGTAACCGTCAGTAAAACCGCACAACTTCAGTCTTCCACTATCCCTTATCCATCGTATTCCACCACATCGCCCCTGCCCGTCGTTTTTTACTGTGCCGCACAACAGCGCCGCGCAGAATCATCGGTAAAATTGCATGAGGTTGTCCACCACGAAGGTGCGGGAACCCACTCCATCGAAAATAATCGGTCACCATCACTTGTGTCGTGGAGTTTTGCCACCGCCGCACATCCATCATCTCCTATGCTGACGCCATTGCCATGTTACTAAAAATAAAAAATAAAAATCACATTTACGACCAAATATAAACCAAGATACAGCTAGATGAATGCACAATTATTATACTGATTAATTTACTGGACGTGTTCTTAGAGTTTACCATCACACCTAGCTGTGGCATATAATGGGCATGTGATAGCGGCAGTAAAAATGGATACCATATTTACCACTAGATACATTTCAATTTACAGCCAGATGAAAAAATTGGAACCACTATGTAATGGCGATAATAAAAATGGATACCATATTTACGTCCAAATACATTTCAATTTACAGTCAGATAAAAAAAATAGAACCTCTGTGTGATGGTAGCAGTAAAATTGAAAACCATAATTATGACTACATGCATTCTATTTATTTCAATTTATAGCCAGATGAAACCGCTTATATTGTATTGATGAATTTATTGGACGCGGTGTTAGAGTTTACTACCTCACCTAGCTGTGGTGCATGCTGGCCATGTGATGACATTAGTAAAATTGAAAACAACAATTATGACTAGATGAAACCGTTTTTACTATATTGACGAATTTACTTAACGCGTCATTAGAGTTTACCAACACACCTGTTGTGACGCATGCTAGCCATATGACGGAGGAAGTAAAAAAGTCATACCACATTTACGCCCAGATACATACCAATTTACCATCGAGATGAAATGTGGAAGGGTGGGGGCAGGAGGGTCGTGGTTTCATGGCCCATAATTGGTGCGAGCGGGTGGGGACAGATGGGTCGGGCGTGCTCGATGGGGTGGACGGGCTTGGTTGGGGCAGGGTGGGAGGACTGGCTGAGTGTAGAATAAGTTATTTTACGCTAAGCTTTTTCCGTACTCCCGGGAGAACATACTCCTACTTTCAATATACCATTTAAATGAATGTACTATACTTATTTATCACTTTTAGTATACTTAAATACTAATTCTAAGATATTCTAATGCGATTTGATTGAAAATTTTTCACCGGAGTCATTTATTTTTGCTATACCTCTTTTCCATACATAAATGGAGCATATACACAAATTAAGCTAAAAAAGTGGACTTTGCTGAAATTTTTCATGGAATTCACTTTGGATGTCTTATAATCATTATTATAATATAATTAAAGAAATATATAGGCAAAATACCTTCTACTCCTGGGTATAATTACTCTCACCTCTGATATACCATCTAAACAAATTTGAAATACTCCTTTATCACTTTAGGTATACTTGTATACTTGTTATAAAATATTTCAATGTGAACTACACGAAAAATTCCAAGGGAATCTATAGTTTTTATCGTATTTTGCAAAAATCTTCATATACGCAAATAAAAAGGAGTATGTCTAAAAAAATATACATACCACCTAGATGATCTTATATACTTATATACTACACATACATATTATCTGTTATGCGAGATATTCTCTACGTTATGAGATACAACATAGGGAGTAACTACTCCCGGGAGTAGAAAAGAGGTATCCTACACACACACACACACACACAGGGGCGAAGCCAGGATTAATTGTCGCCGGGGTCGGGACAAACCCACAGACTGAGGCCCATCGTGGTGGGCTCAGCCGCTCAGGCTTTCTACATGTTGATGTGGATGGGGCGATGGGCATTGGGCTGGTTGGTTGCCGTCTGGAGCAACGGAGTGCTGGGCTGCCGGGGTCAGATAAAAATTTTACCGGTGTCCAAGCTGGCCAAAATTGCTGGGTATAAGAAGTTACCGAGAAATCATCGGTGTCGGCCGACCCCGACGCTTGAACGTGGCTTCGCCCCTGCACACACACATAATTACTATTCTGCGCGCAGGTGTAAAATGCATATCGGAAAGTTACTGCCAAACACATGTAGAATTACTGCCAGTTGTAATAGTACACAACTGACAGTAACTCTATATGTATTTGACAGTAACTTCACTCATATACGACAATAACTTTCTAGCGCGCAAGGGCAAAAAAAGCGCAACTGTGTGTGCGTGTAAAATAGATGATTTTATCTGTTCTTTCTGAGGTAGAATAAGTATTGCTGACCTAACTAGTGTTTTTTTTTAGACACGGATCTATCTCATTTTTTTTGGCAAATAGATACAGTGATCTGACGAGATGGAACTCATAATAATATCATATTTCTTCGACTCTCATATTTGTTTTAAATTTCTTTTGTTGAGTAAAATGTATATATACCACCAATTAAGCTTCTAGGTGGACCTACAATACACTAATTATATAACTATTTTGGTAGGCTAGAGCACACCCTAAATTATTAGCAATATGTTGAATGATCTGCAGCAATATTATACTTTGGTCCCATTGTCAAAGTTAGGAAACCTCTTTTCTACACCCGGGTGTAATTACACCCTATATCATATTTCGTAATGTAGGGAGTATCTCGCATAATGGAGGGTATGTACGTGTAGTATACGAGTATTTAAAACCATATATGTGGTATGAACAATTTTTCAGAGGTGATATGTATATTTTTTCGACATACTCCTTTTTATGCGCGTATATGAAGGTATTTACAAAATACGCTAAAAACTATGAACTCCTTTACAAGTTTTTTATGTGGTTCACATTGGAATATCTTATAATTAGTATACAAATATACCTAAAGTGATAAAGGAGTATTTCAAGTTTGTTTAGAGTGAGTTTGTGAAATTTATTTGAACAACACTTTTCTTACATATTGTATCGATTGAAAGTGAAGATAGAGAGAAAATTAACAACTTTACTGTCCAATGTTTTGTTGTTAACTAAAATGTAATTATCCATATAGTATATGTTTGACTTTCTTGCTAACCGTCCCAAGTATGTTGTGATTAAGTATCTATTTGGTCTAAGTTAGGCTACATCTAAATTATATGGAGTACTAGCTAGCTAGTAGCTGAATGATTTAAATTACTATGTCACTAAACTCCTCTGCTTGATTCTACTAGTAGCTATCTGATCTTGGACCTACATTTTTATGCTCAGGGAAAAATCGCGGAGAAAAAGTCTGTAAAAACTCGGGCTTCCCTTTTTCATGTGAAATCTTTGAGCAAAACAATTGTGAAATCTATCCTAGCTAGCTGGGTGGACCTTTGAGTAATAACTGCTGAAATGATCACGAATAATTGCTAAATTTATTCAGTTGTCCAACGCTTTATTAACGTTGTCTTGTCGCATTAACTTACAAAACTGTTTCAGGCCAGTCAAAAATACTGATACTGCTACTATTCCCATCTCCTCCAGAACAAGAGGCAGCCGGATCACATTAAGACAAAAACATCCCGTTGAGACAATGGCGCAATGTGCAGCATGCATAAGTGACATATGGTTTATCCAATTTGAGCGCAATATATATACTACTACTGCTGCATGATCGTAGAGTATACGTTGAAAGCCCCTTCATCGGAACGTGCATTTTACTTTATTATTATATTCGTGAAAAATGCAAGTAAATTAAACTATTCAAGGATGGTTCCATCCAATTGGGGGAGCATCCTGGGGAACATCAAGAACAGCGGCAGCAGCGGAGGCATCAAAAGATGAACTACCACTCCTAATTGGCTAGCTAATGCTGTAGCATTGCTTATCCCCTTTAGGTGTGGTTTGCTTGAGAAAGCTGCAAATTAGTAGCCTTTTATATGATCAAGTGGACTACTACGTACGGCCTCCATCGGACTTGTTAATCTCCTTTGTTCTTTGCAAGCTGCTAGAGTATGGTAGAGCTATTGCCACAGCTCTCCTCTCAACATTGATTCGGCCGGATCCACGGCCACGTGCCGCGGTGCTGGAAATCATCATCGTCGCCATGCGAGGGCCGCACGGCTTGTCGGCAGGTGTCGTCTGCCTAGGGCAGCCATCACCGGTATAAAGAACGGCAGCTCATTGGCCGTGGGTAGAAGCTTAGCTAGCTAGCAGAGTAGCAGTGCCAAAAAGTTATTCTTCTACAGTTGATCTACACATGCATGTGTTACAGTGTTAGCATCAACTTTCATATACATCTACAGTGCTATTTTCTGTCGGGTGTATCTAGGTATCACCTGAATGTTTTCTTCCTAACAATCATCTAGATTTAAGACTGTTGGATTAGAGATCTAACGGCTCCTTTTTTTTGGAGGGGTGAGATTTTTTTGAGGAGGGGGAGATTTTTTTTGGAGGGGGTGGGAGGGAGAATTTATAGCCGTTGGATCTCTAATCTAATGATCACAAATCTAGATGATAGTTAGGAAGAAAATATCTGGATGATGTTTATCAACACCCTTTTCTGTATCTCAGGGATAGTATACAGGTATAGCGGTATATAGCTTATTTGGCGTCGAGACGTGTAGATATGCTTTTATTGATTTGTTACTATTATTCTATTAATTAATGCTCCAGCACATACCTCCAAACGGCCGTCAGATGAAGATACGTACTGTACACCAATCGCAACTCTTATATCAGATGTATTGCCCGTCAGACAACAACATCTGCATATATTTGCAGCACGTCAAACTGAATCTATCATGGTCTTGTTTGACAAATTAATTTTGATATGAGATTTCAATTGTCTGGTTACAGAACGAACTATTGTGATCGATCGATCTAAACGATCTGCAAACGTAAACTATACTGGCTCTCTCTTACTACCATGATGTTAACATAGGCAGAAGTTCACAATGACACATGTTAAAAGTTGTATAAATTTTGGGCCTATACATGTGTGCATGCCTACCCCGTGTAATTGGCCAATCCTCAATTGACATACACGATCAAAAACTTGCAAGAATCCGTTCCGTAGCCATTTTGCTTAAAAGATCTACATGCACGCTGTACTTAATTTAGCTGAAAATGTTCAAAAAAAACACTTCTTTTCCAAACAAGTTTGATATTTATAATTGAATAGGTGAACAAATTCTGCGCCACACATTTTAAAAAAGAAAAAGAAAAAAAGAATCATTAACCCCCGTGGTGTGGTGCTAGCCCTACACCACAGCATAACATTAATTCTACACTTTTTTGAGTGGATCGAGAGAATTCAGTAAACAAGGTGAAAAACCTCAGCTCTCGATGTATAAATAGAGCTAGCCCTCTTTAGCAATGACAATATCAGCACTAAGAAGGTAGTTACATCCTTGCCACGGGACTACATAGCTCGTTGTAAGAAAGATCAGAGACAACATACCTTATCAATCCTAGAGATGAGTGAGAATTTCAATTTCTCCGGTCTTGGCCAATTGGGGCGCCTCCAACTCCAAAGCCTTCCTAGGGCATCAACCTCGAGCTCGAGAGATGCCGACGGGAGCGCGAATGGGCAAGACAACCTTCTGCCGATCGCCAACGTTGGGCGGATCATGAAAACCGGGCTCCCGCCGCAGGCCAAGATATCCAAGCACGCCAAGGAGACCATCCAGGAGTGCGCCACGGAGTTCATCGGCTTCGTCACCGGCGAGGCCTCCGAGCGGTGCCGCCGGGAGCGGCGCAAGACGGTTAACGGCGACGACATTTGCCACGCCATGCGAACCCTCGGCCTAGACCACTACGCCGACGCGATGCATAGGTACCTGCAGAGGTACCGCGAGAGCGAGGAGCTCGCGGCGTCGCTGAACAACGGCAGCAGGGCCATCCAGATCGATGTGAGGGCTGAACTCTCGATCTTTAGGGGCAGCAACGAGCAAAGCAAGAATTAACTGTGGAGGAGTGGGATGTTCTCGCACAAAGCTAGCTCTCTCGTCTGATGTTGAGATTGCAATAATCTCGACATAAGCACGTCATGTTTATATTTCTTGTGTTTGTTGCCTTCGTTGGTGATGTGAACTAGCTCTGTAGCTTGTGTATGCAAGAATGTGTTCGTGCGCAGGGGTGGACCCAACAAAGTTCATAGTTGTTCAGCTAAACACCTAATTTTTTTGACAAAATACCCTGTATTTAATAAGTATATTTTGCATATATATTGATAATTGGTTCAAATATTTCATATTTATACTCCTAATAAATTTCAACCTACTTTCACACCTCTTCCCAATTCGTCTAAAAAACTATAACCTAGCTAAAGATTCAAGAAGGTTGACTAGAGAGGAGGGGTGAATAGATAGTTTAAAATTCTTTTAGCTAAAACCTTGTTTTATGCAGAATTTAAATTCAACTTAGCAAACGGACTGCAGAGAGCATCAAGTATGGCTTAGCCAGATCACCTACAACTGGGGTCTAAGATGGAGCACGTGATGGTGGTCGGACCACCAGGGCTGGAAAGGCAGGCCATATATATCAACAACAGTACAAGTGCATTCCCATTTCTAGGTTCTAAATCCCATGCTCCCAATTCAACAAATTTTTATTAATTGCTTTGTAGTTTTTCTAAATTAGTTGAGATGTTGCCTCTACTACAAATAATTTATAATTTAATTTTTGCTACTATAGACCTGGACTTTTTTTATTAAATAATATTTTATATTAACTCTAAACACCCACCTCGAAAATCATGAGTCTTCCATTGTTCTTGTGTGAGTTCTACATCACACATTTATACCAAAGCTGTACCATCGTTTGTTGAGTACAATATAATGGTGTGATGCATGCCTTTCTTGCAAAAAAAAAATGCAATGGATGTGTACTTGAAAATATTTCAGTTTGTTTGGTGCCACTTATCTGTAAAAACCTTTTTATTCAGTTATAATTGATTTTATCCTTTCAAATTGCATGATGAAGCATACAATCTAAATTAGTTGAGATGTTGCCTCTACTACAAATAATTTATATTTTAATTTTTGCTACTATGGACCTAGATTTTTTATTAAATAATATTTTATATTAACTCTGAACACCCACCTCGAAAATCATGAGTCCGCCACTGTTCTTGTGTGAGTTCTACATCACACATTTATACCAAAGTTGTACCATCCTCATGGTTTGTTGAGTACAATATAATGATGTGATGCATGCCTTTCTTACTTGAAAATATTTCAGTTTGTTTAGTGCCCACTTATCTGTAAACACCTTTTTATTCAGTTATAATTGATTTTAGCCTCTCAAATTTCATGATGAAGCATACAATTTATGCCTAATACTTGTTGCAATCACTCTGCCTTTGCTGGCAACATATATAGTTTGCTTCAAATATCATGGATGGCTATTCTGGCTTATTTTCTAGAATTATTGCAGAGTTTGCTAGTGGAATAGTTTATTTTACTGTTGAGCCTTAGCATGACTCGGTATCCAAAAACCGCATGCGCCTGGAATGAATAGGATGTGCTATAAACTACAATACTGTGGCTACTTCACATTGGAATACATCTGAAATTATAGCCTTAATAGTATCACCATACCAGAAGACGTAATGCATTTTTTTACTGTAGACTCGTCCACTCGTGATATGTAATATTTGAATTTTATAAACTAACTACAAGTTTATATTTCACCATACCAGAAGATGTATACGGCCCCGCTCAAAACGGCTTAGGTTTTTGGCTTATTTTTCACTATTCAATAATTTTGTCTTTTTCTGGTTTTTTAGCTTTTTTGTCGGTTCGTTTTTCCCGTATTCGTTGTACTGTTCGTGATGGGCTAACCTGTTTTTTCCTATTTTTAAAATTTTTTAAAATTTAATTACGCCAAATAAGCCACCATCATCTACAATGCAATTTCAGTCAACTACAGTACTTTTCAGCCATAAGCCACTCAAAAAAGCCATTTTGAGCACCCGTGATGTTTTTACTGTAGACTCATCCCCTCGTGATATGTAAGATTTGAATTCAAGACGGTATTCTACTCATGAACTCTGACATTTGCAGTTATATTTCAATCTAGCCCAGCTTCCTTAAAACCAGTGTTGTTGTGTATACCTTACCATTGCCACAAAGAGGGAAAGGAGAAGGGAAAATCCCACTAGTTGGTAGTACGGTCGTCCTAGGCAGGTACTATGTTTCTGCTAAAACAATCTCGAATAGTTTACAAAGTATCAGTTGCATTGTCGAATGATTTTACACTGCAGAAACGTCAAATTTGCTCGCTTTCCGTGCCGAATGACAGCCATCTGGTGAAAGTTTTTGGGACTGGAAATGAGGGAATAAATAACACCAAAACAAGCAAGGATGGCCCATATGCTTCCAACTTTGCTGCATCATTTTGGGTAAACAAATCCAACACATTCTGAACAATTGCCTCTTTTGATAGCTCTCAGGTGTAGACAGAAGGTTTTTTGGTACATTGATCTATGATGGATTGTATTAAATTCAAGCGCCCCAATGGCGCAAGAAGAAAGTTGGATCGAAGAGCTCAAAAAGCACCGTAAGTTAGGGTTCACTTGCAATTCACAATAAAGTTTGTAGGGCCATTCCTTGAAGAAATGTTTTAGAGACATAGGGGACACCCGTATTAACTTTTGTCGGTAAATTTTGGCTGAAATAAATAGTATTAGTTGAAAGAAGTAACTTTAAAGAGTGCACAAACGGTCAAAAAAAAATAAGAGAAATACGTGCGCGTGACTGGAGCAAGAGTAGTAGGGTGCGTGATGTACCCGTGACCTCCTGTCTTATCCTTAGAGTGAGACGGGAGCGAGAGAAGTGGAGAAGTCGCTTTAAAAAGATAGATATTTATATTAACTTTTAATTCTTTTTAAACATAAAGCAATACAAATAAAGCCCTGGTAAGTCAGTTTTGGTATTTGAATATCAGTAGACCTTAAGCGCAAAGCCGTTTTGAGCTGTACATCATACATGGCTGATCTCTCTCTCTCTCTCTCTCTCTCTCTATATATATATATATATTATGCAGAAAGATGTTTTCTGAAATATAAGGGCATCTCCAACAGTATGAGCTAGTTACTAGCTCTAAGACAACTTCTCCAATAGTACTAACTTTAGCATATAGCTCATAACATAAATAGCCTCACGTGACACTCTCACATAATCTTGGAATGTGTGTATGAGACTAGCTCTTAATCAAGAGATAGCTTTTCTCTCTCTTCTATTAAAATATGAAATAATATGCTTAGAGCTAGCTCATAAGTCACTGTTGGAGATGCTCTAATGCTGTCCGACAACAAGTGTCAAGTTGCGAAGTGAGGTTTGGCGTGGAAGCGCACTACCCGGTAAAATCGTCTCGAGAGATGCAAAGAATGATGACATTCGCATGCAGCAAGGCGCCCTTTACCGACGGCGTTCGCTCATTGGCGCTTGTCGCGCAGAGCATACCATTATAAGAAGCACCGGTCTGATTGTGAAATTTGGTTTGAATACTGCCATATGCCATCGGTGTTTGGTGGTGTTTACACTTGCTGCGGCCGTTATTTTTTTTTTGCTATGACTAATAATTTTTAAGTTAAAATAAATAAAAATAACCGAAAAAATAATTTTAGAAAGAAAAGATGAGCAGTGAAGAAAGTGATAGAGAGATACATGCGTGAGACATGAGCGAGATGAGTGAAGTTTATGTTATGTTTGTGATCTCTACTTTATCCTCAGAGTGAAACAAAAACGAGATAAATAGAGAAGTAGTTTTAGAAAGCCGTCGAACATCAACATGCCCTTAGAGCAACTCCAGCAGGGCCCCTACTTGAGCCCTCAAACTTCATATTTGAGAGCCAGAGCAAAAAACTGAACTCCAGCATGGCCCCTACTTGGCTCTCAAAAATAGGAGGCCTCTCAAATGAGGTCTCCAAGCCCTCATTCCTAGGGGCCCCCTACTCCGGCTCTCATTTTTCAGCTTTCCTCGTTTTTTGTGGAACATTTGAGCTTTCAATTTAAATTCGGAACATATTTGAATTTAAATTTGAATATTCGTATTTGAATTCGTATTTGAATTCATATTTGAATTCGGAACAAATTTGAATTTAAATTTGAATGTTATGTGATGAACTTTGTGCTTTCAATTTAAATTCGGAACAAATTTGAATTTAAATTTGAATATTCGTATTTGAATTCGTATTTGAATTCGGAACAAATTTGAATTTAAATTTGAATGTTATGTGATGAACTTTGTGCTTTCAATTTAAATTCGGAACAAATTTGAATTTAAATTTGAATATTCGTATTTGAATTCATATTTGTGCTTTCAATTTAAATTCGGAATAAATTTGAATATTCGTATTTGAATTCATATTTGAATTCGGAACAAATTTGAATGTTATGTGATGAACTTTGTGCTTTCAATTTAAATTCGGAACAAATTTGAATTTAAATTTGAATATTCGTATTTGAATTCATATATTTAAATATTGTCCCTCATTGTGAAATCATAAATATTTTATTGTGTATTGTGCTTTTGTCCCATACATATGCATATAGTGTGTGAGGAAATAGAGGGAATTGAGAAGTAGGGGCCCTGTTTTGAGGGCTCCTGCTAGAGTGCAGCCCAGAAAACAGGGCCCTCAAAAGTAAGGGGAGCCCTCAAATGAAAAGTAGGGGCCCTGTTTTGAGGGCTACTGCTGGAGTTGCTCTTATGCCACTGCTATGTTGATAAGAAGACAACGCTCCATAGAACTCCTTATTGTATAAGGTTTTCCAACTCCATGTAACGCTGGAGATGACGTTGTACTTAAAGAGATTTTATATTGCTATGCCGCACCAATAATTTAATAGAATTATTTTTTGCAACTTTTGCATTTAAAAAACTTATTATACGCTACATGCTTGAAAATTGTATATTTGTACTAGCTCTGGTAGAGTCCGCAATACAAGGATTTATATATCGAGGTACTTAGATAAAGGGAAAATATTTCACAGAAGATAAAAACCTATAGAAGTTTTCCCAGTATAATATTATCTCTAATTCTCTACAGCTAAGAGAAAAGGGCCCTACTGACTAAACTTTCTAGCTCCACAGTGAATATTACCCTTGGAACACCAGTCCGGATGTAATTGACTACTACTACAGTTGCACTACTGCCTTATTGGTTACTTCGTTAGTAGGCTTGGTTCATTGTTCAAATCAGGGTGCAAATAAGGTGAATATTTCTATCTAACCGATTGACTAAAGATTTATGGGGCAAACATGGAAAAAGTAAATAGGTATCTGGCACTATCCGCTCTAACTCCAACTTCGAGGAAAAAAAATCCAGAATAGCATATGGGATAAGTGATATCCATTTGTATATATCTGTATGTCAAACAATATGAGAAGTCTATTGTGACTTCACTTAGAAACAAGATAACAGATAAGTGGATTACCACATCTAAATGGGTGATGAATATTGAGTGACCTTCATTCGACATTTCGATGATTAATCTTTTCGTGTAACCCTACCGTCAAATATCCTATGTAGGGGTGCAAAAGAAGTAGATAAATTCTATCCGACTGACTGTCCAAAGATTTATGAAATGAATAAAGAACGAAGAATACAAGATTCATGATATCTATTCGTATTCGTTTCGATTACACCCTAATTCTGATGCACAAGCTTTTCTTTTATTGGACTGAGTAATTTTTTCACCACTAGTCAGACTCGGTTTGACTCTCCTTTTTTTCGTTCTGAAGAGGGGGAGTGTGTGTGTAGCCCGGAAAGAATAGCCGGGTTGTCCCATGACCACACATGCGTATATTATATAAGTGCCGTGCGTTAAGCTAATTAACTTTCACAGGCTGGGCCTTGCCGGGCCATACCTATATTTGTGTTTTTTTTGCTATCTTTGTGATTAGATCAGTGGACTATGGCACTGTTTCCACAGATAGGCCGCATTCGAGGGAGCCCAACCATTACCGATTGGGCCGACCTAAGCTGCTTGGAAATAGACGGGTGAAGTGCCGAACAAATCACCAACTCGGCTCGGCACGTGACCAAGTAAGTTCATAACGTAATGCAATGCAGGTCATTTTGCATGGTCCATCCGGGGTGAAACGGTGAATGGATCGCTGCGTCGAACTCGTATTCGGAATTGGAATGTTGATCGTGAAGCCACGCCTCCTATTGGAAGCCATAGTAGGAGCCGATTATCTCTACTACTTAAAAAGAGTTAATGGTGGTGCTTCATCCCCTCCCAACTCTTTCTTGATAGTTCATCTACTATTTCACCACCATATAGTACGTTTGCTCCAATTTCTTCATAGGTCACCTTATTTTTCTTCTTCCCTCGGCCCAGTCTACTCCTCTTTCTAACCCTAGCCCTTCTCTCTCTCCCTCACTTCCCCTTGGCTCCCCTTCTTTCTACCAGCGATGGATAGCATTGCTGCCACCTAAAACCACACCGCCACCAAACCCTAGCGTCGTTGACCCAATCTCCTCGATTCGACAGCCTCCATTACCATTGGCGACCTCCTCGGGTTCCTCTACCGCTGCAGCCACATGCACCGAATCTTATGGCCTTAGATCTGACACGACATGGGAGATGGTGGTGCAGGGAGAGGAGAGCATCGGGGGAGGCGACGGCGAGAGCCCTAGGAAGGGGGTAGTCACGTTGCACACAGAGAAGAAGTCGGCTGTGTGGGATACACAATGGGGTGACCGTGGGCGACAGTGGCAGCATGGCAACCAGGGATGATGAGCGATGGCAGTGCAGCGACTGCGTGTGGCAGTGCTTCTTCCTCTTGTCCGACTGCTTCTTCCTCACAGGAGATTGGATCCGACGGCAGCCACCTCCTCGTCGACGATGCCTTGTCCTCTTGTACTATCGGTGACTCCAGATATGGGCTTGGCGGCCCCAGATCTGGGCACAGCATGCCTAGATACGCTGGTGCACGCCTCCTCGCCGAAGGAGCTCGTTGTCAGCGCGGAAGGTACCACGGGGACAAGGTCGAGGACACCTTTCCCGTCGACCCCGCAGCGCTACAGAGGGATGACGCCTGCCGCGGCGCCATCCGCCGGATGCTGATGGAGTTGCCGCAGCTCAGGGTGCTCGATCTCACCGAGCGCGAGTGGGACGCCATCGTGCCCCAGGACGTCGTGCCCGTGATCGTTGGCGCGGCGCGCGGCGACGACGGCGCCCTCGATGGCAGCGACACCTTCTTTTTCGCGATGGATGTGCACCGGCGAGTCATACACTGCGAGCCGAAGGCGCTTATGATGGTGTGCAAGGAGAAGGCGGCGGGGGGTGAGCTGAGCGGCGAGATGGCCGAGTGCGACATCTGCTTCGGTGACCTGGGGAAACGATCCGCCGTGGAACTGCCGGGCTGCGCGTACGCTTTCCACCGCCGGTGCAGTTCCAAGTGGTTTTACAAGGCGCCGACGTGCCCAATGTGCCGGGGTGACGTGAGAGTGAGAGTCTGAGACGGAATGCTCTGCTAGAATCTCTTGCCTTATTTAGTGGGCCGCCTAAAGAGTGCGAGCGTTAATTCCATCTTCGACTAGTTTTTTGCAGGAAAAGGTTGTAGCCCGGCTTGCACTCAGCTTTTTTTACAGAGCTTGTAGCCCGGCTTGTACTCAGCTTTTTTTTTTAAAAAACAAAGAGCTTGTACTCAGCTTATTTATGTTTTTACTGACGCCGCTGATGAATGCATTGAGATAACAAAATACAAGTTGTCAAAATAGCTACGTGGGTTTATTTTCTACTGGATTGGTTTTGATCCTAGAACAGCAATCACACCTCATCATGCAAACAGCCTCGTAGCCGCCTGATCGCAACGGAATGGCTCAGGTAGCCGGAGGCTGGTTGGCACTCCATCACTTAAATGTTTTTTATTTTTTTGAGACGCCGGTCACCGAAGCCGGCCACCGAAGGAAATATATAAGATGGCACCTATTCGTGCCAAAACACACAGCACCTGGTTCTATTTTAAAAAGAAATAAAACCGTCACCGGCCCGATCGGGCTGTTTTGCGATATAAAGGATCATGTGAGAGGTTTAGAATAATATCGTAATGAACTATTGTAAGTTTTGTAGAGTGGTGAAGCGTTTTTGTAAAGATTGTATTTCAGTTAGACTGTTTTCTGGAAGTATTAGGAAAATCGAAAGTACCACAGGTATAAGAGCGGTAATACCGCAAGGCAGAAGTACCGACGTTGTGAGCAGAATTACGTTTTTTTTCCTAAAGAGATCCAGTGTAAGATGCGAAGGTGCAGAAGTACTGCTTTGGAGAGCAGTAGTACCAGCGTTTATGGAGCGGTACTATCGATCTTCTCAGTGAAACAGAGTTTTGGGATTTAAGTCATGGTTTATGTTTGAGTGTGATCATGGTTTTGGATGTTGTTGTGTGTGCGCACATGGGTTTATTGTTTGATCCTAGGTTTAGGATCAATGGTTTGGTTGCATACATTTTGTATGGTAATGACTTTGTGTATTGTACGGTGCTACGTGACAGTTTGCTTATTTGTATTGGTTGTACAACTTCGGAGCTAGGTTATGGTGAGATGTAGGAGGACCGGGACTAGACATAGGGTGGTGCTGAGCTCTAGAACAGTCAGGGAGACGCTGAAGATAACCGAGGCTTGCGGGGTGGTTGCAAGCCGGGACGACGAGGAACCAGAGCGGGAGCTACCGGTGGTGGACATGATAGGCAACGACAAGGTGGACTGGGACTAGGCTTAGGGAGGAGTCGAGGTCCAAATAGTCAAGGAAGCTGGCTGCCATCATGTGCGAGAAGAGGCATGTGGTGCGCCAAGTGACTTGGGTCGTTTGTAGACGACGACGGTAAGGTGAGATCCGGATGTGTGAGAGGCTTGGCGGTAAGTCACTGGGGCCACATGAAACATGGCGAAGCATGGGCGATGCTTCGTGCAAAAGAAGCGGAAAGCTTTGTCAAAGGCGGTAGAGAGATATTTTGGTAAATTACCTAATACCAGAAAAGTGGCGGTGTGTGTGAAATCGTGGCATTGACCTAAGTGGTTTAGGCCTTGTATGTGCTGAAAATATGAAGTGTATCAAGTGTTGATCTACTAATGAGTTAATGGTTGTTAGCCGCTCTAAGAAGCGTGCGTGTGAGAGTAAAACCCAGTGTTAGATGGGGTTAATGGGTTATCCCAGATTTGGCCTAATGGGTAGATCTATTAGGTTTTGGTTCTGGTTGTGAGGCTATATAAGGAGAGGAGAGGCAAGGGCTACGGTTTGAGGTTGTTAGCTAAGCCTTTGGTGGCTAGCTCTTTCTCCCTCCCATGGGAGACAGATTAGAGAGTGTGTGTGCTCTAGGCTTAGAGTTCTGTCCTCCTGAGTGAAGTGGCTGCAAAACCAATCATCTCAAGTAAGCAATACATCAATCTTTTTGCACCTTCTTGAATTCATCTTGTTGATTGAGTTGCTCTTGAATTAATCTCTCTTCTGCCCTTCTCTTGATCTTGCTGCGCCAAGGACATGAATGAGATGGAGATAATCTCTTGAGATCGATCTCCAATCATTTAGGCACTTCAATAGCAAGATTTTCAAGAAACCCTGTTATTACTCGTTCTTGGCCTAATCGGGTGATCTCTTGATCTGAGGGTTTTTAGTTTGGTTTCTGTGTATTTTCCTTCAATTGCAAAAAGGTAGAAACTTTGGCAATTATTCTATCAATCGTTGAGTGGAATAAGTTCCTGTGACCTTAGACAATTCGTGTTTGAAGTTTCATGGCTTTTAGTTTAGTCGATCAATAGTTATGTGAATTGGGATCTTGTGGTCAGGCTGAAACCCCTGTTCATCTGGGAGAAACGGTAGTACCATAGACTGTGTAGCGGTAGTACCGCAACTCTTGTTCTCTGACCACTTTGGTTTTCGACCATTCACTGGTCGTGTTTCGACTTGGTTTGATCATTTTGGTTTTGATCGCTTATAGGTTGACCACTCACTGGTAGTTGTTCACACCGGCCGGATTTCAACCTGCTTCAAACACTCAGGTTTGCACTCCGATCTTGGACCGTGTTGGTTTTCGACCATTCCTTGGTCTTTGACCACGTTAGCTTTTCGACCACACACTGGTCTTTGACCACATATGTTTCGACCACATTGGTCTTCGACCGTGCTAGTATTCAACCACTCGTTGGTCTTCGACCACGCTGGTTTTCGATCACTCATTGGTCTTCGACCACGTTGTTTTTTTGACCATACACTGGTCTTTGACCATGTAGGTTTCGATCACATCGGTCTTCGGCCGCGTTAGTTTTCGATCACTCATTGGTCCTCGACCACGCTGGTTTTTCAACCGCTCACTAGTCATCGATCACGTTGGCTTTCGACCATGTTGTTTTCGACTACGTTGGTTTTTAGCCACGTTGGTTTTGACCACATTGGTTTTCGACCATGTTGGTTTCCGACCACTCTCTGGCCGTTGACCACTCGAGTCGAATTCTAATCACGGTGGCTCTCGACCAAGTTGGCTTTCAACCACATTGATTTTTGACCATTCTCTGGTCGTTGACCACTCGAGTCGAATTCCGACCACGTTGGTTTTTACCACTCAGTGGTCGACGATCATTCAAGTTGTATCCGATCACTTTGTCTTCCGACCGGTCGTGGTAGTGCCACAGGATCAACAGCGGTAGTACTGCACCTGTTGTTTTTTCATAGTAGTTCAGCTCCGTGTTTCTCTAGATTTTGAGTTGGGTTTTTATCCGAATCTTCATAACTTTGTAGCTATCGGAATAAAGGATAAGTGAATACTTGAAGGAAAAATTTTAAGGCACTATTCACCCTATTTTGTTGCCATCTTCAATCCTACACGATAACTCTCTCTTCTCCTAAATCCATCCTTTCCCAAAATTGCTTTTCACCCAATTGAAATGGGAAACGGGGGATGGAAGATATAGTTTGGGAACGGGAGAAATGCATTGAAGAGAAATAAGTCCATTTTACACTCCTAAACTTTGTAAAAAGTTTCCTTAACACCCTCAGGTTCAAAGCCGGATATTTAACCCCAAACTTCTAAAACCGAGTCAATTTACATGCTAAGTTTATTTTAGATGGTGGTCTTGCTAACGGGGATCTAATTCAGGGTGGTTTTTACTATGTTGATAGCCATGTCAGCCGTTTTTGCTAAAGGGGATCCAAATGAGAGAAGAGAGCAGGACAAGAAAAGAAATAGAATGTACGGAGAGAAGTAAGAAAGATCCACGCCATCCTGCTATGGACAACGTTTTGATTGCTACTCCATCCAAGCCACGGTACGTTTGAGGGGCAGAGATGACCGGTATGCACACACACATCCAAAATTAGAAAGAAAAAAAATTGAGTGTATAAGCATCATCTGGATATTTTCTTTCTACTTATTATCTAAATTTGTGACCTTTGGATTAGAGATCAAGGGGCCTCTTGTTTTTAAAGAGAGGAGATTTTTTTCAAGGAGGAGGGGTAGAATTCAAGAGAAGTGGGGAGAATTCATGGCCATTAGATTTCTAATTCAATGATCTTAATCTGGATGATAATTATGAAGAAAACATCCGGATGACGTTTAACAAAACCCAAAAAAATTCTAGGGATCAATTCTTAAAATAAGTGCATTTGGACCATATTTGTAGTATCCATCTCGAAACCTAGCCCACAGCGCACCCCGCACATCCCACTTCAGCAGGCACCAGCCCAGCCTCCTCCGCAATTTCCCATCCCCAACACTAATCCTCTCCTCCCAAACCCCAATTCCTCGACTCACCCTATCGGTTGGCCGGCGCAGCGCGGCGCGGCGCGGCATGGAGGATTGGAGGGGACGAGAGGACCAAGCGGCGCCGTGTGGAAGCAGCATGCAGCACAGCAGCCAACAGCCACAGTAAATCCTTTATTTCTCGATTTAGATTTGGGAATTTGGAATTTGTGCAATGTTGTGATTGGATATTTGAAAATTTTTTGTGATCTGCGAAAACGTAGAGCAACCAAATTGACAGTGTTCCTGTGATTGTACAAGACTTTGAAATTACGTGTGTGAAGTGTGCACCCGTGTTAAAAGTTTTCTAGCTCCTCGTTTACAAAGAGATGACTTGAATACGTCCAGACATAGATAACCTTTTTGTTTCAAGGGACAAGGAAACACGTAAACGATGGTTTTCCTTTCAAACAAATTAGGAAGTGTGCTGGTGATGAACACTTGCCGGAGCCACGTGGAAGCTGACCTCACAGCACTTTTTTCAATTACATCTCCAATAGTGGCTTAATGAGCTAGCTCTAAGCATATTATTTCATATTTTAATAGAAGAGAGAAAAGCTATCTCTTGATCAAGAGTTAATCTCATACACACATCCCAAGATTATGTGAGAGTGTCATGTGAGGGCTATTTATGTTATGAGCTATGTGCTGAAAGTTAGTACTATTGGAGAAGTTGTCTTAGAGCAAGTTTAATAAGGCTGACTGTGCTAGCTATAAGGGAATCCATGTCAGCATAGTTCTATGTGGAGGGGAGAGAAAAGGAGAGAGAGAGAGCCAAGCCGACTCCCATGCAAGAGTCAGGCTATAGCACAGGAAAAGAGGCATTATTCATGCATGTACCTATAGAACTAATTGCTATACCCATGCATGTATTAAATTATCAATACCTATGTATGTATTAAATGATTGAGAGCTCTTGTGGAGACAACTTATAGCCAGCTTATTGTATGAGTTGACTGCATCATTATCTTTTGATGACATGGAAATGTATTAGAGGTAGCAGCTATCTGTACTATTAAACTTGCTCTTAGAGCTAGTAACTAGCTCATACTGTTGGAGATGCTCTAATGTAAGGGCATCTCCAATGGTTCTAGCTAGCAACTAACTAGAAGACTTCCACATCATTTATATAGTACCCACTAAAAGCTAGCATTCTAAAGAACTATCTATAAGGATAGTTATTTGATGCTTACATGCACACACAGAAAAGGACTATCATTTATAGAGGTTGCCTCGTTTTGCGTTATAGACTAGTGCTTAAGGAAGAACTGGCTCGGGTTTTTTTTGCATACTCACTTTCCTCCACATAAGATATATGCTGATATGTACATACATATAGCTAGCTGATTCAGACCATTAGAGATGCCGTAAGTGAGAATTAGTGGACAAGTCCATGAAAACATGCTGAAAACAATGGGTAAAGTGCCAAAAAGGTCCAGGCAGGCCGGCTCAGACCATAATTAAACAACTCGTAATGTAATGCAGGTCGTGCTTCCCATCTCGTTCGGTGCTCTCGGATTTCGTTTTGGAATCGGGCGAGATCATGATTTCGAAAAAGTTGAAGCAAGATTAATCTATCTTGTTAGATCATGATTTCAAAAAAGTTGAAGCAAGTAATTAATTGAGCAAGTACAAGATAAGTCGTGTCCTTTGATCATGTTAAACCTAGTTTACAAATCTATTGTTTATTACTTTATTTTAAATTATCATACATCGCTATTTTATTACAAATCTTTGTACCTAATAGCTATTGTCCAATTTGATTAATCCCACCTTGATAAATTTGAATGCCATGATTTCATTGTCAACTTAGAATAAGTAATTATTTAGTGATGAAATACTAGTTGTCACATAGGTTGTATATTTAATTTGCTTAGCCATACTAGTAATACATTGGGATCATCATCACATGTTGATTAATTAATTAATTAATTTTGATTTAATGAGATATTGAACCGTGGTGGTCAACCACAATTATAAAAATTTGAGTACCGTGCCATGGGTAATGTCATTGGTGTTGGTTATACAAAATGATTTTTATTTGGGCGAATAATCATGCAGTAAAAGAGGTGCAATTCGCATATTGGGATGTGGATATCTCGCTTGGGTAATATTTAAAGACTTAATTTTGTGCGCTATTGATCTGAGGCTTATCGTACAAACCACATGTCTAGTATGGGATAGACCTAACTGACTAATTTGTGATATTTCAATCTCGATTCCGTCGTTGTGATGAACATAGATGCTGATTTTCATGAGGCGCAAGAGGCGGCTAGGATGGCGAAACTTTAGCGGGGCAGAATTGAGTTGAGATGGAGCATTATAAAAACCTTATCATGAATTCTTTGCTGCACACCAAAGGAAGTGTGTTAATCTAGTGGCAATATGAGATGATCATGTTCTGTGGGTAAAGTTGTGCAACCTCTGCAGAGTATAAAACTATTCGAATATCCATGTCATTGATTATGGATAATGATCGGTGATTTCACATGAGAGGTACAATTTTTCATAAATACTTGGTTGGATTAAGTTAGAAAGTGAATGGTTAGTTCAATGGTGGCTCATTACGTAAACGGTTATTTCATAGGTGGTTTATTGAAGTGAATGGTTAGTTCACTTGTGATTATACTCAATTCCTTTGTTTATTTACTTATTAATAATTTTCAAAGTTCACTTTTAATCTATTATTATATTTACTTCAAATTACTGCTTTCTGCAAAATAATTACCCCACCATCATTTGGTAAGACTTCAAATTACTGCTTTCTGCGAAATAATTGCCCCGCCATCATTTGGTAAGATTTACATACTATATTTCATCTTTGTTATAAACGACTTACTGAGTACTCTACGTACTCACGGCTATATCCATATTTACTCAGTTGCTGAAAAAGAGTCATATTAGACAGAGGAATTTGAAGGAGGTTTCTTCGACGACTTCGTGGATTAGGACTTCGCTCGCTAGTCAATTGCCTGTGGGCATGTCGAATGGCTACTACTTTTATTTCTGTTTTTCGCTGTAAGTTTCTTAAGCCTTTCAGGCTAATATCTGTAAACTTGACCATAAGATCGTAACTCTGATAATTAATGATATTTGAGTCTTTTCTTAGTAAGTCGTGATGTGGTTGATATTTCATCTATATTTATATTATATGCACTAACGTGATTCTAGACTAGTGTTGAATATATAGGAGAGTCTTGATTTACTTATTCAGGTCTCGACAAAAGTGCTGCGCATGTTAACTGTTAAGAAATTGCACTGTTTTGTAAGCCCAATAAGAGCAACTCCAGCAGTACTACTCAAAACAGGGCCCCTACTTTTCATTTGAGGGCTCCCCCTACTTTTGAGGGCCCTGTTTTTTTGTATCTACTCCAACAGCACCCCTCAAATTTCAGCCCTCAAATCCATTCCACTACAACTGACACATGGAACCCACTCCTCATTCTCTCCCTCCTCGTCCGCCTCCTCACTTCCTCCGACGACGGCGAGGCCGAGGAGGACGGTGGCGGCGCGGGGCGCGGTGGCGGCGCGGGAGGAATCGCCGGGGAGCGGTGGCGGCGCGGGAGGAAAGAGGCGGGCGGCGCGCTCGGGAGGGAGGCAGGCGGAGGAGAGCGGGGAGGCGGGCGGCCGGGAGGCGCTCGGGCGACGGCGCGGCCAGATCCGGGCGGGGCGAGGCCGGCACGGATCCAGGCGGGGGAGGCAGCGTCCCGGGGCGGAGATGGCCAGATCTGGCGGGGAGGCGGCGTCCCGGGGCGGAGACGACCGGATCCAGGCGGGGGAGGCGGCGTCCCGGGGCGGAGACGACCGGATCCAGGCGGGGGAGGTGGCGTCCCGGGGCGGAGACGACCGGATCTAGGCGGGGAGGCGGCGTCCCGGGGCGGAGACGACCGGATCCAGGCGGGGGAGGCGGCGTCCCGGGGCGGAGACGACCGGATCCAGGCGGGAGAGGGGGCGTCCCGGGGCGGAGACGACCGGATCCAGGCGGGAGAGGGGCGTCCCGGGGCGGAGACGACCGGATCCAGGCGGGGGAGGTGGCATCCCGGGGCGGAGACGACCGGATCTAGGCGGGGGAGGCGGCGTCCCGGGGCGGAGACGACCGGATCCAGGCGGGGCGAGGCCAGAGGCGGGCGGCGCGCTCGGGAGGGAGGCGGGCGGCGCACTCCGGCGGGAGGCGGGCGGCGCGCTCGGGAGGGAGGCGGGCGGAGGAGAGCGGGGAGGCGGGCGGCGCGCTCGGGAGGGAGGCGGGCGGGGATGGAGGCGCGCGGGGAGGGAGGCGGGCGACGCGCTCGGGAGGGAGGCGGGCGGGGAAAGGGGCGCGCGGGGAGGACGTCTGGAGCTCGCTCGGGAAGGGAAAGAGGCGGGAGGGGAAAACTGACTCAACAGAATTTTGAGGGCTTGGCCTAGAGCCCCCAGGAATGAGGGGTGGGAGGGGGATTTGAGGGGCTCCTCAAATTTGAGGGCTCTAGTAGGGGCCCTGTTGGAGTTGCATTTTTGCCTCAAGCCCTCAAATATGAGGGTTGAGGGCTCAAGTAGGGGCCCTGCTGGAGTTGCTCTAAGGGCTGCCAACAGTAGTGTAGCACTGGCACCTTATCTATTTGTCTGATGACGACGGTTTGATTTCTATACCACCATACATTAAGTGGATTTATGTTGGATTTTTCAATATGATTTTTCATTATTTGGGTGGCTGAAGCAAGATCCACGAGAGTTTCTAGTCAATGACAGGAAGATTTCGATGTCACTTGTTGCGCCCCAACCAACACGGCCGCTGCCGCCCGCATGAAAGAAAGGTTCGGTGGCAGCTTCAATCCCATCCCTGCGCGGTTCAGGCAGGCCTTCTCGGGGCGGTGCCTGTGCGTGGCCGAGCTCTCCCCGGCGCGGCGAGGTTGCTTGCCTCCGATTACCATTTGTCACGGCCCGAGCTGGCACACACTGCTCAGATGGGCAGCCCCTCCCGCGCGGGCGGCCGCGGCCGCCGCGCGACAGCAAATTTGGACGCCGTCCGCCTGCCGTGCCCTCTCACGCCTTCTCGGCCGCCCGTGTCTCCGTTCCGCAACGCGACGACGTGCCCAAGACGCACGTGAACGCGAATTATCTCGGCGCCGTCAACCCACACAGTTTCCCAGGTCTCGAGCGCCACGTCCTGTGGGCCCAGCCCCTGGCCGATACCCCTCCGTTCTAAAATATAGTAAGATGTATAGTTTTTGCAGTTTTGTTTTAAAATGTAGGACGTGTGTACGAATTTATTGATATTTTTCTTTATCTGTCTTTATTTATCACACTTTTCCTCTCATGCATATACATGTGTTTCCTCTCACAAGCTATTCTCTCTCATATTCCCAATGTATTTATAGCATGGTCATTTCCTCTAATCTGAAACAAAACCAAAATTCAGAAAGTTTCAAAAATTGATTTTGAGCTCAATTTTCGTTTTTGATTTGTTCTCCCAAATCCTCACCCTAATCTTCACCAATCCTAACATCCAGCTGCCTCTAATCCCTGCCATTGCCACCGGATTGGGGAGAGCAAGTGCATACACAGTACTTGTCTGAAAAAGCCACTGTCTCCCCAAATCCCGCTGCCGCTCACGCCATTGTCGTGACCTCCCTGCCAGCGCCTCTCCCGCCAACCCCGCTCGGTGGAACGGCCACCCCGCCCCCGTGGCACGCCACGCCAGCCCGCTGCAGCGCCGTGCTCCAGCTTTTGCCGCCGCCGTGCTCCCCGCTTTGCCACCGCCCAAACTCCCCTGATCGCGCCACCGCATTCCCGCGCCGCTTGATTCCGCCACCTCCCCGAGTGGACAAGCCCCCTTTACACCTCCCCTCTGCCGCCCTGACGCCCCCAACCTAATCCCCAAGCCGTGGCAACGCCGCCAGTCGACACGCGCTACCGCCGCCAGGGATAAGCTCCGGGCCGAACCGCCTTCAAGCCGCTATTTAAGTGGCCGAGCGTTCCCAAGCCGCGGACACCACCCTCCACCACCCGCCCGACGCCCCCAAAGCGTCCCCATCCACCTCCATTGCCGGTAATTCCAAGAAATCCCCAAACTCAAGCCCTAGAGCAATGTCCCAACTCCGGCCCTCCATTCTCCAATTCAACCCGCCTATAGCATCCCCGGTACCCTAGAAGCATGCCCCAACCGCCGCCCTAGCTCCCCACTCACCCATCTTCCCCGGCACCGTGAGCACCCCACCGCCGCATCCACCCCACCGTGGCTAGCTTTGCACGGCCCTCCCCGGCCCAAATCAACTTGCCCACTAGCTTCCCCTACTCCCTCTAATGCTCAAACGCCAAAAACCCAGCCCTCAAAACCCTAGAAATCCTCTTTGGCCGTTAAAATCCATACCGAGTTCACCGGCTCACCGCCGGCGAACGCCGCCTCCGCCGGCCCGGCCACCGCCAAAAATGGGGTCCCCATACCATCCCGAGTCCGTCCATGCCCTCCTCCACCGTCGCAGCTCACCCTACCGCCGCCGCCAACCACCGCCTCTTTCCTCTGTTCGGCTGCGCGCGGGTAGTCGGGAGGTTGAAGACGACCGTACCGCCCGCACCCGACTGTGCCAGCTGATCGCACCAGACCGCGTCGCCCCGCGCCCAATGCGCCCGAGCCCGACCGCGCCCGCCCGAGCCAGCCGCGTCGCCCGCACCCGTTCGGCCGAGTCCGAACCGCCCGACCGAGCCGCTTTTGCTCGGTTGAGTCCAGCCAACTCGCCCGAGCCCGTTGCACCCGATGAATAGTAACCGACCGAGCCCAATGAACAGTAAACCGACCCAAAGCCCAAAATACAAGTTTATACTCCCCGGATTCGTCTCGAGCTCGCCAACCCAAATCCAAAGCCCATTTTCACATATGACCTTCCTATAAGCCCAAAACCTTGTTTATTTGAATTTTATCGGATTTTCTTTCTTTATTTCATTTTTTTATACCTAGCTCAACTTTTCGAGTATGGAATTAATGTTATTTTTATTGCTTTTGCGTTAGCCTCCGACACCGGATTATCTTAGGAGCAGGAGGGAGAAGACCCAGTTCAAGCCCCGTCTTCTGAAGAATTTGAGCTCGTAGAAATCTTTGACTCGCAAGGCAAGTTGCACATACCTCGATCATATTGAGCCTATCTTGTCTTGATGTATTTATTTAGTAGTATTTTCATTATGATAATTTAAGTCATTATTTTATGTTTAAATACTGTTTAGAATGACATGAATGATTAGATATGACCTACCACCTGAAAAGGCCCCGTTTAAATTGATGACCATGTTCCTGTTGACAAACATAGTATTATTATATACTAGTGATATAAACATGGTAGTTAGGAATTCATCAAAGATTTCTACTATTAAGGCTTTTGGTATTTGTTTAGAGCTTTCAAAAATATGGATCTAGGGTAAGTGAGGATCACAGATGGGGATCCGAAGACCTTATCCTAGGGTGGAGGCTTGGTTGAGGAATGGTGGCAGTACGGGAAGGTACTGAATATGGGTTTGTGCGTGGATAATGCCTCGGAGAAAAATATAAGGATTAGACCCTTATGCTGAGTAAAGAACATAGTATCCGCCCAACCACAAGCGTTGATTTTGTCAAGCCTGGTTTAATAACTGCTCAAGTTCAATTGAACCTCTGCAACTGGCGGGGGGAGTCCGAGGGTGAGTTCGTATGGGAGGTGGTTAACCATACAACAGTAGGTTTGCTATGAGTCGGATGAGATCCGTGGGGTCATCCGAGCTCATGGGGAATTAGGGCCTCCTGGGTGGAGGCTATATAAAGAATTGAGCAGTGAACAACCTTGTTCTTTTAACTCTGTCGCGGGAGTTGAAAGATCTTGTGGGTAAAGCAGGGCAACTCTGCAGAGTGAAATAAATGGTATTCGAATACGCCGTGCTTCCGGTTAATGAAGCTGTGTTTATTGGGTGATTCCAGCAGCAAAGCATAAGTAGAGTTATGAATGGTTTTGAGATGTGGAATACTGATAATTACGCTTGAAAACCCCCTTTACTTAATGGAGTTGCTTTTCAAGTTTTATAAAATAAAACTTCATCTACCCAATTAAAGAACTTGTTATCCCTTCACTTGATATTCCAAGCATATAGTTAATGTTAAGCTCCGTGTAACTTGCTGAGTACGGAAGTTGTACTCATTCTTGCTTAAAAACATAAATAGAAACTGTTAACTTTGAGGAGCCCGGTGAAGACGAAGAGGTGGTGTATTACGAAATGGAAGAAGCCTGGGATTAGGGTCGTTCTTCGCTCGAGCAATGCATGTGGTGTTTCTTTTTGTGTAATATATCTGAAGGCCTTTGGCCCTACTGTTAAACTTGGCTTTAAGCCCTTTTATTGTAATAAAGTCGACTTTTGTATTTGAGCTTGCGTTGGCAATGTTATTCACTCGATGGATGTAACTCGCAATTGAACTGTCCTGGGCAATTGCGAGGAATTCATAACACTCCCAAAAATGGGGGTGTTACATAATCTTTCTCTTGGTTTTGCAACCTTTTTTTTTGCCGTGTCTAGCCAAAATATGCCTTATAAAAGGAAATAGAGGAAGTGCTAGTTTTGTTTTGGTTGGTAGAAAGCCAATGACTCTTCATCTGAAGCTAACAATTAAAACCTGCATAGCATGGCATACTTTCTGTTGCTTCTGCATCCACGTAAAGCCCTTTTGGCTATTGAATGGACTTCAATTTCTTGTTGCCTGCTAGAGTTCCTAACATCACTTTTGACACAGATTTGGATCACTGATTTAATCCTTTTCAACATCTTGTCTATTGTGCTTACGAGTGTTTATGCCTTTAGTAGTACCTTTTTAGCTAATAATAACTTCGTTGCAGAATGACACGACGCAGCTTTGGACATATCGGACATCAGAAACGCACAGTGCGTTGGAGCAAAAGATGAACAGTGGAGTTACTGGGAGTCTTACTAATGGGATATGGTTTTACTTGAACAAACAAATAGAATAATTTTTTGTCATTATTTCTAAGTGGTTAATTGGGATAGATTTTTAGAAATAATTTATCGGTTTTCAGTTTATTCGTATGAGCACTCGCACTAATCCTAAAAGTTATAAGCCATAACTAAAAAGAAGCTAACAAGAGCAGTGCAGTATTGAAAGAAAGAAGATGGCAACAGAAGGGGGTTAATAGAGCCTTCTAATTTTTCTCAAGTATTCAACACTGCTTCACTCCAATAGCTACAAATCTTTGAAGATTCTTAAATTTTTGAGAAAAATCAAGGAAATCGAAAGTGTCTTGTTTGCACTGCGGTATTTCTGATTTTCGGAAGTACCATTGTTTGCACTGCGTTACTTCCGATTTCCTCGATGAATGGTGATTTTAGCACGAGTTCAAAAACTAAAATCAGTTCAACTTTTGATTCGTAGATCTAAACAATATGAAATTTTACAGAGATCTACTATAGGATATTACGAACCTATTCCAACAAACGATTATGAAAATCATGGTCAAAGTTGAGACTTTTTCAGTTTGAATGAAAGGTGCACTAAAACCGAGCTAAGACCCCAAATGGTGAATATAACTTGCTCGTGGGTAGATGATGGCCAAGATAGTTTTAGATATGTTTCCACATATCCTAACAAGTAACAACATGAAAGAAATCATGTCAAACACCCTTGGATAAAAAAATCACACTTTGAGGCCAAATCAAGCAAAAACGGAATTTCTCGTGAATCTTGCTATCAAAATGTCTAGTCTATCTCTTACACGTCCTTAGCATAATAAGATCACAAAAAGAAAAGAGGAAAAATCAAAACCAACCAAAAGTCAAGCACATCAATAAAAAATAAGAGAGACTTAAGAGTTGCACAAAGATTAATGTATTGCTTAATTAATAAGGTAGGTTTTACAACCACTCTACCTTGGAGGATAAAGAGCACCCAAGTTACTCACTCTCAAACCCTAACCCTTAACATAGAGAAGAGAGCACAAGAGATGGATTGGATGATTAAACTTATATGTCTACATCCCAACTCCCATTTATAGATGGATAACCACTCACCTACACGCCTTAATAGATCCTATCCACTATTACAATGGGGAACCCGTTAACCCTACACATGCGGGTTTTACTCACACAAGTTCACTTATGCATGTTTTTCAAAACGCATAAGTGTGCATCCGCTAAATTCTTAGTCTTGATCCGCCTTGATCAACCTAGCTCCATCTTGACCTAAACCGATCTCTAACGCATCACCCATGTGCCGTGGTTTTGATCCAAGATAGTTTCTGGTATTTTGGTCAAACTACCAAAATACCATTTCTTGACTCGGTCATAACTTATTACTGCAAGCAATTGCCATGCTTGCCACGTGTAGATGTACCATTAGCTTACTATGTGTCGCCAAGTCTTCCCCGTCCCGGTTTTACCGAACCACAGCTCACTTGGCCCATGTAAGCCATATGGTGCCATCCCGCCGTTCGAACTCACCTTCAACATTTTTCACCTTTCTCGTGCCATGCTTGATATCATCGTCTCACCTGGCATCCTCCATCGTTCTAGACCTCAACTCTTCATGAGTCTAGCTCTGATCATCACCGTTGACCACAATTGACTCCAAACTATCATGCACATCCAAAGATAAAGAAATCGTTTTCAGGCACAAGTTGTTCATAACTTAACCTACATTAGTCAACACATGTATTATGCAATCTTAATCTAATGACCCAGGTCATTCAAGCTCAATCCATAACTCAATTCCCCAAACCCCTATTTTTTCGGGAAAATTGGAAGTATCGCGCTTAACATGTCGGTACTAGCGCTTCCCAAAGCGTTACTTCCACACGCTAAAAATATCACCTGGAACTCTCTGAAAAAACGTACCATAACTCAACCCGGTATTTCCGCCAAGTAGTACTTCCGCATAAACAGAACTATTACACTTGCGGTACTTCTAATTTTTCGGACACTTCCAGAAGACAGCTAAATCAAATATAATCTTTGCAAAACTATTTTACCACATTACAAATATTATAATAGTTTATCACAGTATTAAGGCTCTGATCAACTCGGCTTCGGCTTCTGACTTCTGGCTTATTTTTCACTATTCATAAGTTTCATTTTTTTCTGAACTTTTGGCTTTTTGTTGAGCTTTTTTGCTGGTTTTTTTTTCCCGTATTTGTTTGTATTATACGTAATGGGCTAACATATTTTTTATATTTTTAATTTTTTTTAAATTTAATTATGCTAAATAAACCTCTGTCAGCTACAGTGCTTTTTTCAGCCAGCTACAGTATTTTCAGCAATAAGCTATGAGTTTTTCAGCCGAACCGATCACCACCTAAATAGGGCCTTCACACATGATCCTTAAAGTATTCCTAGGTTAAATGCTTACATGTGGATGTGCTCTGCATCTTGCCATGTGTCTGCAACTCTGCAGTCTGCACTCGCATTTCAGCTGCTACGATTTCGTGTCAAGTTAATAGCATCTTAATAATGCAATTACGAAAGACATTGTAAAGCAGAAGCGGATCAGCGAAAGACGTGGCTTCTTGCATCAATTAGGATACATACACCATGATCTCTCCGTAAAACACAGGAGGAGGCTAGCTGCTCTCAAGTCTCAACTCGTGAATGATGAAGAGGCATGTACAATCTATTCATCGATACATTTTCAGAGAGAGAAAAAAGGAAGGATTGATCATACTGCTCAATCTAATTATGCCTTTGCGGACATTTGCATCGTCTTGGGTTGTCATTGAGCCCGTCGGCATCACATCTGTCGCTGGAAAGGCGCAGGCCCTGAGTCGTTCGGTGACACGGGGGAGGGAGGGAAAGCAATGCCATTCTTCTTCTCCGATCAACTCACGGATGCTTTTCTGAAACAGGCAAGCGGTTCACGTCGATGTGCACCGGTGAACAGCAAGTGCAGGGGGTGTGCCTGTGAAGAAAGCGGCTTTACGCAAAATCTGACCTCAGTGGTATGGCTTGTCTCTTGTGAGGCTTAGCAGGCAGCTTTGACTTCATAGCCCCCTCGCAGTATATTGCCCTCGTCTGAAATAATGTCTCGTCAAGTCTACATGTTGGAAAGATTATGACAACTCAAGAACTTTATGCACTGCATGTTTTGCCAAAATTTTTCAGAGAGATGTTTTGGCATACATGAGCTGAATAGCAGTGTTAAAAGTTACTGTTTTCTTGGGATGTAATGTGAGCTCGCTGACAGACAGAATCTATCAAGATACTTGAGGAAACCTAATCAGAGCATTCAAGTGAATTGCGGTGAATGAAAGATATGCTAAAGATCATGTTCACTCTAACTTGTCGTCCAATCGACTGGATTAGGTCACTGCAGAACAAATTGAGTACTGTTGACAATTCTGAAGTCGTTGTCATGCTTATCCCAAGCGAAGAATCTGATCTTAAATTATTAATAGGCTTGTTAGGCCTCTCCTTAGGCCCGTTTACCTTTCCTTGCTACTGTAAGCTACTAATAATGAGCAGTGAGATTAGGTGTTGACATATGATCGATTAAGCGGCGAAGATTCAGGGAGGCATTAATGAATTGAACCACCAATGATTTACTACATGACCATTAGCAGAATGTAATGTTTAGTGGTGTTTATTACACGTTCGTTCTAGCTCTCTGTTAAGAATCTGTTTAGTATTTATTTGATATGTCATCATTTTAGGCTCTTAGGTGCTGGACCTTGTTAATATTCTTCGTTTGCCGTGTGGAATCTTGACCTACAGCTTTTTTACTGGCTACTTATCTTTGAGGCCGAGCTGTAGAATTACAATGGTGCCCACATCTAGTATTCTACGTTGTGATTTATTTTGTTTTCTCATGCTTAATTCTATTATGGTGAATTCAGGAATGATACATTGCTGGACAAAAGACGATATGCAAGATGCTACTTCAAATTAAAAGTTAGCAAAGGCTATTACTTAGACTTACGATGCCATGTCCTAGGTAGTACACCAACAGGACAAGGAAAAGATATAAAGGAATCCAGCAACTGGAAGGCCTCAACCTGATGCAGTCTGCAGGAGGAGGTGCTTGTCATTATACTGTTCATCAGCGGTGTGCTACTACTGTTCATATGCGTGTGTGCTTCTGTTCTGACTAGTGCTTGCAGCAAAACTACAGGTGTTAGCATATAATGGCGTCCTCTAATCTTCGCGCGCGTCAAGAACAAATAGCATTGGCTCACTGTTCCAAATGGAAAATTTGTATAGTACATACTATTGGTAGTAGAAATTAAATCTAATCGTTGAGTTATGATGGTATAATAGATTTTTCTTTATAAATCCTATTTTTTCCCTCAGGGCCCTATGATGTCGAAGCCGTGCGGTATGCCCCTCAGAAGAGCCTCGTACTCCAACACACCGTTGTTGCTACTGTTATTGCCATCTGTGATTGTGATGAGGAGAGGAAGGTTGGTTCTGGCATCGACGAGGACACTCAGGGCATCGCGGACGACAGCGAGCAACTGTGACTTGATGAGGAGAACTTTGGCCTCCGAGTGTTTCAAAAGGATGAACACCATGGCCGCATCATGCCAAGTGTTCAGCGTGCAGAGGACATAGCCGGTCATTCATATGTTGAAGTGCAGCTTGTACATCGCTAGCGTGTTCGCGCCTGTCGATGTTTTAATACCGATCTTATATATGATTTTTTAGATTCGGGGAAACTCTTGAAGACCTGGACTACGATCACGCAGAGGAGAGACGAGGAAATTTTTATACAGGTTCGAGCCTTCTCTCGGGAGAATAACAATCCTACTTCCTGTGTGGCTATTACTCAAAAAATTGATTACAACTGAGAGAGTAATGTGAAATGCCTTGCACTATGTCTAACTTGGACATGATCTAATCCGATCCGTCTTCTCTCCGACGTCAACTTTTATATAGTTCGTGAAGTGGCGGCTATTGTCCCGCACCAAAAGACGCCTTAACGCTTCGAGTGATAACCGTTAGACGAGAGTTATTGTCAGAGACACGTGATGAGCCGTTCGCCGTGTGGCAGTTGTTGTCACAGAGAGATCATGGGCGGTTATTAAGAATAAATGCACGTTCTAATCGCTTTGTCAGACGGACCCATGATGTAATAGGTCATCGTAGACAAGCCAGTCAGAAATAAACTGGTCGTAGAAAGATCCACGACCACGAGGTGGTCGCAAAACAACTTACAACTATGTGATCGTAGAAGGACTTATAACTATATGGTCGTAGAAGGACTTACGACTATGTGGTTGTAGAAAGACTTACGACTATGTGGTTATAGAAAAGCTTACAACTTAGGAGTGGTCGTAGAAAAACTTACGACTACCCTGTGAAACATCTCCCTTACTGATAAGTAGTATACTCAAAGAATATAATGATGTAATAATTTGAGTATTATTATATCCTCGTCATCTAGTCCCCCACTTCAAATGAAAGTAACTTACTTGAAAAAGAGAGGTCGTAGACGAAAGATGGTCGAAAGAAACGCCTTTTAGATTCTCTTCAACGAGAAGCGAGCTTGGTCAATAAAATAATTTCGCTTGAGTTGTGAAGATAGACGGATTGTTGTGATTTTAGCTCGGTTTCTCCACTACTCAAGGATGCTTCTGCTGAGAACCCCTTGCAGCCCTGCCTGCAGTCGAAGATGGGGTGGTGATGGTGGTTGAAGAGATGACCACCGCAACAATAGAGGCTGCTGCCAAAGCTCCAAAGACTACAACCATAGAAACGGTCATAGAAACAGAAGTTCAAGTGGCTAAATATAGGGTAGAAATACCTGGTCAAGAGGTTGGAAACCTTTTCGACCATTGCGTCGAGGAGGAAAACATCGAGGATGCTCCTCTTCATTCCTAAGAAGGTATAGCCAGAGAAGGAGAAGAAGAGGAACAACCTAACTTCTTCTCTGCATTTTTTAACCTTGCATTTGTAGTGGGACCTTCTTCTGATCGATCTCCAAGCCAACCTCCACACTCCAAAGACCTTCCCGATAAGGGGAACATCTTTGATGACGAACGTCTTGAGAAGGTATAGTGGAACAAGGTTGACGAGCTTGATCAACTCAAAAATTCCAGGCGGGTACTCGCCAAGTTTGCTCATAGGAGCATGAACATAAGTATTGAGTACTTAAGCATTCGTACTTGGTCTTTTCTAGCCTCTCAATATCCTTATTTATTCAGAGAGCATTAGAAGATATGACAACTGTGGTCGAATACCACTGACAACTCACACAACTACAACAAGAAAATGCCAAACTCTCCAAGAAGGCAAAGGAATGGTAAGTTACTAGCCCATGTAGTCGAACTCTATTTTGACCATTTGTCCAGTCTTTCATGTCTGCTTTTAATCTTTGTAGGTCTAAAAGTGACGCGAAGTTTCTGGCCACTTCGACTAGTTCTTGATAACTAGTGTTTTTATAAGTATTGCCTCGACCACTTTTAACCTAAGGTTGTGGTCAAAATAAAGCGTCTCATAGAAGCCTTGACTCATAGTTAAGAGAAAATAAAGTTGCTGAAGGCAATCCTTCAACACAATGTTGTACTTCTCAACAATCTACTCAATAGGTTTGGTACAGAGAAGATGAGTCCTTCCTAGGTCACCATAACCACTCATGGGAGTATACTTGGACTACAAGTCGGAGCGTTATAGAACCATTTATCCACTCTGAAGATCGATCAGACTGAGTCAATTCGGGACATGGTTAAGGGCGATGTAAGCTATACCTTGGCAAAACTCAAGGCATGCAACCAAACCTCAACCTTCAACCGATCGATCATGACTTCAGTTGCTCTGAAGCAGTGGTAGCCCTTTTGATCGAGGAACTAGAACCAACCGGTCAAAAGGTTGCGGAGGAGATGCTACTTAACTCTCTTTCTTTAGAGAAGTTTGTAAATAATTATTTTGTTAAGACCAACCATTAGATAATGAAAAACTTCTCCCTTTTTCTGCAATTCATCTTATTGAGTAGTTAGTACTCATAAGACAAAAAAAATGAAAGAATATGAATTTATGGCTAAGAATTAAAGTTATACTGATAAATCTATCCTAGCCCTGACTATTTACTTAGTTTTAGTGGATAAACAAAGTAAATAGTACAGAGTAGAGTATGCAGAGAGCAGAGTAGTTCACCCGACTATTGTTGTCGAATCCGATTGTCTTGTTCTAGTAGCAAAAGTTAGGAATGAGTCGATGCTAGGAAGTTCCTTCTAGTGGGCAGGACCACATGTAGATAGGATAGGCTTCAACTAGGTGATGTTGCCTCCCTTCGAACAGGTTAATGAAATCAAATATATAAATGATAAGAAGATAAACACTCAGAGTTTTTTTCATACATATGTTCAACGTTTTTGTAGACAACTCAATTGTTTTGTACTGATAGCAAGAGTCAGGAATGGTTTGACACTAGGAAGCTCCTTCTAGTGGGGCACGACCACGTGCAGAGTGGAGAGACTTCGATCAGTGGTGTTCCCTTCTCCTACTAGTTAAACAAATTGGATGTACTAGAAGTAATTGAACAAACATATAAGAAGCTCTACTGAACATACGACAATAAAGATTTGAACAAATTGAAAGCTTTATTGAAAGAGTAGAAATATTACACATAAAATTTACGCAATTGGTCGATGTTTCAAGAGTTTGAGAGAATCTGGCCAGCCTCCAAAGCAAAGTCGTACTGAGCCTGGTCGTGTGACTTTGACCACAGTGTAAGGACCTTCCCACTTGAATTTACCTTAATACCAAGTCACCTACAACAAGGCTGCGATGTTGGACCTTACAATCGTAGTACCTACGCATGGCTTGCTGATAGATTGTTGATTGGATTGAGGCTTGATTCCTCTTCTCTTTGAGTAGGTTGAGGTCATTCACTCGAAGTTGCTCTTGGTTGGAGTCATTGAAGTTCTTGAATCTTGTCAACCAGATTTTTAGTTCTAAAAATAGGAAAAATGGAGTTTTTCCAGTCGCCCAACTAGAAGTTGTGCGAATTGCCTATAATACTGAAGGTAATTCTTGAACCCAAGCTCTCGAGTGCTTTACAAGCTGGTCAAAGATTTGAGTCTTAATTCTTTCTATTATCTGGCTATTCACGCGCTCGACTGCCCCATTGCTTTGGGGATGGACGACCAAGGCATAGCAAAGTTTGGTACCCAAATTCATCACAAAATTCATGGAGTTTTGCACTCAAAAATTGCTTACTATTGTTAGTAATTATTCGACTTGGGGCTCCAAATTGGGTAATCATGCTTCTCATCATGAATCTTTTGGTGTCTTTCGTTGTTATCCCAGTCACAGGTTTGGCCACAATCCATTTCGTGAATGTGTCAATAGCCACGAAAAGGAACTCAAAGCCCCTGGTGCTCTTGGGAATGGTCCTAGAATATCTAGACTCTAGGTCGTAAAAGGCTGAGATAGAGGAATCGTTTGAAGAGCCTGAGCCGGTTGGTGTATTTGCCTACTATGAAACTGGCATTGTATACACTTCTTAACCAGCTCTTTGATGTCATTGAGTGCTATTAGCCAGTAAAAACTTTGTCGAAAGGTTTTTTCGATTAGCATTCTGTAATAGACATGTGCGGATGTGCCCTACAGATGCCCCCATGTATGTCGTTAAGGAGTTGTAATCCTTCGTTCAGTAATATGCATTGCATTAGAACCCCTTGAATACTCCGTTTGTAGAGTAACCCATCGACCAAAGTATACATTTTTAGGATAGACGATCTACTTTGAGATCATCGTCGGGTATTGAACCCTTCTAAAGATACACGTTGATGGGAGCCATCTAGGTATCCTCATACTCTAGAGAGGTTGCCTTATTAGGTGTTGTCTCCGGTACTTTGACCAGAGACGGCTTCTGAAGTTGCTTCAAGAAGACTCCTGGTGGTACTTGTGATCGGGAAGAAGCTATTCAAGGCAATTGATCAGTGAGAAAGTTATCCTTCTGAGGGATATACTGTAACTCAAAACTGAAAAAGTGCTTCTCCAGCTTTTTGACTTTCGACAAGTACTGAGACGTGGTTAAATTAGAGCATTGATACTCCTTTTCGACATGATTCACGACTAGTTGAGAGTCTCCTCTCATGAGTAATCGGCGAATCTCAAGCGCTTTTGTAACTTGTGTGCCACCTAACAAACCTTCGTATTTAGCCACATTATTAGTGGATAGAAACTATAGTTGAATGGCATACTTTAAGGTCTCTCCCGCAGGAGATTCCATGACCACCCCAGCCCCTAAGCCACTTAGTGTAAGCAACCCATCAAAGTGCATCATTCAATAGTCGTGGGAGTTGTACTGGGGATCCTAAATGGGTTCAGGGTTTGTCTATTCAGTGATAACGTTTACCAAGATCTGGGATTTAATAGCCGTTCAGGACACAAAATGGAGGTCGAACTCCCCAAGTTCTACTGACCATTTTGCCATGTGTCCTGCTATTTCCCTATTCTGGAGGATCTCTCCTAAGGAAAACTCAGACGACACAATAATTTTGTGCACCTAAAAATAATGCCTTAGCATTCTCGAAGACATGAGGAGGGCATATAAGAGTTTTGGACCTAAGGGTAGCACTCCTTAGGCCCATGTAAGACTTCGCTTACATAGTAGACCAGTCGTTGGACGCCTTCACATTTTGCAACCAGTAATGCACTTACTATCTGTGGCATGACAGATAGATTTACTAAGAGTGTCTCGTCTGGTCTTAGAGAAACTAGAACAAGAGCACTCGTAAGATATCTCTTGACATCCTCAAAGGTATTATTAGCCTCTTTTGATCACTCAACCCCCCCTCGCGGTGTTTCCTTATAAGCTTGAAGAAAGGAAGTCATTTCTCTCCTAGTCGTGCGATAAAATGACTTAGAGCCACCATGCACCCGATCAACTTTCAAACTTCTTTCTTAGTCGTTGGAGGATGCATCTACTCGATGGCCTTGATCTTTTCAGGATTTGCCTCGATACCTCTTGCCGAAACAAGAAAGCCGAGCAACTTTCCTGAAGAAACTCTGAACACACACACTTCTCGGGATTGAGTTTCAAGTGATGCTTTCTAAGGTTGTCGAATATCTCCTATAGGTTTGAAATGTGATTAAGTCATTTAATGCCTTTTACAACTAGATCATCAATGTAGGCTTCCAAGTTTTGGCGTATTTGATGTATGATAGTCAATTGCATCAAATACTAAAAAGTCAGACCAGCATTTTTCAAACCAAATGGCATTTTGACATAGCAAAATACTCCAAATGGTGTAATAAATATGTTCGTCTCTTCGTCTTCTGAAGATATACTAATCTAATGATAATCAGAGTATGCATCTAGAAAACTTAACATTTCACAACCAGCAGTAGAGTCAACCAATTGATCAATACAAGGAAGCAGGAAATCATCTTTTTGACAAGCTTTATTTAAATCGGTATAGTCTATACAAATACGCCACTTACCATCAGACTTCTTAACCATTACAGGGTTAGCCAATCACTTTGAGTGATTGACCTCTCTTATAAAGTCTGCTTTGAGTAGTTTGTCCAATTTTGACTTGATAGCTTCCGATCTATCAGGTCCATATCTCTGTAATTTCTATTTTACGAGTTTCATACCGGGTCGTAGAGCTAACCTATGCTCAATCACCTCCCTGGGACCTCGGGCATGTTGGATGGTTGCCACGCGAATACATTTGTGCTTGCCTAGAGGAAGGTGACGAGGTTATCTTCCTATGCAGGGTTGGAAGTAACCCTGATGCGAATGGTCTTCGAAGGCTCCGTTGGGTCCAGAGAAACCCCCTTGACTTTCTCAATTGGCTTCAGCGCAGCTTTAGGCTTCGAGTGCTTAGTCGAAGGCTACGCCTTGGTAGCTTCTCGAGTCGATAACTGGCCGACCATCTCGAAGGATTTGCAGTCGCATGTTAGTGCCATTTTCTTATCACAGCGAACTATGATCCTTGGGACCTGGTATCTTAAGACATTGATATGCATAGCGAGCGACAATCAGAAAATGTGTCAGAATTGGTCGACTGAGTATGGCGTTATATGCCATGTTGAAGTTGACCACATCAAAGGAGACTTTCTCTGTCATAAAGTTGTCTAGAGACCCAAAAGTAACAGGCAGAGAAACTTGGCCAATGGGCTTGGCGAAGATCCTGGTCGAGTGGAAGGGATCGGACAGTCACTTTTTTCAAAAATATTTAAAGAACTACTACCAACAATCAACACGCAATTCACTCGACAGTTGTTGATGGTGGGTTCGACCATGATCAAAAATTGACCTGGTCAAGTGGAAGGTATCAGATAGTCACTATTTTCAAAAGAGATTGTGACTTCCGACCACTTAGGAAGATTATTGATAAGAGGAGGGTCAATGGAGTTTACCTCTCGCTCGATAACTTTGTACTATTGTTTTGACTCATATGCCGAAGATCCTTTGTAGATGTGCTCAATGGTATGTGTGGATCCTAAAATGACATCTCCTCATCCTCGTTCCACTGATTTCGACCACTCATTTGTCCTACCTCGTCGAGTATGGGTAGTGATCCTTTGCTAGAGATGTCAATGGAGTTACAACCACCAGATGTTGATGGACTCCTAGAATGCTAGATTTTAGGTCTCATTGAGCCTGATCAGACGGCTGCTAAGGGACTCAAACACTTAGGGGAGGCCCCTTATCATGTTGCGATTCATGTTTGTGGTCGGATTGACCTTGCCATTTGGAGAAACTGGTTGCTCCATAGGGCATACTGCTGTGAGGGATGTGGATCCCTCCTCAGACTTTCCTATGGTGTGGTCTCTGAGATCTCAGGATGGATCTCCAGAGACAGCGTCATCGTCAGAAGCAAGCATTGTCTACTCGTAGTTGTAGCAAGCATCCATCCCAAGATCTGCATAGTTGTCCAGGTCGAACCAATTCTCCTCATTCTACTCTTCTACCATGAGGACATCAAAAGGAAGAAAACTTGCCGATAAGGAACTTATCGGAGTCTTGGAAGAATTCTCCCCATGGATGGTGCCAACTGCCGATATTTTAATACCGATCTTATAAATGATTTCTTGGATTCGAGGAAACTCTTGAAGACTTGGACTACGATCACGTAGAGGAGAGACAAGGGAATTTTTATACAGGTTCAAGCATTCTCCTAGGAGAATAACAACTCTACTTCCTGTGTGGATATTGCTCAGAGAATTGATTACAACTAAGAGAGTAATATGAAATGCCCTGCACTATGTCTAGCTTGGACTAGATCTAATCTGATCCGTCTTCTCTCCGACGTCAACCTTTATATAGTTAGTGAAATAGCGGTCATTGTCCTGTACCAAAAGACGTCTTAACATTTTGGGTGATAACTGTCCGACAGGAGTTATTGTCAGAGAGACATGATGGCCCATTTATTGTGCGACAGTTGTTGTCAGAGAGAGATCAAGCGCGGTTGTTAAAAATAAACACACATTCTAACCACCTTGTCAGACGGACCCATGATGTAGTAGGTCGTCATAGACAAGCCAGTTAGATATAGACTGATCACAGGAAAATCCATGACCACGAGGTGGTCACAGGACAACTTACGATTATGTGGTCGTAGAAAGACTTGCGACTATATGGTCGTAGAAGGACTTACGACTATGTGACCATAGAAGGACTTACAACAATGTGGTTATAGAAAAGCTTATGACTATGTGGTCATAGAAAGACTTACAATTATGTGATCGTAGAAAAACTTATGACTATATAGTTGTAGAAAAATTTACGACTGAGGAGTGGTTGTGGAAGAACTTATGACAACCCTGTGAAACCTCTCCCTTACCGATAAGGGGTATACTCAAAGAATATAACGACGTAATAATTTGAGAATTATTATATCATCATCAATAGTGATGATCGCGACCTACAGATCGGCAACACATGGAGTAGTTCAGGGGTTGACTTTCTCACAGCACACTGATCGTGCAGGAAGAAACAGGGAAAATATCTCATCAAGCTCTTATCAATTGTCACATACCACATCCCAGTGGCCGACGCCGAGGCGCGTGAGCACAGACGCCCTAGCGAGGCACCATTCCCCTGTGGCATGCCATCCATAGGACCTTGTTTTCTTTATAATTTTATCCCTTTTAGAAATCTACCACTAGTACTACCAATGGTAGTAGAATTAAATCCTAACTAATCTAATCTATTGGATCAAAAAGAATGAATAACACATATTTATTCTAGGGCACCCTAAAAGAGCTCTCCAAATGTCAGCTAAGTTAATATGCAGCATATGCCTAGCATTTTTTCCCTTTTCAGAAACATGTACGAAAGCAGTACGCAGAGTGCAGTGCTATAATGAGCACAATTAGAGAAGGCAAGGTGATAGACCAGTGACAAACCAATACTATGGAGTATAGACACTACTACAGATCAAGCTATATTGGACGCCTCATCACAAACGGTTTACGAGAACTGTCAGTATTACAATTATTAAATGGCTTTACAAGCGTGACCATCTATGTTTCTAACGATAGCTAGAACTGTATGTGATACATAACTATCATAGACGGTTCGTGCTAAGAACCGTCTATGAAACTATCAAAGACTGTTAGATTTAAAAGCCATCTGTGATATCTCTCATTATCAGAGATAGATTTTAATTAAAATTGTCTATAAAATACCACAGATGATTTTTATTTATAATCGTCTGTGTTTTATTGTTGTCCTTTGTCATATGAAGTACAGAGGCTACCGAGCTGGAACAGATAAGTAGGAATTTGACATACATACAACTCAGCTTTATGCAATATTTTTTCCATTTATATTGGACAAATAGTGTGGCCAGTCACTTTTACAAAAGATAAATTCAAGTAAAAAAGAGATTCCCAGATCTTGGTCTTCTGGGATTCATATGCTTCCTCTTATACTTTTGGAGTTAGAGGATCAGCTGTTGCGTCCTCGAATGCCATGAAGATTGTCCTTGCCCTCTCCACTTCCTCCTCTAGCCTGAGCAAATCATTAGCATGACCCATAATCTCAAAGAGGATACCATAATAAGCTTTCTCAGAACTGGCCACTTCTGCTTGATCGACAAGGTTATCCATATTTCTCTCCACTGCCGCAAGAGTTTCTTCCACTTTGCGCACATTGAAGAGAAGAATGAGGCTGAGGGTAATTTCCCATTCCTGAGCGGCAAAGGGACACTTCCATCGATGGTGGATGATGAGGTCCAGCTGCCGAATGGAAGCGACTCGAGGAAGGAGAGTAGGGTGTGAGTGGAGGAGCTGCTTTAGACGTAAGTTGTTGGCCGCCTGTGTAAGGTTGTGACCGAACAACTCATGGTGGATAGATGAGAGGAAGGAGATCAAAAAATAGTAGATGCCATTATTGAGAAATCTGGTGAAGAAGATGAGGAAGAAGACTATTTAGAAGAGATTGAATTTATGGTATTAAGGAATTGTACACCGCGCTGCATATAAAGCTAGAACCATGTGGAAGTTTAAGGGTCGCATGCATCAGAATATTAACAGGCTGGAGTAGAGCGCGCATTTTTAAGCATTATCACAGATGGATCATATACCGAACCGTCTCTGATATGTACCATTATCACAGATGCTTCGTATACCAAACCGTCTCTGATATGTGCCATTATCACAGATAATTCTGATCGAATGGCACTATCTGTGGTAATGACATGATACCAATCCGTGGCATCTCTCCCCAGGATTTTGATCTCACCTGTCCATTCTCTCCTCATCGAATGGCAGGCACCGGTTCCTCCCACTGCTCGCCCCTTATTTACTCCCTCTCTCCCTTTCCCCAATCACTCCAAGAACGCGTGAGCAGAGGAGCTGCTCCTAGTTCAACCACTCCTTATTGCTGCTTCCTCCCCTCGACGAGCCAACTACCGCCGTGAGCTCCTCCACCTTCGGTTGTGACGCCACGGTTCACTGCACAAGATACTTTTGTTATAAGTGTCATAAGAGTGTCTTGTGCAGTGTCACCGTTGTGACACAAATATGGCGCTACTGCTGCCTCTCCTTCATTACCGGTAATATCCTCCATCCGATCCCATCCCCTCTCTTCCTTGATGCTTGGATCTAAAATTACGAAATTCAAGCATGGCTAGCTAGGGTTTTGGGTTCGTGTAGATCTTTGCCATACCCTCTGTACACATAATTTATTTGTCGTTGATAACTGTCCTCTATGATTCACTTTGTTTACTAGGTCGTTTAATCTTATTGATTGTGATTCACTTGTGAAAATGGATATTCTTGTTTCTGAAATGAATGTGAATTGGATGTGTACATTTTTGCTTGTGAAATGTGTTTCTGCTTATTTCAGAGGGCATGGCTAGCATCTAAGGTTAGCCAACAAATATAAATAGATTTAGAAATACAAAGAAATATCACATACGATTATTAACTCATAACCGGACTATCACAGATGGTTTATAGTAAAAACCATTTGTGATATCTCATGTATCACAGACGGTTTCAACTACAAACCGCGTGTGATAGTTTAATATCACAGATGCTTTTTAGTTGAAATCGTCTGTGATACATAAGATATCACAGACGGTTTCTACTACAAACCGTCTATGATAATCAACTATCATAGACGGTTATGAGTTAATAACCGTCTGTGATAGTAAGTATCACAGAGGTTCGAAAACCGTCGGTGATGATTTTATGTCATTACTGCCTATAAACTCAGACGGCTCATGAAACCGTCTGTGATGATATTTTTGAATCGTCTATAATGACTTTTTTTTGTAGTAGCGAGAGTACAGACTGCACAACAATAGCAATGGTAATATTCCACTAGCAAAGACGAATAAAGCTAAGCTAACTAAGTAGCTGCTAACTAAGCGATTGGTCATCACTAGATTGATTCGCTAGCCTGACCAAGGGATCGACAGGGACATGCCTTCTCCTTATCAATATTTAACGATTTTCAGCAATAGCCCGCCGAGAAAAATCTCTCAGGGAAATCATGAATGAATAAGCTATAGTTTCTTTCCCTCTCCATCACTTCACACTCGACTCGACCTCGTCGAATTAACATCCAAGGCACCGCACCGCGTCCTTGTTGCTAGTATACTTAATCCGTCGCGTCGCTGTCTACAAGAGCCGTATGCAACAAATTACATCATACCTTCAAATCCTAAGCAAATTAAGCAACAGCAATGCAGTGCACCTGAATTCCCCTTTCCTGTCAATCAATCTATCCATCCAGCTAGATCAGGCAATGGTGATGAGATGGTAGCTTGCTTGTACTCTCGACCCTAACTACTTTGATCTTTAATTTCTCTTCTCCGTGGAGGCAATATGGGACACAGTACATGTAAAAAGTTAGCATGTAGGCTAGGTCAAATTAACAGAACATTAACTACATGGTTGGGAACATGGGGTCCAAATGTCAATCAAGAGGGTGGAAAGCTCCTTTATTTTTTCTTGTTCTTTTGAGTAAGAAGTGTTCCTTCCTCTTACTTTCAGTAGTGTTTCTTGTCATATATGCTTGTGTGAATCACAAAGAAGACCAAATATTCTTTCAACAAAAAAAGTTCATTAATGAAAGTACAGATATGGTCATAAATGTTAATCATGACCTTCAAAAATTAAGAAAACTTGAAACTATAGTGCATATACCAACATCGAAACACCCTCATATTTAGTACACTCTGGAATTCTAGTTCTATGGCTCCACATCTGATCTTGCATATGCATGTCTTTAATTTCTAGATGTTAGAAACTGATTTTGAAGTTTCGCAAAACAAGAGGGTAGGCCATATGTCCTGCATATGTAGCATACTTGCTTAAACACCAAAGACCGTACGTAGTGGCGGATCTAGATTTTTGTCATGTTCTGTGTTGAACTTTAGCAGGCTAACATCCTAGAAGTAGTACCAATTTATACCCACACTAAGGTATAACCAAAATACATTATAAACACATTATTGATATGAAAATTTAGCTTAATTCTTCAACATAAAACATAATGAAAAAAACATGGCAAAAACTAAACAAGCTTAACGCAAAAACACATACATATGAACCAAGAAAAGGCGTTTAAGGAAATATGGAATTACCTCGAGATGCTGCTCTGTCAGAAAAGGAACTACATCTTGTGGACTTTTGATCCTCAGGAAGCACAACCTGCGAAATTAAAAGATTTAGAAATGATGCTGCTAGATGCACATATGCAAAAAAAAAAATCCTATCTAGATCTTATCATCATTCCATCCCAACAAGCTTCAATCCGGTCTTTTCTCAAGAAATCTTTTCCTTGTTTAAGTATTCTCAGCTAATGAATATTTGTAAAAGAGCTGATGTTAGAAATAATCTTAACTTCGAGTCTTAAACGTAGTAGAGTCCGTTTCCGAGTATAACTTAAGTTGAAGTTGAGTCCAACTTGAAGTCCGAATCGGAATACGAGTAGGAGAGTATTAGCCTTTATATTGAGGAGGCTTGTACCTAGTTTTGTAAGAAAGAAAAAAAAGCAAGCTAGAAGAAAACAAAAGAAAGAGGGGGAGCAAATAAGAGAATAAAGAAATTCAGAAATTTCTTCCGTGTTCTCTCAGATTATTTGCAATGTGTGCGTTTTCTCCTGGATCAAAGCTGTATCAAGTGGTATCAGAGCCTAGGTGAGAACCAAATTGTCAGAAAAAAATCGTCTCGACGATTCGATTTCGACGTGTCTCATGGGCCGCTCCCGAGTCCAACTGGTCGTGTCTTCTGTCCTCGGTCCAAGCGTAGGGAAGGGGAAAAGTCACGTCCCGGAGCAGAGCAGCAGCAAGAGCAAGAGAGCAAAGTTCAAAGAAAAAAAGAGAAAAAGAAAAACAACAGTTTTTTTCTCCGTTTTCTCAGTCTAAGAGCAGCTTCAACATAGTCTGAGTTCTTGATCTGTGCTCAAGATCATGTCGTACTCTCCGGAAAGTGGTGTCACCGGTGACAAGGCATCATCCAGTATGATGGCGAAAGAGAGTTCTACTGTCTCACTGCATTATCCGATGCTCACAGCGAGCAATTATACAGCCTGGGCAATCAAGATGAAGAAAGCGTTTCTTGCTAAAACGCTCAGTGATGATGAACCAACATTGCTCTGATGAAGTTGGAGTCAGGGACGTCAAGAAGATGTGTCGCCGTCCAAACTCAAGTAAGGTGGAAAGAAGTTAGAAAGTTAAGATTAAGGGGGAGATTGTTAGAAATAATCTTGACTTCGAGTCTTAGACGTAGTAGAGTCCGTTTCCGAGTATAACTCAAGTTGAAGTTGAGTCTAACTTGAAGTCCGAATCGGAATACGAGTAGGAGAGTATTAGCCTTTATATTGAGGAGGCTTGTACCCAGTTTTGTAAGAAAGAAAAAAAGCAAGCTAGAACAAAACAAAAGAAAGAGGGGGAGTAAATAAGAGAATAAAGAAATTCAGAAATTTCTTCCGTATTCTCTCAGATTATTTGCGATGTGTGCATTTTCTTCTAGATCAAAGTTGTAACAGCCGAGATATGCAAGGAGTCAACTCAGACATTTAGCATTAAATAAGAAAAATACTTCATCAGAAAAGTTAAACCTTGTGTAGACTTACTTTAATAGTAATATCATCAACAACAGTATCCAATAGAGGGCACCCAAAAGTAAGGTTGACGTAGCGTCAGATGATTCAAAGATGAAATCTGACAATGGCAAACCATAGTTAGGGATGGCTAAAAAGCTTGTTAGGGGCTTATTGGTTTGGTTCAAAATTGTTTCAGTTATACTTATTAATTAGTTAAACATTAAAATGAGTTGATTTCAAATGAATTTGAATTTTGCTCTAACTCAGCTTGCCCCCATTAACTCATTTCTAAAAATACTTCTAAATCAAATATAAAATAATATTAAATCAAACTATATCAATTTTGAAAAAAAACTCGATAAGACGAGAACTTGGCTCCATATCCCAATGTTGAACGTGTAGTGATAGCCACCAAATAATGGATATTTGGGCTCAATTTCTAGTTCTGACTGAAATAAAAAACAATCATGTGGCAATATTAATTTAAATTTTATAGTGAAGTAAGACATCTATCAAAGATCCATCTAGTAGCAGTGTTTCATGCTACTTATGTAGTTAAGTGAGGTTCTAAGCGGTACCATGGCTGTATATAACCTAACTTTAGATTTCCAAGGAGAAAAGGTAAATCCATGTTGTTTTCCGTGCACCGTTGCTACAATCTGTATAGCTTAATTATATTGTGCATGTACTTCTATTTTTTATTAAATTCATAATAGAGAATTAGAGATATATGTTCATCATTAATCCTATAGTAACACTGTGAAGATTGAGTAATTATGCATCTTATTATGCTAGCTTTAGTTGTTGCATGTCTTGATTTTGTTGTAGCTACTTCAAATTATGTAATCTTTTTTCAATTGCCTGGGAGGCTGGAAGTGTATGATAAATTATGAAACAATAAACCTACTGAGCACAATTGATCTTTACACAAACGAAGTAACAATATCAATGTTCAGTTGCAAGCCTATAAATGAATAGCGATGGGGAATAACCATAAATCAATTGGATCTACCAATAGTTATTGCAGATCCATCCGATTTGTGTTCTGTCTTGGTACGAATTCGGATAGTAAACCTAGAAGCATCCCCGGTCGGATACGGAGACCGCCAAGGATGCGAAGGGACTTAAAGAGAAGCACTTAACCACCAAGTGTATTCAATATGGGTGTCTAGGATTACAAAAATGGTCTCCCCCTCTCCCATCACAAGATGTCCTATTTATAGTGGGGAGGGAGATGTGTGAAGGTATAAGTTTGTCCTCAGGGCCTAGTTTACTTCTAGGGGTATATGTCATTTGCCCCCATGTGGGCTCCGCCATGTCCGAGACTCTGATGTTGGCCCCGAACTCCTCCAGGGTGGGTCTTGCATATCTCGCCCGAGGTTGACTTGTGGACTTGGTTCGGAGTAGACCCCTCCAATGAGTGCTGGGGTTAGCCCTGGACCTTATCCAGGGTTGGCTCCGAACCTCTCTAGGGTCGGTCTTGCGTACCTCACTTGGGGTTGGCGTTGGACCCCTTGGTCTTGCACACCTTGCCCGGGTGGATTTCCTCTAAGGTCGGCCCCGGACTTCCCACGAGGTTGGTTCTAGACCCCTGCTGAGGTCGGCTCATGGACTTAACTCGAGGTAGACCTTACAACAAGTACCGCCACTCTGAGGTGGTCATGGGCCTGGGGTAGTGTAAGGATCCTCCCTCAACAGTTGCCCTTGGCCGATCTGGGCAGTCGTCCATCGCCCATCTGGGTCGGTGCACCAACCTAAAGAAGGGGTTGGTGTGTGGCCTCAGGCCTACGACCCTCCTATTAGCCTGCAATGAGTTGACAAAACATTAAAATACCTTAGCGTTGGAGTAGGCTCAGGGTGGTAGTTTGCCATCCATCGGCCATTCGGGGTGGACTCAAACTCACCGACGTCATGTTGCCAAGTCAGATCCGTGCTCTTTCCGAAGGCACAGATTCCTTTGTGAAAATATCACAGACCCCATTCTTGATATGGTGCATTCCTTTATGAAAATATCGTAGACCCTGTTCCTAACATGGCACATTCCTTTGTGAAAATATCACGAACCCTATTCCTGACATGGCTCAAGCCAGGTTAGGTGGCGACACGCATCCCTAAGAGGAGCGTTGCTGCCTAGGAGCTGCCTTGTGACATGGCAAACGGGCTGGCGAATCACTATTCTATGGACTGAGGGCATACTATGTTGCGAGCCAATCAACTACAAGGGTCCAAGGGGGCTAGACGAACATGGTCCAAGGTGGAACAAGCGCCTAGGGCCTGGAACAAGAAGCTAGATAGCTCCTTGATCAACCTTGGTTTTGAAAGATGTAAGCAAGATCCAACTTTGTATACAAGAAAATCCGATGATGACATACTGATACTCAACATATATATTGATGATCTTATTATTACTGGAACTTGTGCTTAGAAAATTGAAGAATTCAAGAAGGAGATGATGCGGCAGTTTAAGATGAGTGATTTCAGACTTTTGACATACTACCTCGATTTAGGGGTGAAACAAAGTAAATATAATATTTCAATCAAGCACTCAAATTGTGCAAAGAAGATTCTTGAGAAGGCAGGCATGTTGAGTTGCAATCCTTATCAGTACCCCATGGAGTCAAAGTTGAAACTCGACAAAGATAAAATAGGTGAGCCTGTTAATGCAACTAAATTTCTGAGTATAGTAGCTTGCCTACGATATTTGATACATACACGACCAGACCTTGCATACTCAGTTGGAATGCTTAGCAGATTTATGGAAAGACCAACAATACAACACAAGCAAGTATTGAAACATGTGCGGAGGTATCTAGCAGGAAATGTGGATTATGGGCTAGTGTATATCAGGCATGACAACACACCAATGCTTGAAGGATTTTGTGACAGTAATCTAGCCGGTGATCTGGTTGACCATAGAAGCACGACTGGTATGATGTTCTATCTTCATGGAAATGTGATTACATGGTGCTCACAGAAGCAAAGAAGTGTAGCTTGTCATCATGCGAAGCGGAGTTTATGGCAGCAACTTCAGTCGCTGTCAAGGTATTTGGTTGATGAGATTACTTTATGAATTGACTAAACAGACCATCAAGCCTTTCACATTATTTGTGGACCATAAGTCAGCAATAGCGCTTATGAAAAATCTGGTGTTTCATGGAAGAAGCAAAATACATTGATACTCGGTAATATTTTATTCGAGAATGTGTTGAAGAGGGACTAGTGGCGTTTCACCTATTTCAATAGAAGAACAGCAGGCTGATGCACTCACAAAGACATTGGGTCGAGTCATTTTTGGTAGGATGATTAATTTACTTGTTGTTAAGAAAGTTGGTTAAGTTGGCAAGGATTAGGAGGGTGTTTGTTGGAACTAATCCTGTCAAATCCGTTTGGGAGTCTGTATCAAGTTGAGTCCGAGTCAGTCTAGAAATAGAAACTCATGTTTCATAGTCAATTTCTGTATCTGAGTCATGTTCAGATGCGTAGAAGTATTGTCAATATTTAACATGTAAAGATGTGTATAGATGGTGGAGAAAACCAAGAAAAAAGTGCAGCGATTGGAGCACCACCAAAATATTTCATTTATTCTATCCCACAATTGTTTGTGTTGTCGTTGCCAAACAACAGAGGAAAATAGAGTACTCAACGTTTACGAGAGCTCGGGGAACTCGAAAGTCACGAGTAGCTGAAGTACTTGAAGCTACGACTTTCGACCATATACACAATGGTCGAAGTCTCGAGTAAAGGTCAAACTACTTGAAACGCTCAACCACGTGCTATCCGATCGAAGTACGTGCATCATTCATGGTCGTAGCCAACACCATTGAGTGGTCGTAGCCAACATCATTGTGTGGTCATAAACTTCATCCTCGTACAAAGTGGTCGAAACCATCATTAGCTACCTGGGCTTCCCTGGGAAGCTTGGCTCTTGGACTCTCAGGTTCTCCTCGGGCGACCTGGTTGGAGATTCCGAGCTCCCCCCCCCCCCCCCCCAACCCCCAAGCAACGTGGCTACAACAACCCCCCCCCCCACCCTTTGGCTGACTTCTATGAACGGGCCTGCATAAGTGTTTGATCTCTAATATCCAAAAGGCCACACAGCTAGTTTGACCATAGCCGCTAGTTAGATCGCTGATGCGAGGCCGGTCAAACCGTTTAACTCCTGACATCAACTCTAAAACCTAGAAAGCTTTAAAATTAAACTCAAACTTCAATAGAACTTACATATTAAAATCAAATATTCATCACATATATAGAGGATGGCCTTCATGTGATGGTCTCACAGTAACCACAATTTAAAGTATAGTTTTATTGCCTCTCATTTGAAAACGATGGCATGCATGCTAGGCAAGAAAACAAGGCAACAAGAAGCTGATCAACTCGACCGCAGGTTGCTGTCATGAAAAGCTAGTATAACTCCTGCCAGGAAAACTTGAGCATTGTCCCTAGCCGGCAGATCCCGAGGGAGGAAATAACAAAGGTAGATCCAAACTATGCAGATAAAAAACTACAAGAACACTGCTCTCTCTACTCGACTCCTCGCGCCTAGCTGTGAAGCTCTCTGATTAATCTGTACGTGCTAGTAGTACACTCAAGTCAGCACTGACACACACAGAAAAGGACAGGTATTGAAAGGTAAAATGGAATGTGGCACTGAGGTGTGAAAAGTAGCATGGAAAAAAAGGGGGGGATAAATATAAGACCAACCCCCTCTTCTCTAGTGTCATTGATCAGAACTAGTTTAGCCAGAGAAAGAAGAAAACACACACTCACTCTCGCCCCTTCCTATGTACACTTCCTTCCTCACAGAATTACAGACACTAGAAGCAAGAAACATAAGTACAAAAGCTGCCTGTGTTGCTATATAATTGTTCATATTTGCGTGTGTTTGCGTGCATGCATGCAAAGGTTAGTTGCATGCCATCCATGGCGAGCGGTGCTGCAAGGAAGTGTACAGGGAGCTTTTCTTCTGTGAGCAATACAGAAGAGGTGGAGGAGGAGTTCCAGCTGCACCAGCACCAGCTGCCGTATCACAGCAAGCCGTTCATGGGAAGCCCGCCAGAGATGGGCAACGACGACGGTGATCTTCAGCACATAACCGGCCCCTCGGACCCTCCGCCGACTGCCCCGCCGGTTGTGAAGAAGAAGAAGAAGAGAAGCCTTCCAGGGACACCAGGTGCACATATATACTTGTTCATTATATATTGAGACCATGTGCATGGATGTATCTGATCTATCCTTGATTTGAATGCTTGCATGAATAATCTTGGATGATATATACCGTTTGAATTGAGTGGGCTTATATGTTCTTGAAGATTTTTTACATGCTTCATGGTTTTTGTTACTAAATTCTCTCTCTTGCATGGTTTGTGTTCTTTGCTGGTCGATCTTGTGACTGCAATTATTGATAGGGCAAGTCAATAATGACGGCCACTGTTTGCGATTCTAAATCTCTTTTTCACAGAAAACTAGGATGATAAGACGACAACATATATACTGTATCAAGGAATATTTGAACATTATGAATTATTGTCTCGTAGATTTGTTTGTAAAATTTTTTATTGTGTAGATAAAATACATCTAATAAATTATATTTAGAAAATTCTTTAATACAACCTTCTTTATTTTTGAAATCTTTAATCCAAACCTTCTTAGTGGAAAGCGATCTTCTGATATAGTACTATAACAAGAAACATTCTTCTCGACAGAATTCTTTAATTCTCCAGCTGTCTCAATACTTTGTGATTTTAACATGTAGTATCTGATGCAATACTACAGTTTAGGTGACCCTTTTCTGGATAATTATTGGTTTCTCATTAGCTGAATAATGTCTTTTTCTCTAGGGGAAATAGCTGAAATAATGTATCTCATCAATTTAACTAAGATTGTAGCTAGCCAACACAATATAAAAACTAATCAGCTAATTAAGAGCACATAGGATAGTACTTTGTTTATGCAGAGCATATATATTATATATGCATTCCGATGTGCTGATGGCAAATTCAAGGTAGAGAACTAGGCTGTGCATGGTTGAGTCCAAGGTTGTTAAAATCTTAATTTTAGTAGTAGAATCGTCCGATCCCACCTACACCAATATGACTTAAGTAGGATCACGATCCTAGTTATAGAATTATGTAAGATCACATTAGAATTGTAGTACAATCATGAAGAATCACACATCTTCTCAGTTTATAAAAGACTTAGGTGTTTGATGGTGTCCTAGCCGTCAATTCAAATTGTATAGTAAATACTAAGTGGTTGATAGTTTAGACATTAAGATCCAGAGGTTTGGAATATTAATTTATTAATTTTACTTTTTAGTGTAAAATGGTTAGGTAATCACAATTGTTATTAAAATCATTATTCTAGTCGTAGCTCTGAATAATGTGGAATCAAAACCGTGAATAAGCATACATAATTAATCAAATTAGGTACCAAATAAACACTCATATCACTCTTGAAATACATGGCAAAATAAAAAAGTATTTGTTCATAGAATCGATTAGATTATTTGGTTTGATCATAAAATATGATTTTATCGGAGCATCTCCAATTCGATTCAGAATCACGATTTTGACAACTTTAGTTGTGTGTATAAGTTTGCTCAAGTTCAATGGCCTGTTAGGTCTAGGTAATTGAAATGCGTGAGATATAGAAGTGAATGGCCTTTTTTCAGCTTATGACTTATGGTACAGTAACTAGCTTTCAAACGGGGTGTTTTTCAAGGTATGGTTTACAAGTCGATTGTAGTAGATACTGTACCAACTTCAGCTATAATATCGGTCAAAATCACATATGACTGTCTCTCTCTATATTCTTTCTCACGAACAGTCAGAATTCAAAAGCCATAAGGTACAACCAAAAAAACGAGCCCAATACAAATTTTAGATGGACGCAGGGATCGTTATCCCTTCTAAATAACTTATGTGAATGAGTTAATTAAATCCATAGTATACGTATGATCATTAATTGTCACATGCAACTAATTATTTACTCATACTTCATCAGTACTCCATAAATAAGGAGCTAGGGCTATATATATCTTTGTAGAGTTGTAGCACTACTAGTACTTATCGTACGAATCTAGATCTCAATGTAAGATCAATCATACTAATCTTATCAAACAGAGAAAGGTGGTCTGATTTCTTGTTTGTAGTTGACTATTCTTTAATTTTGTTTTTTTATTTTTTAGCCTTTTTTACACTTTTTGTCTTTTCTTTTTCTACTGTATTCATTTATATTATCTATAATGGGCTAACATATTTTTTCCTTTTTAAATTTTTAAATTTAGTTACGTCAAAAAACCATCAGTAGCTACAGTGCAAAATAAACCATCAACCAATTTATTTCAGCTGAACTAAGTGGAGCGTCAATCTATAGATTAATTAATCTGTAGATTTTTTTTCACAAAAACACTGAATGTGGTGGGGATCTCGCAATGGTAATGATCTCATCAGTGCTACCTATCAAGTTGGTGTAATAGAAACGAAACTCACCCTTGAGTGGCTTGTCCATCTGTAAAATTTCACTACGAAGCTAGGCTTGCTCCCTCACTATCAATTAAGGAATCTGCATGCATCATCAGATGACATATACAGAGTGCAATTTTGATGACAACGCAATACATATATATTAATTTGTTTTTGAGGTTCACATCAAAATGAAATCTAACAGCATAGGGAATGTAAGAAACCCTACAACATTAGCCTTCTTCACGGACACGTAAATTTGAAAAAGTATTTACTTGCACATAGAATTTCTGTAAGGTACATGTACATGCACGTTGACGCATGGATGCAACGTGCAGACCCGAGCGCGGAGGTGATCGCGCTGTCGCCCAAGACGCTGATGGCGACGAACCGTTTCGTGTGCGAGATCTGCCACAAGGGGTTCCAGCGCGACCAGAACCTGCAGCTGCACCGGCGCGGGCACAACCTGCCGTGGAAGCTGCGGCAGCGCAGCGCCGAGGGCGGCGGGGGCGGGGCGCCGCCGCGGAAGCGCGTGTACGTGTGCCCGGAGGCGGCGTGCGTGCACCACAACCCGAGCCGCGCGCTGGGCGACCTGACGGGGATCAAGAAGCACTACTGCCGCAAGCACGGCGAGAAGAAGTGGAAGTGCGAGCGCTGCGCCAAGATGTACGCCGTCCACTCCGACTGGAAGGCCCACTCCAAGGTCTGCGGCACGCGCGAGTACAAGTGCGACTGCGGCACCGTCTTCTCCAGGTCCGTGCGTTCTTGAACTTTGCATCCACTGCATTGCGTTGAATCTTGCATTCGCCTGCTGCTGGAATGGACTGAAGAATCGAATCCTTGGGAAGGCCAAGGAGGATTTACTTCCTGCCATGCACATCAAAGCCCGTGACGGCCAAACTGTACATACGTTCTGAGTTCTGACCAATTGATGGAGGGCTGTTCCAGATTTTGACCCCCAGAATTACCATGCCATCCATGCACGCACGAGTAGTGAGCAGTGACTGCCGAACAGGAACATGGTTCCGGCCTCTTCTTACGGTTTCTAAAAAAAAAGGAGTGTCTAGAAATCACCTAGATATTTGATTAGAAATCAAGGGGTCCTTTGTTTTTAAAGGGGGAGATTTTTTTCAAGGGGAAAGAGGTAGAATTCAAGGGGGGATCGGAGGGGGAGAATTCATGGTCATTGGATCTCTAATCCAACATCCTAAATTTATATGATAGTTAGGAAGAAAACATCCAAATGATATTTAACAAAACCCCTCTAAAAATTGTTTTTTACAGTAACTAGCATTCAAATAAAATGTCCTTTCAAGATGGGATTTATAAATTTATTGTAGTATCATAACTTTATTTATATTGACCAAAATCACACATAGATCTCTATCTCTTCGTACTCTTTCAAGTGAACAATCAAAAACTATAAACCATAATCCAAAAGAACAGGACCGGAGTACTGATACTACCAGCTTCCTACTTGAAACATTGCTGCTTGACATGCAGACCAAATTGCACGTACAGCACTGAAGGAACGTGATGTATAGACCGTCGCTAACTGTGGGAGACGCTTTAATTTGAAGGAAGAAAAACCAGTGGGGGAGGGCTTCAGCTAAGCCCTCCCCATCCACCATTGATTCGGTGTAGAGTTTATTGGATCAACGGTGGATGGAAAGGGTCTCAGGCCCTCTCCATAGAAAAGTGCTTCGCTTTTGAAACAGAAATGTAGAGATCTGGCTACTTACCTTCCAAAAAGGGGGGGAAAAACTTTGACAGCATGTGCATGTATGCACACCAAACATTGTCGTCCGATCGACATATAGTACATGCCTAGGTCAAAAGCCAGCATTATGTAGGCATCCGTGCATGTTTCCAAGGACAGGGTAGGAAGAAATGTCAAAGCATACAAAAGCAAGCATGCATGTTTAATTAGTGCAGATGCGTGCCATGAGTACTCATGAAGCATGAAGACTAGTAGTGTACTTGCTTGCTGCAAACCTTGGCAACTTGCAATTAATGTCGCTTGGTTTGAAATCTCTAGTCGCAACTTCATAGCTACAAACCGAGGAAATCTTGCTGAAAATTAAACTAATGATCTCCATTCGTTTACATCTCATGAGACTTGCTCGTTAAATTTCGACTGTTCCATTTGTTCGCAGGCGAGACAGCTTCGTGACTCACAGGGCCTTCTGCGACGCCCTAGCCCAGGAGAACAACAAGCTCGCCCAGCCCATGAACATGGCCACGGTGGCCTCGGCCCTGCAGGGCCAGGCGCACCACCTCACGCTGCCGTCCCAGGCCGACGACGTGGACGCCGACGCCGACCTTGACGACGCCTCCGGCTTCTGCCCGGACATCAGGATGTTCTCCGACGACGCCGCCGCCGCGAAGCCGCTCCTGCCGCTCAGCATGTCGGGCTGCATGCTCTCCAGCCTCGGCGCAAGAAGCGCGCCCTCGCCTTCCCTCTTCAACGGGAGCAAGCTCGGCCTACTGGGTCTGGACGGGCCGAGCGATGCCACCATGGGCTTCTCCCCGGTAGCGCCAGCGAACATGTCTGCCACGGCGCTCCTGCAAAAGGCGGCCGAAATGGGCGCGACGACCACGAGCGAGTACACCGTGGGCTTTAGGCCTACGATGTGTGGGCCCGACCGTCTCCCTTCCATCAGCCCGTTTGGCCCTATGAGAGGCCGTGGGCCGTACGATGGGCTGCTGTTGGGCCAGACGCAGCTGGTCGGGTTCGACATCGGCGGGCCTTTGCCTGGCCATGGAATAGGCGCGATGACGAGGGCCATCGGATCGCTGATGAACGGCGGGCACCAGGTGGAGCACCGGCGAGCGGACGGCGTCCGCGTCGTGGATTACATGGGCGTTGACGACCAGAGTAGCTTCGATGGCGCGAGCCCGTTTGCTCCTCACATTGGCCCATGGTCCTAGATCGCTGGGCTTGTCCATTGTAGGCCCAATTTGTTAACTGGGCCGGCCCAAGAAGGGTTCGTGAAGATCGTAGTTCTTGAACCATCCTGTTCCCATGAAACCCTAGCTCACCAAATCCCCTATATATAACAGGCGCCCTCGCGCCCCTCCCTCCGTGGATTCACGCCTCCGCTCCTCCAGCCGTTAATCTTCAGGTCTTACATCATCCTGGATCCGTGATGTGTCTACCTTTGTGAGTTTCGATCCTGAATTCTTCCGCCTCTTTTGCGTTCTCTTTGTTTGGTTTTGGTTATTTGGTGTTTGTGACCGTGTGTGTGCGCGCATTGGATCTAGTCGGAGGCTGTGATGACCAAAAAAATACCTACCTATTTTCTGAGGGATTTCCATCCTCCTGATTGAGAAAAAAACTAGTGGATCCTTCTGAGCCTTCCAAGATCTGTGCAATTTCTTATCTGTCCTTCGGCTTCACTCGATTTGTTACGAAATTTTTCGTCTTTAAGAACGGAAAAAAGAGGCAAGATATCCAGTTGATGTGATGATAGGCTTGAACAGAAACTAATCAAGTGTTGACCAAAAATTCAGGCTACAATTATCCCATCCACTCACAAATCTTGCTAAAGGGTTTTGCTTTCTCGTGCTTGCCAAGAAAAAAAACTTTTGGTTTCTGTTATTTGCAAAGAACAGATTTTTGTCAGATAATATGACTGTGCACAATAAGCCGATGCTCTGGATGAGAAGAGGAAGGAAGCATGGTAGTGTGCACGGAAATCGATCGAGCTAGGTCTGCATGTCTGCTCGCTGTGATGCCTTCGGGCTTTGATCTCGCGGGCCTGGATTTGACCCACACTTTTTTATTACAGATCATCAAACATGATTAACAACTCACTATCTGTGGGAAAATTGTAGATTTGCCCCACTGTTGAGTGCACTTTTTAGTTGTTCTAAGAGAGCGGCACTCTCTGTATCTTGTACATCTCATGACGATAATGGAAAGAATTTAGTCAGTCTTTGGCGTATCAGCGTATGCTGAAGCATACGATTTTAAAATCAACTCACCTAAAGCTCAAGGGGATTTTCATGGATACGGCATTGCGTCAGATCAAACTATTCATCCGAAGAGGATTCATTGAATTGTGGCGTGTTTCTAATGCCGATAAAAGGTAACACATCTAATGTATTTAGCATTCAGAAAACTGTCAAATAAAATGTGCCCCAAGCAGAAATATCACTAGTATCCCGTCACAACGAAAACTACACCCAAAATCCTTTTTATCCGGCATGTGGATTGACGGATTTCTATCACGTCCTTGACTGCACGTTGCAATTATATTCAACCTTAACTAGATATGTATTTTTCTGGCTTTCACACATTTTTGGTTTGTGCATTTATAATAATATCATGAGTGCTTTAGGTCGTCCCCAAAATATGTTTTCGGTAGTGAGGCTCCTCCTAAGCAGAAGGATGTGCTCATCCCTTACGGCCATGAACCTAACAGTTACTGCCGTAGACTGTTACCTTTGGACTGCTTTCAGATTGCTGTTCCTTCCGTGCCTCGGCTAACTTTGAGAGATTATGACTGAAAAATAGTGGTTTATGACTGAAATTATATTGTAACTGGTTGAAATTATATTAAAACTGAAGATGATTTATTTAGCGTAATTAAATTTAAAAAAATAAAAATAGAAAAAATATGTTAGCTCATCATGAACAACACAAACAAATACCGGAAAAAATCGGTAAAAAGACTTAAAAAGCCAAAAATTTAAAAAAAATATAAAATTTATAAATAATGAAAAATAAGCTGGAAGCTTAGCCGAAATGAGAGCAGCTTGTGAAACAGTTGCAATGAGTGAAAAATTGGATCGACCAGACGAAGCTGGCAGAGGATAAGGTCAGGTTACTGTCCACAGGCACATGTCTCAACGTGCACAACTGTGTGATTTCGTCACCGTCACGCTCCCTGATGCAGCTTCCGTTTCACCAAGAATGCAAGAACAATGGAGCACCGAGCCGAAACGTCCTCAAGCTGCCCGCCTCCCTTGACATGTTCTTGTGCAACTTCCATCCCAACGAGGAAAACCCACATCTCATCGATTCCGTCGTATAAATATCGATTGCACAGGAGTACAGGACTCAGAAATGGAAAGCAGCAGCAGCAGCAGCAAAATTAGCAAGCATTTCATCCTGGTGCACGGCCTTTGGCCATGGAGCCTGGTGCCGGTGCAAGGTGGCGACGGCGCTGCGCTCGGTTGACCTCGCCGCGTCCGGCGTCCGCCCGGCGCGCGCCCAAGAGGTGCACTCCTTTGAGGACTACTCGCAGTCACTGCTCGACGCGGTGTCTGCCGCCCCGGCCGGTGAGAAGCTGGTCCTGGTCGGGCACAGCACAGCTACGGCGGTCGAACCATCGCGCTCGCCATGGAGAGGTTCCCATACAAGATCGCCGCGGCCGTGTTCTTGGCCGCCCCGATGCGATGCTTCGGCAAGCATACGGGTATCACCACCGAGGAGGTAGCACGCTGGTACTTGCTTCTAGTACTGGTTTATTCACCTAGGCCCTAGCTACTCCACAAGGCATCCGCAACGATAGTAGTAACGCTCATTTGTGATCCAGATTTTCTTGTGGATTGCGAAAGGCTTGTCATCAACAACAGCTAGCCTGCAAGGCCCAGAGTTGTTGAAGCAGAGGTTCTACAACCAAAACCCTTCTGAGGTAACAAACTAACAATCCCCTCCACAAAGCTTCAGCTTCAACTTGACACTGGCCAAAATGTGAACAAGGCATCATGAAGGGCAATAGGTTGCTCACTTGTGACAGCTACGGATCGGTGAAGAAGGTGTAGCACCCCATATACAAATCTAAGATACTATTATAGGATATCATCGTCAAAGTAAAGAATAAATAGTAAAAGCAGTAATAGAATCATAAGAAATTAAAACTTTAGAAGTACTTTAATTGAGAACCAACAGAAGTTGGAATAAATGTTTGAAACATGAGACCGGTCCACTTCTAACCAAATCTTTACTATTATATAAAGAGGAGTTGGTGGTTGGTACGTTCTCCTCTCCCCTCTCTACAGCCATCTGATTTGATCTGGATCATTCATCTCTCTCATCCTCTCTCTCTCAGGATACAACCACCCACCTCCTCCACATTCCCCATCTCTTTGCGCATTCTGGCCACCCTTCTATCTCTATCGCTTGCTCTCTAATGTTTGATATGTGAAGTTGGCTAGGCAATAAGTTCCGTCTCACTATTTTTATGACTTCGTTGCAACGCATGTGTCTCTAACTAGTAAGTGTAAATAAGAAAACATAAATAGTGCCAAGCCATGGTGCTGAAAACTCGAATGCTCTCACCTATGCATGATGCCATCACTCTACTGGCTTTTTACCTGATAATGGAAAAAGCAAGCATGAGATTTAGAAAGCTCAGCAAGTACCCAACAATGTTCGCAACACGGTGATAAAATGACACCTAATGCAAGCAAGTAATCGACACATGTTAATTGCAATAAAACTAGCTTATTGAAAATAACGATACCGATCAGAGATAAATGTAACATAAACCGTGGAATCAAAGGTATTTGTTACTTAGCAAGCTATGACAATGGCACTGATAATTATTTCCCACATACCCAGTTATACGAGAGTAGTTAGGCATGTCACTGTCCTCGACTGTACAACCGCAGATAGGGTGTAATATCCTGAGTAACGAAAGCGTACCCCTAATACGTTACCAGGTGGGTAAATATCTCCCCTATATATGAACAACGCAGGCCAGGTAACTGTTATATTATTACCAGATTGTGAGGAGTAAATTTAAGAAAACTAAGAAAAAGCTAAGATAAACTTATAAGAAGTAAAAGGATTTGCTAGGGTTGGAAATAAAAGCCCTAAAACCTGATTGGGTGATGTGAAATGATAATATGGTGATAAGATAAATGTTACATTATAAACAAATTATATAATATGAATTTAAGAAAACTAAAAGATGGCAAAGATAAGGCTAGGATAAGTGGCAGGGTTTGTTAAGGCTGAAAACAGAAAGCATAACTCCCGATATAAAGACGATGTGGAATGGTAACATGGTGATAGTGAGATAAGAATTATTCTAACGAGGTATTATAACATAGCACACACAATGGTTGGCAACCATCCAAATTTTATTATGTGATAACTAATTATTAGTCCGATTAACAGGTATTAAATACATCAATCATGACTTACATACAAAATCATACGAGTAATGGATCACGATGTCAAGAAGAATAAACATAGCAGCTCTAATGTTAAATGATTGCTAGTGGTTTAAACCCAGATTTCGAACATGTTCATATGCTATTCCTATTAATGATTTAAGTATGAATTCTAGAACACTAATTAAAAGTATGAATTCTAGGATATTATTACTCAATGCTAGTAACATCGCCATGTTTCAGAACTCAGGAAAAACAACCGGTCAATTTGTTATGAACTGCCTTTGGATTAATATGCATTACCATTGTAATCATTGTCCTTCTACAAAAGTTGTAATGAGGCTAATTTCTCGTTATTAGAAGGGTTACAACGGATTTTTTTCATGGATAGCAAGAGGATGGTCCTCAACACCAATCAAGACCCTCGAACTGCAGTTCTGCTCGGCCCCAAATTAATGGCAGCAAAAATGCACGATCAAAGCTCAACCGAGGCAACAACAGATGACTAGAGGAGTGTTATTTTGCCCCAAATGACCAGTGACATGGCATCACAGCGCTGACATTGTTTCCGGCAGGATCTGACACTGGCAACGATGTTGGTGAGACCCTTCAGCCAGTTCATGGATGGCACAATCATGAAGGACGAGACGCTGCTCACCGATGGCAACTACGGATCGGTGAAGAGGGTGTTCGTGATAGTCATGGCTGATACTTCAAGCACCGAGGAGATGCAGCGCTGGATGATCGACTTGAGCCCCGCCACAGAAGTCGAGGAGATCGCCGGAGCTGATCATATGGTCGTGTGCTCCAAGCCGAGGGAACTGTGTGATGTTCTGCTCAAGATTGGTATGATCGATGTCGCGCTCATTTCGGCTTGAGCTTCTGACTTCTGATTTATTTTTTACTATTCAACAATTTCGTCTTTTTATGTTTTTTGAGCTTTTTTGTTAGTTATTTTTGTCGTCCTGTATTCATTTGTACTGTCCGTGACGATCTAACCTGTTTTTTTATTTTTAATTTTTTAAATTTAATTACGTCAAATAAGATATCGTCAGTTACAGTATCTTTTTTAATTAGCTACAGTACTTTCCAGCCATATGCCACTTAAAATAAAGCAGGGTGCAGGGCTTGCCTGTTTCTGTTTTCGCTCTGGTGGCTGCGTCCACTAACTGAATCTTCCCTGTAGTACTCTGTTTGTTTTCTGGCACGGTGGTTACAAAACTTTTGGTACCTCGCGTTCTCGGGAAAAAAAACTTTGGTTGCGTACTACAGTGATAGAGGGCGGAGGATGATGTTTTGATTTTCCACCTGAATTCAAAAGAGTTGTTGCAATTTTATGCTTTTTTTCAACAAAAATAACGTTCGTCTTGCAGATTGAGTTGAGGAAGGTGCAACACCGTATGTGTTGACCAAGAAATTTGGACCCTTAATTGACGAAGCAATTCGCGCGTATGCATTCCGTCGCCGAAATGTCCAAAAACACCGCTGAGCCGCCACTTCTTCTTGCAGCATAAGATGATAAGCGATCGAGTTGGAGAGAAAGAAAGAAAGAAAGAAAGAAAGATGGTGCTAGTTTCTTACTCGTATCTCATCACCTCCACTGTATAAATATCAGGCCGTGCTGCCACGTACAGCACGGCAAAAATCCTTAGCTGAGTGACACATTAGACTAAGGCATAGAAATGGAGGGCGGCGGCGGCGGCAGCGCTAGCAAAAGCAAGCATTTCATCCTGGTCCATGGCCTTACCCACGGAGCGTGGTGCTGGTACAAGGTGGTCACCATGCTTCAGTCCGCGGGGCACCGCGTCACGGCGCTCGACATGGCCGCGTGCGGCGCCCACCCGGCGCGCATCGACGAGGTGCGCTGCTTCGAGGACTACTCCCGGCCTCTGCTCGACGCGGTGGGCGCCGCCCCGGAGGGGGAGAGGCTGATCCTGGTCGGGCACAGCCACGGCGGGCTCAGCGTCGCGCTCGCCATGGAGAGGTTCCCGCGCAAGATCGCCGCGGCCGTGTTCGTCGCCGCGGGGATGCCGTGCGTTGGCAAGCACTTGGCCGTCACGACCGAGGAGGTATTTCCTTGTCCCAATCAGCCTTATCACAGACATGTCTAGCTACTGTTCAATTGTCCCACTAGTTTAATTTTTGTTATGGTCATTGTACCTAATTAGTTCATGAGAAGAAATGCATCACAAGGACGACTCATGGATTGCGAGATGATGGCCATCAACAACGACAACCAGGGTCCAGGAGTTGCAATCCTGATGGGCCCAAACTTCTTGGCGCGCAAGAATTACCAGCAAAGTCCAGCTGAGGTAGTATGTAGCATCCTCTTGTGATCTCCCATGAGTTAATTTCAACCACTCTGCTTCGAGAAGATTGATTCGATCGTACGCACGATGCATCACTATGGATGGGTTCGTTGCGCTGTACATTGCAGGATTTGACCCTGGCGAAGATGCTGGTGAGACCTGGCAACATGTTCATGGATGATCCAACCATGAAGGACGAGACGCTGCTCAGTAGTGGCAACTACGGATCGGTGAAGAAGGTGTATGTGATAGCCAAGGCGGATCTTTCAAGCACCGAGGAGTTCCAACGTTGGATGGTCGCGCTGAGCCCCGGCACGGAAGTCGAGGAGATCGCCGGAGCCGATCACGCCGTCATGAACTCCAAGCCCTCGGAGCTTTGCCATGTTCTGCTCAAGGTAGCCAACAGATACGGCTAAAATAGGAAAATGTTAGTGCTTGTGTGTAATAAAGCCCATGATAAGCAATGTTACGACTTTTCAAATAGAATACGTGCATTTCAAGGTTTGTTTCGCAATTCTTGCTTGCTTACGTTGGTTTTAGTGGATTGTGTGGCTTAGCCGAAGCTGGCCGAGGTCAGAATCATATCTTTACTATTATAAAAAAAATATGAGTTGGTGGTTCATTCATTCTCCCTTCTCTCTTCTCAGCCCTCCAATTTGATCTGGACCATTCGTCTCTCTGCTCCTCCTCTCTCTCGGGATACAACCGCCCACCCCCTTCACTTTCCTCATCTCCTCACGCATTCTGGCCACCCTTCTATCTCTGTCGTTTGCTCTCCAATGATTGGTGTGTGAAGTTGACCAGACAGTAAGTTTCATCTCACTATTTTTATAACTCCGTTGTAACGTACGGACCTCTAACTAGTTACCTCGTGAAGTCCTGGAGTTCGCCACCGCGCGTTCTTCCTCGCCGAGTCAAAAGAGGCGGGCGGACTTGTGCATCAGCAGCTACCCAGTGAGACGTGTGTATCTTGGCACAGTCGGTTCCATGGCATCGCCGTGGTCCTTTTTTTCTTCTGAGTAATTGTATTCTCTTGTTGCAATATGTGGTACAAATCAGGCTGATGGGGGTGGTTCGGAACCTTAGCTTTTATCTAGAAAACATGAGACCACCTTCGAGCGCTGTTCCGTTGAGGCGAATTTTCCGGGCAAAAAATCAAACGGTAGTGCGCCATCGAAACAAGATGGGCAGATATGCACTGCACTTCTCTGTTTCCTAGTGTAGTTTTCTTGCGTTTGTCTGCGCGCAAGCGCACGCACACGACGGGCGGTCAGAGATGGAGAGCGGCAAGAAACAGCCGCGGCACTTCGTCATCGTGCACGGCCTCGGCCACGGCGCGTGGTGCTGGTACAAGGTGGCGACCATGCTGCGGTCCGCCGGCCACCGCGTCACCGCGCTCGACTTGCCCTCGTGCGGCGCCAGCCCCGTGCGCGTCGAGGAGGTGCGCTCGTTAGAGGAGTACAACCGGCCGCTGCTCGACGCTGTGGCCGCCGTGCCGCCGGGGGAGAAGGTCGTCCTCGTCGGGCACAGCTACGGCGGGCATAGCCTCTCGCTTCTCATGCAGACGTGCCCGCACAAGGTTGCGGTCGCCGTCTTCGTCTCGGCGTTCATGCCGGTAGCCGGGACCCCCATGTCACTCCTGTTGGAACAGGTACAGATATTCACTTGCGTACTGCGAAGCTAACCTCAAGAACCGACTGGTTATCTAAATTGCGTTCTCTTTTGATGATTCATGTTAGAATCTGAAAGGCATGAAGGAAATGCCACCAGATTTCATGCTGGATAGCACGTTTGAAATCATCGAGAACGCGGAGAATAATCCGGTGGAAACATTTCTACCAGGCCCAGAGTGCATGTCACAGAGGTTGTATCAGCTCAGCCCTCCCGAGGTAACCATCCAAACTCCAACCTTAGAACTGCCCTGTTTACTCTGATCGTTGCTGTCCTGCTGACATGCAGTTGGTGACGAACCGCAGGATTTGACGCTGGCAACGATGCTGGTTAGGCCGGGGCAGGTGTTCCGCAAGCACGACGCGGTGAAGACGGAGAGCGTTCTGACGGAGGACAAGTTCGGGGCTGTGAGCCGCGTGTACGTCGTGACCGAGGAGGATAATGTAACACCCCCGTTTCCGAGAGTATTGTGAAATCCTCGCAGCCGTCCAAGACTGTTCAACTGCGAGTATATCCATCGAGGGTATAACATTGCCAACACAAGCTTTAGAGTAAAAGCGAGCTTTATTACAATATAACGGCTAAAAGCCAAGCATCACAGTAGGGTCAACTGCCCTTAGTTACATTACAACAAAAACTGCCACACGCATGCCTGAGCGGAGAGCGACCCTAATTCCACGCTTCACCAAACCTCGTATAGAATCATCTCTTCGTCTTCTCTCGCATCCTCAAGATTAGTTGTTTCTGTTTATGTTTTTAGCAAGCATGAGTACTACCACTTGTACTCAACAAGTCACACGGAGCTTAATAATAATTTCATGCATGGTATATCAAGTAAAGGGGAAACAAGTCTATTATTTTGTGTGGATGCAGTTTTGGTTGGAACCATTTGAAAACCTTTAAAATGTACTTCATTAGTGTAAATGGGGTTTTCAAACTTGATTATCAATATTCAACATTTCCGAATCTTTATCAACTCTACTTATGCCTCATTACTGGATTCACCCATTAAATACAGCTTCGTTAACCGGAAGCACGGCGTATTCGAATACCATTTGTCATGACTTTGCAAAGCTGCCCTGCTTTACCCACAAGATCCCTTAACTCTGACTAGAGAGTTAAGAGAACAAGGATGTTCACTGCTCAATTCTTTGTATAGACTCTGCCCAGTAGGTGTTTGATCTCGACAAGCTCGGATGACCCCACGGATCTCGTCCGACTCATCGCAGTCCTACAGTTATATGGTTAATGTCAGGACCCAGATATTAGCATCTGGATTCCTCTGTGATTTTCTGCACTATTCCCTGGATCAGTAGATAGTGCTCACAGTTACAGTAATGAATATCAAAATACATATCATGCGGAAGCGTAAATATAATAGTAGACTTACTCATGGGCCGATTAGGCCGAAATCATTAAATTGCAGCAGCGGAAGAACGAAGCACACAGGTGGGACCTTCAGGACATGCCCACAGGCAGCCAACTGGAGGTTCGCGACCTAGCCCTTGACATCTTCATCTTCTCGGCCAGCTTGTCCAATCTTGTTGCTGAGGCGAGGTAATTTGATTTCCTGGATTTGAATTTTGTCGCAAAAGCGAGCGTGAGCACTCCGACCCCGTGCTCCGCGAGCCAATACACAGAATGCAATTAAATAGTATGCATGGCTTAACAAAGGAGAGGCTCGGGTTATTTTTATTTGCCAAAATCGCCTTTAGTAGCATTATTACCATTGCTCAATTACAGTGTTATAGTTGCTACCTAACTCCACACTACAATGGCCAAAATTGACCTAATCTACAGAAAATGCACCTTCTTTAATGACTGCTGCCTAAAACTCCTAACAACAAGTGTCATCATTTATTTAATCCACCGATCATACTTTGTATTTTGAATTACTAAAAATCCAGTCCTGTCATTACTACTCATCAGCTCCTCACCTCTGAATTCTAATGATTCCCTAACATAATTACTTTCAAATCCACCGATATCATTCGTATTCAATCCTTTTCGTCATTGATTCAAAACCATAATCCAATAATCAATCTCATTTTCCATTATCTATCACTAGCTAATCCACAAATATACCTCCACCGAAAATTCAATTTACCAAGATTATAATCCACTAATTGTTATGAATCCTCCAATCTTCTCAGAAATTCAATTCATCCCTCTAGTAACTGGTCATCTCCTATTAATTCCCATTATCACCAATATCTTCCAAGAATTTGTATTAATCTCTAGTGTAGTAACCCAGCAATTTACCTTTGCACTCCCTAATTCTCCAAACTCATTGAGTATACATCCACCAAGAATAGCATTGACCAAGTATACGATTCACTATTATATATATCCACCAAGAATATCGCTAATCAAGAATTAGACTCCCATACTTGTATTATTTTTCCAATTTCCTAAAAATTCAATTAGATCATTTATCTAACCTATCTATTCAACGGGACCCCACTAATTTATTTCTCCCAGAACCCACACTATCCTTTCTTATTTATGATCGACATAAATCCACCAATACCTTTAAGTACATGCTACAATCATCCATCTCCTTTACCCACAACCCTGTTTATTCCACCCATATTTTAGGTTGTAAGATTAGTAATGCCACCATTCAAAATACAATACATAAAATTTCCTGAGACCTAGCAGCTTTGGAACAAAACATAATGTTCAAGGAATATTAACATGAATTTCCATACATATGGCATCACACCATATGCCTAATATCACCATAATTTTTCCATATATACGGCATCACACCGTATAACATCTTTCAGCGTTATAGCCGCTTAACTTACCACTGGGACGACACCCAGGACAACTCAAATTAGGGCTTTCCGCTGCCCTCCACTTTTCCATTCCCATTTTCCAAACATGTTTAAATAGAACTATCTCGAGTAAGTTCCCATGTCCGCCCTTGACCGTGGGCACGGCTATTCGAATAGTTTTGACTCTGCAGAGTTTGTACACTTTCACCACAAGAGATGAACTATCCTTTTTGCCAACATGCTTCCTTAGGCATGAGACCCAGATAATTTATCACAAAGCCTTTACCTTACTCCGATCTAGCTAGACACCACCCACGCTGAGGTTTCACCGCTGAAGGGTTACACCACCACAGTCAGAAGCCCCCTCTTGCGCCGTGCGAGTACAGTACACCCTGTGCCTCACTGTGAGTAAACCAGTACACCCTGGCACCCACTTTCCTCGGTGACATCTGAACTAAACCCTTGCAAGTTATTCAGCTAGGTCGTACCCATTATAGACTTGTGGTTGTACTGTTTTACATCAGGAGGTCATCACAAGATTCAGTCCTTAGTATTATCTGAGCGGTTCTACCACACTCCATAATTTGTGCTCCCACCGCACCACATACCAGCCCCCAAACCATCCGCTCAGATATTTAGGCAAGTTGGGATTTTTGGGAGCATAAAATAATCATGTCAAAATATACCAGTCATTCCCACCATGACTGCCCAAACCAGTTTCTCATGATTTCAAATGACAATGATGTTTGGGACATTTCAGTGCCCCTGAGTATTTATGCAGTACTAAGCATGGCATATACTTAGGGACTTATTTTCAAAAGTTACCATTATAATTTTGCTAGGGCGACAAGGTTCACATATTCAATGCTTCCAAAGGAGGTGTAATATTAATCAAGCAAACAATGGGCATATAACTAAAATCTTAAATTAAACATGTATTGACATATAAGATAACAGCATGCAATTTGATAATTTAAACAAAAATAATTTGCAGAAAATGTAGGTTCAACATGATCAAAGTATTGACTCGCCTGGCGCGGTTTACCGCGGTCTTGAGCTCACACAATGTTGTCGCATGCGATGATCTTTAATTCCTGGTCTTCATCGATCTTCGTCTCGCTTGATCCCTTGATTCTTCAGGACTCCAATTTCTAATTACGCGACAAACGACTGAATCCAAATAAACGCAAATAACTCAAAAGATCCAAATAAATCCAAATACACTCAATTTAGTTTTATTATGAGTTATTGGGTGATTCGGTGATTTGAGGCAAGGTTGGTAATAGCCCATGATAACTTGATCTTTTTATTAATAACCTCCTTTTATTATTTTGTTATTTGTCAAGGAAGTTCTATGAGCTAGGATGGACCTATGAGTAGGTATCTTTTTGTCGAGCGTTACTTTTCAGGCATTCTGGCTTACCGAATCGATTTTAGAATCTAAGTGTATAGCATTTTATGGGTGACATTTTATGTAGCCTCAGTTTTCATTAAGCCTGTTTCAATTTGAATTAGTATTTAATTGTATGGGTCATATCTTGTTATTTTATACTCATCATTATTATTTTATCTATACTTTAGTTACGATTAGGCTTAACCTTATCTTACAATGCTTGTTAAGTATCATTTTATGTGAACCTAATTACTCGGGTTACCGATTAAATGTTCACTTTAGAATACTTATGTATTGGTTAGGTCATCTTTATTCATTTATCCAGAAGCCACTTCTCCTCATTAACGCCTTAATATATAATTAGATTTACAATGTACATATTAAAGTTACACTAATTATTTATCATGACTTCTAATCCGAATTTAAATCATACATAAACTCCCTAAAGCCTTATTTCAATGTTTTTAGCTTCCATAGATTATCCCTAACTTTTCCTAAGTATTTACTTTAATTTAGGATTAGATTTAAAATGGATGCTAAAGGCATACTAGTCATGCATACATGATAATAACTAATTCATGATTAGACACGTATTAAGCTCTTGTATATCCTAATAAATTTTGTATCTCCTATGGATGTATCTCCCCCCCCCTTTTTTTTAATTAGAATTCTTATACATTTTGGGCTATACGCTAAACCACATTTTTGTTAATGCCTTTAATTGTTAACTAAACCTCAAATAAATACTTATGCTATATGAGTTGTTCATATAGTAAATAGACGATCAAGTGTTAGACCTTAAGTGACCTTATTTTATATACTAATTAAACTTATTAGTTCCTATGGATTATTTCCTAGTTTAGGCCTTCCTTGTTTTCTTCACAAAGCTTGTTTTGCATAGACAACCTTGTATATGTATATGCCATTACATTCTGGTTTTTTTTTTTTTTTTGAATCTCCTTAACTAGCTAACAAAGGCTGTCTCTAATTACCTTGAGTGCCCTTGGGCCCACATGACATTGAGGGAAGAGAGACAAGTGGGGAGGAGGAGGCTGCCTTGCTCTCGGCCACACAGGAGAAGAGGGGAAGGAACAGAGGAGGAAGGCTGAGCGCGGGAAACGGCAGTGCCGGCCGGGGTGAGCCGCCGCCGGCAAGAAGGGCCGGGGAGCCGATGTCACGGAGTGAAATGGAGGGAGTGAGGAGAGGGGGAGCCAATTGAGGCGGCGGTCTTGGCTGAGGCGGCGGCGAAAGCGGCCGGAGTCGGAGGCCGAACGTGGCGCCGGCGCCGGAGTGAACGGGGAGGCAATCGGAGTGAGGAATGAGCATGAGGGGGCCGAGGGAAAGCTCACCGAGCAACTAGCCGAGCCGGAGCAAGCGTGGAGTTGGCCGGCGGCGGGAACCAGGGCGTCGCGGGGAAGCTGCTTGGTGCCGGAGTGCTAGGGGGAACGGGGAGCTCCGGCGTCCGTCGGAGGTTGTTTGCGGCGGCGGGGAGGTACTGCTGGGAGAAGGAATCGAGAAATGGTCGCCGATGTGGAGTTGACGGCGGTGGTGGCCGGGATTTGGGGATAAGACCGAATCGGGGAGGGGAGAAGTGAGGGAAGAGGGATGATGGCGCGGTTGATGGAGAGGAGCGGCGGACACCTCTTATAGCCGAAGAGGGGCAGGGAGGCGCGGTGGCGTAAGACCGGTAGGCGGCGGAGGACCGGGCGGAGCGGGGAAGAACCTTCGGGTAAGGACCCGGTGGCGCGGGGCTCGGGATGCAAGCGCTTGTCAGGGCGAGGGGACTGGCGACGCGGCGGGTGGCAGGGAGCGGCGAGGGGACAAGGCGAGCAGCGCGCGTGATGATAGAGTCTGCGGCGGAGGCAGAGGGGAGATGAGGGAGAAGAGGGAAGAGAGCGCGTCCGCTCGGTGGGGAAGAAAGAGAAGAAAGAGGGGAAAAGGAAGCCGCTGCGGGGAGGGGAAGGAGAAAGAGAGAAAGGTGGGGCCACGCGCAGGGAAAGGAGAGGAGGGAGGGAAAAATAGGCCGGGCCCGCATGTAAGAGAGAGAGGGGGTAATGAGGCGGGTAGAAAGAGGAGGCCGCATGGTTTTTGGAATTTAGTTGCACAAAAATCGTGTGTATATATATGTATATGTATCGTTAAGTTGCACCTTTTTATTTCAACTCTTTCTTTCTAATTAATCCATGTTCTGATTCACTAGATTAATTTTAAATTAAGTATTCAGAGGCTAAATCCCCATTTAAATTATTCGTTTTATTATCATTATTACTATTTTTGCCATTTGGTGTTCGAAAATTAATTCCAGTTATTATTTGCTTAGCAGAAAATTTAGGGAAACCCAAATAGGATTTTGAACAAAAATTCAAATGCCAGCGAGGCGCAAATAAAAGTTTTAAATTTTTCTCGAAATTTTGAACATCCAAATTTTAGGATGTTACAAATCTACCCCCCTTAAATGAATCTCGACCCCGAGATCCCGATAGAGTAGAAAGAAGCAGGTGAGGTTTTATTGGCTAGCAATGGGTTTCAGGGTGTTGCTCGACGTGTAGTTCCTTAGCTCCATAGAGAGATAAAAAAAAAATCTGCACAATAGAGGTTAGCACTTGAGAAGTCAAAAAGGGGAAGAGGGAAACCTTGTCCTCATGGATAAGTCGTGGTCTTCCAAATACCTACTCCTTAACATTGTTGTCTTCATGTCTTCACAGAGTGGAATAGTCGCATCGTCTATTGGGCCTATGGTGGGTGTAGAATTCTCATTGAGGGGTGGGCAATATTGGCATATGCCCTAGGGAATAGATGGTCTGAGGGATGCCGATGCGAAGATAAATACATCTATATGGTGGTCTTTTGTCCTTATCACTATAAGACTTCCAGTCCAGCAAATCTTCTTGTATTGGTTCGACTAACTCTGAGTCCAGGTTGTTGCTCCTCCAAAACATACATCGTGGTAGTGCTTCGACATTCTTGTCTCTCACTGCTACCCCCCTTAAATAAATGACGATTGTCGTTATTCATCTCTTGTATTCTTAGATGTCTTGTTCAACAACAGATTTGAGAAGCAATTCATGGGGCAGGGGTCTTGTCCTTCGCAGGAATAGGTGACCCTGCTCTGTGGGCTCTCTCCTGGCGGGTGGTCTTCTTTGTAGTGATGTTGCTTTCCTTAAATACTAGGAGGTTGCAAAGTCATCGCTCCTTCTTGCTTGCCCTGTTTTAGGTTACTTGTTATTTCGTTCCTTTGGATCCGATGGGGTTTTCAGCAAGAGGTGAGAGGGAATAGCATGAGATACGAAAAGAATCGTGGGGATAAGGCACTCTACCCATTTAGATTTTAAAAAGGGTATACCCCAGAAGCTGGGGTGGCACATAAATCACATAAGTTTTTAAAACACTCTTTTCCTGTGACTGTGAAATGTATCGCCCGAGGGCAAGAAGGCAGTGCACAGGGCCAAATAGAAATCTTGCAACAATACATCGCCTACTCGGGGAGCACACATAAGAGAGCGCATGGTTTATCTGCATAGTCCGTTTAAAACGAGACCACCTTATCTTCATGACCATCCTCAACGTTCTTATCCTTAAATTTTTGGAGTAAGGGTACGATGAGAGGAGCAAAATCTTTCTTTTTAAATCAATAGAAAGATGAGGGAAGTATTTGGGGTAATTTGATTGATATCCTCACTCACATTTATGTTATCGTTTTGAATTCAGGGTAAGAGAGCTTTAGAAGAAAAATAGTTAAGGCAGCTTATAGAGGAGAGGAATTCAACTAAGAGAGATGAGAGTGAGCAATACTAGTTATATTTTTGGAAATAGTATTTTTGAAGAAATAATTCTAGTCATGAAACTAACGGCCAGGCTAACTAGGTCACGACCTGCAGTCGATATGCTCTGATACCATCCCTGTCAGGACCCAGATATTAGCATCTGGATTCCTCTGTGATTTTCTGCACTATTCCCTGGATCAGTAGATAGTGCTCACAGTTACAGTAATGAATATCAAAATACATATCATGCGGAAGCGTAAATATAATAGTAGACTTACTCATGGGCCGATTAGGCCGAAATCATTAAATTGCAGCAGCGGAAGAACGAAGCACACAGGTGGGACCTTCAGGACATGCCCACAGGCAGCCAACTGGAGGTTCGCGACCTAGCCCTTGACATCTTCATCTTCTCGGCCAGCTTGTCCAATCTTGTTGCTGAGGCGAGGTAATTTGATTTCCTGGATTTGAATTTTGTCGCAAAAGCGAGCGTGAGCACTCCGACCCCGTGCTCCGCGAGCCAATACACAGAATGCAATTAAATAGTATGCATGGCTTAACAAAGGAGAGGCTCGGGTTATTTTTATTTGCCAAAATCGCCTTTAGTAGCATTATTACCATTGCTCAATTACAGTGTTATAGTTGCTACCTAACTCCACACTACAATGGCCAAAATTGACCTAATCTACAGAAAATGCACCTTCTTTAATGACTGCTGCCTAAAACTCCTAACAACAAGTGTCATCATTTATTTAATCCACCGATCATACTTTGTATTTTGAATTACTAAAAATCCAGTCCTGTCATTACTACTCATCAGCTCCTCACCTCTGAATTCTAATGATTCCCTAACATAATTACTTTCAAATCCACCGATATCATTCGTATTCAATCCTTTTCGTCATTGATTCAAAACCATAATCCAATAATCAATCTCATTTTCCATTATCTATCACTAGCTAATCCACAAATATACCTCCACCGAAAATTCAATTTACCAAGATTATAATCCACTAATTGTTATGAATCCTCCAATCTTCTCAGAAATTCAATTCATCCCTCTAGTAACTGGTCATCTCCTATTAATTCCCATTATCACCAATATCTTCCAAGAATTTGTATTAATCTCTAGTGTAGTAACCCAGCAATTTACCTTTGCACTCCCTAATTCTCCAAACTCATTGAGTATACATCCACCAAGAATAGCATTGACCAAGTATACGATTCACTATTATATATATCCACCAAGAATATCGCTAATCAAGAATTAGACTCCCATACTTGTATTATTTTTCCAATTTCCTAAAAATTCAATTAGATCATTTATCTAACCTATCTATTCAACGGGACCCCACTAATTTATTTCTCCCAGAACCCACACTATCCTTTCTTATTTATGATCGACATAAATCCACCAATACCTTTAAGTACATGCTACAATCATCCATCTCCTTTACCCACAACCCTGTTTATTCCACCCATATTTTAGGTTGTAAGATTAGTAATGCCACCATTCAAAATACAATACATAAAATTTCCTGAGACCTAGCAGCTTTGGAACAAAACATAATGTTCAAGGAATATTAACATGAATTTCCATACATATGGCATCACACCATATGCCTAATATCACCATAATTTTTCCATATATACGGCATCACACCGTATAACATCTTTCAGCGTTATAGCCGCTTAACTTACCACTGGGACGACACCCAGGACAACTCAAATTAGGGCTTTCCGCTGCCCTCCACTTTTCCATTCCCATTTTCCAAACATGTTTAAATAGAACTATCTCGAGTAAGTTCCCATGTCCGCCCTTGACCGTGGGCACGGCTATTCGAATAGTTTTGACTCTGCAGAGTTTGTACACTTTCACCACAAGAGATGAACTATCCTTTTTGCCAACATGCTTCCTTAGGCATGAGACCCAGATAATTTATCACAAAGCCTTTACCTTACTCCGATCTAGCTAGACACCACCCACGCTGAGGTTTCACCGCTGAAGGGTTACACCACCACAGTCAGAAGCCCCCTCTTGCGCCGTGCGAGTACAGTACACCCTGTGCCTCACTGTGAGTAAACCAGTACACCCTGGCACCCACTTTCCTCGGTGACATCTGAACTAAACCCTTGCAAGTTATTCAGCTAGGTCGTACCCATTATAGACTTGTGGTTGTACTGTTTTACATCAGGAGGTCATCACAAGATTCAGTCCTTAGTATTATCTGAGCGGTTCTACCACACTCCATAATTTGTGCTCCCACCGCACCACATACCAGCCCCCAAACCATCCGCTCAGATATTTAGGCAAGTTGGGATTTTTGGGAGCATAAAATAATCATGTCAAAATATACCAGTCATTCCCACCATGACTGCCCAAACCAGTTTCTCATGATTTCAAATGACAATGATGTTTGGGACATTTCAGTGCCCCTGAGTATTTATGCAGTACTAAGCATGGCATATACTTAGGGACTTATTTTCAAAAGTTACCATTATAATTTTGCTAGGGCGACAAGGTTCACATATTCAATGCTTCCAAAGGAGGTGTAATATTAATCAAGCAAACAATGGGCATATAACTAAAATCTTAAATTAAACATGTATTGACATATAAGATAACAGCATGCAATTTGATAATTTAAACAAAAATAATTTGCAGAAAATGTAGGTTCAACATGATCAAAGTATTGACTCGCCTGGCGCGGTTTACCGCGGTCTTGAGCTCACACAATGTTGTCGCATGCGATGATCTTTAATTCCTGGTCTTCATCGATCTTCGTCTCGCTTGATCCCTTGATTCTTCAGGACTCCAATTTCTAATTACGCGACAAACGACTGAATCCAAATAAACGCAAATAACTCAAAAGATCCAAATAAATCCAAATACACTCAATTTAGTTTTATTATGAGTTATTGGGTGATTCGGTGATTTGAGGCAAGGTTGGTAATAGCCCATGATAACTTGATCTTTTTATTAATAACCTCCTTTTATTATTTTGTTATTTGTCAAGGAAGTTCTATGAGCTAGGATGGACCTATGAGTAGGTATCTTTTTGTCGAGCGTTACTTTTCAGGCATTCTGGCTTACCGAATCGATTTTAGAATCTAAGTGTATAGCATTTTATGGGTGACATTTTATGTAGCCTCAGTTTTCATTAAGCCTGTTTCAATTTGAATTAGTATTTAATTGTATGGGTCATATCTTGTTATTTTATACTCATCATTATTATTTTATCTATACTTTAGTTACGATTAGGCTTAACCTTATCTTACAATGCTTGTTAAGTATCATTTTATGTGAACCTAATTACTCGGGTTACCGATTAAATGTTCACTTTAGAATACTTATGTATTGGTTAGGTCATCTTTATTCATTTATCCAGAAGCCACTTCTCCTCATTAACGCCTTAATATATAATTAGATTTACAATGTACATATTAAAGTTACACTAATTATTTATCATGACTTCTAATCCGAATTTAAATCATACATAAACTCCCTAAAGCCTTATTTCAATGTTTTTAGCTTCCATAGATTATCCCTAACTTTTCCTAAGTATTTACTTTAATTTAGGATTAGATTTAAAATGGATGCTAAAGGCATACTAGTCATGCATACATGATAATAACTAATTCATGATTAGACACGTATTAAGCTCTTGTATATCCTAATAAATTTTGTATCTCCTATGGATGTATCTCCCCCCCCCTTTTTTTTAATTAGAATTCTTATACATTTTGGGCTATACGCTAAACCACATTTTTGTTAATGCCTTTAATTGTTAACTAAACCTCAAATAAATACTTATGCTATATGAGTTGTTCATATAGTAAATAGACGATCAAGTGTTAGACCTTAAGTGACCTTATTTTATATACTAATTAAACTTATTAGTTCCTATGGATTATTTCCTAGTTTAGGCCTTCCTTGTTTTCTTCACAAAGCTTGTTTTGCATAGACAACCTTGTATATGTATATGCCATTACATTCTGGTTTTTTTTTTTTTTTGAATCTCCTTAACTAGCTAACAAAGGCTGTCTCTAATTACCTTGAGTGCCCTTGGGCCCACATGACATTGAGGGAAGAGAGACAAGTGGGGAGGAGGAGGCTGCCTTGCTCTCGGCCACACAGGAGAAGAGGGGAAGGAACAGAGGAGGAAGGCTGAGCGCGGGAAACGGCAGTGCCGGCCGGGGTGAGCCGCCGCCGGCAAGAAGGGCCGGGGAGCCGATGTCACGGAGTGAAATGGAGGGAGTGAGGAGAGGGGGAGCCAATTGAGGCGGCGGTCTTGGCTGAGGCGGCGGCGAAAGCGGCCGGAGTCGGAGGCCGAACGTGGCGCCGGCGCCGGAGTGAACGGGGAGGCAATCGGAGTGAGGAATGAGCATGAGGGGGCCGAGGGAAAGCTCACCGAGCAACTAGCCGAGCCGGAGCAAGCGTGGAGTTGGCCGGCGGCGGGAACCAGGGCGTCGCGGGGAAGCTGCTTGGTGCCGGAGTGCTAGGGGGAACGGGGAGCTCCGGCGTCCGTCGGAGGTTGTTTGCGGCGGCGGGGAGGTACTGCTGGGAGAAGGAATCGAGAAATGGTCGCCGATGTGGAGTTGACGGCGGTGGTGGCCGGGATTTGGGGATAAGACCGAATCGGGGAGGGGAGAAGTGAGGGAAGAGGGATGATGGCGCGGTTGATGGAGAGGAGCGGCGGACACCTCTTATAGCCGAAGAGGGGCAGGGAGGCGCGGTGGCGTAAGACCGGTAGGCGGCGGAGGACCGGGCGGAGCGGGGAAGAACCTTCGGGTAAGGACCCGGTGGCGCGGGGCTCGGGATGCAAGCGCTTGTCAGGGCGAGGGGACTGGCGACGCGGCGGGTGGCAGGGAGCGGCGAGGGGACAAGGCGAGCAGCGCGCGTGATGATAGAGTCTGCGGCGGAGGCAGAGGGGAGATGAGGGAGAAGAGGGAAGAGAGCGCGTCCGCTCGGTGGGGAAGAAAGAGAAGAAAGAGGGGAAAAGGAAGCCGCTGCGGGGAGGGGAAGGAGAAAGAGAGAAAGGTGGGGCCACGCGCAGGGAAAGGAGAGGAGGGAGGGAAAAATAGGCCGGGCCCGCATGTAAGAGAGAGAGGGGGTAATGAGGCGGGTAGAAAGAGGAGGCCGCATGGTTTTTGGAATTTAGTTGCACAAAAATCGTGTGTATATATATGTATATGTATCGTTAAGTTGCACCTTTTTATTTCAACTCTTTCTTTCTAATTAATCCATGTTCTGATTCACTAGATTAATTTTAAATTAAGTATTCAGAGGCTAAATCCCCATTTAAATTATTCGTTTTATTATCATTATTACTATTTTTGCCATTTGGTGTTCGAAAATTAATTCCAGTTATTATTTGCTTAGCAGAAAATTTAGGGAAACCCAAATAGGATTTTGAACAAAAATTCAAATGCCAGCGAGGCGCAAATAAAAGTTTTAAATTTTTCTCGAAATTTTGAACATCCAAATTTTAGGATGTTACAGTTAACCACCTCCCATACGAACTCACCCTCTGTCTCCCCCTTTCCAGTTGCAGAGGTTCAATTGAAGTTGAGCAGCTACTGAGCCAGGTTTGACTAAGTCAAGGTTGACCAAATCAACGCTTGTGGTTGGGCGGTTACTATGTCCGTTACTCAGCATAAGGGTCTAGTCCTTACATTTTAACTGAGGCATCAACCACACACGAACCCAAATTCAGTACACACTGTACTGCCACCAATCCACAACCAGCCTCCACCCTAGGATAAGGTCTTCGGATCCACCACTGCGATCCTCATTTATCATATTTCCAACTTTCCAAAACTCTAGACGAATACCAAACCTTAACAGTAGAACATGTGATGTGTCCCTAACTACAATGATAAGGTTAATATTATATTTCATGTGACTAGTTTGTCAAGGTGAATATGGCCATCAAGTTAAACTGGGCTTTTCGGGTGGTAGGACATAGCTAATATCATGTCATTCCAAGCATTTATTGTACATAAAATAACCGAATAAAAATACCATAATGAAAGCACTTGTAAATAAATAACTTAGGAAATGTAGGATCAATATGTTCAAAAATATGTGCGACTTGCCTTGCGGATCAGTGATTTCAATTAATTCGTATTCTTCCGCGGACTGGGCCTGGGCCTGTGCTTCTTCTTCTGGCTCCTGTGCAAACTCGACTCCGGGAGCTAATGTAAAGCAAATAAAATAATATTAATTCCATGCCCGAAGGAATGAGCGAGGAATAAAGAAAATAAAAGAATAAAGAAAATCCGAGAAACTCCATTGAATTGGGCTTTTGGGCTTATAGGAAGGCTATATGGGGAAATGGGCCTTGGATTTGGGTTGGCGGGCTCGAAACGAATCCGGGGAGTATAAACTTGTATTTTTGGGTTTGGGTCAAGCACTGTTCATGCGGCCCGGTCGGTTACTATTCATCGGGCTCGAACCCGACGTGGCTAGCAGGTTCAGTCGGACCACGTCGCCTCGGCGCGGTCAGCTGGAACGGGCGCGGGCGAACGGCGCGGTCGGGCGCGCCTGGCGCGGGTGAGCGGGTTTGGTCGAGACGCGTCGCGCCGGACTCAGTCAGGCGGAGCGGGCGTGGCTGGCGCGGGTGGGTTGGCTGGGCTCAACCGCGTCGCGGGGTGGCTCGGGTCGGTGAACAGTGCATGAAACAGGGGAATGGGCGGCGAGCGGCGGCGCTACGGAGTTTTGCGACGCAAACCGAGGGCATGGGCGGGTTTGTTGGGATGTGGGAGTCCATTTTGGGCGGTTGGGAGGCCGGCGGAGGCGGCAATCGCCGGTGGGGAGTTTTTCCTCTTTTGCGATTGCGCTGAAATTGCGGGTGAGTGGGAGCTTCCTAGGGCAATTGGGTCGGTTATTGAGCATCACTAGGGTTTAGGTGAGCTAGGGGAGGGGTTGACCGAAGCTTGGAAAGTCTGGGTTGGCCTGGCCACGGCGGGGGTTTTGGCAGTGGGGCGGCTCACGGTGCCAGGGAAGGTGGGGGTTTGGGAGGCTAGGGCAACGGTTGGGGTTTGATACTAGAGCCTTGGGGATGCTACTAGAGAAGGGAATTGGAGTGTGGGCGGCCGGAGGTGGGACATTGCGGTAGGGCACCGAATTGGGGATTTCTTCGATTACCGGCAGTGGGGAGGGAGAGGGGTGCTCGGGGCGCTTGGTGAGCTGCGGGAAAGCGTGATGCTCCCCTGGGGAGGATTGGGACGCTTAAATAGGCTGAGAGAGGCGGTGCACCGGAGCGGGGAAATATCCATGGCGGCGGTGGCGGTTTCGGGAACTCCCGGTTGCCAGCGCGGACGGGGTTAACTTGGACGCTAAGGGACGGCAGTCAAGGGTGTCAGAAGGGCTGCAGGTCGGCCGTGAGAGGAAGGAGCACGAACGGGGTGGAAACAGCAGCGGTGGGCGGCAAAACAGGGCACGGAAGTGGCGGGAGCGCCCGACGGCGGCTGACACCGGTGCAGGCGCAATTAAGGAGCTGGTACGGCGGCCGACAGGCGGGCAGGAGGTGGCAGAGGAGGGCAGGCGCGAGAAGGCGCGTGAAGGAACGGCGGCGGCCAAAAATCAGAGGCGGCGGTGAGATTTTCGGGCATGAACAGTAACCGCGCCAAAATATCCGTTTCCTCCGTTATGACGCCGTGATGACAGGGATTAAGGGGCATTTTTGCTTTGAGATTAGTGTAGATTAGAGCTATGGAGGAGATGGGCAAAGGAGAAATGGGAATTCAAATCCAAGTTTGATTTTTCAAATTTTTGCTTTGTTTCAGATAAGACGTTCCCGGCGGAGGAGCAGCGCCGGTTGGCGTCCTTCAGCCCCGGCGTGGAGGTGAGGGCGATCGAGGGAGCTGATCACATGGCAATGCACTCCAAGCCAGTGGAGCTCTCCGAACTGCTCATGGAGATTGCTGATAAGTACAGCTGAGAAGAATCAATTGAAAACTCGAACCTTCGATATAAAGCATCGCTTTGGGAGAACTAGCTTCTCTTTTTTAATATGATCGAGCAGAACTTTGCGGTGTTCTTCTCAAGATAATACTGTAATAAGCTCCTTTGGAGCATTACGTTTGTGACATAAAGTACCCCACCTATGCAAAAGTTTACGAATTATAGCAGCGGTACAGGAAGCAAACAGGGGTGAATGTTGCCTTTAAATTTTCTCTCAATACATTCCAAGGATTTTTCTCTTCCATAGCTACAGAAGCTAAGATGATCAAATCATAACACACAAGCACTGCACAAAACACCATAGGGAAGCGAAACTAGCAAGAATCATAAGGGTCTGTCTGACCGCACTGAGAGAGGGTGGTCTGACTGCTCTGGGCGGTTTGATCGGCAGGTCACATGCGGTCTCACCGCTCGACCTCTATAACAGAAAAATCGACACGATTTTGAAACTAAATTTGATCCAACTTTCAAATTAAGACAAAACAACTTGAAATTGGAAACTCACCTTCTCAAGGAAGTTGAGAATCTATTCCAATCAAAATCATCCCCAAAATTACAATCTTTGTAACTTTGTTGTTCATACTTCAACCGTTGTTGTAGTGTGACTATTGTAACTTTGTAAGATGGTACTATTTAACACAAGTAGTGTTGAAGAGGCTCCATGATGTGTGTGTTGTAATATTTGCGGTATAAACAAGGATATAAATATAATTCCAATATAACCATATAAGCATATCAAGGATATCAATTCATATATAAATGACATAACATGTATGAAACCATATGAATTGAACATATCATTCGAAGTATACCACATATTCACTAGTAGAAACAATAATTTTCTAACCATGAACATGTATGTCAATGTAAAAGGCATTAACCAATTAAGACTAGCAACAAGCTCAAGTTTAATTGATTATTTGTGCTCTCAAAAGTAGGGTTGCACAAGATTATTCTTGGCCGTCCCGCTACTAAATCATATACTCTTCCTTGATTGGTTATATCAAATAGTTAATTCAGCCTTTTGAGCTCTAGATAAAAGACTCTACAATCTCAAGATCATACCATATGCAGCATGTGATCTTTCAGATAGCGGTATATAAACTAAACAGGTTAATTTCTGATTCAACAAATGAGACCTTAACTTGTCAAAATTACCTCCTAACAAATCAATGTAAGAGTATACTACAATCTGAAAGCAGTATGAACCGAAAGGCACAAGAGCACATTAACATCTAGAGACTGTCTCCCAGAACAACATGTTAACCATGACAGCAGAGTTAATGTTGACTAGAGCTCACAGACTAAAAGAACCAATCTCAGTATATGATCTATATCATCATCGAGCAACAATCCGATCCCACTGCAATCTAAGTCTCCCAGTGCTAGATAATGTATGAAAGATCAACAAGCTAGCACAGCACACAAAGATTGCAAATACAAGTGACCGATTTACTCACAAAACCGGCGATACTCGAAATCGCCGAGAAGATCAAGGGCTAGGCACGCTTTGGCGCTGTCCCAGAAAACCTATTGCCCCCCACACCACCGTGAGAGAGGTCAGTAGGCACGGAGATACAAAGCCCAATCGCCGAAGTGTAGCTCACGCCGGCGAGTCGAGGTAGAGGAATGCCGCACAAGCACAGGGGAGGAGCCGACCAAGCGCCTCGCCGGAGAGCACCAAGGAACCACCGTCGTCAAACACCACAGGCAAAGACTCAAAGAAAGAGAGGAGGAGGAACTCACTATCGTCCTTCTCCAACCAAGGAACCGGCCGCAATTTATAGCCAAGAGAGGGAGGGACTGAGAACTCGGCGGCACCGCCAACGGCCGGGACCGAGTCTCCCGCGCCACCACCGCAGCCCATACTCACCTCACATGCCGGATCTGAGGACCGAGTCCCAAGGGAAGAAGAAGAGGAGCGGCGCATCTCACGGGAGAGGGGAGGCGCGGGCCGCACGGGAGAACGGGTCGCCAACCGACCCACCGCCTTCGCCGCGCGGCCTCCCCTGTATCGCCGCCGCCGTCGCCCCTCCAGAGACCCGCTCGCGTTAGGTCACGGGGAGGCACCGGCCTCCCCCCTTTTGCCTCCCTTCGGCCCACCGACAGGTGGGCCCTCTTTCTTTTCTTTTCTCTTTTTTTTTCCTTTTTATCAAATGGGAAATTCCCCTTTTGCCCTCGGTTTTACAACAGTCCCCACCAATTTCTCAATTGATAATTGATGCTCAAAGTCTTGTTTAATATGCAGCTGTTCGACTATGGGTACCTTTCGGGTTTGAACCCAAAGCCTAGCGACAAGGACTACGACTCTGCACAGACAAAGGAGGACTGCGCCTTGATCCAATGCCTTGGTGTGAGAGTTTTCGCCCAAATCACATTCTGTACTGGGCGGCTTGCCCTTTCCCTCTCGGGTTGGGACGTTACGGTCATGTCCCCATATCTAGCTCATGAGTAATTTAAGAAAGTATACCCTCAACTTTCTTTGATTGCGACCTCACAATCACACTCACGTAGGTGAACTCTTCTAGGAATCCTGTAGGACGATTCCATAAGTCATATAGACATCGAGTTCATTAAGAGCTAATGTTCAACCTTCCATACAGACAGAGCACTGCAGCTAATGGGGTCCGTTAGATGTGCTTTCTAATCTCACACAGTTTGTTGTCCTAGAGCCTAGTTCACGGGATCTCCGATCTTCTAGGATAGGTTACCACCAATGTGAGCCTTTATACGGGTATAAGCCCCATTCCCTGTGACGCTGCTTGGATGACCTTTCGCGCCAATCCTTTAGTGAAAGGATCTGCCAAGTTCCTTTCAGACTGGATGTATTCTACAGTAATAACACCCGTCTCTCTGGCATGCCTTATCGACTTAAGTCGGCGCTTTATATGTTTTGAGGACTTCATATTGTCCTTCCTACTCTTTGCCTTAACCAGAACGGTTTGGTTATCGCAGTAGGTCAAAATGGCTGGAATAGGCTTTTCCAGCACAGGTAGGTCAGAAAGGAGTTCTCGAATCCATTCTGCCTCTACAGCCGCTGAATCAAGCGCTACCAATTCAGCCTCCATAGTGGACCGTGTAAGAATAGTCTGTTTCGAAGACTTCCACGACACGGCCCCACCTGCTAGAGTGAAAACATAACCACTCGTAGCCTTCATGTCATCCGAGTCACTGATCCAGTTAGCATCACTGAATCCTTCCAAGACTGCAGGATGACCGGAGTAATGTATTCCTAAATTAGGATTTCCCTTCAAGTATCTCAGTACTCTTTCTAGTGCTATCCAATGATCATCTCCTGGATTGGACGTATAATGACTCAATCTGCATACAGCATATGAGATATCTGGCCTCATTGCACTTGTTAAGTACATCAGGGATCCTATGATCTGAGAATATTTAAGTTGATCCTTCCCATGCCTAGTGTTCTTATGTAGTTTTGCATTTGGATCAGCTGCTGGCTTACAGTCCTTAAACCCAAATCTGGTTAGGACTTTATCCACATAATGGGATTGTGAAAGAGTAATTCCATTCTCACCCTTTATAAGCTTAATGTTTAAGATAACATCAGCTTCACCCAGATCTTTCATATCAAAACTCTGGGAAAGGAAAGACTTTGTACTATTGATCACATCTATGTTGGTCCCAAATAGCAGTATGTCATCTACGTAAAGACACAGAATGACACCTTCGCCCCCATTAAACCGATAGTAGACACATTTATCGGCTTCATTTACACAAAAGCCGACCGACGTCATCGTACTATCGAATTTCTCATGCCATTGCTTAGGAGCTTGCTTTAGTCCATACAAAGATTTAATCAGTCGACATACTTTCCTCTCTTGCCCCTCAACCACAAATCCTTCAGGCTGTTGCATATAAATCTCCTCATCCAACTCTCCGTTTAGGAAAGCGGTCTTAACATCCATTTGTGTACTAGGAGTTTGTATGCAGCAGCTAGCGCTAAAAGCACTCGAATTGTGGGTAAACGGGCCACAGGAGAGTATGTATCAAAATAGTCTTCATCTTCTTTTTGCGTGAAACCTTTAGCCACTAATCGGGCCTTGTACTTTTCAATAGTACCATCAGGTCTGCGCTTTCTTTTAAAGATCCATTTGCAACCTACTGGCTTGCAACCAGGCGGGAGATCTGCAATTTCCCAAGTTCCGTTAGCAATGATGGAATCCATCTCGCTACGGACTGCCTCCTTCCAGTAATCCACATCCGGAGATGCGTATGCCTCTGAAAGGGTTCGTGGTTCATCATCCACGACATAGGTGACAAAGTCATCCCCAAGTGACTTCTCGGTCCTCTGTCTCTTACTCCTCCTCAACTCCAAATCTGGAGCGGTGTTATCCACACTAGGAGAGATAGAGAGATCATCTATGCCGACATGTCCACTGTCATCATTCGGTCTCATAGGAAACACATGTTCAAAGAATGTCGCATCACGAGATTCCATCACTATATTAGTAGCGATGTCACTCACCTCAGATTTGACCACTAGAAATCTATAAGCCGTGCTATTAATAGCATATCCTAGAAAGACACAATCAACGGTCTTAGGACCAAGCTTCCTTTTCTTCGGCAACGGCACATGCACTTTTGGAAGGCATCCCCACGTTCGAAAATAGGATAAGTTGGGTTTTCTCCCCTTCCATCCTTCATAGGGTGTGTCCTCCTGATTGCGAGGTGGAACCCTATTCAGGACATAATTAGCTGTGAGAACTGCCTCACCCCACCAATAGTCCGACATACCTGAACTCTGAAGCATGGCGTTAACCAAGTCGCAAAGAGTTCGGTTCTTCCTTTCGGCTATTCCATTAGATTGGGGTGAGTAAGGTGGAGTAACTTCGTGAATTATTCCACTTTCTTCACAGAATTGGGAGAACTCATGTGAGACGTATTCACCGCCTCGGTCCGATCTTAACCGTTTGATTTTCTTTTCTAGTTGATTTTCAACTTCAGCTTTATAGATTTTAAAGTATTCAAGTGCTTCATCTTTCGATCTAAGTAGATAAATATAACAGTACTTAGTCGCATCATCTATGAGAGTTAAAAAGTAACGTTTGCCACCTTTAGTTAATATTCCATTCATCTCACAAAGATCAGAGTGGATTAGTTCAAGTGGAGAAGTGTTTCGCCCTTCAACGCTATGAAAAGGTTTTCGGGGCTGCTTAGCTTGCACACACACACTTCGCACTTTCAACCCTTCTCATAATTATAGCTCGGAATTAAACTCATCTTACTTAACCGCGTAATGGCTTCAAAATTAACATGACACAACCGTGAATGCCAAATATCATGAACTTTATTGCAATGGGAAACATTGTAAACGTTTACATTATTCAAATCAAGAATGGATAAGCGGAACATGCCTCCGCTATCATAGCCTTTGCCCACAAAATTACCAAACTTGGTCAAAATGACCTTATTTGACTCAAACACAAGCTTTATTCCTTGCCTACATAACATTGACCCGCTAAGCAGGTTGCGCGTCATCGCAGGCACGTACAGCACGTCTCTTAGGATGAGTGTTTTGCCCGAAGTAAGCTTCAGGCAAACCTGTCCAATCCCACGCACTGTTGCAGCGGCTCCGTTGCCCATTAGGACGGATCCACCACCTTCACCCTGGAATGAAGAAAAACACGATCTATCAGCACATATATGTCTAGTAGCACCTGTATCAATCCACCAATCAATAGATGGACTTGCCATAAAGGCCATAGGTACGTACTCTTCTGAGCTGGTGCTAGCCAGCGCGACATGGACCTCAGCCTTGTGGCTCTTGTGCTGACCCGGAGATGGACCCTTGCCCTTCCGATTGCGGCAATGATTGGTCTTATGGCCAGCCTCACCGCAAACGAAGCAGACGATGTCCTCCTTCTTCTTCTTCATTTTCTTAGGCTGTAGCTTGACTTGGGGCTGACTCTTGAACTTGGGTTTCCCAGGTTCTCCACCATTCTTAAGTTGAACTTGATGAGCCTGAATTTGAGCCTTTCCCGAGCCATCACCGGCTCTAGCACGCTCCTCGACATTAATAGCAGCTGACAGCTCATTGAGCGTCAAGCGCTCCTTTATATGCCTCCGAGTGGTCACAAAGTCACGCCAAGAAGGCGGTAACTTAGCCAAAATGACATTTACTTGGAACCTCTCTGGCAGGGCGCAGTCGTACTGACATAAGTCACGTACATGGAGCTGAAGCTCGTGGAGCTGCTCCATCACCGACCGGCCCTCAACCATCTTTTAGTTCAAGTAATTGGCTGTAACAAAGGACTCATTTCCATTATCTCCCTCGGAGTATTTCTCCTCGAGCTCATCCCAAAGTTGTTTGGCATTAGTGAAGTTGATATAGACGTCAAACAAGCGATTAGACAGGATGGCCAGCAAACGGGCTAAGACTGCATTATTAGCATCTTCCCACTTCATCGTCTCAGGGATCTCCAGCGGAAACGCCGGTGGATTTGAGATGACCCAGAAGAGTTTAAGGTCAGTCAGCCAAAGTTTTGCCTTTGCCTGCCAGCGCTTGAAATTGACTCCGTCAAACACTTCAGGTTTCACGACATCAGATGAGGAAGCCATTTCTTTCAATATAGGTTTTCTGGATTGTTGTAATATTTGCGTTATAAGCAAGGATATAAATATAATTCCAATATAACCATATAAGCATATCAAGGATATCAATTCATATATAAATGACATAACATGTATGAAACCATATGAATTGAACATATCATTCAAAGTATACCACATATTCACTAGTAGAAACAATAATTTTCTAACCATGAACATGTATGTCAATGTAAAAGGCATTAACCAATTAAGACTAGCAACAAGCTCAAGTTTAATTGATTATTTGTGCTCTCAAAAGTAGGGTTGCACAAGATTATTCTTGGCCGTCCCGCTACTAAATCATATACTCTTCCTTGATTGGTTATATCAAACAGTTAATTCAGTCTTTTGAGCTCTAGATAAAAGACTCTACAATCTCAAGATCATACCATATGCAGCATGTGATCTTTCAGATAGCGGTATATAAACTAAACAGGTTAATTTCTGATTCAACAAATGAGACCTTAACTTGTCAAAATTACCTCCTAACAGATCAATGTAAGAGTATACTACAATCTGAAAGCAGTATGAACCGAAAGGCACAAGAGCACATTAACATCTAGAGACTGTCTCCCAGAACAACATGTTAACCATGACAGCAGAGTTAATGTTGACTAGAGCTCACAGACTAAAAGAACCAATCTCAGTATATGATCTATATCATCATCGAGCAACAATCCGATCCCACTGCAATCTAAGTCTCCCGGTGCTAGATAATGTATGAAAGATCAACAAGCTAGCACAGCACACAAAGATTGCAAATACAAGTGACTGATTTACTCACAAAACCGGCGATACTCGAAATCGCCGAGAAGATCAAGGGCTAGGCACGCTTTGGCGCTGTCCCAGAAAACCTATTGCCCCCCACACCACCGTGAGAGAGGTCAGTAGGCACGGAGATACAAAGCCCAATCGCCGAAGTGTAGCTCACGCCGGCGAGTCGAGGTAGAGGAATGCCGCACAAGCACAGGGGAGGAGCCGGCCAAGCGCCTCGCCGGAGAGCACCAAGGAACCACCGTCGTCAAACACCACAGGCAAAGACTCAAAGAAAGAGAGGAGGAGGAACTCACTATCGTCCTTCTCCAACCAAGGAATCGGCCGCAATTTATAGCCAAGAGAGGGAGGGGCTGAGAACTCGGCGGCGCCGCCAACGGCCGGGACCGAGTCTCCCGCGCCACCACCGCAGCCCATACTCACCTCACATGCCGGATCTGAGGACCGAGTCCCAAGGGAAGAAGAAGAGGAGCGGCGCATCTCACGGGAGAGGGGAGGCGCGGGCCGCACGGGAGAACGGGTCGCCAACCGACCCGTCGCCTTCGCCGTGCGGCCTCCCCTGTATCGCCGCCGCCGTCGCCCCTCCAGAGACCCGCTCGCGTTAGGTCACGGGGAGGCACTGGCCTCCCCCCTTTTGCCTCCCTTCGGCCCACCGACAGGTGGGCCCTCTTTCTTTTCTTTTCTCTTTTTTTTCCTTTTTATCAAATGGGAAATTCCCCTTTTGCCCTCGGTTTTACAACAGTGTGTTTAAGGTGTGTTAATCATAGATACTAGACACACGTCTACCAACAATAAACAAACCAAAAAATTTCACTAGACATGTACTAGAAGTATACAACGTTCATCAACCATTAACCCAACCACTCGAAAAAAGAAACAACCCGCTGACAATGGCATATGGATTAATTATTCAGACAAACTACAAACAAAGTCAGCATCTAATCACCCAAGACGAAAGCAGTAAAGAACGCAAGCAAATACTACTAATCGGTTCAAGAAAAATACTTTGCAACGTCCTCACCGCATCTCTTCCTTATCGCCATTGTCAGAGATGGAGAGCGCCAAGAAACAGCAGCCCCACTTCGTCCAGGTCCACGGCCTTGGCCATGGCGAGTGGTACTGGTACAAGGTGATTAATTAGAGAAGGATTAATGCATACGTGCTATACTGTTCAAGTGATGTGATAAGTCCTGTATGAGAATTACTTACCATTGTACCGGTACTTTCAACAATGACGAGATTAATGGTTTTCCACTATAAAAATTGACAGGCCGTCGCCATCCCGCTGCACGCCGCTTCCTTCTCCCACAGCTTGCGTCCACAAACCCCTCAGCCCATGTGCTTTCGACGTTCTTCAGCTTGTCCAGAATTTGGAGCTAGTGAAGACTCGGGATACATAAAAGTGCATTTGAGGAGCATCCGTTCTCTCAAAGCTGATCATATGGCAATCAGCAAAATGGGTGTTCAAGTATGAATGGCGATGCTGAATTGTTCTTAGAGAAATGGTGAGAACTTCGGAAAATAAGATTAGATTCTCGAGGCACTGCTTGAAGAAGAGTTCAGGCATGGTTGTAACAAGAACATTATGATACAGGAACATTTATGTAACATTTCTCCTCTACTAAATGTAACCGAGGCATTCCGTGCTTGGGAAGTTACAAGCTAGTGAAGAGAAGGCTCAGGGGTACAGAACTGCGTGTCTATTAGATCAAACATCAACCACTAGACTGAAGGAATCCGCCATTGCAAAGAACTCTTTCTGAACTGCCTTCCATGCCGACTCTGGTGCCTGGGCATTCAAGGTGTAAAGTTTGCCATCCCTAGCGCAGCACACCGCAACATTGTGCCGTCTGAAAGAGGGGCTTTCAACTCGGAACTCTAGCTTGTAGTATTTCACATTGTTCACCGTATCTTCTCTCAAGGCAGCATCAATAAGAGTAGCGTTGATATCCGGACCTCGCTTTGTCCTTGCAATCCTTCTGAGAACCACTTCCCCAACATCTTTCGGACCGCCAAAAGCCTCAATCCTGTTTCAAACAGTTCATTGCAGCTTTAGAGGACGCTATATGGCATAATGGCACTACAGGCTGATGAAGGGATGATCTGGCCAAACATTTCTCAATCTAAAGTCAGCATACTCTGAACTCTGAAGTTTTTCGGTGAAAACTGAACAAACTTAGGTGACTTGTTAATGTGACATACACGTGACTTTACGTTCACGTTTCACACATGAACTCAAATATACTGTAAGGGTTTGGAAGATTTTATTTGTTGTGGTAAAAAGTTAAAAAATCATACCATTAACAAATTGCAAGTGACAAATGAAGTGTACTTACGAGAAGTCTTGTGGGACAGGTGAGACGATGACACTGACATTGAGCTCCCCGTTGGATCCTGGGGGACCAAAAGCTGCCACAGGTTCACTGATGTTCCGAGGTCGAGATTGGGACATCCCATTTGTCAGCGGCGGAGGGTCTAGTGATCTCTGCAATTCTGCTTTCTTCACTTCCCTGTATAGTAATGTCTGATCTCCAACCCAGCTTGCTGGATAGATAAATTCTGCAAGAGACCTTAAGGTTAATACTTCACATAGATTGGCAGATCTGTACTGATACTTCGACAATGACAGCCTGTTTTCTTATGCATGAGATACTTAACATCACTCTTCTTATTAACATAATTTTTTAAATAGTATTCTCGTCTATTTGACCTTGAGGAAATTTTATTCCTAGCCTATCCTAATTTGTTTGGAACAAACGACTCTGTTGTAGTAGTAGTAGTAGTAGTAGTAGTATCCACACTTATAACATGATATCTTTCTAACATGTCCCCAGCCGGGAAAACATCCGGCAGAACAAACCCCCAAACACATTATCTATTGAAAATCATCAACCAGATGACATCAATGATCAATCACGATGACATGGAGCCCAGGTGGCATGCAGTTCCTGGTCCTAAATGTGGCACCAGATATCCCATAATCCACCCATACAATCCCATTGGAGAAATGACATGGAGGATGGGTATAGTAGGTGGCAGCAGCAAGGACCACTTTTTTGTATCCACTCGTGCTTGTGGCACAATGGACCACGTCAATTTCGTGAGAAAATATGAAAATGTATACACTGAAGGAACCTCTTTTTTTCTTAGTCCAACGACTAGAGTCCTATTTGAAAAATAGAAAGACAGGCAAATCAGAGGCTTCAGTGCCAAAATTGTTTTGGCTCTTCTTTTTCAAGAATGCACGAGAACCATGCAAAAATTGCTTTGATGCTGGAACAAAGGGCCCATAAAAATAGCATTATTAGAAGCATAACAATACTTCTTTATGACTCTATTGTACTAGAAAGAAAGTAAATACTATTCCAAAGACCAAAACAAATGAGCAACTGAAAGACTAGTCTACCTTTGGCCTGAGTAGTGACTAGTGAGAACTGAGTAGTAAATAGAGGTGATTTGGGATTTTTCTTTTCTTTTTCTGTAGGTGGGATGTGTACACAACCACTATGCATCTCTATTTTTGTACTTTTTCGTAACAACATGCACACGCAGGGACACCTTGAATTTTTTCCATGGCTCAAGGCAAGCATCACCCAATCGAATATCACCTTGCAATTACATTGCCAGTGAAGTCTTCAGCTTTTATCTAGTCAAACCTTTTCGCTCCTGATTCCTTAAAAAAAACTTCCGCACCTTTTTTTCTCTTGCACAATTACTATTTTTCGTTTATCAAGCGTTCTAAACATGCACTGATGTATTTGAAGGAAGGTTTAGGCCACACAAATAATCTCTTGTATTGCATGCTATTTATAGAGTACAAGACTTGTAATACAAGTCATAGGAGATCATGAGAGATTACAACAATCAAACTTAACAGATTTGTTACGATACGATGTGATGTCATTGGTCATCCGAAGCCTTGCCATGTCGTCCAAGACTGGAAGTCTTACATCCCCCCGCAGTCGAAGCATCGATCACGCTAAGACTGTTTCTGAATTCGAGGAACAAAGAGATTGGTAGGCCTTTTGTAAATATGTCCGCATACTGAAGAGACGAAGGAACATGAAGAACACGAACTTGACCTAGCCAGACCATTTCCCGAACAAAATGGACGTCAATCTTGATATGCTTCGTGCGATGATGTTGAACCGGGTTAGAACATACGTGGATGTCGGACACATTGTCACAATATACCACGGTTGCCAAATGGAGGGGATGATGAAGTTCAAACAAAAGTTGACGGAGCCAACACGATCCCGCTACAGCATTTGCGACAGCGCGATACTCTGCTTCAACACTAGAGCGAGATACCGTTGGCTGGCGCTTCGATGACCATGAAATCAAGTTATCAACCATGAAAATGCAATAGCCGATGTGGAGTGATGAGTATCCGGGCAACCCACCCAATTAGCATCAGAATAAGCCATTAATGCAAGTGAAGGAGAAGCATGCGATTGAAGACCATGGTTTAGCACACTCTTGATGTAACGCAAGCTATGTTTAACTAGCTGGAGATGAGGTTCCCATGGAGCATGCATATGAAGGCACACCTACTAGACGGCATAACTAATATCCGATCGGGTGAGCGTTAAGTACTAGAGGGTGCCAACCAAGCTCTGATAGTGCGTAGGGTCAACAACGAGAGAGCCAGTGGTGGCGTCTAGCTTGGAGCGAGTATCAACGGGTGTAGAACATGGATAACAAGAGTCCATGACAGCACACTCAAGAAGATGCTCGACATAAGTGCGCTGCGAAAGAAAAAACCCTGGAAGGATCTCAGCACCGAGATGTCGAGAAAATAGTGAAGCAAACCAAGATCTAAGAAAGCAAATTCTCGTCCAAGAGAGGCGATGAAGTTTTGAAGCAGCGAGGAGCTGGACGTAGTGATGATGTGTAGCACCCCGCCCATCCTCTGGGCCTAGAGTGCTACCATCCTTGCATAATAATACCATCTTAAAACAACTGCTGATCATTTGAAGCAAACTCTACTTTATTCCTGAAACAGCGACCACTTACACCATACCATTTTAAAGCAACTAATCTAGCTTACTAGTGGAGTTAAACATATTAACAAGAGCTGATATGAGAAGTGCTGCAAGTACGTGTAGTTATTCATGTGCTACTCCCGCCCGCGCATGACATCCTTATCGATCACCTAAAAAAACAACGCAAAGGTGAGTCCAAAGACTCAGTAAGTACATAATAGAATAACAAACACTGCCCAATCACGTAAGCAGTTTTACCAACCATAACATATTCCACATGTATTCTCATGTTCATACTTCCATTGGCATATTTCGACATTGTTTACCCGTAGTGCAATGCAACACTACTCTACATGCCAATTTGTTCATCTCATTGCATATACCGGTATTGCCGAGTGAACAACCGTCGATGTTCACCCAAAATCTTGGGCCCGCCTATATCGGCACAAGGTCTCTCCACTCCCGTGGAGACCTACCGAAGTAGGTCTTACGGGATCCACCCAAGCAGATCCCAGTTCTCATTTCATGAGTGCACATGATGCGAATGCATATATACCCATTGTCATTGTCATTCTCATCAGCATTATCATTGGTAGGGTGGCAACGCTGCTCACCCCATTCCATTTCCATTGTCGTCATTAGATAAACATCATCATGTTATGTAAACATTGCAATTCCATATAAACATCATCATATCATGTAAACATCGCATATTTCATAAACTCTATGGTCTACCGCTCTACCATGCACTTGTTTGTTAACCAAGCGGAGCGAAACGACGTGCGGATGGCGTCGACTTAAGACCTCCACCTGAACAAGCAATTAATCCGACTCAACACATCATATAGAAACCAGAGCTTAAGTGGGCGACGACAATTCTACGTGCATAACCCGACTCTGGCATAAAATGCCCAGGGTTAAGGACCCATCGTGCAGGTACCAAACCCTATATTTTTTTCCTTTCTTTTTCTCCTCTTTTCTTTTCTTTCTTTTTCCTTTTCCTTTTCTTTCCCCCTTTTTTCTTCCTTCCTTTTTCTTCTCTCCCTCTCCTTCATTTGGCTCAACCGAACCGGCCTCTCTCCTCTTCCTCCTCTTTTCCCCGACTGCTCGGTCTGGCGATTTCCTAGGCGATGCGGCGACGCGGGGCCGAGCTCGGGCTCGCCGGCCCCGGGCTCACCGCCGGCCGACCTCCGCACGCCCCCCCCCCCCCCCCCGGCGCCCGCCTTCTCCTCACTCCTCCCCTCTCCCTTCCTCTCTCTTACTACTGGATCCAACCGGCCATAGCTAGATCCAGCGCCGTCTTCCCCAGATCCGGCCACCTCCCTTGGTCTTTGCCTCGGATCCGGCCAACCAGGACTGGATCCGCCGTCTCCCCTGTACGTGCACTGCGACGAGGCGTTGGGCGCCGCCACTCGGTCGGCACGGCCGTCCGTCGCTGCTCTCGGCTTCCCTCTGGTGGCGCCCCTAACACCGGATTTGCCGGCGCCGCCACCTTTCCCTAGCGCCGCCCCTGGCACGGCTGCCGACGCCGTGGCTTAGCCTTCCCCGACCTCCCGGCCGTTGGCCTGCCCCTATGGACGACGCCACCAGCCGTCAGTGCCTAGCACCAACCACAGCCCCGGCATCGCTTCCCCCCGTGGGTTCGAGCTCGTCGGCCACGACTTTTCGCCGGCCGACCACGACTCCTATCAGGGCAGTCCTCCCTCTCCCTTCTACTACTCACATGTTATTTTAGCTGCTAAATTTGCCTCATTCTCATCATGCTTACACCCGGTCTCGGGAATGCCTACGGGCGTCGCCGCGACCGAACTTGGTGGGGGCATGCACCGGGGAGCATGTCCTTCTTTCCAAGGGCACACGGCGGCGCCTACGAGCTCGCTGCCGAGGGTGAACCGGCTAAGCCAGCTGTGGGGGTGCTTGTGTGAGGGGACCTACTTGTTGGCTGTGCTTGAAAGGGACGAGGCGACGGCGAGTGTTGGGGTTCCCGGCGGTTGTGGATGTCCCCTGTTGACGTTGATGCCGTCCTCTCGCGCTCGGCCCGCCTGAGCTCCTTCGGGTCTCCTTCCTTCTTGCCCTTCTCCTCCTTGCTCTCTTTCTTGGCTTCAGCTGGCTTCTTGGTGGCTGTGGCTAGAATGGTGGAGGAGGTGAAATGGCTTTGTATTGGTTGTCTACTTAAGAGGGCATGGCCATTACTCCCTTTGTGCAATGCCATTTTTGCCCTTCCCATTTAGCCTTGGCTGGTTATGGGCAGCGGGGACCTTTTGGTCCAAAGGTAGCCCTACACTGTTTGGGGGTTTTTTCTACTACAATAGGTAAGTTGGTAAAAGGTAATAATGGAATTTCTTGCCGGAGGATGAAAACCCAAACGCGAGACGGTGCCGACCGTCCCTGGACAGTCTGGGAACCTCTGAGAGTGCTACTTTTATTCGGCTTTCTAAAAGCCGATGGGTCTGACGGCAAAACTCTTCTTTATCCCTTTTATTCTCCCTTGGATTGTTTCCATTATTCGCATTACTTCTCTTTTGCAATTTAGTAGTATTACATGATGATATCATCGACGTACAGTAGAAGATAAGCAACAAGGGCACCGGACTTGTATATGAGTAGGGAGTTGTCCGACCATGAGGGAACAAAGCCAAGAGTGGCAACAAAGGTAGCGAAACATTGATACCAGGCGTGAGGTGCTTGTTTTAAGCTGTAGAGAGACTTTGATAAGCGGCCAACATGGCCCAATTGGTCAAGATCAACAAACCCTAGGGGCTGCTGGCAGAAGATGGTTTCGAATAGATTCCCATGAAGGAACGCATTTTTGACATCTAATTGATGTATGGGCCAAGCGGACCGAGTAGCAAGGGCAAGAAAGACACGGATAGTAGCCAGTTTGAACGACCGGACTGAAATGTCTCATGGAAATCAATGCCCTCCTGTTGATGAAAACCACGGACAACCCATCGGGCCTTGTAATGGGAAAGAGTGTCGTCCAGGTTAAACTTATGGTGGAAAATCCATTTGCCAAAGATGACATTGGCACCGGCAAGTTTGGGAACAAGACACCAAGTGCGATTGAGCATTAAGCCATTAAGGCATTGTACTCAGCAAGCATTGCGTCATACCAATGTGGATCCTTATGCGCAGAGCGATAGCTCTTTGGAATGGGAGAAAGAGAAGACACGGAAGCTGATAAGTTCAGTTTATCCCTATGTTTAATTTGGATGCCATCTCGAAATCGCGTTTGGTACTGATGAGTACCAAGGGGCAAGGGGATGCGAGGTGGCAAGCACCATGGAGGAAGTGGCAAAGGGAAACATGTGCTCATCGAACACCACATGACGAGATGTGATTACGCGTCTGGTTTGCATGTCAAGACACTGATATCCCTTGTGATGAGAAGAGTAGATAAGGAAAATACAAGGGATGGATCGTGGAGGAAGTTTGTGTGGAGCTGTAGAGGCCAAGTTAGGGTAGCAAAAACAACCGAAAACACGAAGATGATGCAAGTCTGGTGGGGTTCCAAACAAAGCTTCATGGGGGGTGTGAAGAGGCTGCCGTCAGCTGGTTCGGGTTCCACGGCAGGGAAAATGGGTATCGCGGCAGGAAAAAGAGGTGCCGCGGCAGGATCAGAAGGAGCTGCGGTAGTAACTTGTGGCGCTGTGGCAGGGACGTATACAGGTGGGTGAGAAAAAGAAGCGGGAGGAGGGAATTCGACGGTAGCGACGAGAGATTGGATCTGAGATGCTATGAGCAAGGCTCTGATACCATGAAGGAAGGTTTAGGGCACACAAAAAATCTCTTGTATTGCATGGTATTTATAGAGTACAAGACTTGTAATACAAGTTACAGGAGATCATGAGAGATTACACGAGATTACAACAATCAAACGTAACAGATTTGTTACGATACGATGTGCTGCCATTGGTCATCCGAAGCCATGCCATGTTGTCCAAGACTGGAAATTTTACAGTATTACTCTCAGTTTGAATGGGTACCCTCTAGACCTGGTCACTATGAATATCATTGTTGCTGTAAGAGCATCTCCAGCAGGGCCCCTACTTGAGCCCCCAAAACCAAATTTAGGGGCTTGAGACAAAAATAGAGCTCCAGCAGGGCCTCTACTAGAGCCCTCAAATTTGAGGGGCCCCTCAAATCCCCCCTCAGCCCTCATTCCTGGGGGCTCTAGACCAAGCCCCCAAATCACAGTTGGAGCAGTTTTCTGCGCGCCCCACCCGGCTCTTTCCCCGCCCGGCTCTTTCCCCTCCCGTGCGCGCTGCCATTTTCCCCGCCTGCCTCTTTCCCCTCCCCGCCCGCCTCTTTCCCCGCCTGCGCTCGCCGACGCCCGCCTCCCCGCTTTCCTCCGCCCGCCTCTTCCCCCACCCGCCTCTTCGTCGCGCGTCCGGATCCGAGCTGCGAAGGCGCAGCGGCGAACGGATCCGGGCGGGAAGCGGCCGGATCTGGTGCGGGGTTGCCGGATCCGGCGGCGGAGAGCGGAGGCGGCCGGATCTGGTGCGTGGTCGCCGGATCCGGCGGCGAAGAGCGGACGCGCGCGGCCTCCTCGGCCCCTGCCTCCGCTGGCTCCTCTCTGCCACGGCCCCGGCCTCCTCTGGCTCCTCTCGGGACGGACGCGCAGCCTCCTCGGCCCCGGCCCCTGCGGGGCCTCCTTCTTCCCCGGGCGCGGCCTCCTCCCTCGTCTGCTTCTTCCCCGGGCTGCGGAGAGCGGAGGCGGCCGGATCTGGTGCGTGGTCGCCGGATCCGGCGGCGGAGAGCGGACGCGCGCGGCCTCCTCGGCCCCTGCCTCCGCTGGCTCCTCTCTGCCCCGGCCCCGGCCTCCTCCCTCGTCTGCTTCTTCCCCGGGCTGCGGAGAGCGAGGGGTAGAGAAATTTGAGAATGACGAGTGGGCCCTACATGTCATTCTTAGTTGGAATGAATTTGAGGGCCCTGATTTGAGGGCTTCTGCTGGAGTTTAACTCAAAAAACAGGGCCCTCAAAAATAGGGGGAGCCCTCAAATCAAAAGTAGGGGCTCTGATTTGAGGGCTCCTACTGGAGATGCTCTAAACCTTGTTGACCCATATATTTTACATAAGATAACTAGAGATTACTGTAGCATTAAGAAATCCTAACCTTGGAAATAACAAGATGACAATTACAAATCAGAGCAACACAGCTCGAACCTAAAGGTGTCTGTCTCTTAAGGAAAAGAGAAGGACAGCAGAAGTGTTCTTGTTGAGTTCTTGTATAGCTAAGCGATTAAGCCAACTAATTAAGCAATATATGAAAAGACTTCCTCGAGGTCAAACAAAACGAAGAATACGCAGTTGCGCACAATCATTCATCAAGGCATAAATTCTCTCGTCTCTTTTTTCAGGGGAAAAACATGTCCAATAGTGCGACTTTTGCTAGTACAGCAAATGCAATGCCAATTGGCAAACTAATAAGAGACGAAAGAATGAATGGGACGATATTGGTGTATGTAGTTACCGAATCCATTGTCGGAGTCGAGGCAGCGCGTGAACCCGCCGACGGGGTAGAGCACGTCAAGGCGGAGCGACCGCCCGAGCTCCGGTGACAGCCCCAGCAGGAAGCTAGTGACGCCACCGAAGTTGGCCCCCACCGCCGCGGCGGCCGCCGTGGTCACCCCCACCACCAGCCGCCGCCGGAACACCGCCGCCAGCGCTGCGAACTCCTGCGGCGGTGAGGAGCACCGTATGCCGCCCCCGCGCCATCGCCGCCGCCGCTCGACGAGCGCGGGCTGGTGGTGCCTTGCCCCGGCGGCCGTGGCCATTGCGGGGGAGCGGAGCGGACGGGATGGTTCGGCTGGTCCGTTTTGCGGGGACTCGTTTGTGGAAGCAACTTCCTCTGGGGTCGGACCCCACGGAGAGCAAATGAGGCCCTGGGTCGGGTGGTCGACCCGTCCCTCTTCCCTCCGCACGAATCTCCGCGCGAGGGTTCCGTTCTCCCGTGCCGTCTCTCCGCGCGAGCGCGTTTCTTTTCTCCGCGCCGCTCCCGTCTCCTATTCTCCGCCGGCGCCTCCGCGTCGCCTCCCCTCCCAGATCCGAGCGCGAGCCCTCCGCCGGTGCCGATTCTCAGGGAGGCGATGTGAAGGTGCCGACGGCGGCGGACGGATTCCATGCGCGTGGATCGGCGAGGGCTCGGCGGGGCGACACGGTGGTGCTAGCTCGGGGAGGCCACGCGGAGGCGCCGGCGGCGGGCTCGCGCTCGGATCTGGGAGGGGAGGCGACGCGGAGGCGCCGGCTGCGGGCTCGCGCTCGGATCTGGGAGGGGAGGCGACGCGGAGACGCCGGCGGAGGGCTCGCGCTCGGATCTGGGAGGGGAGGCGACGCGGAGGCGCCGGCGGAGAATAGGAGACGGGAGCGGCGCGGAGAAAAGAAACGCGCTCGCGCGGAGAGACGGCACAGGAGAACGGAACCCTCGCGCGAAGATTCGTGCGGAGGGAAGAGGGACGTGTCGGCCATCCGACCCAGGGCCTCATTTGCTCTCCGTGGGGTCTGACCCAAGAGGAGTTGCTTCGTTGTATGGTTCGGTTTGGTTTTGTCCCAACACCAACGCGGTGGACGGAGCCACGGGAGTGGAGGGTATTCTTTTTAGTCTCCGTTTCATCTAGTTTTTGAATTAAGTTTCTAGCTGTAGTTTTTATCTTTCGACAAAAATTATATTGTAACACTGTTAGTTCTTAGAGAAAAATAAAAAAACATTATGTCATCACAGACAATACAAAGCAATAAGAAAAAAAAAGAAAATACAAAAAAGTGAAAAAAAATTAAAATAAGCTAAAATTAGAAGTGGATGTGTTTTAAGCGGTTTCTAACTTAAAAAAACAAAAGCTAAAAAAATAGAAACTAAAGCAGTTTAAAGCGGGATCCAAATTACGACAGCGGACGCAGCTCACTCACATTATATACTATGGGTAAATGGAATTCTATTGAAACACAGTTAGTATTTAAGTGGATATTATTGAATAAATTCTAAATTTACTATCTTATAGAGAGTAGAAACATATCTTTCTAATAAATGCATACGTATATATAAAGTGAGGCATTAGAACCGATGTAGGCGCTCGTTTGAGCTTGTGTTTCTGGCTTCCGGTTTATTTTTTACTATTCATATATTTTGTTTTTTTTCTGATTTTTTAGATTTTTTTGAGATTTTTTGCTGGTTCTTTTTTTCTCGTATTCGTTTATATTATACGTGCTGGGCTAACCTATTTTTCTATTTTTAATTTTTTTAAATTTAATTATGTCAAATAAGCCACTATCAAATATAATATAATTTTAATCAACTACAGTCAAAATTAAATCATAAATCATAAAAAAATCAGTCCAATCGAGGACCACCCAAATCTGGACGGAAAGCTCGCGCGACTGCGAAACTCGCCAACCGAGCGCCCTCAGGAGTGGAGGATATTTGGTGCGGTGCCGGCGCGTCTTTTATTCCCATTTTCACCGTCTTTCTCGCGTGTTTTCTGGGTTGGAAATTTCCGGTGACCAGGCACCGGCCGCCGAGCGACCTAGGATGGGATGCGTGTCTTGCCTATCAAGCACCTCTCCGTCCACGCACGTTCCGATTCGAGTCAACTGGACACACGCAACACACGTGTGCAGTTTAGGTTGTGCTCATTTGGACTTTTTTTTTGTTTATCGCTGAAAAAGCACTAGAGCTGGCTAAAAAACACTGTAGTTGACAGAGATTTATTTAGCATAATTAAATTTAAAAATTAAAAAATATAAAAATTATGTTAGCCCATTACGTATAATACAAAGAAATACGACAAAAAAGAACCGGCAAAAAAGCTCAACAAAAGGCCAAAAGTTCAGAAAAAGACGAAATTTATGAATAGTAAGAAATAAGCTGGAAGCCAGAAACTGAAGCCGAAACGAGCGAAGCCTAAGTGTCTACTTAGTTGTGTTTTAGTGCAGCTGGTAAAGCCATGGCTTTTGTCTTTTTATTTGTTTGTGTTCGATTTATAGCTTTTGTCTATTTGTAAGAGAATACAGAGAGAGACTCATATACGATTTTAATCGATATAAATAAAATTATTATAGTGTCTACTATAATCAGTTTCTACATCTTGTCTTAAAAAGATATTCCTTTTGAAAACTAATTATTGTAAAAAAAAGTTTTTAGAAACTGAAAAGAGAAGGCCAGAGCTATGGGTTTGTTTAGATTGTTTTTGTGGAGGCAAAATTAAATTTGGATAAGTATCATCACCACCGTCGGGCAGTCGACATTCTACACAGGAATACACGAAGGTGCAGTTGCCTTGATCAAATGTTTGCTTCGACGGATGACTGGACAGACAGTACCAAACGAGTTGTGCTACATGTACCGACTGATGAAGTGGCTACTGCTATGCCACGTCGTCCGCACCTCTTGCCCTGCTCCGTTGTTTCTCGCCGGTTGATTTTACGGCGAACTTGAGTCTAGAAAGAAAAAAACGATGAACCTTCAAAAAAAAAAAACACAATGGATGGAAGCACCGGAAAATGTACACCAGACGGGGACGTGTGACAAATGATACGCACTTTTTCTCTATGCTCTTAGCAATAATAGTAATGCACACGCACCACCCACCGTGCGCACCACAAAAAATGTGCCAGATGGGGACACGTCGTCAATACCGTACTCACGACTCTTCTTCAGAGTGCAGTGCATTGACCTGATGGGGAGCAATACGAGCCAAACGCGTCACGCTTGCCAGGACGCTATCCATCACCCTCGAAAATGCCGGGCTACGAGCTCGCAGGCATCGTCAAAAGAGATGACGAGCCAGAAACGAACAGCACGATGCAAAAAATGGATACAAAAGAAATTTGAGTCATCGTTGGATTCAGGCCTTCAGCTGATTCGAGCTGATGCATTCTCTCATTTGGTTTTCTTCTCTTTTTTGGTTTTTTTTTTGGTTTCCTACCCCCTCCTACCACATCTACATTAATACATGGTGTATGGCTTTCTCAATGGCCTATCTGCCAATGACGGAGTCCAAAGTAAATGAATCATCACAAGCCTCCCATCAAAACCAGAAAGCTCCCAAGAACCGCCTCCAAGAATTAGCTAATATACAACTCTCTCTCATCATCATCATCTCCTCCGATATTGATCATACGAACTTCGACCGTCGCTTGGATTGTAATAATCTTGCTTTCTAAGACTCCATTGCCTCAATGTCTCAGGGTTTTGGCCCTGGTGGCCGGAGTTCCATGGCCTCGAAGGCTCAGCAGGAGCGTAGCTCTGTTGCCCAGAACTCCACTGCCTCGATGCCTCAGATGGATTGTAGCTCTGTTGTCCGGCAGTCCACTGCCTTGAAGGCTCAGCAGGATTGTAGCTCTGTTGCCCAGAACTCCACTGTCTAAAAGGCTCAGCAGGATTGTAGCTCTGTTGCCCGTAATTCCACTGTCTTGAGGTCTCCGGAATATAGCCTTGTTTGACACCATAGACCCTACCAGCACCAAGCTCAGGGGATCGTGAATGTCGCTGCTGACCATCTCGCTCCGACGTCTGGTACTCCGCCGTGCGAGTGTAACCATTTCTTTCCAGTCCCTGCCCTGGGAGAACGGAGTGGGACGAGACTGGCGTAGAACCGTAAGCATTGTATGTAATTTGATTACCGTACGCATTCTGGTTATGGTACGGCACTGAGTTTGATGATGCAACATTAAATGAATTAGTAGTTGTGCGGATAGCCCATGGATCAGGTGTTGTATTTCGTCCGGTGGTGGCCACATTGGCAGCATTAGATTGCCAGGGGAGTGGTGCATGAGAGGCATTTGGCTCAGGCGTCGAATAATGTCGTAGAGCAGGGTTTGGGATATTCTGAAGTTCATGGGCTGGTTTGTTCACCGCTGGCTGCTGATGGATGGCCACCGCAACAGGATCAGACACCAAAGCATATGACTGGGCATGTTGATGTACCGGAGCTCTGTTCAGAAGGTTATTCACAGGGGCAACATGTTGAGTTGGTGGATTTACCGAGACAGCTAACTGAGGTAGAGATGGGACACTAGTTTGAATCTGTGCCGGCAAAGCAGAAACTGAAGCATAAGGTTGTGAAGGCAACGAACTAACAACATTTGAGAAGCTTTGCTGCACAGTGCTTGCAACAGGAGGTGTATTCCCTTGGTTTGACAAATGCGCTTGCTGCAAGCTTGGAGCCTTCGCCTGTGTTGGGAATTCTGACCTCCAGCAAGCCTGCCAACGAAACAACATCAATATGAACAACAGATGACATAATTAACATTGGAAGGCGAAAATGAGGAGCAAGCAGGCCAACCCTTGCGCCAAGATCTTTTGGAGGAGTTGGTGACGGAAGCGAAGCAGGGATAGTTTCAGGACCAGATTCAGGCTCTTTTGGAACCCCGGTGCCGTTGGCCAGACTATTTACCAGCTCAGAAAGTCCAAGGCCAGTCTGTTTCATCATGTCCAGAAGTGCAACAGTCTGCTCGCTTGGCAAGGTACCCGCCTGGTTAGATGTTAGAGCAAAGACAAGCTGCGGATTCTTGAGCAGCACTGCAAGCAGCTCAAGATCTGGTTCAGAAGCTGCACCATTTGCACCAGCAGCAACTGCTGGAGCTGCTGATGAGGTTGATCCAACTTGCTTGTCCTCGACAGGAACCCCAATGTTACGAGGGGCTGCGCCCTCACTATCCGCTTCCATAGTGTCAGCATCTGGCGGCTGGTCAATTGGTATTTCAGGGGTCAGGCTGTCATCAAAGTCCATTTCCACATCCCATGGGTCCTTTGGATTCAACGGGATGTCCTTTAGACTTGCATAAAAGGTTTCCTTCTCGCGTTGATTTCTCTGTGTTTGAACCTCAAGCTCCTTACTGTTGCCCCCAGCACTTACACTCCACGATGGGTTTATCCATACCTCTGCAACAAGAGGCAATGAAGTTCAAACAATGAACAGAAAAAACCAATATTGCAGAGGTCAAGCTTTCCAGGGAATCTCTTAATAAAATATAGAAAGTTATAGAAGCAAGAACTTTTCAGGCTCTGCAATAGGCAACACACAATGAGATGCACTGCTAAGCTCCTTGCGTTCAAGCTCAATTTCTTAGAACAGCTGGATCACGGCATTAAGCTTGTTGCTTTTTTAAGCTAGGTTTGGCTAACAGGATCCTCGAACTTTTTTGTGGTTACTAAACTTCGCAACTTCTGCATTTCAAATACATTGCATGTCATTCATTAATAGCTGTTCAATCAACAATTGCTGACAGCATAATGCTTGGCGGTATCTCTGGAAATCTTTTCCCAGCCTGCCACAACATATCATAGGCCAATTGGATTTTGTAGAAGAATCGTTCGTGAGAATTAACAATGGAAATAGATCTCAGACAGACAAATTACATTGATGTCCAGTTGGAGATTGTTACAGAAAGTATCAAATGTCCAGACAGTAATAAGTGGTTATTTCACAAAGATGTGTAGAATTCAAATTACAGAAAGTATCAAATATCTGGTAATAAGTGATTGCTTTGCAAAGATGTATAGAATTCAAAGGGCCAAAGTGAAGTGTCTGTTTCAGATGTAGACACAGTCACACAACTACAGCTGCAGGTCAAATAAGACCAAATTTTAACACCCACAGTATGTCTCGCATATGCACTGAATCTTAAGGAACAATCAAACATGACAACTCATGAAAATTTTAGTTGTTCTTGATGGTCCATCAGCAAACTCCCGGAAATGAACATGAACAAATTACAACTGTCATGAACTAGTGAATTATGAAGAAGAATGCACCTCCTTAATGCTTAATGCTTTTGGCAAATGAATTTACATTGTTGCACAAAGTGACTATGTAAGATCATGTTGGATATTCTTCAATGAATCAAATTTATCAAATCCCAGTTCTACTTTAAGTGGCTGGTTGATGCATAATTTATATCTAAAACGATTTAAAAAGTGCAGTCCTTGTTTGTGTTCTTGCAGATCAATAGGCGCAGAACTGTTCAAACATTGGTCCATGTGTTAACCGATGTGGATTTACTTGCCATCCTCCCTAACACTTGTTCGTGGGATACACAGTAAATAACCATAACCGTTAATTTCTCATGCCCTTGCAGAAAATTGTACTGCCACCCACTGTTCTTGCAACAGTTTGGTAGCACAACACTTGGTCCAAGATGAATCAATTAATTATACGCAGAATGCTGAGCCAAATACGGATTAGCTATTTACAGCCAACCAGTCTTTTAGAAAACCTTCATTTGATTACCTGTCTTTAGGCTCAGAATTGCATCAAATTCAGGATGTATATCTTAGCTCAGCTATTTATAGCGTTAGAGCTGCACGTAGAACTGGTGTGCCATGTGCATGAGTTACACAAGATAAAGGCTCACACGCAGGTTCTGTAACACGAAAGGTCTGTTGAGGTGTAGTTTTCTCCATTTCAGCAGAAGCCGATTCATCACCATATATTAATTTAGGAGAATCAAACCTAATCTACACTACGTAATGCCCAAAGGCTTGCGTTAGTACAAATCAAAGAAAATATGTTTCAAGGTCTTAAGCTTCAAAACATTCCACTCACTATATGGCTTCACCAGTTCTCATTCTCCAAAGAAACTAACCAAGCTCAGAAATATTGAACATTCTAATAAAACGGGCAAGAGAAGGAGCACAAAGCAAATGTATACCTGGTGGTATCTGCCAAAGAACTCTCTTGGAATCCAACTTCTCCATGAAGTTTTCTCGGGAAGTTATGTTTAGCTTCAAACTGACCGGGATTTCTGGCTTATCAGGCAGAGGCACTGTACTTTGTTTAGAAGTTGATGGGCTTGGGCCCACAGGTTGTTTAGTGATGGACGTAACGGGACTTCTGGGCATAGGTGATACATTCGAGATGACTAAACCAGATGATTTTTTATTTTCTATTATATGTGTTTTATCAATCACTTTGCCTGTGTCAACCTTGCCATACTTCTCCTGCAAGAACATGGCGCGCATCTTTGCTTTTTGGATATCATCTGCAGATAATGGTCTGCTATTATTTGTAGATATGCTCCTGGCAGAATGAACATTCTTCCCAGCAGCTTTCCGATTTGGATGTTCTACAAGTAGAACTTTTCTTCTTTCTTTGGACTCTGGAGATTAGCTAAGGAGATCCACACAAGCAGCTTAGCTAGACTAAATATCCAGAAGGGAAATAACGAATGAAAGCATACAATTTGAAGATGACACACAGGATGCCTCAATAATAACTAATTTGAATTCCACAGCAGAAACTTTGACTGTTATTCATGAACCATGCAATTATTACAGTTAAAACAAACAACACCATTGGCTTTACAGGACCAACATAGCCTGACCTATGAACTCTAATAGAAGAGACAACCAAGCCATTAATAACACCTATTTCAACTTGACATAAAACAATTGAGGACAAAATAAAAATGCAAGCTGCCTAAAGGGTTCTTTTATATGACAGGTGTAAAGACACTGATCAAGCTACCAAGAAAAGCCACACAGATCTCAGTACAGAATAGTACAAATTGTCAATTTGCTAGGGAAGAACAGAGTAAAAAAATACCCTTTAATAGCCTTAAGTTTCATACAGGAACAGGCGATCATATGATCAAGATAAAGAGAAGCAAAATTAAGTAGTGGTGAACTTAAAATTAGGGAAAGGATACTTGTCTGCAGAGAACTTTTTTTATTTGACTCATCAACAGAAGCAGTGAGCAGCAGTGGAGTTTTTCTGGGCTCAGGCTTTCTGCACAGTGACACACGGACCAAGTCAAGCAAATGTTATGCAAGCCAAAATGGAGGTGGTGTAAATCAATTAGAACTACCGGAGTTCAAATTTATTCAAAGCAGAAACCATAATGAAGAGTACCTGCCCTCACTTGCACCTTCAGTCAAGGCAAGGATCTCCTGATAGACCACAACAATTAAACTTGCAGAACATGTGAATCTTCTGACATATATATTGTTTACTTAGATACTTACAGTAATACCAACTTCAGATTTCCAAGACTCATCACGGAGAATTTCACTTATCCTGCAAAAGGAAATAAATTCAAAACAATAAAACCCTCCAAAGACAAGGTAATAACAAACAATATGGAATAACGCCACTACAGTGTAAGAAAGGAGAATTCACCTTTGTTTACAGATTAAATCCTTATCAGGTTTCTTCGACGCCTGACTTCGTACGAGCACTTTGCTCAATCTGGAGAGGAGGTTCCTGGACCTGCTTGATAAGTCTGATCTTCAAATCAGATAAGTTCTAGTAAGCAGCCCAAAGAAACTAAGAAAATACATATATGCATAGCTTAAAAGTTAAGACAGCTTCACTGTGGGGAAATACAAACTAATGCTAGAACAATTATGATTGGATAAATTTCAGATGGGAAAATGCATCTCAGAATACTGTATTGGCCAAGTGAAAATGGAAATTAACTGTCTGGAACCACAATTAGGCCTTTGGAACATTATGTCATTATCAAAGATTTATTTGCTAGCATCAACATTCTTCTTTGTTAGAACACCAAGTTTGTAATTAATAATCTTTCTCATGCTAAAAAAAATCATCATCCAATATGTATGTGCAAAAGATTGAAGACATGTGTCAATTTCTACACACCTTGTGTCCTATAAAACCGCAACCTGTTAATAGTTTGTAACACAGCTGACATGTGGGCTGGCAAAGCTTTATGTAATGGGAGGTGAAGAAGTACCTACAGCAACAAGATGATAGTTAAAAATACATGCCACACATATGTACATGTTCAATTAAACAAAAATAGGAACCTTGAAAATAACAAGAATAACTGTTGTTTGCTCTTCAGAAGCAGCTTGGCTCAACCATGTTGACACAATGGTCAAACCACCCATTGTTAAGAACCTGCACAGTTATCAGAAAGGTGAACCTAGGGATCAATATAATCATTTGAAGCTCTGTAGGTACCATAAGGCCTAGGTCTTACCAACTAAGAACTGTTACATTATTTATTTGGAGAATCCATTCCATCAATTTGACCTGTCCAGAGAATGTTTCCTCCTTCCGCATTAGAGCAAATATGCTTTCCAAGAACTTTTTATCTTCTGACTCGACACCAGGAGTATCTTCCTCTAGCTTACTTTCCTTTTGAACAGGATCTGGATTAAACTTAGCATCAGTTGGTTGCATTGTTCTTGTGGGAGTGATAGGGGTTGCACAATTCTGCTGGACCTCTGCTTGTTGTAAAGAGTTTTGTGGGACCTCCACAGGTTGCGAAGAACTTTGTGGCACCTCTACTGGTTCTAAAATTCTCAAAGGTTCGATAACTTGAGCATGTGCCACAATGTCGAGAGGTGTCTGTTCAGTGCTTATGGAGCATACATTGTCAGGTGCCTTGGATGCCTCTATTTTCATCGCTTTCTCACATGACAAGCGAACAAATTTTCTTACTCGCGTGCGTTGACTTGCAAAAAACTCCCTTACCTAAGAGCCATTAAGGCATAGCTTGTTAACAAAACTTACAGAAAAAGGAAATTGAAATGATATCAGCAGTTTCATGTTTCACATGGAAAGCAAATGCATTGTGACTAATCAAATGATAGCAAAAATAACTTACAAATAAGAAAGCAAAATTTAGTCCACCAGCTAGAATAAAAAGGAAAAAACTCAATATTCTGTAGAAACTTGAAACCAGTTCTATGGTTTCTGTTCAGTTGTACATGATGAATTTTTAAGGTATAATTTTGCTCCAAACTAATCATAATACAAGTATATAAGAGCACACAAACAAGCATAATACATCAAGGCATACAACAATAGCACATGTGAGATGAGGAGCAGACCTGTGTAACAGTAACCCCACAAAGTGCGCTAATTTCTCGAGTTTCCTTTTTGCCAATAGTATCTTTCACAGCAAAAAGTGACTGCATGGACTTAACTGATTTTGGATTCAACAAATCCCTTGGCTTTTTACCTACAAAATTTGAACTACTATTAAAAAAATGCTCAGAATAACAGGCGTTAATTATAATATTTGTGGAATAATGTAAAAATTCATTCAGATCTTAGGTCAGCTTCGACGATGGAAGATGACATGCATCAGCTCTTTTCATCTAATTTTGTCAACAATGAGATGACTCATGCATGATGCTCTTCAGCAATCAAGCTTAAATCAAATAAAATTTTCAGTATACGACAGCTATAATAGGTCATGGTGTCCATGTCAGTTTATCATATTGTTTACTAAGGCATCGACCAAATGAATGGTGTCAAATGTGGATTCCATTGATACAGAAAAACAACTCACCTATCTTGATAGATAATGCGCCAGCAGCCTGCAAGAATCAACCAAATGTAACATAAGTCAACAGATGAACCAAAATATTTTTCAGAAAGGGTAATGAGGGCTCATGAATTTGCAGAATGCATTTAAACTACATAGCAAGTTAATGACACAGCAAGACGATAATAAAGAAAAAGGGCAATATTACAGAAGTACATCTAATAATCTTCAAACAGCTACAGCATCCATTCAAAGTTCACTCTTTCGGATATCATAATGCATAACAACGACGTAACTTCAGTACTTCACTATATCATCTACAGAGATGAGGGAAAGAAATTTTGATGTTAAGCTAAGCCTAACATGAACATTACTGTAGCTTAAAACAGTACCCCCTCTGTCCCTAAATAAGTGTAGCTTCAAAATTTTCAGTCTCCAAGATGCAACATTGCCGTTAATTCTTATAACAATATAATGTCAGAATCATTAGAATATAATACCATGGAAGTACTAGAACCTAAATATTAGAAATAAACATATCTGGAGTAGTAACCCATTACACATTTGCCCAATTTCAGTACAAATTTGCCCAAAAAGTATTAACTTTCCATCATGGAGTACCATAGCACTACCAAGTACAACTAACCAAGGTTGTCAGGATCGTAATCTTGAATCGAATCGAAGATGCTTAGATAGGGTCACATTGTAGGATCGAATAGTAGAATCTAAGATCCTACCTGATTCTACCAAATATACATTTTTTTCAAATATACCATGAATTTCAATGGTGATATCCTTTTGGAATTGTACTTTAAAGAACTTTATTTAATAAAATGTAGTCTAAATGAAAGACATGTTTTTTATACAAATAATAATATATATGAATGTATCGAAGGTGAAATTTTACTATTGAAATGACATAACTAGTAAGTATTTAAATTTAATTACTAGGATCGGTAGAATCAGGTAGAAGCATATGTAAATTTTGATCATAATCCTACCAAAAAAATTGTAGAATAGTATGAGAATTATGATTCTACCAAATTAAGATCCAAATCTTATGATTCTAATACTCGAATCGAGATTCTGACAACCTGGCAACTAACAATACACGAAGACATAGAAGTAAAAAAATCGGAACTGTTAATTAGAACAGACTATTCCAATCGTATCACTATCAAATCCTAAGTTTTGATCAGCGCCCCAAATCAGATAGACTCCCCGGAAACACTCGGGATGCTACTTCAGCACAAAATTACCCCAACTCATCTCTTCGTTACATAAAAAAAAATACATCGAGAAATGCAAGAGAAGCAGAGCTTAGAAACATGAGCTCCTGACCATCTCCTGGGCGAGGGGGTTGACGCCGGTGAGGCGGCACTGGGCGACGACCAGACGCTGGAGCTGGTCCACCTGCGCGTGCAGCATCTCCTGCTGCGCCGCCACCATCGCGGGGATCGAGCCCCCGTCGGCGGCGGCGCCCGATTCCACGAGGGCTCCGGCCGCGGGCTTGAAGGGGACGAGCTCCATGGCCCCCGCGGGCGGCTGGGCATCAGGCTGCCGCCGTCGCCCTCTTCTTCGTCGTGGCTGAGGGGGAGTAGGCGCCGGGGTTAGGGTTTGGAGGTGGTGGAAAGGGATGGGGACGCGACCGAGCGAGATGAAGAGAGATGAAATGGGCAAGTTTCTCCTTTTCCTTCTCTTCCTTTTTTTCCTTTTTTGGGGTTACGGGGTTTTTTTACAAGATTGGGCTACTGTCTTGGCCTCTTGGGGCTTGGGGTATGGGATGGCTACTGGGGTTAATTAGAATATTCTCGGGGGCGGTTTCAAAAATAGTACATGTAATTCTCGGGGCGTTTGCCTGGCACTGGACAGTGGGGCCCAGGTGCCAGTATCAATTTTATTTTATTTTACAGTGCCGCCGTTGCTGCTGCAGTATCAATGGTGAGTGAATTCGTTTTGAGTTAGCTGTAAACAACTGATTCTGCATGAGTTTTTAGTTGGGAGTCAATAAATGTTTAACCGCATGGTACGAGATTGTTGCTACCACTAGTCACTAGAGAAGAAACCTTCTTGTAGCCAACTTTGAGCAAGAAATGGCTTTGATGAGATGGTGCCATGTTCGTTACGCAGTGGACTGATAGCTGGAGGCTAGATTCCTCTTGATCTCGACAGATTCTCACATGACGGTCCATTCATTGCCCCTGCTCCTGCGGTGTAGGCCTGACGGGGGCCGCTCCTGCTAGGTTCTGTTTTCGTGCTGAAATTGCAGGGTAACGGTATTTAGTTCCTTTAAGCTAGTTAATTAAAAAATAAAAAACACCATTATATCATCATAGATAATACACAGGAATATAAAAAGACCAAAAACACGAAATTAAGAAATCAATGCATTCCAAATACCTTCTGACTTCTAGAAACGAGAAGCTAGAAATTGAAGAGTTTTAAGCCAGTTGCTACGGCCGATACCAAAAGGGCAGGGTAACTTTGGCCCTGTTCTTTTTGGTTTTTAGCTTCCGTTTTTTGCTTCTTCGGAAGTCAAAAGCCAAACGCTGAACTAGAATGGTGTCTTCAAGTAGATTCTCTAAGTGGCTTCTCAAATCTAAAACCGTGTGCTTCATTCACGTTGATATCTTCGGCGTCCGCTGATATATCGAAAAACGCAGTCAAAAAGCCATCAGGTGCAGCTAAAATCCATCAGCCGCAGCTCAAAAGAACACCCCTTATTGCAGTTGAAAACGCCTATTGCTCTGGCATGTAGAGCTATTGTTTGAAAGGAAAGTCCGTACAACGCAGGCTTGTGCATTCATAATCCATGTTCTTTTCGACTACGGTGAATAGATTTTAATCTTAGTATGAGTACTTATACGAACGAATCGAACGCCGATAAACCATTTTGAAAAGACTGTCTCGATAAGCCATTTCGAAACGATGACGAAGAAACCGTGTCATTTATTTGTTAAAGGAAACCATAAGTAATAAACTATAAGCTGGAAAAATTGCTATAGTTAAGTACGAACCATGTGTATAAGCCATGACCATGCACGATTAGGAAGGGGGAATAAGTCACCAACCGTATTTTGCCACAACTGGTAAAAGCATAAAGAATTGGGAGGAAGTTAATTCTTTTCAGTGATACATATCGGCTGAGGAGAAACGAACAGCATCTTTCGAAACAGTAGTTAGTTTTTGCAAATAAGAGATGTAGGCTGGTGCTGCTAAAACCAAACGCAACAAAGCAAACAAATGACTTCATCAATAGTTACAACCGGCATGAAGCATAAAGGCAGATCAGTTGCATACAAAGTAATGCACATTAATTGGATGAAATGAGGAGGGTATAGGAGTACGATAACCAGATCTTAACAAAAATGCCTGTTGCTCTTGACCTTTACATGAGTCGCAAGCTCTATACTAGTTTTACTCAGCCTCACTGTTTTACTCAGCCTCATTGTCAATGATCAACGAATGCACTACCACAGTACCACCCCATTTGGCGATGGGACAAAAAAAAAAAGGAGAAATGGCAAAATAGCTCATCCTATGTAAGTCTTTACAAGTATCAGCTCTCAAGGAATTGTATGCACTTCTCCCGTTCTCCGTTGACCTGGCGGTCTCAAAACAACTAAATCCTCATAGATGATCAGGGTACGGACATTGTTCTCATCATGGCATCTCAATGGCTCATCCATCCAACAAGAACTCAACTCCAGCCTTGCTCCCTATCCTGCAAACCAATTTCAGGTTCAGTGACTTGCAGGCACACAATGATGCACACGCAAGAAAAATATACAACATGTTCGGTTAAAAGGAACAGGTAGGTCTGGCTGAGTAGATATTTAGTAAAGCAAATACTTAATCATCAATTTGATTGCTTATTTTGGTTAATATTAAGTGATTTTCCAAAACCCATGAGAAGAGCTTACACGCATAACTCATCCAGCTGGTTTTGTAGGCTCCCCAAATCTTGAGTGTGGACTGCAAGATCCAAAGGAACTGCAGCCTCTCCCAGGCATAAATCAATTTTACATTTTTACTAATACAAGTATACAACAACATGGAGAAAGAACATGGACAATAAAAAACAAATTGGGGTGAAAAAACTTACTGCACGGTCTTTTTTCACATCAGTATTGACTCTAACCAGTCTGAGATGTATTCGTATGCCACAAATGTCACAGCACCAGCAGGAGCCGATTTCACCAACGAGGGGAAAAGTCCTTTATAAAGGCCTCCAAAGCCCTCCTTTGCGACAATCTCTTTTAGGGCATGGTACATGCCCTTGTATGTGCTGCTCTCAATTCGCGCCCCATACCTTGGATGACGTTTTAATCCTTCAATCTACAGTATGATGGAGCAAATATGAGCATTGCATGACTTCAAATCATTTTATGAGATAAATACAGCTGGATTATAACAAAAATACTTGGCAGCATATCATGACCCATGCTCAAGTAATACATAGCCACATCCAAATGGGCTATATTTGACCAAGTACATACCTGAGTGAACAGTTCCACCAGTCAAGAGGTACAGCATTGCACGCTACTAATCTCTATCTCTACTAATATAAAAGGGGAGTTTGTCTGTCATCCTCCCCTACCCACACTCGCAACTCCCCACGTCTCCTTCCCATCAAAACCGTCTCTCAGAAATACCAAAAAAACAGCTTAAAAAACTGAACAAAAAATGGCTTAAAAAAACAAACAAAAAATCCCCCACGTCGCAACTAACTAGCTCATACCCTAAACTTCCCCACCCCTAGGCGCAACACGCCATCCACCACCCCACCCGCAGCCGCTGCACGCATCCGCCACATGGCCATCCACTTCTTCCCCTTCCACACGCCTCCCACCCCGGCCCCATAGCCGGTACGCTCTCATCCCACCGCCGCCGCAACTCTCTCCTCTCCGATTCACATCTCCTCTTTCTGAAATCTGTTGCCCCTCGGATTCGCATCCGACCTGTACGATTAGCCTCCCATCACAACCACCCAAGGCAGCGGTGTGTGGATGAGAGCCTGGAGATGGCGGGGATGCCAACGCAGAAATGGTGAGAGGCAATGGGAGGAGAGCGTAACACCTGCAGCAGCGCCCTAGAGGAATGTCCGGCGGGTGAGGTTGGGGTCTGGAGGAGATTTGAGTCGGACGAGGGCGCTCCAAGGAGGCACAGGTGGAAATCCACAAAGGCGGCACCGAAGCCCGCACCGGTGGACAAGTTGCTGGTGGCGGCTGCAGAGGAGGATTCAAGCCTTGGTTTCGCGCCATCTCATACGGATGCTACTCGCGGTGAGCGAAACCGTCTTGAGGCTTGACTTCTTTTTACGCGATTTACTGTTCTTGGTTCAATCTTATTATTTGTTAATTAGTGCCTTGAGGAAATCGATTGCTCTTAATATTTCTGTCCAGCTGCTCACAACAAGGCTCTTCCAAGTTGCCATTTGCCAAGACCACAAGCAAAAATATATGTCGACACCTGAAGTCGATAAGGTGTTCAACAAAAAACTTTGCAGTCACAGGATGAATAAACGCCTTCGGCCAAGCCGAGACCACAACGGGTTGACCGTGCACTGAAGGGATGATGTTGGGATTGGATTAGCGCTCGTGTACTGGCTTGTTCTCTTTGTGTGTGCCATGGAGGCATCGGTTGGTCAGTTCTTGCCTGAAGTTTTCTTAGTGCATCATCGTGTTGTATTCTACTTAAAATTTTGAGGGTTTATGATTAGCTATTGGCTCGGTTTTTCTCTTGGCTAGTATTGTTCTAATGTCAATCTTTGGTTGATGTGGTTTTAGGTCAGTCTATAATAGTGGGAAGATAATCTTCTGGAGGAACCAGCACTGTAAGAGGCTCCTGTTCACTAGCAGCAAGGTGAGGCCTTTGTCTACTTATCTTGGTTAAGTTTTGTGGCAACGTGTCTATTCCTTAATTGGTGATATGATATGTCCCGTGTGACGACGAATGATTCCGTCTCATGAAATAGTTAAGATATACTTGCCCAATCACTGTGCCGGTGGATATTATTTGTTCTTCCGATGGGAATTGGGTATTTCTCTTTTTTTTTTAACTTGCACTGCAAGTACGACCTGTGTACTAAAATTTCTCAAATGATATGCAAAAATAACAGGTCAGTACGGATGGTGCATCATTTGTTCTAACTTCATATGTTCCCCCTTGCATTTGGTTTGTTAGAATCGGCATACCAAATGATGGAGCATAGATATCTGAGGTGGCTCAGCTTACTCCATTGCATTGCAATACTACAAGCAACGGTTCCATTATCTAAACAGAAGATCCTAAGTAGTGTGTGTACATGAGAAGTACGTTGTAATGTTCTGGCCTTCACATTGCAAAATTAGAGTTTTTATAGTTTGAGTTAGTAACAAAGTGTGGGCAATTTGTATGCCTTGATGATTGCACATACGAGTGAATAATATGTTAGGCACGGTTAGTGTATGCTTTGATGATTGCACATACAAGTGAATAGTATGTTATACATGGTTAGTGAGCATCTCATAGAAATTATTGGTGCGAAATTTGAGTTCCCGTAGCAATGCACGGGCACTTCACTAGTAAGCTAAAGAAAGCAGTTTGGAAATAATGGTCTACAGAAAGTCAGCACATGCCTATTGACACAAAACATGCCCCAGTGAACAATAGGGGCACCAACATAGTATAGATAACTTGAAGAGTGCTGATATTCTGACAGATAAATGGCACACAACTTAGGCAGGCAAGGACAAGATCAAATTGTAACAGGTAGAACGTACACAGGCTCATATAAGAATTTTAAATGGTGAGGCCCAACTTCATTTTGTGTCAAGGCTTCAATGCAGAGCACAAACTGGGTGAAGAGGTCCGAAGTATCAAGTATGAAGCTTCAGGACAAGGAAAGCAGCTGATTCTAAAGGAGAGCTATCCAATGTGGACTTGAAGGTGTTTCAAAGGAAACTGTTTTATCGGAGTCAGAAAAGGACCATTTAATTCATTAAGGGAACCGTTTTGGACTTAAGCAGGTCATTTCCTGCAACTGTCTACTATAATACTGAGTTACCAGAATGGGAATGCTAGTTGACCTTGCCAAGCATGGTGCATAGCATACCCTGCTCCGGACACGAGCAAGTGCAGGTCATATCCTGCAGCTGCTGACAACCTACTACAATAGCACAATAAACCACAGGAACTACATCTCAATACAATGCAGTATCAAGTTAGTTGTTGATTTGAAATAGCTTTTAACAGTAATAAACAATTCTCTATCATAGTATAGCTAAATTAGGATTATTTTTTTATGGGAATTTGTAATAAAACAAGCGAATGAAAAGCAATTTTCAAGACAAGACAGTTACCTGGAATCTTTTTTTTACAACATCAAGTGGGTGACATGCAGCTTTCGAAAATGTTCCAGCTGCAAATCCACACAGAAATAACTGGAAGCTTGATATCGAATCATCTGAGTTGAGATGTGAGGATCTGTATCTATTCCATGCCTACATGGAGGGAAATGCAGTAAAAAAATCTTAAAGCGTAACCAGCGGTCCCTGAGACCCGCACCAACCAAAAGTTCAGTGCCAAAAATAAATGGTTTTCTTGACAAGTATTAAGCATGTCTTTTTACATTAAGAAATTATACGAGTAGTGTCAGATTGCCTATCTGAGCATGTTATTGATTTTAGGTCTTCAAATGTACCTTTCTTGGTACCTCAATGTTCCCATTTTCAAGAAGGATACAAATGAATAAAGTAATTAACTAAGGTAAATTACAACATCTAATACGATAAAACTAAGTTACTAACAACTGATAATTGATTAATCACCACAGATTCATAAAGTTTAATGCATGAAAAACTGTGGGTTTAGTATTGTTACCATCATCGAATGTTTGAATGTGTCATATGAACCAAACTGCAAGCCAGCATATGGTATGATTTCAATGAGAGTTGGGTATAGACCGGCATAAAGCCCTCGAACACCACGAGTTTTAATTATATCAACAAATGCAGACCTCATATTGGGATAAACCTATAGTAAAAAAATAAAACTCTGTTAATTAACATATCATTTTACATGCATAAGATCATTAAGACTTAAGAATGTATATCAAGTGTCCTGCAATGATTGTGGAAAAACTCAAAAATGAACTATTCATAACAAAATCAAATGGTAAAAGGCAAATGAACAAAAAGAGCATTCTTCACGTCTTTTGGAATCACAGATCTGAATCAGTATTGTTTTTTAAGCTTTGTAACAAGATCAAATTAACATATCATTTTTACAATAAGAATTGTTAAGACTTAAGAATGTATATCAAGTGTCCTGAAATGATTGTGGAAAAACTCATAATGAATAATTGTTCATAACAAAATCCAATGGTAAAAGGCAAATGAACAAAAAGAGCATTCTTCACGTCTTTCAGAATCACAGATCTATGTGTTATGAATATTGTGCATCTATTCATGAGGCCCAAAGGGCAATATATATAGAGATACAAGGGGGATATACAGAAGGAATATAAGACATATTAGGAAACAAATAACAGTCCTAATCTCTTTCCTATTCTATCCTTAACACCCTCCCCCCTCAAACTCATGGTGGATCACACACACTGAGTTTGGAGAAAAAATACAAATGTTGTGCTCTAGTCTGTGGCTTCGTGAAGAAGTCAGCAATCTGTAACTCTGAGGACACAAACTGAAGAGCAAGGACACCCTCCTGCACCTGAGAGCGAGTGTATGAAGCATCCACACCAATGTGCTTGGTGAGCTCATGCTTCACTGGATCACGGGCAATACTGATAGCTCCTGTACTGTCAGTCATAAGAGTGGTAGGTCCCCTCACAGGTACACCAAAATCTACTAGTAGCCATCTCAACCAAGTAATCTCTGCTGTCACAGCTGCTATAGCTCTCAACTCAGCCTCTGCACTCGAACGGGAAACTGCAGTCTGCTTCTTTGTCTTCCAGGCAATCAGGGAAGAGCCAAGAAAAACACAGTAAGCAGAAAGAGAACGACGATCAGAAGGATCACTAGCCCAGGTCGCATCAGAGTACGCCTGAAGCTGGAGTGAGGTGGAGCTAGGGAAAAACAAGCGACGAGAGATGGTCCCACGCAAGTAGCGAAGAACACGAAGAAGATGACTGTAGTGAAGATGAGTAGGACAAGCCATGAACTGACTCAATATATGAACAGCATGAGCAATATCAGGACGAGTGCTCACAAGATATACCAAACTGCCAACAAGATGGCGATACCGAGTAGGATCCTCAAGATGATCCTCAGCAGTGCGAGTATCAGTCAGACCAGATCGATCAAGAAGATCCTGGACATACTTCTGTTGGGAGAGATAGTAACCCTCAGGCGTGACAGAAACCTCAATCCCAAGAAAGTATGTAAGCAAGCCAAGACCAGTCATCAGAAACTGCTCACTGATATGCTTCTTCACATATGCAATGAACGAGGGATCGTCACCAGTAATGAGCATATCATCCACATATAGAAGAAGTAGTGTCCTACCGCGAGGTGAGACATGGATAAATAGAGCAGGATCATGGGCACTGACAGTGAAACCGACAGTGGTGATCACTGAGGTAAAACGCACAAACCAGGCACGAGGGGCCTGTTTGAGACCATAAAGAGCACGACGAAGACGACAGACATGACCAGCTGGAACAGAATACCCGGGTGGTGGCTGCATGTAAACCTCCTCATGCAAGACGCCATTAAGAAAGGCATTCTTAACATCCAGCTGAGAGATAGACCACCGGCGAACAGAAGCAACCGCAACAAGAGTGCGAACAGTGGTCATATGAGCAACAGGAGCAAATGTCTCATCGTAATCTCGACCATACTCCTGCTGAAAACCACGAGCCACAAGACGAGCCTTGTAGCACTCAATAGTACCGTCAGACCTGGTCTTAATCTTGTACACCCACTTGCACGTGATAGGACGAGCGTGCACAGGTGTCGAGACAATATCCCAAGTCTCCGTACGACGAAGCGCATCAAGCTCCTCTGCCATAGCGAGCTGCCACTCAGAATGAGAAGCAGCCTCACGATAAGAACTAGGCTCAGTGACAGAGAGAGCATGAGCTGTCGAAGTAAAACCAAGACGATCAGGAGGTCGAATGGTTGCCCGGTCACGAAGGGCGTAACGAGGAGCATCATCAGATGAATCAGATGTCGGTGTCGGCAAAAGACCAGGAGAGGGATCTGGTGAAGGACGAGGACGTCTGGAGTAGTGCACCCCAGAGAAACGAGACGGTGGTGCCATAGGAGCAGGAGGCGATGCTGCAGGAGGCAACACAGGAGGTGAAGGTACCGAAGGCGGGGAAAGGGGGGAAATGGGTGAGGAGTCAGGAAGAGACGACCATGAAATCGTCTCGATGGTGGAAGCAGTGGAAGGAGCCGAATCTCGATAGAAGAAAGGTCGAGATACGTCAAAGACAACATCTCGTGAGATCCTAATCCGTCGAGTAGAAGGATCATAGCAACGATAACCCTTATGCTCAGAACTGTACCCAAGAAACACACACTCGACTGACTGGGCTGTCAGTTTAGTGCGCTCACGAGGTGGCAGCAGGACAAAACAGGTGCAGCCAAAAACACGAAGGTGGTCGTACTGGGGGGCTCTAGAGTAGAGACGCTCTATAGGACTGACATCCTTAAGAGCAGTGGAAGGCTGCATATTAATGAGATAGGCAGCCGTAGAAACAGCCTCAGCCCAGAACTGTGGTGGAACGTGAGAAGCAAGAAGAAGGGTGCGAGCAGTCTCAATCAGATGACGATGCTTGCGTTCAGCAACCCCATTCTGAGCATGGGCACCAGGGCAAGAAGACTAGTAAAGAGTGCCCTACTCAGAAAGAAATTGTCTGAACGCACTAGAACAATACTCACCAGCAGAATCACAACGAAAAGTACGAATAGAGGACTCAAACTGAGTACGAACCATCATGGCAAAGCTACGATAGATCGCAAGAAACTGACCACGATTAGACATAGGGAAAAGCCAAGTAAAACGGGAATAGTCATCAATGAAAATAACATAGAATTTATGCCCGCCTTTAGAGATAATAGGCGCAGGTCCCCATACATCTGAATGAACTAAATCAAAAGGACGAGAAGACAATGACTCACTAGAATGATAAGGAAGTTGTAGCTGCTTGCCCAGCTTACAACCTCGACAAAACATGGACGTGTCAACAGTAACACGTCCAGGGACACCTTGACGAACTAATGACGAAAGACGAGACCCACACAGGTGACCTAAACGGTGATGCCACTGCGCAAAAACTCCAGAGGTGGTGGCAGCAATGGCAGTGGAGGTAGACGTGGTAGGAGCAGCTGAAACGGACGGAAGATGAAGACGGTCGAGAATGTAGAGACCCTGACGATCCCTACGGCGCCGGCCAGTCCCAACTATCGTCCCTGTCTGTCGATCCTGAACGAAACAGGTGTGAGAGTCAAAACCAACCCTACAACCAAGGTCAGTGAGCTGTCCCACTGAAAGAAGCTGCATGGTTAGTTGGGGAATATGAGAAACAGCTGGAACAGAAAAATCAGTGGACAAAAGAGTGCCCTGACAGCTAACAGACAAGGAAGTACCATCAGCAGTCTGAACAGAGATAGGGAGGGCAGGAGGTCCTACTGAATTGAGAGATGTGGAATCTGGTGTCATGTGGAAAGAGGCACCAGAATCTAGAACCCAAGAGGTACCTAGGGGAGACGTCTGAGCTAGACTAGCAGAACCTGCTGAGCTGTGAGAGAGCTGCTGAAGAAGAGCCTGGCAAAGCTGCTGAACAGAGTCACCTCGCTGAGATCCTGATGAGCTGGTCTGTCCTCCTGTGAAGGAAGGGCCTCCCTGCCCCCCCTTGGATCGTCCATCCCCACGCGCCTTATTCCGCTTTTTTCGCACCGCACAACGCTGGTAGTCATGCCCGAAGTTCTTGCAGTAGTTGCATTGAACTCCAGTTGGTGCAAAGGCAGGAGCGGCAACAGGCACCTGGGAAGGAACCGTAGTCGTAGCAGGAACCGTCGATGTAGTCGAAGAAGGAGCAACAAGCACAGTCGGAACGGACTGTGCTGCTAGCCCGAGACGAAGCTCCTCAGCCCGAAGTGTCGAAAGAGCCTCGGTGACAGTCGGTCGTGGCGAGCGGCTCAGCAGTTGAGCTCTGACAGGCTCAAACTCTGGGCAAAGACGGCAGACGAAATCATAAAGACGAAGGCGATCATGATCCGCCTTCTGAACTTTGTGGCACTCCTGGCACAGTGGAGAAGCCAGCTCATCTATCTAGCGCCAGAGACTAGCCAGAGCTCGAAACAAATCGTCGACGGAAGAATCTCCCTGGCGAAGCATCTCCAACTCACGCTGAAGCGAAAAAAACTGAGCATCACTGCTCTGCTGATATCGCTCACGCAAGTACTCCCAGATCTGTCGAGTAGACCGTAGACCAACAATATCTGACTGAATGGAGTCGTCAACGCTGACCACCAGGATGGCACGAACACGGGCCTCATCAGCACACCAGCGCTCGAAAGCGTCAGTGGCATACTGAAAAGCCTCATCAGCAGCGTCAGCAGCAGCAACAGCAGCAGCATCAGCCTCTGCCTTCTTCTTAGCAGCCTCATCTGCTACAGGAGGTACAGAAGTAGGCTGCCTAGGAGGCTGAACCGGCGGTGGCGGAGAAGGACGAGCACCGGTAACATGTCCCCAAAGGCGAAGACCATCAAGCGTGATCTCCATGAGGGAAGACCATAACCTGTAGTTCGTTCCATGGAGCTTTGTTCCCGAGAATGGGAGCGCAGCGGATGAAACGGAAGCCATTGGTAGGCGGCGCTGGACGGCGCGGCGACCAAGGCAACGAAGTCTAACAGGCGGCGCTGGACGGCGTGGCGGTTAGAACAACGTTTTGTTTTGTTTTTTTTTTTTGCTCTTTTTTTCTTTTTTTTGGAACTATATAAAGGAGTAACTTCTCACTGGCTCACTTAGAGCCAGCAGAAAATAGAGAACACCAGCCGGCGGACTAAGAGAAGATGCGGACCGCTGGCAGCGGCGGCAGCGGCGGCGGCGGCGGCGGATGCGGCCCCTGCGCAGGCGGCGGCGGCCCGGCGCAGGAGGCGACGTCGGCGGCCCGGAGAAGGCGGCGTCGGCCCGGCGCAGGAGGCGGCGGCAGCTCGGCGCAGGCGGCGGCGGCCCGGAGAAGACGGCGGCGGCCCGGCGCAGGCGGCGGCGGCGGCGGCAGCCCGGCGCAGGCAGCGGCAGCCCGGCGACGCAGAAGACAGATCGGCGGCCGGAGACAACGGCGGCCGGCAGCTGCGACGAATCTGGCGTCGGCGGCGTCGGATCTGGCAGTAGCGGCAGCGGCTTGACACGATCCAAGCGACAGCCCGAACGGTGACAGCAGCAGCGGTCCGGGCAAAGAGAGCCCGGGCGGCGGCACGAGCAGAGAGAGCCCGAGCGGCTGCGGCACGGAGGCAGCGGAAGAAACTAGGTCAGAGCCCTAACCCCAACCTAGGCTCTGATACCATGTTATGAATATTGTGCATCTATTCATGAGGCCCAAAGGGCAATATATATAGAGATACAAGGGGGATATACAGAAGGAATACAAGGCATATTAGGAAACAAATAACAGTCCTAATCTCTTTCCTATTCTATCCTTAACACTCTGAATCAGTATTGTTTTTGAAGTTTTGTAACAAGATCAACTTCTACCAAAAACTACCTCAACCTGTTGAACTGCTGCTAGAAGAAAATTTTCATTTGTCAGGAACAACATAATCCTTGTAGACAGTTGACAGAACAACAGGGATCAGGGAAATGAAAGAAAAGAACAAAGGTTAAGCTGCATGGCAAAACCAAAAAAGTGCAATGGGAAAGTCCTCTGCATACTATGTAAGTATGTATGTTGAAAATGAAACTGAATGTGCCAATTCTGGGAAAATAGCTTATTCAAGTTGTTGTGGCTACTAGACCAAACAGTAAAGAGATGGGGCTTCAGGGATCCGAGTAGGACTAGCCGAAGCCTTATGGTTTGGGGAACGAGTGAAATGTGTTTGAGTATTACACAAGTGTGACAATACAAGTGTTCCAGCCCCCTCAAATGGTGGCCAAGGGCTCTATTTATAGTCTCCATGGGGAGTTGCCAGATTACATATATGCCCTTACAAAAGTGCTACAATCAGGGGCATGGAGGTCCCTTCCCCTGCCCCACCCTCCACATGTCAACTTTTGCTTCAAGGGTCTAGCGTCAAGGCGAAGGGGTAGGTAGTGCTCAGTGAGAGTCTTGTCCATGCCGGTTAAGCCTTTAGGAGACCAAGCGAAGACATCAGCGTTGCGCCAGAGGACCCCCAGGTGTTAGGTCTCCACTTCGGTGCTCATGCCGCACCCCACAGAGACCAGCTTCATGGCGTCCCCCTCCACCCCATTCGGTTGGATGCCCAAACCATAGTGGCACGCATTTCACCTTCCCCTCAGGCTTTGGTTTGGGAATCCAACCGAATGGGGTGGAGGAGACCTTGTTTTATTCGACCAAGACCCCCCTCTCTCGATGATGGTCCCCTTGGGGCCCAGGATCTTCATACACAGATAGTTGTGGTGCAAGTCAGCACCGAGGGCATTCAGGGAGGCCGGCCCAAAGATAGAGTTGTATTGGTATGCGAGGTCCACCAAATCAAAGGTGATGACCTCCACACACTCTTGCTCGCTGACTCCGAAGCTAACCTCCAACTCGATCCGACCAAGGGCTTTGACCAGTCTCCCTCCAAATCCCTGCAAGGGGATACCCGGAGGTTGGAGGCGGCTTCGAGGGATGGCCATCTGGTCAACGGGCTCCATGAAGAGAAGATCGGTGGAGGTTCCCCCCCCCCCCCATCGACCAGTACCCTCCACATGTTACATCCCGCGATGTTTGCGGTGATGACTAGAGGGTCCTCATGCGGGAAATCTACCCTCAGCACGTCCTCAAATCGAAAGGTGATATCTACCTTTGACCCGACAGCGGCCACCCGCTCAGGGTATGCGGGAACGTGGTGGACACGTCTAGAGTACGCCCTCCGCTGCCAGTTGGAGGCTAAGTTGAGGGAAGAGCCCCCAGTAATCGCGTTTATCACCCTTCGGGTGGCTGAATCTTAAGGGGCCCTGAGGAGGCCCTGCAAGTGCGTGACCTCCACCGTGGCGGAGACTTGGTCCCTTGGACCATGGTCCTTGTTCAAGTTCTCTCTGAGCACTACGATGGTCTAGCACTCATGGGTTGAATGTCCCGTGTTCCCAAGCAACTCGCACCATGTCTCACCAGTGTCGTTGTGGACATTGTGTCAACCTTCGCCGCACCCTCAACCATGACCCAGCCCTGACCTTTGTCGCGGTCTTGACCGCTCGTAGCGATGCCCCCTTCGGCGGAGCCCCCTTCCATGTTGAAGACATGGTGTCCCTTTGGCCCCCTTCGGGACTTGAGGGAATAGGACCCCTCACTGATCTTGGGGGCATCTCTCCCTTCTTCGCGTGAGACGACAAAGTCAAGGTTGAGCCTAGCCAAGTCTTCCTCCTGGCGGGCAAATTCCTCCATTTTGTCGTATAGCTTTGCCACGGTCTTGTTGTGCTTTTGGGCATTGTACTCTGTGAGGGGGGCCTTCTTCAAGCCGTGAATGGGCATTGATGATTGTGGACTCATTGATGTCCCGGACTTGGCATATCATGTTGGAACTAATCTTGTTGTAGGTCGTACTCGTGTGTTCGAGTACTGTGTGGTCGTAGTCATAGTCGAGTACTCGATGTGTGCGAGTACTGTGGAGTCTGTGTACTCGGTGTGTCCAAGACTGTAACCGTTGGTGAGTTCGAATGCTACAGTGGTCGTAGCTACAGTAGTCGTAGCAGTCGTAGGTCGACAGTCGTAAGCTACAGTGACGGTCGGTGCTCGAAGACCTGTGTGGTCGAAGATGCGGTCAAAGAACTATGATCGACAAGCCAGTCGGTGAAGCGGTCGAAGGGAAGCCATGGTCGTAGATGCGATCGAAGTGCCGTGGTCGACAAGCTGTGGTCAGTGAAGTGGTCGAGAAGACGTGGTCGAGCAGCCGTGGTCGAGACACCGTGGTCGAAAAGGACTCGAAGTCATAAGAAGCTGACTTGTTAGGTCTGTGTGTTTATCCAGAGTGATAAGAAAGGCAAGGTTATCACGGCGATAAGGCGAGGCGAGGCGCCAGACTACCTTCACACCTTTTAGGCGAGTATGGCGTGCGGCGAGGCGACGCCATACTCACATCCTAACCTTTTATAGCAGCAAATTTGTTGAACATACAGTGTAATGTCATAAATATAACAGATAATGATGGATACTGAAACATGTATTAAACATGTAAATAATCGAAACATGTATTATTGGTTGCATTGCTTGATTGCTATGAAGTAATAACCATAATATAAACACGCCCGTCGCCCGTCGGTGGCCATCAATCGCACTCGCCACTCTCTCTCTCTCTCTCTCTCTCTCGCCAGTCGCTCCCTCGCTCAATCGCTCCTCACTCGCTCTTCATTTCTCGGCAGCACCGTCGCCGGCCTCTCTCGCTCGCTCAAGGCTTCCTCCCTCGGCTGCTCCCTCCCTCGGTCTCCCTCGCTCCTCCCTCCCTCGCCATCCATAGTCCCCGTCAGTCTCCGCCCTTGTGGGGCCATCCGACCGTAACGGTGCGGCGGTGGGGAGGCGAACAGGGAGGGGGACTGGGCCACTGGGGAGACGGAGAGGGCGAAGGGGAGGGGAGGCCAAGGGGGAGGGGGAAGCGGAGAAGGCGAAGGGGAGGGGAGGCGGAGAAGACGGTGGACAAGCACGAGCGGAGGCCGGAGAGAAGACAACAAGCACACAACGAAGGGGAGGAGCCGAGGAGGGGAGGTGGAACGCACCTGGGCGGCTGGGCAAGGCAGAATCCGGCGAGGCAGCGAGGCGGTGTTTACCGGCGACGGCGAGGCAGAATCTGGCAAGTCGGCGGCGGCGACGCCGTGTGCGCGCGCGAAGAAACCCTAGCTCACTGGCCCGGAGGGTGGCGGCGTGGAGGCTCGGAGCCTCGGAGGGAGGCGGTGGCGTGGAGGCCCGAAGGGAGGCGGCGGCGTGGAGGCCTGGAGATCGCCCGAGGTTGCCGCTGATAGATAAGTCTCTGTACTATGGTCTTTGTGGGGTTGTAACAACATGTCCTTATGCCCCTGCTGCATGGTGGTCTTGCTGCCCTATCTAGGACAGCATCTTTAGGACAGCTTTAGACTAGCATCTTAGACTAGCTTTAGGGCAGCTTTTGACTAGCATCTTAGACTAGCTTTAGGACAGCTTTTGACTAGCATCTAGGACTAGCATCTTAGCATATGCTTGGCTGGTTAGCAGCCTATAAATTTGTATCCCCAACCCCTCAGGTTGGCATGGCATTGTGTGAGAAATAAACAAGAAAAAATTGCCCCATCCCCAAGTGTCATCCTCTCGATGAGAGTAAGGATCTTGCTATCACCAACAGCAAGACTCCAGCGAATAACAAGTGGTATCAGAGCCATACTATCCTGTAGCCTGAGCATCTCCTGCTCATCTCCTTCTCCGGCCTCGCAGCAGCCCCAGCCGGTAGCAGCAGCAGCTCCGGCTGTCCCCGCTCACTCCTCTCCGGAGACGGGCAGCAGCTCGTCAGAAGCAGCCCTCTCTCCACGCAACAGCCCCCCAGTAGCGCGCCATGTCCGCAGGGCAATCTCAGCGCTCGGTCGCCTCGAGCACGCGGCGTCAGCAGACGGCCGAGCTCGCCGCGGCAGAGCAGCGCGAGCGAGTGGCGGCGGAGACCGCTGCGGCGGCGGAAAGGGCGTCAAGGCTGGCAGCGGCGGAGCTGGCAGCAGCCAGAGCGGAGGTGGAAGCAGCGGCGGCGGCAGATGCAGCGCGTGCGGCGGCAGCGGAGGTCAAGGTTCTGCGCGGTAGCAACAGCAACTCCATCTCTGCTGATGACAGCGCCGACGCGGATCTTGAGCCGCTGGAGAGGGAGGCAGCGCGAGGGCGAGCGGCGCAGTGGGCAGCCGCGCACGCCCACGAGCGCGGCGACAGCCCAGACAGGCGCGCACGCGCCGGTGACGCTCCTGGAGGAGGCGCGCACGGCGGCGGTGTACGGGTCAACGGAGAGCGCGGCCTTCACAGGCGACGCGGCTCTCCCTCCCCGGTTCGGTACCGTGGTCACCACGAGTACCAGGCTGTCGTCAGGGACGTCGGCCCCGGCGGCGGGTGGCCTACCCTCACCAAGACCAACTACGTCGAGTGGGCTGCGGTGATGAGGGTAAAGCTCCAGGTGCGGCATATGTGGGATGCAGTCCGGTACGGCGACGTCGACTACGACCAGGATCGACGGGCGCTGGATGCTCTCATCGCTGCAGTCCCGCCCGAGATGCAGTTCTCGCTTACCAACAAGCGGACTGCCAAAGAGGCTTGGGACGCCATTGCTGCAGCACGCATCGGCAGCGACCGCGCCCGCAAGTCTACATTGCAGACACTACGCAAGGAGTGGGAGAACCTGGCCTTCAAGCCAGGTGAGGACGTTGATGACTTTGCTCTCCGTCTCAACACTCTGTTGCAGAAGCTGGTGCAGTTCAGCGACGACACCTACGGCGAGGAGAGAGCTGTGGAGAAGCTCTTCCGCTGCGTCCCCGAGAAGTACAAGCAGATGGCTCGCTCGATCGAGTCTCTGCTGGACCTCTCCACGATGACAATCGAGGAGGCGTTGGGTCGCCTCAAGGTCGTTGACAGCGATGAGCCACAGCGTCTCTCGGGACCCGTCACCATTGGCGGGAAGCTCCTCCTCACTCGGGAGCAGTGGGCTGCCGGCCAAGGTGACAGGAAGAAGGGGGAGCCTTCTTCCACGACAGGCGGCCGCAAGCGGGGCAAGCGCGGCAAGCCGCGCAAAGACGCCCAGGCAAGGGCGCGAGGACGTGCCGAGGGTGATGACCGTGGAGGCGCCCAGGGCGGCGCCGCTGGCAAGCAAAAGCCGGCACGAGACGACTCTTGCCACAACTGCGGCAAGCTTGGTCATTGGGCCAAGGAGTGTCGACAGCCACGACGCGGCCAGGCCCACGTCGCGCAGGCGGAGGAGCAGCCGGCTCTGTTCATTGCCCATGCGAGCATCGAACTACCTCCAGCGGCACCGGCCGCAGCGGCTCTCCTCCACCTTGACGAGCCAAAAGCACACGCCCTCCTCGGCGACAGTTCCGGCAACGACAAGACCGACGGGTGGTGCTTCGACACCGGCGCCACCCACCACATGACCGGGCGGCGGGAGTTCTTCTCCGAGCTCGACTCAGGCGTTCGAGGCACCGTCAAGTTCGGCGACGCCTCCGCCGTGGAGATCAAGGGCGTCGGCTCTGTCGTCTTCGTCGCCAAGACTGGCGAGCACCGGCTGCTCACCGGTGTCTACTACATCCCCGCGTTGAGGAACTCCATCATCAGCTTGGGACAGCTGGATGAGAACGGATCGCACGTGGAGATCGAGCACGGGGTGCTGCGCATCTGGGATCATCGCCGCCGGCTCCTCGTCAAGGTCAACAGGAGCAACCGCCTCTACGTCCTTCACGCGCAGGTGGCGCAACCTCTGTGTCTTGCAGCCCGCCGCGACGATGACGCTTGGAGGTGGCACGAGCGCTTTGGGCACCTCAACTTTGAGGCCCTGAGGCAGCTCGGCAGCAAGGAGATGGTGCGGGGCATGCCGCACGTCGACCACGTGGAGCAGTTCTGCGACACCTGCGTCCTCACCAAGCTGCGGCGGCTCCCCTTCCCTCGCTAGGCGAGCTTCCGCGCCAAGGAGAAGCTGGAGCTCGTACACGGTGACCTCTGTGGTCCCGTGACACCGGCTACACCTGGAGGCCGGCGCTACTTCCTCCTCGTCGACGACGTGTCCCGCTACATGTGGGCTGTCCTGCTCGACGTCAAGGCAGCCGCGGCGGACGCCATCAAGCGTCTTCAAGCTGCTGCGGAGGCGGAGTGCGGCCGCAAGCTTCGGGTCCTACGCACGGACAACGGCGGTGAGTTCACGGCGGCCGAGTTCGCGGCGTACTGCGCCGACGAGGGGATCCATCGTCACTTCTCCGCGCCATACACCCCGCAGTAGAACGGCGTCGTCGAGCGCCGCAACCAGACGGTGGTGGCCACCGCCCGCGCCCTCCTCAAGCAGAGAGGGATGCCGGCATTCTACTGGGGTGAGGCGGTGATGACTGCCGTTCACTTGCTCAACCGCTCCCCCACCAAGGCCCTCGACGGCAAGACGCCATACGAGACCTGGCACGGGCGCAAGCCCGCGGTGAGCCACCTCCGTGTCTTCGGCTGCCTGACCTTCGTCAAGGAGCTCAACCACGTCGGCAAGCTCGACGACCCGAGCACGCCAGGGGTCTTCATCGGCTACACGGAGGGCGCCAAGGCCTACCGCGTCCTCGACCCTGTGACACGGCGCGTGCGCATCACGCGTGACGTCGTGTTCGACGAAGGGCGAGGCTGGACGTGGGGCAAGATGGTGGATGACGGCTCGACTCCGACGACCAGCGATTTCGTCGTCGACTACGTCCACTTCGAGGAGGCGGGGGGAGCCAGCAGCTCGTCTTCACCGAGCTCGCCTACCCCACCAACTCGTTCACCACCACCTCCGGCGAGTCCACCGCCAGCACCGCCGGCCACGCCTCCCTCTCCTACACCGGCGCCTACTCCTTCGGGCTCGGCACCGGCAGCTTCGGCCCACGACGAGCAGCGCACGGTGGAGTTCGCCACTCCGCTGTCCAACGACGAGGATCGCATCGACGCCTACCACGGCGGCGAGCCTCTGCGCTACCGTACCGTGGACGACCTCCTCGGCGAGCAGCCGGTCCCTGAACTGGCGCAGCGCGACTTCGCGGCGGAGCTGCACCTCGCACAGGACGATGGCGAGCCTCGTTCCGTCGCCGAGGCCGAGAGAGACACGGCATGGCGCGCCGCGATGCAGTTGGAGATGAATGCGATTGAGAAGAATCGCACCTGGGAGCTCGCTGACCTCCCTCGTGGTCACCACGCGATCACCCTTAAGTGGGTGTTCAAGCTGAAGAGGGATGAAGCCGGTGCCATCGTCAAGCACAAGGCTCGCTTGGTGGCACGAGGCTTCGTGCAGCAGGAGGGGGTCGACTTCGACGACGCATTCGCTCCCGTGGCACGGATGGAGTCCGTGCGACTCCTTGCGCTAGCTGCCCAGGAAGGCTAGCGTGTTCATCACATGGATGTCAAGTCGGCATTTCTTAACGGCGACTTGAAGGAGGAGGTCTACGTGCATCAGCCGCAGGGATTTGCGATCCCCGGCGAGGGCAAGGTGCTCCGCCTGCGCAAGGCCCTCTATGGCTTGCGACAGGCACCGAGGGCGTGGAACGCCAAGTTGGATTCCACGCTGAAAGGGATGGGCTTCGAGCAAAGTCCGCACGAGGCGGCCATCTACCGGCGGGGCAGTGGAGAAAATGCCCTGCTGGTGGGTGTCTACGTCGACGACTTGGTGATCACCGGCACTAAGGATGCGGAGGTGGCGGCATTCAGGGAAGAGATGAAGGCCACTTTCCAGATGAGTGACCTGGGGCCTCTCTCCTTCTACTTGGGGATCGAGGTGCACCAGGATGATTCCGGGATCACGCTTCGACAGACCGCCTACGCCAAGCGCGTCGTTGAGCTAGCTGGGCTCACCGACTGTAACCCAGCCCTCACTCCGATGGAGGAGAGGCTGAAGCTGAGCCGCGACAGCACGACGGAGGAGGTGGACGCTACGCAGTACCGGCGTCTTGTGGGGAGCCTTCGCTACCTCGCCCACACACGACCGGACTTGGCATTCTTCGTCGGCTATGTTAGTCGGTTCATGCAACGACCGACGACGGAGCACCAGCAGGCTGTGAAGAGGATCATCCGCTACGTTGCGGGGACTCTTGACCACGGCCTCCATTACCCGAGGTGTCCTGGCGCGGCACACTTCGTCGGGTACAGCGACAGTGACCACGCGGGCGACATCGACACCAGCAAGAGCACAAGCGGGATTCTCTTCTTCCTCGGCAAGTGCCTCGTTCACTGGCAGTCAGTCAAGCAGCAGGTGGTGGCCCTGTCCAGCTGTGAGGCCGAGTACATAGCGACTTCCACCGCTTCGACTCAGGCACTCTGGCTCGCTCGACTGCTTGGTGATCTCCTCGGCAGGGACACTGAAGCAGTGGAGCTCAGGGTGGACAGCAAGTCCGCTCTAGCCCTGTCAAAGAACCCCGTTTTCCATGAACGGAGCAAGCACATCCAGGTGAAGTACCATTTCATCCGAGGCTGTTTGGATGAAGGAAGCATCAAGGCGAGCTACATCAACACCACGGATCAGCTTGCGGATCTGCTCACCAAGCCTCTTGGAAGGATCAAGTTCCTTGAGCTCTGCTCCAAGATCAGGATGGTTCAACTCTCCCACAAGACGACGCACAAGACTTAGGGGGAGAAATGATAGATAAGTCTCTGTACTATGGTCTTTGTGGGGTTGTAACAACATGTCCTTATGCCCCTGCTGCATGGTGGTCTTGCTGCCCTATCTAGGACAGCATCTTTAGGACAGCTTTAGACTAGCATCTTAGACTAGCTTTAGGGCAGCTTTTGACTAGCATCTTAGACTAGCTTTAGGACAGCTTTTGACTAGCATCTAGGACTAGCATCTTAGCATATGCTTGGCTGGTTAGCAGCCTATAAATTTGTATCCCCAACCCCTCAGGTTGGCATGGCATTGTGTGAGAAATAAACAAGAAAAAAATGCCCCATCCGCAAGTGTCATCCTCTCGATGAGAGTAAGGATCTTGCTATCACCAACAGTAAGACTCCAGCGAGTAACAGCCGCCGCGCCGACCTCCCTTCGCTTCGCTTCACCCGTATCCGGGTATCCCGTTATCCCCCCCCCCCCCTCACTTATTTCTCCTGCGCTCGCTCCCTCCCTCCCTCCATCTTCCCGCCTGGCACAGAGGTGTGGCACCCGCCTTGCTCTTGCGACGCGGCGTCGCGGCCATGGCGACGACTAGGCGACGCCATTCCGTCCGTGGCAAGGCAACAGCCGTGCGACGCCAAGGCGACGCCTTAATAACATTGAGAGAGAGTCTGAGAGGATTGAGCGATTCAGTCCCAACACATCACACTCGCAAAGCGCTTGAAGCATGCGCAGAGGCTTTCGTTCGGTCCTTGCCTTATTGAGAATAGTTGGTCAGCATCTACAAGCTCCGTGTAATTTCCTTGAAAGTTGTGCATCAGGTCCTTGACCTGCAACCATGCGTAAATGGATATAGGGTTGTGTGAAGAACTAGAACAGGACCACCCCCCTAAACGACGAGGGGCAACCCCTTGGCCTTCTTGGTGTCATCGACTCCGGCGGCCTCAACGGCCGTTTCGTACGTGCAAAAAAATTCACGCGAGTCAATGTCACCCTTATAGGCCTTGATGGTACGCACCTTGAAGTCCTTCGAACACCAACTAGCTTGCATCGCCACACCCCGAGGGGATTTTGGGTCCACCCTATGGAGCGGAGGGGTGTCGCGAACGGCGATGGGGATATCCTGACTTCCCATAGCCGTTCCCATGGCCTCCTTACCGGGCCTTGGACCTGGGTCTAAGGTGTTCGCGTCAATACTCCCTGGGGTTGCTCTGGGGATAGGCATTGCGACCGCGGTCAATGTTGCGCATCACCCAACTCCCACTGCAGGACATCGTAGGGGGTCTCTGTGCCATCGCCTTCGGTATCGCACTGATATAACTATGTTCGTCGTAGCTCCCCTGACGTTGGTGTCGTTTGGGAGGATAGTTAGAGCCATGGTGTTGTTTAGGGCCGTGACTGCTCCCATACGGGTCTCCTCCACGCTTGGATGCGATGTGCAAGTAGGGGCTCCGCCCAAGGCTATTGCGTAAGTGGACAGGTCACCTTCCTCGGGCAGGATGGCCTCCTGCTTTCTCCTGGCCATGGTGGTGCACTTCGAACACGTCATGTGGACCCCCTCTGCAACGCCTGCTTCCACCTCGCTGAGGATGTGAGTGATCTTTGCCTTCTTCTTTGGGCCGAGCCGGCCTTTTGCTTCGGCCATAGTAAAGAGATGGGGGCTTCTCGGATCTAAGTAGGACTCGCTGAAGCCTTATGGTTTGGGGCACAAGTAAAATGGTTCTAAGTATTACACAAGTGTGGCAATACAAGTGTTCCAACCCCTTCAAATAGTTCCCAAGGGGCTCTATTTATAGTCTCCATGGGGGTTGCTAGATTACATATAAGCCCTTACAAAAGTACTACAATATAGGGACAAGGAGGTCCTTTCCCCCGGACCGCCCTCCATGCGTCAGCCTCTGTCCACCCATGTCAGGGTGGGCCCCGCCTGCAGCCGGGCATTGGCCCCGTGAACCCAGTCCCGTGGACCGAGCATCGCCCTTGGCGCGGGTAAGCTTGGCCCATGGGACCGATCTAGATCGAGTGGTTGCACGCGTTGGCATCATGGACCCAATGGCTCGTGGATAGGAGTCTCGCTGGGCGTGGACCACATGGCCGAAATGGGGTATGGTAGGGGCCACTCCCACAACACAAGTATCATCGAACAATTGTCAAATCCATATTATTGTTATCAGGACTAACAAAGTGAGTGCTAGGCATCATTGCTAGCACTACAAATTAAAAAAACATGGCCAATAATCTAAGTACAAATGTACAATCTATCAAAACCAAACCATGACATTGGAAGTTCACAACTAAGTGTTCAAACTTTGAAGGAACAAAAACAGTGTCGAAAACCACAGATAAGATCAGATTTACCTTTGGTTCACCCTGTGATGCAAGAATAGTTCTCAAAAGGTCAAATGGATACGACCCTACTGTTGCTGCACATCCTGCTATAGCCCCACTTACATAAGATAAGTAAGGACTCAAGTGCAAATGATCCTCTGGGAAAAGACAACAGATCAGATAAGGATTATAGAGATGCAAGAAATCGTAATAAAGCTTCAATTCTGAAAACTGGATCCGAATTGTTGTTATTTCATTGAGATGAATTGCACAAACTGTGAACCAACTTCGAAGGTACCACATTTGAAAATGTATCAGTTGTAAAAGCCACAAGCAAAAACTCTAGCAACTGAAAGCACTTATCATTAAGGTTTGGAGAATGAACATTGCAACTGATACTTCAATCTAGAGTTATGAACCAAGTTGTAAGGGGTACCAAATATACCTGTTCTGGATGAACCAGATGCAAATGTTTTTAGCTTGTGTAGAACAGTGAATTGTGTAGCTGTATATGGCATATACAGCAACAGGGCTGGAACATTTCCTCTCCAAAATCCCTGATAGATCAGAATCTTGCACAGTAAGAACATTTCTTACAATGATCCTTTTTGTTTAAGATAAGATTATTAAATTAAACAGAAAACAAGAAAGAAACCAAGGTAGACAAACAAAAAATACAACAGGGGAAGAAAAAGAAGTGCAGCAGATATCAGAATACAAATCTAGGAAAACATAGAGGCAACAAAAGCTGTGTTCCCAAATATTGCCGGTTCATTTCAAAACCAGCAGCATATGGCATTACCTAATGAGTAAAATAAATATCAACACAGTATTATGGCCATTACCAGCCATGCAACATATTTGTGAAGAACAGTATCAAAGTAGTATATCAAGCAGGTTATTGCGTTTCATTTACTTCAGACAACAGTAGAAAAGATATATAATATTGCATCTGCTGAACTGTGCCAAGGGATATCCAGTTAATGGCTTAGTCGTTTTTTGGTAGAAATGCTCAGCTTCAGAGAATATTGATGTGTCAGTGGAAAGTTACCCAAAAGGAGGCAACAGTGCAAAATGTAGATGGGAATGAGAGAGCGACCTTAAACCTTTAATGCGGACATGACTGAACAAAGTTCAAATATACATGAATTACGATGGTAGGGTTAGCATAGTTCCAGAGTGACTATAGCATTGGACTCTCCCCAGCAAACAGCCATAGGTGGCCTGTATCATGTATAACTACTTAACTAGATAATACCCAGAAGTACCAGCCAGTGTACCAGCAAACTAGGATGCTCAAGGTGCTAAAAGATGTACAGCTGGGGTGGTTAACTATACAGCAAAGCACCATGGATCTCCAGTTCATAAGGTACAATTAACTAGGGTGGATGGGAGCCAGAAGCGGATCACCAAATTATTACTTGATAAAGTTAGTAGAATTAACAACTAAAAAGGCTTGTTTGGAACTTTGGATATGCTTTTTTTCACAGAACAAACCTAACAACTAGATATTAAAGCTGAGATTTAGTTGAGCACATGTCACATAGGCATGCAAGTCCATGAGCAACAGTAAATTTACAGGTTCTTTCCTGAATATGGCATAAGCTCAGAAATGTTGAAAGAAAAGCAGATACCGGCAAACCTTCCTCTCGAAGAATATCTTTAGTTGCTTGCAGAAGCCCAGTGTACTTGGAAGGTCCATAGATATCCCTTCGAAGTACACCCCATGAGGTTGTGGGCTCTAATTGAACCTGCAAAAAGGCATTGAAGAAGCCTCTGAATATCCAAAACAGACATAGTTAGGCCAATATAATCTGTGAAAGATTATCATGGGTTGATACAGTAAGGTTGCATCGAATGCAGTTGCCCCTCTTCCAATACTATTGTCTAGCTTTAGTGCAAAAGCCATCAATCTAGAGGAGAAGACATGTGACAAAAACTATTCTGTCATATAAATAGTGTAATACATAAGGTCTCTTACTCAAATAAATTTAACCAAATTTCATCCTCTAACAAAGATGATCCTCGAAATCGCAATCAACTAAAACACCCAAAAATGTTCATTGAAGTTTATGTGCACAAAACCGCAATCAACCACACAAATGGGGAGTGATAAAAAGTGAGAGCAAGAAGAGCTAAATCCAGAGCACAAGGAATATCAGCAAGCAATACCAGCATTCTGTAAGCTTCCATAAAGCAATTTAGGTATATTTTGATCAAACAATACCTGAAGTTAGCGAGCTAATGCTACCAAAATTACTGATTTAAACAGTATCTCTGAGTATCCAATTTTCGGTAGAACTCATCAAAAGTTGCAATAACAATCTGTTAGCATCAAACTGAGTAAATACCCAAGCCTTCATCGCACCGCGATGATAAATAGTGATGTCCAGGTAAGTTAAAATACAAACAACATTAACCAAATAGGCTACATTATTCGAAATTAATAGACACCATGCTTAGTTCACCAACAAAACGGTTCCCAGATATCCATCATAACAAAACCTATCTAACTTTCGGGCATAGCTCATCGCTTCAAGTATTACTGAATTCATGTCCAAAATTCATCGAACCAAATAGCTCCCCAGCGCTCAAGCCACAAATTCACACAAACATTGACAACTTCATACTCCTCAACCCCAATTTCCTGCAGATAAACAACGGAAGGGCCCACAGAGAAAGCCGACTTCCAGTACGCGAAATACCTACAGCTTCCCCCCAAAAACACACCACCAGCCTCAGAATTTCTCCCAAACGACCAATCTTACAATCTCTAGCTACCAAACACCAGTAGAAGAACGGATGCGCTCCCAGCAAGCGATAGTTGGCCAGGGAAACGTAACCCATAAGAGCAAATTTGGGGGGCAATACCTGGAAGCGGATTTTGATGACGTCGAGGGGGGAGGTGACGGTGCGGGAGGTGCCGCCGGAGATGGCGCCCGCGAGCGCGTCCACCAGCGCCCTCCGCATCTGCGACGGCTCCTCCTCGGCACCCATCGGCGGCGGCGGCGGCGGCGCCAGAAGACGAGGCGAGGAGGGGCGAGAGGTGGGCGGTTTTGGCTTTTGGGAATGAGGCCGCTTGGCTCTTGTGGGATGGCGCGTGGTGGCTCGGGCGGTGTTTTGCTAGGAAGAAGGCGGATCGTCGGACGAGGCGCCGACTACTACTTTATTGATGTTGCCACACTTGGGAAGTGACACTTCGACAGGGCCAGCTTTTCCACTTGCGCTCCCTGTCTACGCTCTACCCTTTCCTTTTCATTTTCCTCATTTTGACCATTTTATCCTGCACGTGAAAAGATAAGCTTCAGCAGCTGCTCTCTAACAATTTTTTTCCCTTCAGTCTTTTTTTACTTACTTTCTAGATTTCGTATCATCAAACTTTGTAAATTTTAATTATCAATAAATTTAAAATTATCTAAATTAGTTATATAAAAATTATACCATTAGATTTGTCATTAAAAATATTTTCATAATATTATAAGTACATTAGTATATTTTAGTATAAAGTTATAAAATAGCGATCAAAGTTATACCTTGAAAATCATAAAAAATCAAAAACGCCAAGTAAAAAACGAAGAGAGTAGTTTATAAATATTTCTTTTTCAAGAATGCACCAGATTCAATCTCCATCATAGAACTTTAATATTTGCATATGATGCAAAAGCCCTACTCCGAGTCTCCAAGCATGAAAAACTAAGCTTAAGCGGCAGCTCCTCGTTGAACTTATAGGCATGTTTTTTTTTCAACTATCTTTATTAGACTAATAAATCATAACCAAAAGGCATAAGTCACACTGTCACAGTACAAAAAAAAGACCCATGGTTTATGGACACTTTCTTTTCTAAAACGCAACTAATTTTTAGCTTTCCATATATACACACATCCTTTTGACATTCTGATGAAAATGAGGTTACTACTTTTGTTTGTTGAGAAAATTGCAATGTATGTAGCTTTTTGAACTTATAGGGTTATGCTATTTTACCTTTATGAACTTGTATTTTATTTTCTTGGCCTACTGAACTTATAGAATTATACCACTTTACCCTCCTTAACTTGTATTTTACTTTCTCAGCCGCTGAACTTGTGTCTGTTTGCACTGTAAGTCCATTGGCCCGTTTGTTAACAAAAACGCTAAGCTAGCATAACACATGACTGATACCGTAGGGTCAGACTCGATTGCATGGACACAATGTCGAACCGGCACAGTGCCCTCTTCTCCCTTGCAGCGTGACAGAGCAGGGGATGGAGGGCGCGCGGGCGACAGCCGGTTGTCACGGTTGGGGCTCTGGTGATGCCGTGCGCGTGGCGTGTTCCCGAGGCTTGCGAAGCCATGCATGGAAGGAAGAGCGGCTCAAAGAGGCTCTATGGGCACAACGGGGACAACATTGGTGAGGTCGGTAGCGATGAGGAAGATGATAATTAACGTTCAAGTACGCCATATTAACCCATTTGCCACTTTTTTCATCCCGCCACAATGCCATTGTACCCTCTTCCTTGTTCACAATCCAACGAATAGACGCCACTACTCCAAACCATGATGCTAAACCTCTCAAATTCACAGTTAATTTAGTTCATCTCCCAAAATTGACTACACAACTACCTTCCTTACTTCATTGTGGTCATATTAGTGCCATTCCCGTTGTTGAAACTCGTTGGATGGGCCACTGGCGTTGACCTACACCGCCTCTCTCCTCTTGGCTCCCAGGGAACCGTCGTCCCTGTCATACTCGCACCAGGACGTCCGTGTCATAAGGTATGTCGCATCGCACTGAAGCTAAAACACATCTACTTCAGTTGCCACTCTCATCGTAGAGTGCCACCGCCATGCTCCTCCCCATCGCCATACCCGCTATCACCTTGTGCCCTCCATCCCCTGCTCTACCATGCTGCAACGAAGAAGAGGGCATTGTGCCGACTTAACACTGTGTCCACACGATCGAGCTCGACCCTACAACATCAATCGTGTGCTTCTATTAGCAAACGGCCCAATGGACATAGGATACAAACAGATGCAAGTTCAAGAGACTGAGTAAAATACAAGTTTAGGTGGTAAAATGGTATAACCCTGTAAGTTCAGTGGACTGAGAAAGTAAAATACAAACTCAAAGGGTAAAGTGGCACAACCCTATAAATTCATGAGGCTGAAAAGTAAAAATGCAAGTTTAGAGTGTAAAGTGGCACCACGTTACAAATTTAGAGAGCTACAGTGCAATTTCTTTTTCTTTTCTTTTCTTTTTTTCTTTGCAAGTTAAGAACTCAAGTGGCGCTTGGAGCACAAAATGTGAGGTGCTATTGAGGTTGCTTCAGCAAGTCATTGTAGGGGCCTGTTTGGTAGAGCTCCAGATTCTTATTTTTCGGCTTCTGCTCTGGATTCTCTGAGAATCCACTTCTCTGAGAATCTGGAGCTGCCATTGAAAAGCGTTTAGCTAATAGGTTAGCTCCAGATTCATAAAAGGGGGATTTGATGAAAATAGACCATGTTACCCCTAGTTTTCACACAATTATCTTTTTGCTTGTTTTTTTGTTTATTTCGGATGCATGATAAAAAGAAAATGAATATGATTGAAATAGATAAATAATGATATTTTTATGATATAATAAATACACGAAAATACATGTGAAGATGAGTGTTGACAGTTTCTCCGAGTATAAACAATGCGAAAATAACGTTAACTGCGTGAACAGACCGGTGAATGAACAATGCGAAGACTCGACTAATGTGAATGAACTTTCCTATTACAAGCTTTTCATCAGCCAACACCCGATTAATCCATGTGAATGAACTTTCCTATTACAAGCTTTTCATCAGCCAACACCCCGACTAATCCATGTCTTGGGCAGTTGCACCGAACAGATGGAACATCACTATGTAAAATTGAATCAAGGAATAGTCAGTAAAGACATAAAGAAGATGGTTACCTTTTAATATTAGTCAGTAACTAATATTATTTTTCACAAGGCATTTCCATACTCAAGTCAATGGAAACAAAGGAATTACTGTGACATTGGATGACATACTCAAGTGAATGGAAACAAAGGAATTACCGTGACATTGAAATTACCACAACTTAAAACTTTGAATTCATGCCCCCTCCACTTTTATCCGGGCTTGGGACCGGCATCGGCAGTGTTAGGCATCCCCCACCCCCACACATACCCCAAAAATAAAGAACAGAGAGAAAAGATGGAAAAAGAACTATGGTCACAATTAGTCATCACTACATAACTGCTAATGAAAATACAACCATGGCAGGAAAATGAAGCACTACGATATTGTATATCAAACATAGGGAACCATAAACTGCAGGAATGCCAAAAGGAGTGGCTCAAAGTATATTTTTCTAACATTGACCTTGAGAAAGCAATCATGTATATTTTTCTCTTCTATATACCATATGGATCTTAGAGAGAGTAAAACTCAATCTGAAATCTTGAATACCTCACATGGAAACTTTCTAGAAATTCAAAAGCATACTGTAATCTAACAAATTCAAAGGTCAAGTACTCTGCCAAGTCAGCCAAAACATATTGGTTTTGCAAGTTGTCATGTTTTTCATAGAACAGTGTATACATGTTTTTCAATCTGAATACAAATCATATGCATTACTGAATTTTGGTGAGGCAAATTGAGGGGCCCAAACAAAAACATACCCTACAAACCCACTTACCAAATCAACAACAGCAGTCACTTGAAATCTCTAAACCCCATCAGATCATGCTTTACACAACAGTCCATATGATGCAGCATTTGTCCCCATGTCATCCAAACCTCTACACAGCAGTCTAACTGGCTCTCTGTATCCAATTATGTTGTAGACAGTTTCATGCAAGCACAGATGTGGTCAAACTCTCTTTCTGCTTTTTTTTAACACTGCCATGTTCAGTCAAGATTTCGAACAGCAAGTTGAATACCATGAACAGCAAGTGAATACCATGAACAGCAAGTGAATAACATAAACGCATACAACAGCTAAGCACAATTATAGTAGCAAGTGAATACCATGAACAGCAAAGAAGGAGAGAGGGTTAGAAGTGAATACCAGTAGCAAGTGCTAAACATGAACAATTACAAGTCCAAATCTAGGGTTAGGAGAGAGGGGGGAGATTAGGGTTAGAGGTTCACCTTGCTGGGAGCAGCGAACGAAGAGGAGCCTGAGGCGGCGGTGCTGAGGGGAGGGGGGAGGCGGCGGCGGTCCTGAGGGGCGGAAGGAGGCGGCGGCGGTGCTGGCGACCGGAGGAGGCGGCGGCGGACGAGATCTGGAGAGAGGCGGTGGGACGAGAGAAGGGGGGCGGCGGCGGGGTGCGAGAGGGGAAGGGAGGAGGCGGGGGGAGGCGGCAGCAGCGATGCTGTGAACTGGACGGAGGCGGCGTCGGACGAGATCTAGAGGGAGGCGGCGGGGCGAGAGAAGAAGGGCAGCGACAGTACTGGGGACAGGAGGGAGGCGGCGGTGGACGAGATCTGGAGGAAGGCGGCGGGCCGAGAGAAGGAGGGCGGCAGCGGGCGAGATCTGGACCAAGAGAAGGGAGGGAAGCGGCGAGTCGGGCGGCGGCGGGGCGAGAGAAGGAGGGAGGCGACGGGGTGCGAGAGGCGGACGGCGCGAGAGAAGGGGGAGGCGGACGGCGCGAGAGAAGGGGGGAGGTGGGGCGTGAGAGGGGAAGGGGAGAGGGAAAGGAGGCGGGCGTGAGAGGGGGAAGGAGGGAGCCAGCAGGGCGATGGGGGGCGGGCAGGGGGTATATGGGTGGCATTTGCGGGTAAATATTCTAGACTTCAATGGGTACGTTGGCTTTAGGTTGGATAGCTTCCCACGAGAATCCACCCCAAGGCTGCTTCTCCTGGCTAGTTCATTTTGGACTCTGCTCCTCGCGAGAAGCAGAATCTGGTCATTTTGGGAAGCTAGGTGTTTGGCACAGCTCCACAAGATTCAACAGAGAAGCTGAGAGCAGAAGCTGTACCAAACAGGCCCTAGATTTGATACTGGCTTCGGTCTTTTAGGCAAAGTATGGGCTCAACCTGCCATAGGATAGTATCTGTCATTCGTCTGTTTCTTTGTGGTACAACATAAATCGGTGTATATTTTGTATGCAGGAGAACGGTGAATATCTTGAATTACTCGGATATTTTGAGGCACTTATTAGGTAAAAGGGCAAAATTAGACTATTACTGCTTACTTTTCATTTTCTATATAAAAGTAATCAGATTAGGTTTTGCTTATTTTTCACTCAAATACAATTTACTTTATCTCTGATTTGGTTTATGTTACACTATTTTGCAGAACTCAAGAAAGCAAGTTGCCATGTTATGTAGGATAGGACGATGTCGAATTGCCAGTTTCATCCTTTTCCTAGGGTAAACAGTAAGGACCAGACATCTTTTTTGTTCCCATTGTTTTGGCTCCGAGTAACGACGTTACAAGTAGTAGCACATCTATTTTTATGACGCATGTACAGATTGATGTTGCTTTGTATACTTACAAACAACATTTGTATTATAAAATGAAATATATGGTAACTTTATGTAGCTTGTGATAGTCATGGAGTTACATCCTATATTATAAAAAATTAGGAACAAGTCTATCTTTGGATTTTTGAACTTTCGTCGGAGTCCAATTTTCATCATAAACTCGAAAACCGGTTGTTTTTCACCCTCAACTTCCAAATCCAAACAAATAACCCCGATCCAATTTCCACCCTAGTTGGAGGTGAAAACAACCGGTTTTTTGAGTTCATGATGAAAATTAGACTTCGACCAAAGTTCAATAAATTAATTAAAGAATTAATTTGCTAACAGGTACTCCCTCCATTATTTTTTTACTTTACATTTTTTACTTTTTGCGGTATTTTTTAAAAACTTTTATATTAAGATGTACCCATAAAATTATAATATTATAAAAATATTTTTAATGAAGAATCTAATGATATAATTTTGTTTAGCCAATCTATATGGTTTAAACTTACTGGTGATCAAACTTGATAAAGTTCGACAGCACGGATTCTAGGACATCAAATAAAAAAGAATGGAGGGAGTATAATTTTTCATCCATGCACCTTTTGGATCGTTGATTTACTCTAAAATTTTTGCATTCTCCACTTCAAGGCCTCACCTGGGCGCAACCCTGTAGTTTTTCGGGATGACTGCGGTTGATGCCTATACAATGAAGTTGCAATGGTGCTTCTAACTAGGGAGTAGTGGCAGCGGCCTATGTGATTGTGAGAGAGGTGTGAGCGGAATGGTAAGGCGAGTTTTAATTTTGGAAGGTATGAATCTGGAAGTGATTGGGACTGATCTTAGCGCTACGACTGATTAATCATATAGGCACTTCTAGTTGGACTTACAGTTATATTATTTAAATAAAAACAATTGGCCCCGAGTAAAGCCTTGAAGTAGAGAATACAAAAAATTTGGAGTAGATCAACGGTAAAAAATGTGCATGGGTGAAAACTGATACCTGTTAGTGAATTAATTCTTTAATTAATTTATTTAAAAAGGTCCATTTTTGGCCTTGAACTCTACTCGGAGTCTAATTTTCACCCTGAACTTAAAAACCGGTTGTTTTTCACCTCCAAGTAGGGTGGAATTGGGTCAAAGGGTTATTTGTCTGAATTTGGAAGTTGGGCATAAAAAATAACTGGTTTTCGAGTTCAAGGTGAAAATTGGACTCCAACTAGAGTTTAAGGGCCAAAATGAACTATTTCCTAAAAAATTAATGTGCTTATATTTCAGCATAGCGATGTGTGAAATCCATTTGTTTTTGCAGCATCCACACTGCTTTCTTATTTCATTGCAGTTAGATATCTATTTGCTACTATTGTCTAATGCAAAGTAAATTGACATACGATGATATGATTTTGTATTACAAGGTATTTCTCTTTCAAAAACGCCCATCACTCCATAAAAATCACCGTGCTACACTGCGCGCGATCCTACCTAGTTAACTTTACACGTCTAAGCTTTGGAATTTGCTGCATAATGTAGATCTGGACAAATGGGTCGGGCCAACCGTATAGCCCTGAGGCATGGTACTGATGGTCCAGCCCAGGCACAATATGGCATGAACAGTAAATGGCACATACCAGACCTGCCCTATAGGGTGTGCTGTGCTTGGGCCAGCACCTCGGCATAGCATGTATAGTACCGTGTTGAGGCATGACCCAGTTCAGTACGGCATGGCATGCAGTTTACCCCGTCCCCCTCAACCCTTTTAGGGGGCTAGGTCTGCTCAGAAGAATACAGTAACTCTCACGTGATAGTTTAGTAAAATTGCTTACAATTGCAATAAAATTACTTGTGTTGAGATTATTGCACTCTTTTGAGAGTAGATGGGTGACTTGATATTAAAATTATTTATGATTGGCAATAAAATTACTTATGGCTGGCAGCAAAAATACTTGTGACTGACAGTAAAATTAATTGTATCTGGCAATAAAATTACTTGTGACTGACAGTGAAATTATTTATGATTTGTAGTAAAATTATTTGTGACTAGCAATAAACTTACTTGCGAACTTGCTGCCAGTGGCCCCTTGGCACTTGCCCAGTTGCCTCCTCCCCTGCTCCCTACAGCCTTGCCACTGCTACATGCGGTAGTGGCACCGGCAGTGTCGCCGCTGGGCACGGGCCGGCTACCCCCGCCACCTCCTCCCCCGATGACCCTTCTCCCGCTGGCCTCTTCTCCTCCCTCCCCGATCGTTGCTACCTCCTCTTTCCCTATCGGTCGCTGCCTCCTCCATCCCCACCCATACCGGCTGCCTCCTTCTCTCTTCGCCTCTCCCTTTCACTAGCCTCTCTCCACGCCGACCACCGCCTTTAACTTTTTCTCCTCTCATGTGGCGACTGCAGACAGGGCAGTGCCCAAACTAGGCCAACATGCTCAATGGGCCATCAACGTCTTGTTGGGTTAAACATGCCCGGGTCGGGCCAGGTCGGCACGGCTCGATCCCTCTCTGAGTCATGCCTGGGTCGGAGAGCAGACATGTGAGCCAGCATGGCACAGTAACTTATTCAGACTAGCTGTGCCAGGCCTAATCAGGTTATGTCCTATTAGGACACGTATCGTGCCAGGCGGTCCATCTGGCCAGGTCTGATAATGCATACAAAATAGTGTCTATGACATGTCGTACTATATATAAGTTATTCATCGCTACATTTCTCAACCCAACAAATGTTATCATGGAAAAATAAAATGAGACCATTGTTGGCCAACATGCTTAAACAATCACTCATAAACCATCGCCGTCATCTCTATGAAGATTGAAGGTATTCATGGAAAATGTTTGAAAATCAAACACTAAGCATAACAACAAGCTAGCCTTGTTCAACCTTCATCTCAAGGTCAACCTTCTTGCCCTCTCCCATTATGCTTAGAGAAAAACTTGCTCACGTCGTACCGTCTTAGTCAAAATCAATGGGATAGCCTAATGTCATTCATTCCATAGAACCTTATCTCGTTCCTTCCTCATTTCTCACGAACTCTTGAGCGGCGGTTGGATCCAATCTCATCCCCAGTGATGGGCGGACAGCTACTGACACGATAGCCAATAGTGGGGCATCATCATCGCCGCTGGGTTCACCATGGTTTGTATAGATCAGTACATATATTAATTGATGACCACGTTTTACCAGTCATAGATATAGATATATCAAATCAATAACATAGACATATATTAGATAATATAGTGTTGGATTGATCCACCTTGAGACACATGTTAGAGAACATAGTGCTGGATTGATCCACCTTGAGACACCCACCTTGACCATAGGTAAAAGAAGAATACGCAAATAGGTCATTTAATCCGACTAGATATGAATTGGTAGTATAAGTATACTGATTGGTCGTGATCTGGTCATAAACTCGTCTGTAAACTGGTCATAACTAGATATGACCTAGTCATAAAGAGTTATGAACTGATCATGAGCGAATAGGATTTGGTTGTAAATCACATTGTATAAGGTTCGTTCAGATTGATCTTTTGTGTATATTTAAGGATCAATATATTCTGCTAAGAACCACTACCTACCAGTGATTGGAAAAATATTTCTAAGTTACAATCAAATATACATGAATCTGCAGGGTTACACATTTAATGGGTTGGAACAGTTAGGATCTAGTCAGAGGCGCTCCGAGTGGGATACAATCTCTACTCGTATTAAATGAGGTTCTGATCAAAGGCCCTCCGAGTGGAGCGACGGCGGTTGGGGAGATGTAGGGTAGAAGTTGGATCGAGGGTTTTTAGGATAAGTTGGAGATACAAGATGTGGAGGTTTTTAACAAATTAAATAGATTATTTTTATTTTTCATATGTCTTAAGAGTTTAACTAAAGTTTTAATTTTGTGACAACTTCTAAAATATTTTAAAAAACATCTTTATGTGCCATATAGTTCTCATCATAAAGATACTGAAAAAACGTCTAAAATAAAACGTCTCTATAAGATCATTTTATTACAGTGAGTTCACCGCCAATCCTACCTGGAGCGGAGTTGCTATACCGCCGAAATGTACAGCGTGGTGTAGCTGTTCCCTTAGAGCAAGTCCAATAACAGAGCCAAGTGTTTGGCTATAAGTCAAGTTATAAGAGCCAAGTTATACAATAATTTGTCTTCTATTTGTCTACAAAAGATTTTTTATTATTATGTGGTACCATGTCTCACATTCTCTTTCCTATTCCTCCTCACATACATTTATTATCTGAGCCCACCACTGCATAGGCTCCCGTGCCCAGCTTGTTGCTTGCATGAGAGCTTGGCTCTCATCTCTCTCCTCTACATCAGCAAAAATGCTGACTAGTTTGGCTATAAGGGCATCTCCAATGGTTATAGCTAACAAATACCTATAAGACTTCCATATCATCTATATAGTACACACTAAAGCTAGCATTCTAAAGAACTATCTATAAGGATAGCTATTTGATGCTTACATGCACACACATAATTTATAGAGGCTGCCTCGTTTGGCGTTATAGACTAGTGCTTAAGGAAGAGCTGGCTCGATTTTTTTTTGCATACTCTCTTTCCTCCACATAGGATATATGCCGATGTGTACATGCATATAGATAGCTGACTCAGACCATTGGAGATGCCCTAAGACTTCCACATCATCTATATAGTACACACTAAAGCTAGCATTCTAAAGAACTATCTATAAGGATAGCTATTTGATGCTTACATGCACACACAGAATTTATAGAGGCTGCATCGTTTGGCGTTATAGACTAGTGCTTAAGGAAGAGCTGGCTCGATTTTTTTTGCATACTCTTTTTCCTCCACATAGGATATATGCTGATGTGTACATGCATATAGCTAGCTGACTCAGACCATTGGAGATGCCCTAAGGAAAAGCTGGTTCGATTTTTTTTTGCATACTCATATATGCTGATGTGTACATGCATATAGCTAGTTGACTCAGATCATTGGAGATACCCTAAGATCATTATTGGACTTGCTCTTATGCTTTAGGATCGCTGACAGGCATCAATCCATTGACTTTCGGTTGACTAGCGGTCAACGGCACCTGTACTACCTCACCAGCAATAGTTGCTGTAGCCACAGGTCATCTCTGAAAAGAGAGTGATGGCTTGGTGGGAGCATTATCGCAATACTGGAAAGAGGTATCCGCCTCAGAGTACAGTGCGAGGAAAAGGCACGGCAACGGCCAATGGAGAAGCAGCGACTTGCTCGCGTCATCGCGTGAAAGGGGAAGATAAGCAGAGCTTTCTGCTTAACGCGGTCGCCCCGCCCGCCTCTTTCTTAATGATAAAGCCTGAAAGAGAATCGTCGCCCGCCGCAACGGACGGATGAAGATTCACTGAAACGCCACACGGTAGCGCGTATTCGCAGAGGACCTACGTCCGCTGTATTTTAGTCACTGACAAGTAGACCCACCTACTAATGAGAAATTTCGATATTTGACACTGAATACGTGCGCTTCTCAACTTTTAACCCCCAATTCGCACGCCTTTGGAAATTTAAAATGAAGAGAATGAAGAGAATCCCTTGAATCAAAAGAATTCGCAGTGACAGGGTTAAATTTTTAAAGACGTGCGAATTAGAGGTTAAAAGTTGAGAGACGCACCTATTCAGTGCCAAATATCGAAATTTCTCCCTACTAACTAGACCCACATGTCAGCGTTACAAGTGACCTATACGCGTCCCAGAAAGATCCTCGCAACTCCTCCGACCCTCTCCGATATAAATACTCCCAAGATACATCGTGCCGTCGCAATAATCCCAAGTCTTCGAATACACAAAGGAGATCAGTTTTGAATCCACAAACCAGAAGCACCCAATTTTGCAAGGCCAAGTTTTCTTCTCTACAGTTCAACAGAAAAAAATCCTCCAGATCCGGCCATGGCGCAGAGGACGCTAGAGCTGACGCTGATCTCTGCGAAGGATCTCAAGGACGTGAACCTGCTCTCCAAGATGGAGGTCTACGCCGTCGTATCGCTCTCCGGCGACCCCCGCTCGCGGCAGCGCATCGCCGCCGACCGCACCGGCGGCCGTAACCCCACCTGGAACGCCACCCTCCGCTTCAACGTCCCGGCCTCCGGCGCCGGGTCCCTCCACGTCCTCCTCCGCGCCGAGCGCGCCCTCGGCGACCGCGACGTCGGCGAGGTTCATATCCCCCTCTCCGAGATCCTGTCCGGCGCCCCCGACGGCCCCGTCCCCGTCAAGTTCGTCGCTTACCAGGTCCGCAGGATCTCATCCGGCAAGCCTCAGGGGGTCCTCAATTTCTCCTACAAGCTCGGCGAGGTAACCCAATCTGGCGCCTACGCCGGCGGTGCCGCTCAGGCCACGTACGCACAGCCACCACCCGCGGCCGCCTACCCTCCTCCGACCGCCTATCCTCCGGCAGCCAAGGCCGATGCCGCCGCGTACCCGCCTCCATCCGCGTACCCACCGGCAGCCAAGGCCGATGGGGCAGCCGCGGCCTACCCACCTCCGTCCGCCTATCCGCCTCTCGGCAAGGCAAGTGACCCATCGACGACGGCGTACCCGCCTCCTTCCGGCTACCCGCCCATGGGAAAGCCGGTGACGGCCTACCCGGCCGCCGCCGGACCGAGCACCGCCACGCCATACGCTGCCCCGCCTCCGCAGTACGGGTACGGGTACCCAGCCCAGCAGCCAGCTGGCTACGGCTACCCACCCCCGCCGCCGCAGGCTGGTTACGGGTACCCACCGCCGCCGCAGGCCGGGTACGGCTACCAGCAGCAGACCGTGAAGCCGCCGAGGAAGAACAACTTCGGGATGGGTCTCGGAGCCGGGCTGCTCGGAGGCGCGCTCGGCGGGCTCCTGATCGGAGAGATGGCTTCGGACGCGTCGGCGTACGACGCCGGGTTCGACAACGGTGGGGGCTTCGATTTCTAGTGCGTTTTGGCGATCAGATGCAATGGACTTTCCCCCACGTTTTGGTTCAGTATTTTCCCCATCCTTTCTGTACTTAACTTCCAGTGGCAGGATCAAATTATACATCATCTTCAGTGAATCTGTGATGTGGTAGTGTAAATATTCGAGGAGTTTCACGCCATGTGTGGCGAATCCTTCTGATACATGAACTGCTGTTTTGTTTGAGTTAACTCGAATCTTTAGTACGTCGCCATTCTGATTTGATTACCTGCTTGTCGATTTGATCAATTTGCGCGTTAAATATTTCCAAAGCTGTATGCTACCCAAGCTGTTTACATGAATTCAGAGGGCAATGCCTGTTGGTGTTGGTAATCCAATCGTCTAGCCTACCAGAAGGGTTGACGTGTTGCGTTAGTACATTTGGATGGGAACTTGCCGTGAAGAATTCTAATGAACTGTACAATTATTCACTCTTGACCGTCAAGTTGAATTTTCCACGCATGGATCGGGCCTCTTCACGTAGGTTTTTGGACTTCGTTTTACGAACAGCAACAGTTTGTAGCAAAGGCGGAACTAGAATAATAAAAATGATCGGGTTCATCACTTCACTCTATATATAATAACATATATAGTTTTCAAACAATATTATAGTAAGTAGTAATATGTTTAGTAATTTTTAACATTAATATTTTAATATAACCGATGATAACGTATGACAATAAAGAGACAAAAACCCCATTATACCTCCGCGTGATAATGGATCGATGCGACGGGATAATGGCAACCAATGGAGAGTCAAATTTGCCTCTCGGGTTGGGAATAATGCTTCGTCGTCAAACTTGGCTTTTAAAATTAGAGATGAATCCTTCAAACAAAAACAGAGATGTGGAAGTGGATCAACAACGGTTGAGTTTGTCATTAATCAGAGCTCACAAAAAGCTTAAGCAATATAGGCCTTGTTTTTTTTGCTTTTTAGTAGCTTTTTGCTTCTTTCAATAATTATTATTTATTAGACTAATAAATCATAGTTTAAAAGAACAGGTTCATAGTTGTTCCGACTGAGTCAAGGTTAGGCATGCTTTAATTTGTATCTGGATTTCAGTTGAGCCAGTTTAATTTATTTTACTTGATATAATAAGTAATTTTTATCCTTTTGGAATAGCTTTCCACAATTGTTTCAGCGAATGTTACCACTAACATTCATGATGTATTCCGCCTGTTTTCGATCATTTTAATTAGCCCTTTCTCTGATAATATTTTAACAGTAACCCCCATTATACCCAAAAAAACCCTTGCTTGCCATGTCGTTACTGGTGATGCCACAAAATAATACTGGTGGAGTGGCAAAGGCTACCATGCCATTGTACCAGCGTAGCCTCCTTTGCCACGTCATGAAATGGTGGCATGGTGCAAAGGGTCATTTTTTTGAAAATAAGTTTGAAGTTATCAGTGACGTCACATTGTTCATTTGCCGCGCCTCCAAGTATGACGTGGCAAGCAAGGATCATTTTTAGAAATAAGTTAACGTGGAATATTTTAAAATATTGTGAAACAAAGGGTTAATTAATAAAAATTCTTCCTCCATTCGGTAGTATTTGTACATGTTTTATAAGCAAAAGGTATTACGAGTTTTTGGCACTTTTTGGTCCCATATTTACAAGAATGGTGGTCGTTGCGCAGAATTTACAAAAATGATGCATCTGCCGTATGGCCACCATGCGGCAGCTACGTTGGTGCGACACTGTAGCACACTTGAGCAAGTTTCCCAGGAAAAACCATTTAAGTGCAATTTTGTCAGAATCTTTAAATATAGCAAATAAACTCTAAAAATTATGATTTTTTTGTGGAGCCTCCCGACAGAGTGTGCTTGCTTGTGTATTTAATTTTATCCGTTCTAAACTTTTCTCGAAAATTTAATTTTATCCGCACATCTGTCTCCCCCTTGCACATCCAGCCTAGGCGGCAAAGAAGGGAGACCGGGCAACGGCCTAAACCCTTAATGAGTATATCTTAATAGTGTCTCACACCTAGAGTAGTCATCTAGTACTAATTTTCCCGCATTACAAGTCACATAGAATCATTAAACCATAATTTTTGAAACCTAAAATCTGAATTTTTGAGGGATCTAAACACTTAATTTTTGAGACATTTTTTAAACATATAAAATTCTAAAAAATTGCATAGTCAAGTACACTAAGTATGTAGCCTTAAAAAATCATAATATTTCAACCTCATTTTTTATATTAAAAAAATCCTACAAACTATGTACCAAAATAAATTTTTGAGAAAAAATTCAGAATGGATAAAATTATAAAAAATTACACAAGTTTTTGCATGTATTTAAGCTCATTTGCTATATTTAAAATTTCTGACAAAAATTATACCTAAATGGAATTTCCTAGAAAACTTGCTACAATGCCCATGTGGCATGGTGGCCATGCGCCATCGCCTCTGTGCGCATTTGTCATGTGTCATGTCGAGGTCGCTGGTGCATGGTGGTCGTGTGGCAGGTACATTATTTTTTGCAAAATTTACATGATGAACGTTATTTTTGTAAATATAGAACTAAAAAACACTAAAAGTACCACAAACTCAAGTATTACCGATTAGCAGTGGAGTACAATTCCACCTCAGACGGTCAAAACCAGATACACGCGTGACGCGTACAAGACACTACCGTAAAAGCGCCACAGCCCACAATGCCCTCGGGGCGGCCGGTACGCCACGTAAGGTACGCGCTGCCTACCCCGCTACGCTAACCGGATCCCGTCCGCCGCGCCGTTACACAAGACAACCAAGCCAAGCACCCGGTTCACCTCGACCGATGGCACACATCGTTATTATCCACCAACACGAGCCCCGCTTTACCGACAACCGCCTCGCCCTTTTATTCCTGACCCCCCCACGTCACACCAGCAACCTCCGACTCGAGTGCTCGCGCATCCCGTCACCTCTCCCGGTTCTGCCCCTCCCCCATGGCGACGCCCTCCACCGCGCCGGCCCCACCAAACCCTAACCCCATCCCCGACGACCCGCCGCCGCCGGAGCCGGCGCCGGAGTCGTTACCGCCTCTCCCCACCACCTCAATCGAGCCCACACCATCCGGCGACGAGGAGAGCGATGACTCCTCCCCCTCCATTTCATCCGCCTCATCTGCCCCCACGGCCGTCGCAGCTGCCGGAGGTGGAATCGAGAGGCCTTACCCCGCGGCGAAGGACCTCCTCCACATCTCCTTCAACCAGGACTACGGCTGCTTCGCGGCGGGCACCAAGTCGGGCTTCCGCATCTACAACTGCAACCCCTTCCGCGAGATCTTCCGCCGGGACCTCGCGAGCGCGGGGGACGACGGAGAGGGAGGGGGTATCGGCGTCGTCGAGATGCTGTTCCGCTGCAACATACTTGCCCTCGTCGGCGGCGGTGATGCCCCCCACTACCCACCGAACAAGGTGATGATCTGGGACGACCACCAGTGCCGCTGCATCGGGGAGCTATCCTTCCGCTCCCCGGTGCGCGGCGTCCGCCTCCGCCGCGACCGCATCGTGGTTGTCCTGGAGAACAAAATTTTCGTCTACAACTTCGCGGACCTTAAGCTTGTCCACCAGATTGAGACGGCACCCAACCCAAAGGGCCTCTGCGCAGTGTCGCAGCAGCCCGGGTCGATTGTGTTGGTTTGCCCTGGTGCACAGAAGGGGCAGGTGAGGGTGGAACACTATGGGGCAAGGAAGACCAAGTTTATCAATGCACACACTTCCCGTGTTGCGTGCTTTGCATTATCGCAGGATGGGAGGCTGATTGCTACTGCAAGCACCAAGGGAACACTTGTCAGGATCTTCAATGCAGCCGAGGGCAATCTTCTGCAGGAAGTAAGCTTTCTTAACATTCATCTATTTATGAACTTGTAAGTTTTGACGCCGAATGTTTTGCCTGTGCAATCTGATATAGGTCAATCACATAGAGGAACACCTTATTGTCGAGCAACTTCTGGATGGGAATGTTATATAACTTAGAATAGAGCTCGTTTGTGATGAAATGTGCTAGTAAATGACAGCATATATGCTCAAAAGGCTTGATTTTGCATTGATATTTGAGCACTAACCTTATAGCATAAGTTGTTTAGGACGTCAATCTTAGGCTTCATGAATAGCTTTATATTTTCACTAAAACGGAAAGGATGTATATTTGGATGAAAGAGGCCTTAGATTTTTCTGACTGAGCATAAAGTGATAACAGTTTTACCTATGCTGGATGCTATCATTTAGCAATTGCAACCATTTAAAAGTTTGACGAAATCATGAAATTGCATTGGGTGATTATTTGCACTGATACTTCCATGAGGAAACTCCCCAGGCCCCAGTTTTCAAAATTTTACACTTCTGAATATGTAGGAATTTGAATGAATAACCCAACTGAAGCTTTGTAATGCACCGACCCTTCTCCCCTTTTTATTTACAGAATGTGTTCTAAAAAGGAACCATGCTTTGTTCTACTTTTTACACCCTTTTTTTATGTGACAGAAGTCCAATACTCTGGGTGCCTTTGTAGGATCATATATTTTTGGGAATATGTTCAACTGTTTTCAGGATTTTTATTCGTCTTGGTTGCTTACATTATCATAATTCGTAGTGGTGATGTTTTGTTCTATATGTTCTTTAAAATATAGTCTCTGTGTCCTATTTGGAATGATCGGATATGGGATGAATGCAAATTGATGGTTAACATGCATATATTTTTTAAACAACCTGGACCTGATTGATCAACCCCGCTGGGACTTCACTTCTATGTTTCCCCTTAAAGAAAGAAGCACCCTCTCACAATTGTACTAGTTCCAGAATGATAATCTTAAATCCTTATGATGTGTTCCAGTTTTGTCCCATACCATCCAACTGCCACCCGTGAAGTAACATATCAGGAAAGATATGGTAACTAAAGTGCATAACAGTTAGCTGGTAATGTGATGCCAACTATTTGCTGAGTAACACAATTGTATGTGATGTGTTCCAGTTTTGTCCCATGCCAATTCAGCTACTGTCTTTGAACTAACATATGAGGAAAGATATGGCCCTGTACTCCTATAACTAAAGTGCTTAACATTTAGCTGGCAATATGATGTCAACTATTTGCGTAGTAAAGTAAATATATGTTATGTATCATTGTTGGCATCGAAGTGGTTAGTATTGATGTATGATGAATACTACAAAGATCACATAGAAGGGGATCTTTCATATGTTAACATCATGTAAAGTGTTACGTTGTAATCCTTCGATGGTGTTCAATCATGGTCTGTACTCTGTAGCCAGTAGCTTTCCTACACCATTTGTTTTGCTTTGCTTGTACTCGTCTGTCATGACAAATATTGAGAACTGAGAGATACTGAACAAGCAAGCAAACTATTGTGTTCTAAAGAGAGCCCTTTCTTGCAACCCCCCTTAAAAATCTAATGCATAACAAGCATGTTGAGGTGGGAGTCCTGTAGTATATAGAAGTTCCATATCAACTGGAGAGAAAAATAAACTACCTTATTTGGTGGTACGAAGGTTATATTGCATATTCTTGGATGTCTCTGAAGGGACGTTAGCTTTGTATATTCTAATAGTCACAGATTAATTTTAATATTCTGTAATAGGCAGTTCTTATTTTCATGTAGGACTCTTCCAAGCAAAGTGTTGTATCAGTTTTTATTATATATTTGGATTTCATATAATTCTTTCATCGTACTGCAATGTGCTTGCAAATTTTTACTTAGCTCGATAAAGTTCTACTTATGGTTATGGAACTCTTATTTGCAACCACACCGAACCTATGCTGCTCTTTAGATTTTCACTGACACAGCACACTGAGTTTCTAACTACACAAGCTGCTCTTGTCATTTTTCTAACTCTTAATCAATGGCAAACTTATGATGAAATGAAGTCTAGCATTTCCTTAACTTTTCATTGGCGAGGATATAACAATTAATTTTTGCCTGCTTCTTTCGTAGGTAAGGAGAGGTGCTGATAGAGCAGAAATATATAGCTTGGCTTTCTCAAAAAATTTGCACTATTTGGCTGTTTCTAGTGATAAAGGAACAATACATGTGTTCAATCTAAAAATAAATGTGGGTTTGACCACAAATGACAAGCCGCTGCCAGCTCCAGACCCTGATGTTCCCCATATAAGTCCATCTCTTTCATTTATTAAGGGTAAGTTCACTATCCTTTAAGATATCTTGAGTCAGTACATTTCCATGCTTGGAAGTAATGATAGATTCTTTTGAGTTGCTTTAAGGCCCATGTCTGGAAAGTTCACTCTTTTGTGATTGCTGTGGTGACATGTAATTCACTTGAAATTTCCATTTTCAGAATTTATGCGCTAGGACAAGGCATGATTTATATCTTCCTAAACACTTACAAATTAATTTGGATCAAATGTTGGATGAATCTTACTTAGGGCTTGGTACATTGTGTTTTATTTTGCAAGTAACATTGAACAATTTGCTATGTAGAAGAATAAAGAGCACTTCTTTTCCTCAAGTTTCTCTCATTACAATAAGCAAATTGCTTTAATATTTCTTTGTGTGTGTTTTACTATTTAAAGGCACTGTACTTGTTTGATACTGTTTAATTATTTCCACCCAAATATGTAGTAATGCTTGATCTTTACTTTTTCCTAAATCTGTAGCAAAAGCTATATTTGTGCCTCATCTATGATCTATCTTTTGGAGCCTTTCAACATCCCAAGTACAAGAAGGTTTTGGGATTTGCTAAAACCAAATGGCTAAAACTGAAGTGAAAATTCATTAAAAAAACTAAAGTGAAAAAAGAACAACTTATCCGTTCCTGTGATCATTAGCTGCCCCAGTTTTTTTTGGTTGGGCTGGGTTCCTAGTAATGTTTGATAAGTTCATAATTTTCACAAAATATTCCTCCAGTTTATAAAAACATATTGTTTTGGACATCAACACAGTCTCCAAAATACAACTTTTATCACTAATTATTGTACACACACACACAGATATATATAGACACCCCCAATAAAATTATAACATTGTGAAAGTAGCTTTTAAGATGAATCTACACGCATAATTTTTATGTATCCAATTTAAATATTTAGAAAGATAAAGATAGCCAAAATTTCAAAAATTTAACTACACGTAACCCAAAATAACATGTTTTTGTGAACCGGAAAGAGTAGTATACATGAATGTTGTTCTGTAGGCTCCAATTTCCATGATATATTGTTTCCTTACTCATTATGTTACTTGTGTCCAAGTTTCATTTTTTTGTCTTACATGTCTTTTGATACATTCTCTTGGTGGAAGCTTGGAACCGAACACTGTGTGAATGATCTTAGTGTCTTACATTTTATGTTAGTACCCGTCAAGTATGGGTTGTATTTTGATGGTTTAGAACATGAGTAAGCGGTCTTTGGTTTTGAGTACTTGCTACTTGGGATGAGATAAGATCTGGATCTCAAGACGGAAGTGTCAGACTTCTTTCGATTTTCTGTCCAGGACTAAGCACATAAAGTAAAGAATTAGTTTTGGATAGGAGTGTTTGGAAGTTAGCGATTCACGTACCAGAACCATAAGAAAGTTAGGAGCAGTGTTTTAGGCTCTCGGCTCAGCTTGTAGGTTGTACAGCACAGGGTTTTAGCATTATAGTTTTTTTAAGGCTCTTATCTCTTTGATCTTGAGAAGGTTTCATTCCTAGCCTATCCCAATTTGTTTGGGACAAAAGGTTTTGTTGTTGTTGTTGTTGATTAATCACATATTAACTTGGTTTTTTCTGTTGCTGACAGGCGTGTTGCCTAAATATTTCCACTCCGAGTGGTCTGTAGCTCAATTCAGGCTCCATGAGGGTGAGCAGTACATTGTTGCATTTGGCCATGAGAAGAATACTGTGGCAGTTGTTGGTATGGATGGAAGGTACGGGGTATGGGCATAAAGTTGAACATCGATTCTCGTGGTGATTGAATTTCTTTGTACAGATTTGGATTTGATATGTACTTTTTATTATTTTTGCAGCTTCTACAGATGCCAGTTTGACCCAGTCAATGGCGGAGAAATGCTTCAGCTGGAGTGGTACAATTTCCTAAAACAATCAGATCAACCGTAGCAACCTAAGCTGTATCTATTTTTCTGTCTCGTATCAGGGTTGTACAGTAACTTTGTGCCCTCTCGTTCTCCCGAGGTTAAGCAAAAGCTGATATTATTTGTACATATATCTTGGTGGTGATATGTTCTGTGGAGGGTTAAAAGGACCCTTGTGCAGATGAACATAACAGAGCGCATCGTTATTTATGAATGCTAGCTTAACAATACTTTCGCAATTCGTGTTTTACCATTGTCCTGAAGATGTTAGCATGAGAGGCTCATTCTGCCGAAGGTCTGTTGTTCCTCTTGCGCATAAGTAGGCCCCGTTTTATACGGATTCAACTTTTGGTTTATTTTGGTTTTTAGTTTATTTAAATTAAAAGTTAATAGGAACACATCGGTTTATAAGTTCGGTCTATTTTGATTTTTTTTCTTTTTTCTCTTATTTTTTTACGTTGTCCGTTACGCTATAAATTTTTATTTTTTCTAAAAAATTAACAGTCGGTGGAATTTTAGCTATAATTTAAAAATCAGAACCAAAAACTTAAGCGAGGCTGTAAAGTCTCTTCTGCCTAGTTGTTAATTTTCTTTAAGCACTTTGGTCCTTGTGTTTGAGTGCTTGCGTCTTCCAAATATCGTCATATGGCTGGATTTTTATCTTGATCGGTGATTAGATGAATCGTGGGAACCTCTTTCCCTTTTCCCGGGGTTTGTGATATACCGCCACCCAAGATCCGGTGACGGGAGGGGTCGTTACCAGAAAAGAGTGAGGTGCTTATGAGTTGAGACTTTTTTGCGTTATTATTCTGAAGTTGTATGGATATTAAAGTATAAATAAATAATAGATGGTAACTATTTACCTTTTTAGATTCTATTCATCTGACTTTAGCTTCTAGTTTTTGGCTGTCAAAAGCCAGAAACTGAAATAAACATGTTAACTTCTTAATTTTTTTACTTATTGTGTTTTGTTTGGCTTTTTATTTTTTATTTTTCTTTGCATTGACTATAGAGATATAACGGTATTTTTTATTTTTTTATTTTTAAATTGAATGGTTAAAAAAATCTAATAATTATTATAATGTAATCTCAACTAAAAGTTAATAATCGAAAGCCAAAAGTTTTTTTGAGTTTATGTTAAAATGGACGAGACCTTAATTTGAGATCGCGAGTACTAGAGGTCTGGAGCTGCCTGAGGATTCTGATCGTGTTTGTGGCCCACGTGTGCTTAGGGCTGTAAACGAGTCGAGCTCGAGCGAGCCTAAGATCAACATCGAACTTTAAGCTGGGCTCGAACTCGGCTCGAGTTTCTACCGAGCTCGCTCGAGCTCGGCTCGTGTAGGCTCGGTGCGTACCTGCGTGGCCGGATCCCGGTCGAGGAGGGGCGGCGCCGGCGGGGGAGGAGGGGCGCCGGGGGAGGAGAGGCGTCGGCAGCGGGGGAGAGGAGGGGCAGCGGCGGGGGGCGAGGAGAGGCGGCGGCCGGCGGGGGGCGAGGAGGGGGACCGGGGGGGCGCCGGCGGGGGGAGGGCGAGGAGGGGGACGGGGGGGGGGGCGACGGGGGAGAGGAGGGAGGGGGACGGGGGTCGGTGGGGGGAGGGGGCGGGGGCGAGGAGGGGCGGCGGCGGGGGGGGGGGGGGGGGACGGGGGTGGGGGGGCGGCCGGCGGCGGGGGCAGGGCCGCGGGTGGGGGCATGCGGGGGAGAGGCGTGGCGGCGGGGGGCCTGGGGCTGGGGGTGAATTTGAGAGGAGAGGCGGGAGGGAGGGGTGGGGCTGTGGGGGGAATTAGGGAGGGGTAAAAAATCCTAAGCTCGCGAGCTATTCGAGCTTGGCTCGTTAAAGCTCGCGAGTTTAGGATAAAGCTTGAATTCGGCTCGTTTGGAGCTCGAGCCAAGCTCGAATCGAGTCTAGAGCGAGCCAAACTCGAGCAGCTCGTGAGCCTCGAGCTTTTTTTTACAGCCCTACGTGTGCTCCATGGCGGTCGCAGTCCTTTCACGCGATCGCCGCTAGCTCTGTATAGCTTGTTGGAAAGCTGCTAGGTGCAGACAACACTCCCGGTGGCGATTAATTGTTGAGGCCGTTCTTTACAGCTTTTAAAAATAATTTTTGATTTTTACTGTAGTATCTAACTTTTAAATAGAGTATTTTTTAAAAAGAATCTACAAATTAATTGTAGTACACGTTAAAAGTCCAACACCTATATCAACCAAAATTACAAATGAGTATCACTCTTTGTAATCTCTATCACAAATAGCCAAAATTAAAAAAATTTAGGCAAAAGCCATAAGGCGCAACCATATCAAACAAGTGCTGTTCTACTTGTAGGTGGCGATTGACCCAATGTTCAGTGCTCTGCGACGTAAACTTAAAAAAGCACAAATAACTCACACCTCACCACAAGTAGAGCAAGCAGAACAAATAACTCCCCAAATTTGTCGGACCGATCGGATCCATCCCCGGAATTTTTTATAAATAATCTATTTTTATCTAAAATAATATAAATATACCTACGTCAATATTTTTATAGAAATAGATTCCAGTCGCCTAATCGTTGGTGACTGGAGCCTGTCACCCAACGGTCGCGCGACAATAAAGTTGTATGTAAACCGTTGGACAACAGATTCTAATCGCCCGACGGTTGGGCGACAAGTTCCAGTCGCCCTGTGGCTGGGCGCCAGCAACTACAGTCGCTCGGCTGTACAGTGACTGCAAACAGGATGGAAGTGCGGAATCTATTTTGTGAATTTTTGTATATTACGACCAGGAGATAATCTGTTGGATTCTTAATAAGAGTTTATGATCGTTGCATGTTGTTGTAACGCAAAAAAATATTGAAAATTTTTAAGAACGATTGAAGTAAGAACGATCGGTAAGTACGAGGGTAAGTGATATTGTGATGTTACCAAAAATTCATACACGGATGAGAACTAGTATGTTAATATTGTTGGATAACTTGCTATAGGAATAATCAAATGCGTAAAGACGAGAAAATAAGCTTGTCTGAATTAAAATAGACTTCATAATACAGTTAAGAGTAACATGCCGCGTAGGGTTTCATTACATGCATAACGTAGAGCATCATGTGCGACTAACCAACCCAACTGCTCGTATAACCTACTGCGTGGATTGGGGCCATTTTTCCTTCCTTGCGAGCTCGGCATTGAACTTCTCGGCGACCTCTTTTGCCTTGGTTGCCATTTCCCTCTTGTTCTTGTGCTCCCTCTTGCGAGCCTCGAAAGTCCCGAACCGTTTTTTCAATGCCTTCTGCTTTGCACACCACGCCTTCGCGTAGCTAATTTTGTACTTGAATTTCTTCTCGATAGCTACCACGATGTGCGTGACCTCCATGTCTTTCTTCACTATCTCTCTACACATCAGATTGGCTACAAAGGCAGACATTAGGTTATGATGTCTCGCCAAAACACTACTGAGAATGCAAGAGTTCGGCTTTACCTTCGACACAATCCAGTGAGTCTTATACCTGGGTCTACGTGCATGCACCCTCCAAGGAAAACCGGCCTGCTCGCACTTTACGATGTACTGCTACTAACTAGATTTCAGGACCTGAAAAGTCCATTGTATAGATAGGGCCCACAGCTTGATGGCATCTTGCAGCAATTCCTTATCATCAAGCATTGCATACAACCGAACCTCTGTCCCATAATACTCCTACGGTAATTCGTGCTCGTGATGTGCAGCAACATCTTCAGCATCAAACCGGTTCCATTCCTACGGGATGGGAGCTTCGTCCTCATTCGAACTGTCCTTGTTGTCCTCCTGTACAACTTCCTATTCAGCCCAAACCGTCTGATCATCGTACTCTATCTGATGCACTATGTACTCCATATGATCCTCTTCATCGGCTTGTCCTGTACCCTCACCATGGTGTGACCAATTGACCATCCTCCCTCTCCTCCATGTACCGCATTGGTCTCGTCACGAGGATCTTCCTTCTCTTCACCAACAAGCGGGCCGCCTGAGCTGCTCGCACCTCCCGGATGATGGCCGTCTACACGATCTTGCACAACTTTTAGTAGGCATGGTTGCACAAGCATCATACACTGGTATCCATGGCACCGGCACCCTTGCACAAACCCCTTCCACGCAATAGTGCGCATCAATGTTCTCAACTCCCATTTGATGTCTGTGGGAAACCGCTCCAAAGCCATTTGTATGACAACGCTGCATACCACGGGGTCTATCAAAAAACAACGGGTAAGCCAATGCATCACATCCGCAATTCGAGCATTCTCGCCGTCTGGATGTACCAGAGTGGCTTACGCAAAATCGCTCAAATCCACACTATTCGGACTTTCATGAACGGTTCCAACACCATGATGCACTTTGAGTGTAGTAGGTATCGGCATTGCTGATGTCTGCCTGCATATATTTTCAAGTTTGCAACTAGTCAAATCGCATCGCATACTATGAAAATACTGATGTACTATAATTTACATTTCACCGACCGTTCGCCTTTTGTAACCAATTACACTAACCTCATAGCATTAACTTCCTATCGCCAGACCGCACACCAACGCCGCTTTTTTCTCGCTACTCAACCTGTCCCCTACTGCAAATGATTCCTAATAGTTTCAACAATTTACATGGCATATTGATTTAAATGCCTATATACCGGTTACAACGGTACACGTGTTTTTCTAACGTACTAACGATATTACATTCATTCATAATTAATCATAAATATTATATATTATTGTTTTATACAAAGCAAAATATGAAATTCTTACGAAAATATTGACTGAATTTTTTTAATAACTACAAGTTTCTACGAACGATTAATTTCTACGTAACGTTGACTGAATTTTCTACAACTACAATTTTATACACATGTCAATGTGCTAACGATGCTAATTTTCTACAACTATGTTCACTAAATTTTACACAACTATAGGCTACTGCGGCTGCTAATTTTCTAAAACTACATTGACTAAATTATCTATAGCAAAGTTGAGCTATTTTTTTTTGTCTAGATCTACAATTTTCTACTCATACTAACACTAAATAAACTATCTACTTCATATACAAATTTAAAATACAACAAAAAATTACGACAACAAAAAAATTACCTCTCAAAAATCACCTCTTCCCCTCCCTCTCCTACTTCCTCTCCTCTCCTCTTTGCTCCCCTCTCCTCCCCCTCCCTCTCCTCTCTTTTCTTTCCTCTCCTTTTTCTTCTCCTTCTCCTCTCCTTCTCTGTCTCTTTTTCTCTCATCTGACTCTTTTGTTCACCGCGCAGTCAAGTGACCTTGGTCGCGCGGTCCTTTTATCTGCGCTTCCAGTCGCCTAACCTTTCGGTGACTGGAAGCGCAGTCGTCTGACCGTTAGGCGACAACAATAAATTTGTCTAACGATCAGCGGATTGCTTGCTTGTCGCGCGGCCGTTGGCCGATAGGTTCCAGTTACTCGACGATTAAGCGACTGAAGGCTATTTTTTGTAAAAAATTTTGATAACATATATTTCTATTATTTCAAATAAAACATAGATTATTCATTAAGGGCCTGTTTAGAACAGAGAAATTTCACAGGAATTTTGCAGGAAACAGTTCAATTCCCGCAGGAATCGGGAAAAATTCCCGCATTCCAAACAGGGCCTAAAAAAAAATTCTCCGTCCCCATGTGCGGCGCCCGGTGGCTTGCCGGCCGTCCGGGACCAGCCAATCCATTCGCGACGCGGTCTATCCGCACTGCTACTGGCAGTAGTAGTACCCACCAACCACGGCACGCGCCATCAAGGCCGTTCCAAACCTGCACTTGCCATAGCAGCTTCACCGTTAATTCGTCGAAATAACGAGTTTTGTTTGTTGTTGATGCCATAATATACTTAGGACGTGTCCATATTGATTCAGAAACCAATATTCAAGATAAACACTATGTTTTTCTCTCGCTTCTATCTCCTTCTGAGATAAATCGAGGATCACGGATACATTAAATATTTTATTTCTCTCGCTTTCGTCTTACGCACGTATCTCTCACCCGCTTTTCCCACCGTTCATTCCTTCTTATATAGAAATTACTTCTTTCAACTACTATTATTTATTTTTAATTGAAAAATATTAACCTTAATTAAAAATCATCCGCAGCAGCTAATATAAACACCCACCCCTTGCTCATGTACCACCGGTCACCTACGCCGATATTATGGGCGCCGCTTGCGTTGGGGCTGAACCGCTCGCCGTCGTCTCCTACTCTCCTTACTTCACGGTGTGAAAGCACGCCAAGTCCTAGTAGTGTGAAAGTGTGAGGCTTGACTCGCTCAAGACCGGTACTCTTCATAAGGCCAGAAAAGTGGGGGAGAGAGAGGATAGTAGATAGCCAGGTGAGGGAGGAAGCAGAAGAACCGAAGAGGAGACATGGCGCCGAGGAAGCTGTACGGGATGCCGCTGTCGCCGAACGTGGTGCGCGTCGCGGCGGTGCTGAACGAGAAGGGCCTCGACTTCGAGGTCGTCCCCGTCGACCTCCGCACCGGCGCGCACAAGCAGCCCGAATTCCTCGCGCTCAACGTAACTAACCGTCGCCTTGCACCCTATCCTTTTCCTCCTCTGTTCGTTAGATCCTCGTCAAAATTGGACAGCTTTGCCTATCAAAGATCCATTTTTTTTTTGGAGAATTTTGTGTTCGCTCGGCTAATTTTCTCCTCTCTGCGGTTTCCTCCTTGCAGCCTTTCGGCCAGATCCCGGTGCTGGAGGATGGAGACGAAGTTCTCTATGGTAATAATAACACCACCCATGCAATGCTCCGTTATTAATTTAGTTCCTTCACGCCAAGAACACGATGATTCTAACGTGATTCACGCCCTCCATCAATCCATCAACTAGACCCAGATCTGGTGGATTTGGCTATAAGGCGATGGTACATCAAGGATCTAGAAATCTGATTTAACTCATACTAGTCTTAATTGATGTTCTTGATGTGCGATGCGCTGAACAAAACGTGCCGTGCCGTGTACTGCAGAGTCCCGTGCCATAAACCGGTACATCGCGACCAAGTACAAGTCGGAGGGGCCGGACCTGCTCCCGACGCCGTCGGCGAAGCTGGAGGTGTGGCTGGAGGTGGAGTCGCACCACTTCTACCCGGCCGTCTCCGACCTGGTGTTCCAGCTCCTCATCAAGCCCATGCTCGGCGGCGCGCCGGACCCGATCGTCGTGGACAAACACGCGCACATGCTGGCCAAGGTGCTCGACGTCTACGAGGCCCACCTGGCCAAGAACAAGTACCTCGCCGGCGACGAGTTCACCCTCGCCGACGTGAACCACATGTCCTACCTGCTCTACCTGAGCAAGACCCCCAAGGCGGAGCTCGTCACGTCCAGGCCGCACGTCAAGGCGTGGTGGGAGGACATCTCCGCTCGGCCGGCGTGGCAGAAGACCGTCGCGGCCATTCCCTTCCCGACCGCTTGAGGCCTTGATGACGGTGCCGGTGGGTCAGACTGCAGGAATGGAATAAAATCGTGATGTTTTATGCAATAAACCGTATTGTGTAATCTGCTGGCTTTTGTAGTTTGTTTACCTTCAGACCTTAATTATGAGAAGAGCACGGTTGGACGCGCGTAGTGTGTTAGCAGATAGCAACACACCTGGTGTACCAAAGTGAATGTCATGTTTGGATCGGTGTCGCACATCGCAAATTTTAGTAAGTCCATGTTGGTATTAGCTTAATATTGACTTTTCGAAACGTTTTCTTTCGCTCTTATTGCTATCGTCTCGTTTTGAAGATAAGACAGATATTACGGATATATGTCCAACCCACTCCTCGTTTTTGTCACACGTATGCATCTCTCACTTTTTAGTCACTTCTTTCATGCATTACTATTTATTTTTATCTATAGCTAAAAGTCATCAGCCAATACGAACCACCTCTAATACTAGTTTAATTGTTGGTTCTTTGCCACATATTATCCTTGTGGCCTACTTGTAAATTTTTGAACTTAGGCCGAGTTCTTTTGGCTTAAAGTTGGATTATGTTTATACTACCTATAATAATTAGTTTTTAAACGGTACGTTAATAAGAAAATTGTATTAAAAAATGTACTGAGTTCGACTATTTTTCTGTACGTACTGCCTCTCACGAACAATCAAAATTTAAATATTTAAATCATAAACCATCAATCTAAATAAACCACCCTCAATTTGTAGCAGACAACGCCTTGTTTTCTTTCCGCCCAAGTGCCCATAAAATTCCATGCCCATATATGTGCTTGGCTAAACCTCATCATACATTTGCTACAGCCGTGTAGGGAGGCGGCCAGGAGAATGAGGTGTGGCTGTAGGGAGGTTCGGTGGGCTCTGGCTCTTGTGGTAGATTTGGTAGTAGTAGACTAGTCGCTAGTAGTCTTAGTAGGAGTCTAGGAGAGCAGAGAGCTGAACACCTGATTTCCTGAGCTGAGAGATGATTGAGAGAGACAACGGTCGGCACAACATTCACTTCAGAAGAAACGTTCGGGAGAATCAACATTCGGAAGTTGCAACATTCAAAGGATTAGGAATTAGCTAAAGAGCGGCAACATCATCAACTAGAGAATTCTGAAATTTGTGCAGGCATACGCTGAACTCGAACACACGAGTGACCTAGATATTGATAAGTAGATACTATTTACATATGTTGTTATAGTTAGTATATACATATATTATTGTTGTACTCTTTTCTTTATTCGGGGAACCCCACTCTGGAGCGTAAGGTTTTTATCGAGACTGTAACATTGTATTTTTAAAATATCAAAGAAATTTCACTTTTTCATGAAATATTTACGTCATTGAGTGCCCATGTTTTTATGCAACTAATTCAATTTTAATTAGTTTTTAACGAGGCAGGTACAAGAGAAAGTAAGATGGCAGCCGTCGCCGCCGCTTTCGTCGTGTATGATTATTTCGGGCTAGTCTTGGGCTGGCACGCAGGGGCGGAGCTACAGGGTGGTCCCTGTGGGCCGCGGACCACCCTGCGCTCGGCCCAACAAAGCCCAGGCCCCAGAGTCCGCAGTCCGCACGGGAGAGTTCGCGTGACCGTGATGGCGTTCGGCGTCTCGAGAGTTCGCGTGACGGCGTGAGGTGAGATCGAGAGTTCGCGTGATCGGATCGCGTCAGCCGTCAGACGCCGTTCCGGCCGTTCGTATTCTTCTGATCTTCTCAGACGGCCGTTCATATTCGAGAGCAGGGCGACGCTGCGACGCAGCGACGGCAAGAGCGCGGACGCGGCCATCGTGATCGGATCGCGTCAGCCGTCAGACGCCGTTCCGGCCGTTCGTATTCTTCTGATCTTCTCAGACGGCCGTTCGTATTCGAGAGCAGGGCGACGCTGCGACGCAGCGACGGCGAGAGCGCGGACGCGGCCATCGACTCATCGAGCATCTGCATCGGCGACGGCGCGGCGGCCATCGAGCCCAGTACGTATTGCAAGAATATTTTCTGCAATAACCTTTATCAAGAATAAGTTGAGAAATAAGATGGGTGATAGCCTTCTGGATGATTGTCTAGTCACTTTTATTGAGCGGGATATCTTCTTACATTTGAGTGAAGAAGAGATCATCAACACTTTCATGGCTATTAGAAGGCGCAGGCCTGACAAGAAGAAGAAGTAGTGACGTACTGTTTTTCAACTACTATGGGTATGTAATATTTCAATTCTATGTTAAGAAAGCTATATTCGTCTATTTTATGAAGTTCGTATGTCCTTTTTACCTTACTTGCATTTTGTACTTCATATACTTGTGTACCGACATGTTAAATTTATAACGGTTAAATAAATTTTAGACAATGGACCACCATAGTTACAAATCCTAGCTACGCCACTGCTGGCACGGCATGAACGCCTGAACGGCGGGCTTTGGGCCGTGCTTGGGCCTGACCGGAGGTGAGACAGACCTACATGACACGGCATGGTGAGTTGATTGGATCAAGCTGGCACGATGTGAAAGTGGTCCGAAGCACAGTAAACCTGGACTATGCCGATAGGGCACAGCCCAATACCCACCTCTAGCGCCGAGCAGGAAGCTGCACGGCATGGCGATTTCGTACAACGTGGTGCGCATCGCGGCGCTGCTGAACGAGAAGAGGCTCGACTACGAGCTCGTGGTCGTCGACCTCGGCAAGGGCGACCACAAGAAGCCCGAATTCCTCGGCATCAACGTCCGTCTGAGTAGGATGACCAGACGGTCAATCGATGCGTTCCTTCTATACCTCGCGTAAGTTTGTTTATGCATGCACGCTTTGTTAACCTTTGCTCTTCTCTCGGTGTGATTCACTGCATGGTACGTACGTGCATGCAGCCCTTTGGCCAGATCCCCGCGTTCCAGGATGGAGATGAGCTTCTCTTCGGTACGAACGAAATTAAATCCACTCGATCCGCGCTCTAAAAATCATACGCCTTGTTAACATGACTAACCGCACGAATTTGCCGTCGGTAAATCGCGACCAAGTACAAGTCGGAGGGTCCGACCTGCTCCCGACGCCGTCGGCGGAGCTGGAGGTGGAGGCGCACCACTTCTACCCGGCCGTCTCCGACCTGGTGTTCCAGCTCCTCATCAAGCCCATGCTCGGCGGCGAGCCCGACCCGGTCATCGTGGACAAGCACGCCCACGTGCTGGCCAAGGTGCTCGATCGACGTCTACGACGCGCACCTCGACAAGAACAAGTACCTCGCCGGCGACGAGTTCACCCTCGCCGACCTCAACCACATGGCGCACCTGTTGTACCTGAGCTTGACCCCCAAGGCGGAGCTCATCACGTCCAGGCCGCACGTCAAGGCGTGGTGGGAGGACATCTCCGCCCGCCCGCCCGCCGTGGAAGAAGACCGTCGCCGCCATCCCCCTCCCGGCCCCCGCTTGATGACCGTCGGCTTGCTGCCTGGTTTTCTTGCGAGATGGATGCTGCATGTTTCTCGTTAATTTGTTGTGAACTGCTGGGAATTGAATAAAAGCGTGATCGACGCATGATTTGAATTCGGTAACAAATCGTTGCTTGGTGTAATCGTAACGGGAGTGCATTTCGTCGGCTTGTACGTCAAGAGCATGCCAAAATGGAACAGCACTTACAGATCAATAGATGGCTTCACTCTTTTGTTGTGCGACGATGTTCTTCTTGTTCAGTTGTGCAAGCTTTTCAGTGTTTCACATGTTTGTATACATGTTAGTAGCACACTAACATTACACTTGGTGTATTGAAGTGGATGCTCAAGAAACTTTGATGAGGTTTGGGCTCTGTTATGGAGTGGTTGCCTTTTGTCGTACCAACTACTGTGCGGTAACTAGCCCAACTACTTTTGTACGATCCAGAAAAACTTTCTATACACTACACATCTCAGCCAACCAACATGACAAAAAAACAAATACTAACAAAATAAAAACTAAATTCTTAGCTCTTACCAGATATCCGACTGAATATCCGACCGGATAATTATCCGGTATCCGAATACCGATACTATTCGGTCGGATAACAACTATCCCGAATCCGAATCCGAATCCAACCGGATACCAAATTCCCTTTCCGAATCCGGTACCGACCGGATTCGGTACCGGATCAATTGGGATTAATCCAACCCATTTACACCCCTAATAAAAAGTAATAACAGGAGGCAATAAGAACATTAAAAGAAACGGGAGGACCATTGCTTTCACGGACGCGCCGCCCCGCTGTGCTGATAGAGGCCAGGCTTAGCACGTTGGTTGGAGCTTGGCTCTACTCCTTCCTCTGTTTCCCTTCTCTTTGTATCCTTCTTTTTCCTCAATTTCTCCTCTGATTTCTCCCAAAACTACCTCTACTCCCTACTCCGTCCCAATTACCCCACCTTGAAGAGAAAAAACAGACTGTGATCGTTTTCTCTCCTCTTTCTCTTGATGATTTTAGAACATTGTTAATTCGTGTTTCCACACAAAATATATACTCCTGTAATTTGCAACAGAGTGGTATCGACGCAGGCACGGTTGCCATACAAAAACAAAGATTGTTCACTCGTGAGCTGTTGTGATTTTGCGACTAGTGACATGTTCTGCTCTTCGGCTGCCTTCGACGTGGACTTGGACGAAAGAGGTGGACTGCTCCCTTATCCAGTCCGACGATTAATTGGACGAGATGAACTCTTAGGACGTATCCTCCTCCCCCTCTCGCTCGCTGCAGGGTACATTATCGTATGGCTGCCATTGCCTTCTTCTCCCTCTCGCTGTTTCTCTCTGTTCTGCATGATGCAGCTCCTGTTCTTGGCTTCACCAGAAGCGACTTCCCGCAGGACTTCGTCTTTGGAGCTGCAAGCTCGGCATATCAGGTGATAATAGTGATCTAATAATAATCCAATTAGTTTCGCCTGAGCTGATATTTCTCTTGCGTAATTTAGTCCGCGTACTCTGGTTGCTTTGATGGACGTTTACTTTTACTGTTTTGGATTTTTTTTGGGTAGTATGAGGGTGCTGTTGCTGAGGATGGCAGGAGCCCAAGCATTTGGGATACCTTCACGGCTTCACCCACGCAGGTAACCTGTCAGTTTTGCAAAAACTGATTAAGTTCCTATTCTTTTGAGTTTTTAGGATACCTTTTGGCTTCGGCTTCCAAAGAAACCAAAATAAATAGATAGTTTCTTCAAGTGGTTTCTCAAAATTGAATCTTTAAACGGCTTCTCGAGTCCACCGACACATGCATCGGCCACGTCAGCATCTCTGCCGTTTATCACCGTCTCAAAAAAGTACAGCCAAAAGAAAAAAAACTTCGGCCGCCACCCAAAAGAATATGGTCTAAAACAAGAACTGGACGCTGATGTTGATCAATAATAATTCATGCCTGTTGCATTAGTTTCAAATTGAGAGTCCTGGGTTTTTTTTACTATATTCTCATTTGGGATAACAGGGAAAGTGCCGGACAAAAGCACCGGTGACATAGCTGCCGATGGATACCACAAATATAAGGTACACGGTTAAATTTACTACGCGGACATTGAACTGCTGGACTGGGCGTGTTAGCATACTTCTGTATACTTTTCTTTGCTTGCAGGGCTGATTTTTCTGTTGATTGATGTGATGTTTAGCTAGTGAAGTATATAGTGCTATGTCTTGTGTCTGGTCTGTGAAAAGAATGTTATCCTTTTTGTCTAACAAGAAAATTTTGCTGCATTGAAGTATTTCAGAGTTTTGAAAGGAAAACTCGGACTTGTTACTTGTTTTAACCTTAATATCATCTGATGTTTCAGGATGATGTCAAGCTCATGACTGACACTAACCTAGAGGCTTACAGATTCTCCATCTCTTGGTCAAGGCTTATTCCAAGTATAAGCATTTCAGAAATTTTCCATTTTAGCACACAAGGAATTTCCAAAAATCTTCTAATTATTATTTTTTAAATTGAGATTTGCAGGTGGGAGGGGAGCTGTCAACCAAAAAGGGCTAGAATACTACAATAACCTTATAGATGAGCTAGTGAAACGTGGTACGCTTCTATGCAATAATTTATAAATTTGTATTGCAGTGACAAAACATCCGTATGTTTGAACAACCTTACATGCGAGCGATAGTAAAAAATTAGTCATAGGTGACCATCTTTTTTTCCCCTCCACTATCTGAACCTCTGCGACCTTTGTGTTTCTTCAGGGATCCAAGTCCATGTTATGCTTTATCAACTGGATCTTCCTCAGGTTCTGGATGATGAGTATGGAGGATGGTTAAGCCCTAGAATTGTGTAAGATCACATACCTTTCCCTTGTAGCGATGACATTGCTCTAAAGCTGAAAATGATCAGAGGATTCCTAGTGATATTTCCTCACAAGTAGTACTGCATATTGCAGGGAAGACTTCACAGCGTACGCAGATGTGTGCTTCAGGGAGTTCGGAGACAGGGTTTCGTACTGGACTACTATAGATGAACCTAATGTCGCTGCAATTGGGTCTTACGATACGGGACAAATCCCACCCGGACGTTGCTCCGATCCTTTCGGACTAAGAAAGTGTACTGTAGGGAACTCAACTGTGGAACCATATATAGCAGCCCATAACATGTTATTGGCACATGCATCAGCTGCTAGACTGTACAGAGGAAAATATGTAGTGAGTAATCTTGTGCCAAAAAATTAGAACTACACAAACACACTCCTTTTAGCTTCTCACTTTGTATTTTCACTTGCAAAGTTTTGTGCGTCCATAAAATGAGTTTTGCATGTAGGCCGTGCAAAAAGGAGTTGTTGGCATAAATGTTTACTCATTTTGGACTTATCCATTAACAAACTCTACTATGGATTTAGAAGCAACTAAAAGATGTCAGGACTTCATGTTCGGCTGGTATGTTATTTTGACTATCTTTGCATCTGAAATGTGAAACATACATGGAGCTAACAAACCTGTGGTGCTTTGTAGGATACTAGAGCCCTTGGTGTTTGGAGATTACCCACAAGTAATGAAGAAGATTGTTGGTTCTCGCCTTCCATCTTTCACAAAAGTCCAATGCGAAGCTGTCAGTTCTATGGATTTCATTGGAATAAATCACTACTTTTCTCTCTATGTGAATGATCGCCCTTTAGATAAGGGTGTTCGTGACTACGCAGCTGACATGTCAGTTTACTACAGAGGTAAGCGATTTTTCTGTCAATTATTGCTGCATTGCTCATAATTTTTTGGCCATAGGAGTGGGCAATTTGATTCACTAATCTAGTGACAACACATTGAGGCAAACAAAAATTTCAAATTGTAACATATGTACTGACCAAATAATTTGTTGACGCTTCTGAACATATTTACAATTTTATGACATGTGTGAGCCCAATGCCACATGTAATGGAGTATTTATTTCTCTGATGCAGGTTCTAAAACAGATCCACCGATTGGTAAGGTAAAATTTTTCATCCATGTTTTGTCATAGATGCTGCCGGCTTCAGCTGTTTTAGACATGAAGTTGTGATTTAGGAATTCTAATGTAACACGAGAGATTAAAGAAAATAAATAAAATGCACTCAGAAGCCCATATAATTGAGCAAGATATTGAAATTATGTTCATCCTGCGAGCTGTGACAGGTACATTTTTTTTTCTTTGGAGTGCAGCATGCCCCATCATTTATTCCAAATGATCCCAGAGGATTGCAACTTGCGCTGCAGTACCTGAAAGAATCTTATGGCGACCTTCCTATTTATATCCAAGAGAATGGCAAGTCTAGTTTCAGACTACGATGATCTCCAAATTTTTGGTTCAGTTACTCCAAGAAAATTCTGTCAATGTTTATGCAGACATCACTGCTTGTAATTCATTCTCTGATATCTATTATCCCCCTTCCTCTCTTCAGGTAATGCATCTAGCAATGACACTGTCCATGATACCGACAGGATTGATTTCTCGAAGAGGTACATAGGGGGCACACTGGCTGCATTAAGGTGAGTCGGACAACGAAAATTCAACAATGTAATTGCAGGCAGTCGACAACTTCAAATTCTTCAGACAAATTTATTCTGATGATCTTTTGTTCTGCAGGAATGGAGTCAATGTGAAAGGTTACTTCGCTTGGGCCTTCATGGATGTCTTCGAGATTCTGTCAGGGTATCAGGCAAGGTACGGCCTGTACCGTGTCGATTTCGACGACGAGGCACGGCCACGGCAAGCCAGGCTCTCTGCTCGCTGGTACTCCAATTTCCTCAAGAACACTGGGATCCATATACCGAATGAGCTCGAAGATGCGGGATCGCATGCTCAACAATGAGTTTATCTAATTTCATGCACTGATTTACGCCTTAATGTAAGTGATCAATTCGGGATCAATAAGTGATCGAAGATGCCTTAATGTAAGTGATTTATGCCTTAATATAAGTGATCGAAGATGCCTTAATGCCTCATCACATATAGAAATAAATAAATAGAGTTTTCTCTTACTTTTTTAGATGAGTAATCTCTACCTGATGTAATAAGTGATCAATAGTTCAATATGTCTATGCTTCTTATTGGGGAGTGGCCCCACCTTGGCCGAAACGGTCCATTACGCTAGCAAAATAGCCGGCAGCTTCATAGAAGCCTAGAAGGCCAAGAAAATGACATGTGTACTCCTGTAATAGTAGATCTAGATAAGGATATTTATATAACTCTAAATAGTAAAAATGATATGTATACCCTTATAAAAGTAGGCATAGATAGAGATCTTTATGTAATCAGCCTCCATGGCTATAAATACATGATTGAGTGCGCCATGGGAAAGAGAAAACTCTTTTTTAGAAAGGTAGATAGCACAAACTTCTATCGAACTTGTACAGACTTCTATTACCATCTCTAGAGCATACAAGGCTACGGATAGCCTCTCTACGGGCTCCCTATAGCCCCCTTACTAAGCTTTCTCCATTGTTTGATGTGTAATCAAAATACTTCTTATAAAAGTAGTCTCAAAACTTATTCCTAAACCTCTCTCACCTTGGTTGACAGTGGGCACATCTCAGGCCTCCGCCTTTTTTTTAATATCTAATATCAATCCTTTATTCTCCCCTTTTGCACACTCGGAATTAACTACACGTAGTTAATTACATTGCTGCGATTAAGGTTTTTTTTAAACTTGCGATTAAGTCTGTTGGTTTTTATCCTTGCAAAAAGAAAAGTCTGTTGGTTTTAGTTAACTATAGAGGTGACTAAATCGGTTGTGTCTGCTGGTCCGACCCACAACCCACTACTATAAGCATGGTTTAGGCACAACATGGCTCGCTACGGTATCGTGCCAGACCAGCATGACAAAAGGAGCTGGGCCATGCCTAGGCGGCCACACTGGCCTAGCGTGCCAGCACGGCACAAATAGTGTCAAGCTAGGCATGGTTTGGCACGGATATGATAGGCATGACAGCCTGTTAGGTTTGGTAGCACAATTAGCCCATTAGGCACAAAAATCTGACTGTTAGCTAGCATGGCACGGTAGGCATGACCTGTTTGCAAGAAGGTGGGCCGTTTAGCCCTAGAAAGCGATTGGATTTTTAAATTTATAATCTTTTTAGAGCTGTTAGGGAGTTTAAAAATAAAAAAATGAAAACTTAAATTTTTCTATAAATATAAAGCATACCGTCTGTTTTTTTTTAAAAAAAAATCATCAAGAGAACGACCATACCGTCTGTTTTTTCTCTTCAAGGTGGGGTAATTGGGACGGAGTAGGGAGTAGAGTTAGTTTTGAGAGAAATCAGAGGAGAATTCGAGGGGAAAAAAAGAGGGATACAAACAGAAGGGAAACAGACGGAGTAGTAGAGCCATGGGAAAGACAGCTCGATTCTTTTTTGTTCTTCTACAACCTTCTTCCAAGCTCCAACCCAGATGCTCTCCTGTTTGGCCCACTGGGCACATTTGCTTCGCTAAACCTGGCCTCTATCGGCCCAGCAGGGCGGCGTCCGTGACAGCAATGGTCCTCCCGTTTCTTTTAATGTTCTTATTGCCTCCTGTTATTGCTTTTGATTAGAAACACTAAAAATTAACACAAATTTTTGGTTTCTCGAAACGGTTTATTTACTCTTCTTGCTGTTGGAATTAATACGGGCTAGGCCCACTTTTAATTCTAATTAATTCCTAGAAATCCCAAAGACCCATGTGCATGTGCTAAAACTGTTTAGTCCCATATGGAGAGTTGAATGGGAGTTACACCACTTTAAAAGGTGGAACATGGTAACCCCTTGTGGAATTGGAGAGAGCCAATACACGCAGGACGCATTTTTCTTTATCTATTCGAAAATCGAAACGCACTGACTCGCAGTAAATGCTATTAACGAATGGCTGGCAGTAACGGTGCAGTTACTAGTGAATTATGGCTGCGGTTACTTTCGAGTAATGGATGCAGTTACTCTGGCCTCTTTGTTTTTCCTGTTACAAAAGAACAGAGCACAAATGTGGCTCTCTTCTCCATACGAAAAAGAAGAAAGATAGTATTCTGATTCTGGTTTTGTGGCTGTCTCTGGCAATCCCCATCCTGGTGAGGCACGTGTACGATCACACCAGGACAGCAGGCCTCCGGAACCTCGTCCTCGAAGTCTTGCACGAGCGAGGACGAATAAGGTTTTTGGGGAGCGTTCGCGCGACTGCTGGCTGCTTCCCCGTCATTCGATTCTCTGCTACGTCTACATCAATTGCACGACTACTACCACAACGCCATGACGAACAACGATCTAGCCAACAACCCCGCTGCTGCTACTCCTGCTACTCCTTCCACTGTATCTGGGTATGTCTATTCTGCACTTATATATTGGTTAGATTTATTATCTGTTGTTAACTTCAACACTGAGATAGATATACTAGTGTGTGTCCTTCTGGATCTTAGAATGTCTATAGCGTTCCTGTTTACTTACTATGCGAATATGATTGGAGTAATTTTCATGATTTATCTATCAAATTTCTGGATTAAAGTATGTCGAAAAATGCTCATATACTCAACACTTGCTACTGTCTTGTTCCGAAAATAAGATAGGGGTCACGGATACATCACACACCCGACTACTCTCATTCCCATCACATGTACGTATCTCACACTCACTTCTTTCACCGCTCGTCCTTTTTGCCAAAAACCATAAGCTCCAACAAAAAACTATCTATAAAAAGCCAATACCAACACCCAAAGAGGCGACGGCAACGAACCAGGCATGCATAATTTGGATCGTCACAGGTTTGCACCAATGCAATTGCCAATGCAACCAACGACATGGAGGGTATACCACTCGCCTGGAAGGTCCTCAATCACCGCACGGACAGATGGCGACTAAACGTGCAATGGCACGTTAGGTTATCGATAAAATGTTTCTTACCGTGTGCTTCGTTGATCACTACTAGTAACAGTCGGCTGTTACTACAATTCAAGGAAACGACGACGACAAAAGTCTACCGCTGATTTCAAAGGCAAAATGCAGTAGTCCATCGCTAATCGACGAGCACGAATGCAGAAGCCGAGGACAGAATAGAACAACATACCGGATCTGGTCGGCTAGCTACGGCCACTTGTTTTGCTTCAGACAACAGTAGTGTAAGATGGGTAGCGAAGGGTGTTACTATGTCAAAGAACAGCTATCAATGCGAAATGTACTCGTGGGGGACAACAGGATCGGTATGTGGCGCATACCTTAAGACACTGGACTTAAACACAAGCGTTGCAATGTGACAAGGAAAGCTGCAAAAGGCCTAAAGCCCAAGATGGTTGATGGATCCAGACTAGCCTGACACTAACTGCAAATTAAGAGCAGCAAAAGGACAGCAAATACCTTGCTTACTTAGGATGGTAAGTAACGATAATAAGTGATTGCTAATCCTAATTTTCACTTTGTCGTTCAATCTCTACAGTCTAGATGAATAATAGGTGAGATCTATTTACCTTTTCTTCCAAATCAAACCAGAGAGGAAGGAAATTACAGGGGACAATAGTCATAAAAACATGGTTGAGAGATTGGTGAGGGAAGCACTTGTGATCCCACATGTTATTGATCTAACTTGTCCAATATGTTATTCTACGTGGCAAAACTACATACTCTTCACACTACGTTGGCGATACCACCATGTGAAAACCGGATTAAAGTGTTATTTGAACCGGATTGTAAATGTTACAATATTAAATATCTGATTTTATAGTTTAGAGTACTAAACCGATTTTTAAATAAAATCTAAGGTGTTGTATGAACTTATTCTTAACAGTAGTGATCAATTAAGCACACGGTAAGTCTACCATCTGACATCTCTCCGTGCGGTGATTGAGGACCTTCCAGCCTCCAGGCGAGTGGTATACCATCGATGTCGTTGGCTGCATTGGCAAATGCATTAATGCAAACCCGTGACGATCCAAATAATGCATGCCTAGGTTCGTTGCCATCGCCTCTTTATAATAGGATATATATATATATATATATATATATATATATATATATATATATATATATATATATATATATATATATATATATATATATATATATATTATTGATAATAGAAATATAATAGTAAAATCTGATCATTGATTTATAAGAGTATTATATATTTTTATTTTTTTATTTTAAAGTACCATAAAAGAGCTTTTTTAATACTTTAGAAGCTGACTCTAAAAAAGAAGCCAAAGCCCAAAATTGATATGTTCCATGCCAGAAAAAACTCCTCTCTCTCTCTCTCTCTCTCAAAATATTTCCATCTGACCATGGCATTTACCCTGTCCTGCTCGTCATTTCCTCGATTTCCTAGGCTTCCTCTCCTCGCTTAGACTCCCAAAAAATTTGACGGTGCTGCCTACCAGGCTTGTCATTACTTTGTCTTCCTTTTAGTCCTCTGCCCTGTACACATTCAGTAATTTATATGCTTAAATTTTTTGACACCAAAAGAAAAAAAATAGTGATTTTATATGTGTTCGCAATTAGTTAGATTCTCCTCGGTTACAAAATGTATATACGCCGCGATCGGCTTCCATGCAAGCCCAGCAGACCAGGGTGCGCACGCCCCGCATCGATCGAACTCAGGTTATTTCAAGTGCATATACACCGGGGAAGCCTGAAGACTCATCTCTTGAAGCTGTTCTAGAAGCAGTTCCAGGAGAGTCTTCCGAGTCCAGACTCGGCCATCAAGAATGAGGAGTTTCCCTGGGTGTCAAAGCAAGCATCAACGCTGCACCTTTTGCGTGTCCGAGTGCCCCCCGTTCGGATCAATCGTCCTGGTCTGATGATATGATCCGGAATTGCATCGGCATACACACATCTTTCTCATGGGGAGAATCTAAGAAGAAGAATACCCTGAAATTACCCGCCAAACTTCGATTGATTCCATATGTCTTGTGACTGCAACATTGAGCGAAAAATTAATCTCCCTATAGTCGAGAAAAATTAATCTTATGCCACTTGTTTCATTTATAATTTTATCCTTCTGAAGATTCTACTGCTAGTATTGTGAGTGGTAGTATAACTAAATCCTAACTAATCTGAACCATTGGATCACAAAGATTGGGCGGCTCATAGTCATTTTAAGGTACCGTAAAAGAGCTCTTATAATAACCCCCATCATTAGTGATGTGCTGAATTTTTTAATTTTGGATTGTTCGTGAGAGGTAATATGCAGAGGGAAATAGTCATATGCGATTTTGGCCGGTATAGCTGAACTCAGTGCAGTTTGTACTATAATCTACCTGTAGACCTTGTCTTGAAAAAATACATCGTTTAAAAGCTAGTTACTGTAACAAATTGAAACATAAGCATAAGCAAAATGGAAACGAACCCACCCACATACAATGCAAGGAAGGATAGAGAATAGATCGGTATAAAGCTGAAGAACCGATAAGATCGAGGTCAAGGCGCTGATGAAGTTGTACAACGTGTTGCTGTTGTCGAACATCATCCGCATCGCGTCGGCGCTGAATGAGAAGGGGCTCTACTATGAGCTAGTCCTCATTGACCACCGTAGTGGCGCACAACGACAACTAGACCAGGACAGTCCAAATAGGAGTCACATCATGGCCCAACACAAGCCTATTACTCTTAGGCACAACCCGTTTAGCTCGTCGTCCTAAACGAGCTGTGTTGTGTTGACCCGTGGACCAAGGCGATGGCCCAAGGATGGCCTAGTCGGCGTGCATGTCAGTTTAGCCTGAAGGGCCAGTAGGCATGGATAGCCCATTTCGGCTCAAAATTTTTTAAAAATATAATAATTCAAAAATATGTAAAATTTGAAAAAGACAAAATAAATTATAGAAGTGTAATGATGAATTTTATTAATGTTAAATGGTTGCCTCGTTAAAAACTTTGCTAAATAAAAACTTAATTTGAGAAAACCTTCGCCAAAAAAAAGACTACAACTTGTAGCTTATCATTACAGGTAAAAAAAACCCAGAAAAAGTATAATGTATATATGGATGCTCTAAGAAGCGTCGGTGTCACTGATGTCTTTGCCTCCATCTAGATAGAGATTATTGAACGCATGTTACAACTCCGTATTCATCACACAATATTAAGCTTGCACATCAGCTTATTCCCAGTCTTTTACTGTGAGAATTACTTTCACCATCTCACTTATGGGACTTATTCTTTTCTCCTCTAATATTATTTCAGAAAGGTCTAAAAATAGTCGGAAGAAACCATCAAGACAGAAATGGATCTCGTGCTAATATAGATAGCATTAGATATATTAGCCTGAGCTCGTACTATCATTTTAAAATGTTAAAGTCTTAAGTGGAACCTGATCGACTACAGTCGATCATACAATTGTCCAGCACTAGCGTAGCCGTACTAGGTAATATACAGGGCGGGGAAAGGACTAAAAAAGGAAACAAGAATAGGACTTTTTTATGGGCCCATCATGCTGGGCTGGGTGGGTAGCAGGCCTTCATGTTGTTAGGTAACTCCTTGGCGGGCCCTGCACATTATTGGTGGCGCATTCTCCAACTGAGTCATCCATCTGCTGACGGTCGATCGGAATGCGTTCTTGATTTTTTTTAATAATGGATAGAAATCCGGCCTCTATATCCACACGTGGATATACACAGCCAAACATTACAGGAGCCATTAGACTCAATTACTCAAAACCTCAAAACTGAGGTACGCACAAAACAAATAGCAAAAAGACTAAGAGAGTTAGAAAGACTAAACTTCTAACTTCTAAATCCTTGCTTCAAACTTACTTTGACCTAGCACTGGCAATCCTTCGCATCCTAATTTACTTAGAAACTCTTGATGACAATCATCCACAATCCACAGAATATGTACTGCATCTTCCACAAGGAAGCATTATTGTAGCCGAAGCTATACGTTCCGTGCATGAGCATCTCGTCACGTGGTTGTGTTGCTTATTTCCGATCGAATAGAGAGAGAGAGGGAGGGAGCGAGAGAGAGCGAGAGAGAGAGAGAGAGAGAGAGAGAGAGAGAGAGAGAGAGAGAGAGAGAGAGAGAGATGGTGTTATAAGCGATAACGATTCCGGCCGTGATCGTTTTTCTCCGCTTAGAAAATGCGGCGCAGTTAATGTATTCCAGCAGACGGAATTAGCCCGATCTTTTTCCGATGAGGAAAACTTTCCATATTCTTGTTAGCCTTTTCTGCCCGCGGCCGAACCGATTCGCGATTCCAAATGCCACGCCATGGGGGATTTATTCTTTGTGGGTACAAAAAGAAAAGACCGTTTCGGATTTATCACCGCAATTCACGGTCCTTTTTTATTTCCGGCATTTGTCCCGGTTCTGTAAAAATTCGCACACATCTTTGCACAATAAAATAACCCCTGAAAATCTATCATCATCTACTACTACTACAGCGAGTGTTGGGCACTTTTGGTACATTTTGACCTCGTATTTATAAGAATGGTCGTAGTCATGTGACAAATGCAAAAATAGTAATTCTACTGCACGGTGATCGGGCGGCAGTCCTGGGAGGGCAACACGTGCCTGGGCCACAAGGGGTGCAATCGGAGTGGATACGACGGATAACGCTTATCCTGTATCATATTCCGTATTTTTTCCTCGGAGTCGGACATGGATAATGCCAGATATCTATTTCTCTATTCCATATCTGTTCCATAATCTTTCGGATGGTCGGTCGGACGGAAATTATCTGCTTCTTTGCACAGGACATTGAACAGTATGGTACAATCAGAGCGAACATGGAGAGACTAATTACTGAAATGTTAAAGAAAGAACACTTAGTACTCCCATCTGTTTAGATGTGGTAATCTATCAATATGTTATCTTGTTCCTAGATAAAGTCACAACAAATTTTTTCATATCACTTGACATACGGATATATACAGACAGATATCACTTATCTCGTATCCTATTTCATATTTTTTTCTCAGAGTCGGAGTCGGACATGGATAGTGCCGGATACCCATCTACCCCTTTCATATTCATTTCACAAGCGTTGGTTGGATGGACGGAAATTATCTGCTTCGTTTGCACACACGGCCACCGTGCGGCCCTCCACTCTATTGCCCAGCCACCAGACGACAGCCATCTGGTGGCTGGGCAGCAGAGGGGAGGGTTGGACAGTAGCCGTGTGGCCTTCCGTGTGGCCTTCACGCGTCACACGGTAACCATGCAGCCTAGGCATGTGTCGCTCTCCTAAGGCTGCCGTCTGATCATCGTGCGGTAGAAGTGCTATATTTGCATTTGTCGTGCGACTATGGCTATTCTTATAAATACAAGGGCAAAAGAGACAAAAAGTGCCATTATCTACTCCTACTACTACCACCACCACTGCTACAAGTATCACTATTATTATAATATACTAAAAGTCAATAACATGTCTTTTAAAGTTGTAAAAAAAGAATTATTCTAGAAATTCTCACAAAAAATAAAACATCTAGAACTTAATTTGGTGATCATAATTTTAAAGGCTTAGATTTGATAGTTAACTTAGAGATATAAGAATCTATCTATATCTATACTAATTATACACTTAGAAAAAAATCTAGTCATCAATTTGGCGGACCAGCGTTACAACAACTTATATTAAAAGAAAGAGTCCATGTTAAGTATAATCCAAATTTAGAGAAATTTGAAATTAAAAATAAAGACAAATTAGCAATTTGATTTCTATACGACTTTCAAAGTAACATTCATAAATAAATAAAATTATCAATAATAATTAATTAAAAATTAGCAAATTAAAAGAAAAGAGTTCATATCAATTGCACTCCAAATTAAATAAAATTCATAATAAAAATAAAAATAAAATTAGCAATTTGATTTCCATATGAATTTCAAAGTAAACTAAAAACTAAATTCAAAATAATAACTAAAAGAAAATAGAAATTGGCTTTTTATACAAATTCTAGCCTAAAACTAAAAACAAATTCATGGCAAGTATGATCCAAAAATATGCAAATTCAAAATAAAAATTAAAGGATGATTAGATATTTTATTTGTAAATGAATTTCAATCCTATCTATTATATACTAAAAGTCGATGACAGGTCTTTTAGAGTTGCTAATAAAAAAGAGAAATATGCTACAAATTCTCAAAAAACATTCATCCCTCGATTCAGTCGACACAGATTATGGTTAGTAAACGATTATCATTGGATGTCCTAAATAAAACAAAAAAACTTATAATGCAAAGCTACCCATTATAGATTCTAGATGAACCCAATAAATAAAAGGAATCTTAGATGCTCATGCTAAAAGCCACATATGAGAGGAAAAGAAGGATGTGGACACACAAAATAAATGAGTAAAAGCCATGCATGAGAAAAAAAGTGGCACTCACAAGAAAAAAAAGGAGAAATGAATAAAGACAATACCTATTCTACATGCACGCTTCTCAACAATGTATGTTTTACAGCTTTAATTTTATGTGGTGGATTCTAATTAAAATTAAACTATATCAACCATTAGATGTTATCTATTATACATTAAAAACTTAGGATGGTTGATTACATCAGCTAAAAAAAGAGAAATAGTGTTGAAATTCTCGTAAAAATAAAAAACAAGTGCCCTTTAATTTAGTGGACCCTAATTATATTTAGAAATCCATAAACGATGGTGTTTCCTGATAAATGAGAATAATTGCAAAAAATTCTCACAAAAAAGCATCAAGCTATTAATTAGGTAGACCTTTCTTATGATTAACAAATTATAACCAATGGGTTTTCTTGTTTTATGAAAGTGTGCATGACGTTGATTTAATTTGAACTGTGATATGCATGCACATATAGTTGAAGAACTTTTGTACAAAATTAAGACGAGAGATGCTATAAATAGAATTGAACCCAAGCGATTCACGCACAGACACGAAATTACCTACAATATCCATTGTAAATTGCATTCTTTTAATTGTATTAATATGGATACAACTATTGTCTCTATTATTGGATATGCTGATTAAAACTACAAAGAACAAGTATTTCCTCCCAATGATTTGTTTTAGCATATAGTACTACGCATTAATATCACAAATAAAATCAATTCTACAAACATGAAAATTAAATAAAATTGATAACGTTTGAAAAATTCTAACATTTGAATTCTTTTACGTGGTCAGCAATCCTTTTATTTTGTGCATATAGTTTATTTGTTATCCATCATATATATATATATATCACTAAACCAATTAAATATGTTATAAGAATGATGCCCGCGCATCTGCGCTGCAAAAATTGATCATATACCCTCCATTTAGATGGAAATTGAGGATTTACCCTCTTGGCCCACATGTCAGTGACTTATGATGACCCCACGTGTCATTGAGATGTGGAGGGTAAATTCTCAATTTCCTAACTAAAGGGAGGGTATATGATCCAATCTCCCATCTGCGCTGGGCCACAGTGCTAGTTCTACGAAAATTTCTTCAAAAAAAACTATCTACTAAGAAAAGAACTCCCTACACGATCCATGTATTACACAGAGTGTATTGCTTGCAACTTAAGTACCCTCTTCGTCCAAGTTTATAGAGCGTATTTTTTAAGGATTTATTCATCATATACCCTCCTCATAGATGGAAATTCAGGATCTACGTGTCAGTGACTTATGATGACCCCACATGTCATTGAGGTGGGAGGGTAAATCCTGAAATCCCCAATTCAAGGGAGGGTATATGATGAAGATCCCCATTTTTTAATGGTCTTGTCTTATAAATAGAGGGCATATTTCATATTCCAATAGAAAATTAGTGTGATATTCCCTATATAGCCATAATAAATATCTAGCTTTACTTGATATTCTCTACATGTATGTATTGAATATAGTGCTTAGAGATAATAATTACGGATAATCTAGTCATTTTTTAATTTTAGTATTTCCTTGTTATATATGTCAACAGAAAATATGTCTTATAAATTTAGATGGAGAGAGCACAAGATACTAGTGCTGGTCTAAAAGAAGAGTATAAGAGCAACTCCAGCAGGGCCCCTACTTGAGTCTTCATCCTACTTTTGAGGGCCGAGGGGCAAAGAACTCACTCCAGCAGGGCCCCTACTTGAGCCCTCAAAAGTAGGGGGCCCTCAAATCTCCCCCTCAAGCCCTCATTCCTGGAGGGTCTGGAGGGAGCCCCTACTTTTGAGGGCTCAAGTAGGGGCCCTACTGGAGTGAGTTTTTTTGCCCCTCGGCCCTCAAAAGTAGGATGAGGATGAGGGTGGGTCCTATGTGTCATCCCCTCTAAGAATGAATTTGAGGGTCCTGTTTTGAGGGCTCCTACTGGAGTGTAGCCCAAAAAACAGAGTCCTCAAAAGTAGGGAGAGCCCTCAAATAAAGAGTAGGGGCCCTGTTTTGAGGGCTACTGCTGGAGTTGCTCTAAGATACTAGTGGCACAAATCTAGATGGTTGAAATCTTAATACATGCAGTATTTAATACTCATGTTACAGGGGTTATTTCTTCATTATTATTCATCGATGGCTGGTAGGATATTTTTCGAGAAAAAGAGACCTTTATTAATTACTCAATAATAGCAATACAATCTCGATCAACTAATTGCCCGACACAAGTAGGAAAGCTATCACGCGTAATGCTTGGTACAGCTTCGCCGGCTATGCGGGCTTAGAGCAAATTTAATAGAAGAGGTGGCTGCCACCTCTAGGACTAGCCAAATAAGCAAAAAGAGTACATATGGCTCATGTAGAGGTAGCTAATACAATAAGTTGAGTAGAGGTTACCTCTACTAAAGCACTCAAACATTTAATATTTCGCTAGAGGTGACCCTAACCCTTATTGTACTTGCTCTAAGAGCAACTCCAGCAGGGCCCCTACTTGAGCCCTCAACCCTCATATTTGAGGGCTTGAGGCAAAAACAGAGGTCCAGCAGGGCCCCTACTAGAGCCCTCAAATTTGAGGAGCCCCTCAAATCCCCCTCCCACCCCTCATTCCTAGGGGCTCCCCCTCCACCCCTCATTTTCCTGTTTTTTTCCCGCACCGTGAAACTTCTCCCGCTCCCCCCCGCCTGCATCTCGCCCGCCCGCCTCCCTTGCCCGCCCGCCTCCCTCGCCTGCCGTCCCCGCCTCCCTCCTTGCTCCTTCCCCCGCCGCCGCCCCCTCCCCTGCCGTCCCCGCCTCCCCCGCCGCCCCTTCCCCTTCCCCGGCGCCTCCACCCCCTCCACCGCCGCCTCCGCCCCCTTCCCCGACGTCCCCGACTCCCCGCCTTCCCCACCGCCCCCTTCCCCTTCCCCGGCGCCTCCGCCCCCTCCACCGCCGCCTCCGCCTCCGCTCCCTCCCCCGCCGCCCCCTTCCCCGGCGCCTCCGCCCCCTCCTCGGCGGCTCCTCTCTCGGGAGCGGGCGGCCCGCGCGGGGCTGCACCTGCCGGCGGCGACCCGAGCGCAAGGAGCAGCAGGCCCAGGTTCCCCATCCCATTCCCCCAGGTTCCCCTCCCGATGCCCCCCCTTGCTGCACCTCGCGCACACCCGCCGCCTCCCACCAGGGCTGCTGGTCGTCGGCGGGGGTGGAGGGGGAGAACGCGGCGGCGAAGTGGGACCGCGCGGCGGCGAGGAGGTGCGTGGCGGAGGAGGCGGGAGATGCGGCGGCAGTGGCGTGCGAGGGGGAGCGGCGGTACATCGGCGGAGGAGCGGGAGGGCGGCGGCCCCCGGAACGGAGCGGCGAGGCGAGGGCGCGCGCGGGGGAGGAGGGGCGTGGCGGAGGAGGCGGGAGATGCGGCGGCGGTGGCGTGAGCAGTGCAGCGAAGCGGCGGCTGAGCAGTAGAGAATTTTGAGAATGACGAGTGGGCCCTACATGTCATTCTCACTTGGATTGAATTTGAGGGCCCTGATTTGAGGGCTTCTGCTGGAGTTCAACTCAAAAAACAGGGCCCTCAAAAGTAGGGGAAGCCCTCAAATCAAAAGTAGGGGCTCTGATTTGAGGGCTCCTGCTGGAGTTGCTCTAAGAACTAGCATCGCCTCCAAGTCCTCGTATGATGTGCTAGAGGTCACCTCTTGCATGAGGGGCAGCTTGCCTCTCTCTCCTCTTGTCTCTCTCTTCCACATAGGATTGTGTTGACGTGGATTACGCTAGAGGCGACCTAGTCAGCATCATTGTACTTGCTCTTATGGGCAGCATTTTTTGCTCTCTTTTGACCTTTCAAGTGCATGCATGCTTGTCGCATGTCTTAGTGCTTATTCATATTAATTTTTACTTTTGACTTCTGTTTAAAAAATCAAAAGTTAATATGGATATTTGATTTCTCGAGGTGGTTTTTTTACTTTGCTCGTTCTTGTCTCACCTCGGGGGTAAGGCAATGGGTTACAGACGCATCATGAACCCCATCTCTCACGCATATATCTCCTCCTTACTTTTCATTGCTCGTTCATTTTTCAACCAGTACTTATTTATTTTTAACCAAAAACCATTCGTTACGGCCCATGTAAACATACCTTTATCTCGACTGTGACCACACTAATATACCACATATACTGCACCCGTGATTCGACTGCGATCACTCAGGCCAATCCTAGCCGCTCCCAGTGCAGCTGTCAGCGGGGGGGTTTCACTGAGCTCCCTCTTGCACGAGCACCACGTACGTCGGAGCCGGATCACAGCCAGATTCATCGTGGGCATTAACGCTGCGTGATCGAATCAGTCTTGATGCACAGTCTCCGGTCAGATGAACATGAGCACTGGGCATAAGATATGCTGGAGTAGTATTCACGTGGATGTGCGTCTCAACGGTTAAGAGACTGTATCCACGTAGTGAAGGAAGGTCGCGAGTTGGTCTGATAAATAGCCTGCCCTTCAATTTTCACCTGTGCCTGACAAGGCGACCTGTGCTCGTCGTTGAGGTGTTCGTAGGTGAGAATTTATCAGAGATCGACGCGCGAAATGTGAAGGCCGGTGCTGTGTTGCCAACAGAACAAACTAGGGGTTAGGGGCGGTGAAACCGCGTGTAGACGCCGACGCGGGAGAGGCCGTCGCATACGCAGGGCACACAAGGAAGATCACTCTTTTAAAAGCTACTTTACGGTTTTTCTACAGTAACTAAATTTTAAACGGATTATTTTTTAAAAAATAGGGTCTACTAGTTAATAGTCAGTTCATACTTTACTGACTTTATTTATATCGGCAAAAACCGTACGTGAGTTTCTGTTACCCTGTAATCTCTCGTACAAACAGTCTAAAAACCACAAACCGCAGTTAAAATTTCATAAGCCGCAGCAAAAAAAGAACATCCCTCAATTAGGTGGATCCGAGCAAATGGGCGAGGGGATCGAATCCTGTCTGCACGAGCTGAGCACATAGAGCGTTGCCGATCGATCAAGCTATCCTCTCGCCTGATTGCCCGGGCATATATCACTCACTCCCCATAAAAGCCGATACGATCACAACAGAGAGAGATCACTTTATATATCGCCGATCATTTGCTGTCACCCGTGACGCATCTCCCTTTCTCTCCCCCTTTTCCATTCGATCGACGAATCGATGCTTCCACCTGTATATACGCATGTCTAGCTATAGCCGTCTTGGCTAGATACGTAGGTGGCTCCCTAGCTAGCTAGCTTCATGGATCGAGGATTGGATTCCACGTATATCACTGTTCACCGCACCCGGCATGATGCCGCCGTCACTCCTCGCTCATCACATAACCTGGCTAGCCCTTGCTATTTTTGCTCCATCGGTTTGCTTATCCACGCTAGCTAGGCTAGCGAAACCTAACTGCTGGCCGCGATAGAGGCAATGAAGGTTCATGCATGCGTGCACGTAACAGTTACTGACAACGAGCTAAGATTCCGACCGTCCGAAACCAAGATCGCTGTTCTCTCCGGCTAAATTTATAAGGATATGTCCAATAATATCATCTTAATTATCTCTAATTCTATATAAAAGAGAGAGAAAGTGAGGAAAGAGTTGATAATAAGTTATCTCTTATGCAAGAGACAATTTGAGCCCGCAAATCAACGCAAATAGTGAGAGTGTGTGGTAGGAAGTTGTGGTAAAAATAGTGCAAAATAGTTAGATGAATTATTTATTGTTGGAGAGGTTGTCTCTAGCGCTGTCTTTAGGTGACGTGGAAGGGTTAGAGATTTTACTGTGCATTCTGGAACCAGATCGAAAGTGCCGAATTGAACCGGTCAAAACGGTTTGACTGGTTTTTGGTATTCGGTTCGAGATACATATGCTTGTTTTTTTAGGTTTGGTTTTTCTGGTAAAAACTGGCTGAACACTGAAAAAACCGAATGGCACTAGTGCAGCGGCAGCCCGCAGCCCATCGGCCATCCCCCATTCGGCCCATAGGCCCACAAAGGCTAAATCTCGTCTATCCATTCCCAACATACCGACACAATGGCTGAGATCCCCCGGCAAAACCCTAGCTGTGATGAGTGAGATCCCCCAAAACGGTCAACCATAGCAAACATTATGATGAGGGGATTTTGGCTCGATCTTCCGATGAAAACAGTAGCTACGATTGATTGATATGATGTTGACGATGATGCTACTTGACCGAAATGACCAAGCCCATCTTGCAATCACTACACCACACCCTTATCATTACCAACCGTGCCAAGAACGCGATTGACCTGAACACGAGGTTCAATTCCTGCGAGCAATCGAAGAACAAGCAAAAACAAGATAAAGAGCAATATGAATATTGCGAATATTAATTAGGAACACGAAAGAGTTGAGGCCTGAAATCGTAGTTGTTGGTCTAGTCGACACAAGAACACAAACAAAGTTTCACGGTGAAAAACTAATCTAAACAAGCCTACCTTACATGGCTAATTCGGTCTCTATTTATAGAGTACGCAGGCACTTGGCATATGGAAACTAATCAAATCATATATGGCTCTATCTCTAATTCTAAGATCGACATATTGTTTAGACGATTCCGTTTCGTACAAAAGGAATTTAGAGATGGGGCTAGATCTGTTGGAAATCTGATGAGATAATTTTTCATCAAGTACTCACATATTCCAAACGGACCCCAGATGCGAATTATATACGTGTTTGAATTCGATCCTGTTAGGCTAAATCAACGCCAGATTGTTTTAGCAATTAAGACATGCATAGAAGGGATTTGGAGGTGGGACTAGACCCGTTGAAAATAGGATGAGATAAGCTTTCCAAGATGTACTCATACACCTCAAACGGGGTCCATATGCAAATTTTATGCACATTTGAAGTTAATGCTATCTTCGGAGGCTAATTTGGATTCCAGAACATGTCTAAATTGAACTCTTGTTTTGACTTGGACGAAAGTGACGTGGTGACCTTGAGAAAAAGTTGGAAAAGGTGTTGACTTGATTTTGATATGCTAGTCGGCTTCCCTTTAGGTGGACCCCAACCACGAGCACGTAATGTTGATGCAATCCTCCTTGTATATACATTTTTATCATTAAGTAGCGTCATATTCTCATTTGAAATAAAATTTAAAGCTGAGAAAATGAATTCACCTTTTGTTCAATCTAGGGAGCTATGGTTGTATGCGTTTGTGGCATGGTCACATCACATTAGCGCCCATGCATAGTTGCACGTGTAGTCATGTACACCCACGGCGCCAGTCAATTACCACATGGTCTACACCGCAGTGGGCAGTGGCCCAGGCGGCAAATGTGTAGTGCTGTCTTGCTCCTCACCCTCTTTTGATTCATTGACCCTCTTCGGCTCTTCCACTTCACCTGTACTATGATCTCCTTTCCTCGCATTTGCCATTACGTGATCTCTTGGGCAACTCCGGTGAGAAATCTCTCTCTGTTTCAGCGATATCTTTTTTTAGCGATCTCTTGTTTGTTCTCTCTTCTCTGGGTTTAGATCGATTTGTTCTTGTAGTGTAGGGATATGGTCGGGCTTGTTCTCCACCGACATCGAGTGTTGCGTTGCGCCGCCCCTGGCTAGGAGGGCCTCCAACCTGAGGAGCCAAGCAGGAGATCATCGCACCACCCACAGCCTGTTACCCACTCGGCCGTCAAATACTCAAATCCAACTATCCAAGGTAATTGCAACTCTGCAAGCATCAAGGATTCCTTTTGCTATGTATTTGTTCACCTTGGTCTTGCAAGTTGCAACAGTGGAGATTATGTTAGCCAACGAAGCCCATTAAAATGTCAAAATGTAGTTTCAAGTCTCATTGCATTAAAATTGTGAACCATAATTGCTAGCCTAGTTTGTTGTGATTTGTGAGTGTCTGAGTCTCGGTCTTTCCGGTATTTTAGATGTCCGAGTCCGAGGGTGTAGGAAGTGTGCCTGTTGCTGGTTTGGGTGTAGGCAACGATGAAGCTATTGGACCCATTTAAAATCAAGATGGAAAAAACAAATGAATTCCAGATCGGAGATAAGGAACCATTATAGACGGCTGCCAGATGACCAGAATAAGGCTAAATGCAATTATTGCTCTTGAATCCTTGCCTGCTATTCACAAAAGAATGGTACCTCCTCTCTAGCCTCTCATGCAAAATCTTGTAAGAAGCATCCTGATAGGAGCAGCAATCAAACTCAATTAAGCTTCCAACCTAGTGGAGATGGCTGAAGTAGTTGTGTAGTTCCTTAACAATACAATGCTGAAGAGGTCAGTGCAGCGTTTATTGGCATGGCAATCATAGATGAGCTGCCTTTCATTTTTTTTAGAACACAAAGGTTTTATTGACTTTATGTCCGAAGCCTGTCCTCAGTTCAGTCCGCCATATAGAGCAACAATGTATAGAGATGTTCTCCACCTTTATGAAGCTAAGAAAGCAAAGCTCAAAAAGTATTTTAAGGACTCTCATCAAACTGTTAGTCTTACAACCGACATATGAACTTCTTCGACCATTCGTAATTACATGGTTCTAACTGCCCATTACATCTATATCAACTGGCAACTTAACAAAAAAACTTAACCTTTGCTTGGTAGATAGCCGCAAAAGGCAAGACATTGGGAAAGCACTAGATAAATGTTTACTTGATTGGGGTATTGAGCATGTGTGCACTATTACTATAGATAATGCTATTTCAAGTGATGGTGCTATAAGCTATATGCAGAGTGCTTTGAAAAATCAAGATGGTACTTTTGTGAAAGGCTGTCAACTTCACATGAGATACGTAGCTCATATTGTTAATCTTATAGTTCAAGATGGGTTGAGGACAGTGGCTCCTTCTATTTCCCGTATCCGTATGCTATCAAATATGTGAGAAGCTCCACTGCAAGAACGAATAGCTTCAAAAAATATGTGCAAATTAGCAAGGTAGAAGAAAAAGGCTTGGTGTCTCTTGATGTGTGCACTAGATGGAACTCGACATATCTTATATCAGAGACCACCATGGGTTTTGAGAAAGCATTTGAAAGTCTTGAACTTTAGGACCTCTCATACAAGGCAGAGTTGGTTATGGATGGGGTTCCAAAACATGATGATTGGGTATACACAAAGGACTTCAAGGAGTTTCTAGAACAATTCTTTGACATTACAAAAAAGGTTTATGGCACCAAATATATTACTTCCAACACTTTCTTTTAAGATATTGCTGGTATAAATTATTTATTGTGCGAATGGACTAAACATAAAGAAGGTGATGATAATACCTTCAAAGACATGGCTGTTAAGATGAAGGCGAAGTTTGATAAATATTGGGGGATTCTGAGAAGATGAACAACTTAATTTTTATTGCTGCTATTCTTAATCCTAGGTACAAGCTTCTTTTTCCCTTTTTCTGTATTTTATCAAGATACGGCTTGTGTTCTTGATCACTCACTAATGTTAGTTTTATTTTTGTTTTAATGTTTATGCAAGGACCAAGCAATCTGTTTTTTTTCCAGTGGCAAATCAACAAGACGTATGGCCAGATTAAATGTGCTAAGATATGGGAGAAGGTACAAAACTTAAGATTTTATTTATCTATACCTCTTTTATCTTATTAATTCCATGTATGCAGCCATGCAATAAGTTTGTACTTTTGTAGTACTTAAGATCCTGTATTTCGAATTGTAATATAAGGTACAAAAGACACTCTTAGATCTTTTTGGAGAATAAAAGAATAAGTACCCTCAAGTTGAAAGCCAAGGTGCTGAGGAATCAACTAGTTCTATTAAGCAATCAACAAGTGTATCTATAAATATTATGAGGTCTTTATATAACAAGAGAATGAAAGTTTCTATTGGAGGTGGTGGTAAATCTGAATTAGAGAAGTACCTTGTTGAAGATGCAGAAGATGATGTTAACGATTTTGACATTCTCTCTCGGTGGAGATGCAACTCATCTCGTTTTCCTATCCTTTCACGGATGGCTCGTGGCATATTAGCAATCCCCATATCAACTATTGCTTCAGAATCCACTTTAAGTACCAGTGGTCGTGTTCTCGATGATTTTAGAAGCTCATGGACTCTGTTAACACTCCAATGCTTGATATGTGCACAAGATTGGTTGCATTGTTCAAAGCACATCAATATTGAAGCCAATCTAAAGGAATGGACTAAAGTTGAAGAAGGTGCTATAATATATACGTAATATTTCTATTTATGAGTGATGCAAACTGCTATGACCACTATAATTTTTTTTATGTCATGTAGGTACTGGAATGGAAGGACAAGTAGATGATGCTATTCCAATATCAAGTGTGTTATCTTCAGATCGAGCTTGATGCTTGTAGAATAAAGGAGTGTCTTTTGTTGCATAGTTGTGAAAAAACATTGTCCAAGTGTCTTTTGCGATGTATGCCTATGTGACGCTTCTGTGACTGTTTGACTGAGACTAAGTGTCTGAGTCTCTGAGTGTGACTGCTTCTACTTGGCTGCTGGACTGCATGGCTCAAAGTGTTTACTGGTTGCTGTGTCTTTGTGGCTGGTTCAAAATGTTTGATTAGTCCATGATCTATTTGTGATACGTCTATGTGTATGTGTTGTGTAATTGTGTTCTATCTATGTTTGAGTTTGAAGCTTCATGGTTGCTTGTTAGTCTTGCTGTCTATTGCCAGTACATTGTCGCTTCACCTCGCCATATCGTTCATAATTCGTGTCAACTATGGTAAATATGGTAATTACCGATACCGTACCTAAATAAATTAGGATTTTACCAATACCAAACCATATTTCCAAAAAAATACTATATATTACCGAGCTACAAACATCATATTTGTCGTACATACCATACATACAGAACCGATTATACCGAAAAATCGATTGCACAGGCCTACTTAGAGACAACTTTAAGAGACGGAACTATTGTATATACCCTAAGGCATATTTTCTCTTGGCACATGGACCAATGAGATATTAGAAATGACTAGAGTACCCCTAATTATTATTTCTAAATACTATATTCAATATATGTATATAGAGAACATCAAAGTAAGGCTAGATATTTATTAGAAGTATAGAAAAACCTCACATTAATCTTATATTATAATATAAAATACGTCCTAAATTTAGAGATAAGGTTATTAAAAAAATATAACTCATAAACTTAAATGGAGTGAGTAATACGTATCTTAATGGCTAAGCTATAATATGCTAGCTAGCTAGCTAGTACTGGTCTCTTGATACGGAGTGGAGCAGAGCGGACCTAGGGGCCGGCCTAGAGTCTCCAGTCCGGATCCTAGCCCAGCTAACGCAGTGTATATTTCCTGTTTATATGGACTAAATAGTAGCCGGCCTAGCCCAACAGCCCCCTGGCCTGTGCGCAAACTAGTAATGGCCCCAGCCGCCGCCAGCTCCGGCCACGTGCGGCGCCGCCCCCAGCCACCGCCAGCTCAAGCCACGCCTGGCCCCGCCCTCCGCCATGGGCCACGGCGCGGCGCCACCTGCTCTGGCCCGCGCGCCGCCCCCAGCCGCCGCCAGCTCCGGCCACGCGCGGCTCCGGTGCTCCGCCGGTCGTACGCGGTCCAGCCCCGCCCCCTGCACCCTGCAGCCCGGCTCCAGGCGTCCGGCAACCCCAACGTCGCCCGGCCTCCGTCCCGACTCTTCCCGTCGTCGCCTCGTCGGTCTCGGTCGCCCAGATTGCACCCGGACACCATAGAGAGGCTCCAGCCCTTCCGCGGTGACACTGTCCTGCTCAAGGTATGGGACGCCTTTATCTATACGGTTCTTCTGTTTGGGTTGAATTTCAAGGGTTTGAGTTGTTTATGATACTGATCTGCGGTGGCTGTGTTAGAAACTTGGAAGTATGGTTTCATTGCGAGTGATTTAGGGAGCTCTTGAGATTGTTTATAGTTTAGATTACAAATTTGTAGGAAAAACTTTAGCTTTATCGTTTTACTCGTTTCCTTAATCTCAGGTTAGGTTTTAGCTTTAGGAATCTAGTCGGTTAGGTTTTCTGAATGCTATCTTACTGTGGTTTTTGCTTCTGAGGTTGGTCAGGGAGGGTTTTGGTGCCTTAATTATGATTTCATCAGTGATGTTACAACTTGACTGGGTAGAGCCTCCAACTTGTAATCATGTCATGGTTATTGTATTAAGTAGCTGTTTTCCTAGTGGTCAGACCGAGTAACCAATCTATTCAACATGTTATGCCCCACTGCTTTTAGATGTGGACCATCTGGTTTATTGATTTTGAGTTGTGTCTGATAGTGGGGATATGGATTTTTTTGGGATTTCTGTTTACCATCTAAACCGCGATAGCTATTATACTAGGTAATTTCATAATGAGAAACATTTCTTGTATGATGCCATGAGGCCGACTAGTGGGATTAGATAAATTAGTCCAGTTGGGAGTAAAAAACTTTACCTTTCTCATTTTTCTTATTTCCTTACTTATGCCAGTAGCTGATGTTATTAAATTAATAACCTGGGAGTAAAAAACTTTAGCTTTCTCGTTTTCCTTATTTCCTTAATTATGCCAATAGCTGATTTTATTAAACTCCTACCAGTTTGGAGATAGTACTTGCATTTGCCTTGTTAGGTTTCTGGTCAATTATTTTTCTATCTGAACCCTTTTCTGCTCCCAAATTTTGAGTCTGCATTATTATTGTGTTGTAGTTTTATACTTCTGCATTATGGATGCTTCTTTTTTTTGTCCCTATATGATAACTCTTCTATCAGCTAGTACTTGATTATTGGCTGCTGACATTTGATCACTGAATTACAGGGTAAGAACAGAAAAGACACTATCTGCACTGTGCTTTCAGATGACACGTGTGAGGACCCAAAGATCAGAATGAACAAGGTTGTCAGGCAGAACTTGAGAGCGCGACTTGTTTGATGCATTCTTGAAGCGTGAGATTTCTTTATCACTGAAGTATTTTCTCCTGTAAAGTTTCTTTGTACAGAAATTTCTACCGGGAGACCGTGTCATGTTCGAAAGTAGCTAGACACATCCAGTGTTTTGCCTCAGCATTTTCGTATCCATATCGCCATACCCTTATCGCGTATCGGGACATCCTAAGTTAGCCCCTTTCTTACGTCATTTTTAGGTCCGCCACCGGAGTGGAGTATATACTCTGCGCTAGCAGTTGTTCCATTCTGACGGCGATAGGCCCAGACATGCCGCGCGGAATGGGATGCTTCGTTGTTCCATTCTGACGGCAAAGACGCGTGCCGAGCGCCTGTCTAGACCGTCCATTCTTGATCGCCCAGCACGGATCCACCGCTCTCTATCCAGGCGCATCATGCACCGATCGACTTGCGTCCCTATTTATAGCCCCTCGCGCTCCATCCCTTTCTTCCACATCCCAGCTGCGAACCGAGGTGCGAAGAATTAGCACACCAGATTAAGTACACAGCAAGAAGTAACACGATAGTGTACAGGCTAGCCAATTAATGTCGGGCGTGTGGGTGTTCCGGAACGGGGTGGTGAAGCTGGTGGAGAACCCGTCGGCGGCGGCGACGGCGGCGGCCGCGGGCAGCATCAGGCGCAAGGCGCTGCTGCACACGCCGACGGGCGAGGTGATCTCGTCCTACGCGTCGCTGGAGCGCAAGCTCGCCGCGCTCGGCTGGGAGCGGTACTACGGCGGCGACGGCATGCTGCAGTTCCACAAGCGCTCCTCCGTCGACCTCATCTCGCTCCCCAAGGACTTCGGCCACTTCAACTCCGTGCACATGTACGACATCGTCGTCAAGAACCGCGACGCCTTCCGCGTCATCGACGTCTGATCAACCAAGCCCCCCCGGCGCCTCGATCATGCAGCACCGTCGATCTCATCTCGATCCACTGGTTTGTACGTAGGTGCTGCATGTTAATTAATTGTGTGTGTACGTACTCTTGATCACGTATATACCATATATGTACGTGGTGTATTGATGCATATACAAGGCCTCTTCTTTACTGCTTTGAAAAGTTGATTTACGGTTTTTCTATAGTAACTAACTTTTAAATAAAATATTTCTTAAAACAAAATTTTCAACTTGATTGTACTACACACTATAGCAACTTCACTTATAATGATTAAAATCGTACATAAATTTTTATTACTTTATTATCTCTCTTATGAATAATCTAAATTCATAAGCCATAACCAACGAGTACAAGCTGAGGAGGAAAAAACATGCCGCATACGAACTGCGTGTGCATAGTAGTCGATTAATTATTAGGTCATCGATATGCATGTGTACGTGGACTGGGTACGGTTGGTCGTTGCACACGCCGATGCTGCATGCGGTGGTCGAATGGTAAGTTTGCAGCGCGGGTTTAGGCCCTGTTTGATACAGTTTCATCAACAGTTTTATAAGTTGTTGTGAGCTGTTTTTTGTCAAATATCCTTTTTGCAAACAACTTCATGGATGAAGCTCCTTAAATCATGCTCTCACAAGGGAATGTGGTGGGGTGAAGCTGAAAATAGTATCTTTTCACAGCTCTCTCCCTCAGGCTCGCAGTTCTAGGAACCCACTGCCCTTGTAGTTGACAGAAATTACAGCACTTTACCACTGGGTCCCCACGCCTATTTCCTCTCCTCCCGTTCGCACTTCTCTACCGTTCGCATTGATTTTAAAATTTTTTATTTTTTATTTTAATTTTTTAATTCATACTCATTCAAATATATTATTTTTTAATTCATATGACCATATACAACTCCAAATGTTAGAACAAGTCAGGTACACAGGGGCATCTTGGACAATTACCCTCTCTCAGCCATGCATGAAGCTGTTGGTGAAGCTGTTTTGCCAAACAGTTTTCCAAAACAGCTTTAGCTTCACCGGTGAAGCTGCTTGTGAAGTTGAAACAAAAAAAACTGTGCCAAAAGAGGCCTTACTTGTTCACTTGTGTGGTCTTGGTCCTTCAGAATTTTCTGATGTCGCATGCGTGTATTCGCTTGTGGGGGGGATTAATTGCGTTTTTAATCACCTTTTGACAGTACTAGCACTGGCAGTAGACAGTACAGAGCAGTACTGTACCGACTATACGGTCGTTGGTCCTTTATGTTCCCGTGAAGGCCGTTCCGGCTTCCGCTTACCATTGCGTTCTATCGGATTTTATAACTCAAGCTTTTGTCTTATTTAGTATTATTTGTGGCTTTTTTATAATGTATCTGCTATTTGATTTTTTTAACATAATTAAATTAAAAAATTATATCATTATGAACAATGCAAAAAAAATAAGTGCAAAAAAAGAAAGGCAAAAAAGCTTTAAAAACTAAAAAACCAAAAAAAAACTAAGAAGCTAAAAGTTGAAGCTCAAATGAGCATGTTCAAGCCAGAGTAACACTTTAGTTTTTTAATTTTGATTTTTTTTGTTTTAGTTTTTTTGTTTTTTCTTTTACATTGTATGCAGAGGTATAGTAATGTTTTTTCTTCTTATTTTTCTTTAATTAAATGATTAAAAAATCTAAACGTCGCTGCAGTGGAATTTCTTACTCCTACTAATGTAGTATATATTGAGGGATTAGAATGCCGCTTTCGCTAATTTTATAGAGCTAGGCTGGAGCTGAAACCGGCCACTTTTCACTCCATTTCCGATCTCTGTTCCAGTATGTCATTTTTTATTCCCTTTTTTAATTTCTTCATATTACTATGTCTCTCGCGTCTTGATTTCCTCTTACATATGTTGCCAACCAAATAAGATCTATGTAGACATGCCTAAGTGAAGTTACAGGATGGGCGATCTTTAGTGTAGAAGACGACATCGCTTAGAACAGTGGAGTTTTCCCAATTTCTACAGAAGTTAAAATATTTCTTATGAAATTCCTGCGTTTCAAATTGAATCTAACTCATTCTAACTCCTCGCAAACCAAAAAATTCTCTAACTCGGTACATAAAGTGGTGTGTGTGTATATATGCACAACGCCTCAATTTACATAAGCCCGGTCATTAGCCTCCTGATTCATTACTCCAACTAGTTTCTTTAGCAATACGTTCGATTAATTAACCTTACCGATTACGTACATTTGTGCGAACCACTAATTAGACTTATACTAATTAATTGCTGTGTGCATATAGAAGCTTCTTGTTGCCTGCTCAGCACTCACAGGATATATAAAGCTAGCTAGCCCGTGGGGCAGGAGAATGGCTGTGATCGTTTTGGTTTCAGCTTTTAGCTTCCGGCTTATTTGTATATGTCCTTTTGTTGTCTGAATTTTTTGCTTTTTGTTGAGCTTTTTTACCGGTTCTTTTTTTCCCGTATTTGTTTGTATTATACGTAATGGGCTAACATATTTTTTTATTTTTTTAAATTTAATTATGCTAAATAAGCCTCTGTCAACTACAGTGTTTTTTCAGCCAGCTACAGTGCTTTTCGGCCATAAGCCACCAAAAAACCCAAATGATCACCATATGTTTTTGACTAGATGTCGTTCTCTGTCCGCATGCCGTCGATCGATCTCAGCCATCAACATGACGATTCCTGCATGCACATTTGTTCGCTCTAGACTAGCTAATTGCCAACTCTTTCGGTGGATTACTTGTAATAATGTGTTTAATTTAGAGGTAGGGCGTAGAAATGCAAGTAGGAGTAGTTTGTATTCTTTGCAAGTCTACAACGTAGCAGCATCCGAAGTGCAAACTAAAGATACGGGACCACACATTTTTCTGCCAAGGTATAGGGCAGAAAAAAGGTTTCGAGAGAAAGTGAACAAAGAGAAGGCGTCGTTCGTTGGGCTTCGATGCATCGTACAGCTGATAGGCTTGGGCCCGGCATCTTTCAATTTGTTGGCCCAACAGCATGAAAATCATGGAGCAATTTGTGCGGAAAAACCTGTGCTTCCATAGCAATTTGTGCGGAACTCATTGAATGTATAGAGAATCGTGCTATAGAAAAGAGTTGCTCTGATCGATTGAAAAATGAAGAATGGTGAGATGTTAAAAAAATAGAGCGGTTGGCGGAGAATAGACGTACAACCACCAACTCGTTCTTTTATAATAGTAATGATATAGTACGGGTTTTACACCGTTCCTAAGGCGGCAGAATTTGATCACGATGAGCCCTGCTGGTTTTCGTTTTCCTTACCAAGAAAGACCCTGTAGTTCGTATTTCATGTATTTCGCCCTATCTTCGTCCTTCATTCCTGATCTATCACTTTGGATTAGAAAAGACAGTAGGATTTTTCGCAGCAGTGCGCAGGCCCGATCCTACAGCATATATGTATGCAAGTTCACTGGTTGCACGTGTATGTCTTCAACAACGAGATGCTGAATGCATGAAAAAAAATTTGATGCTACGAGCATGAGCAATTCCCTGTCGTTTATGTTTTGTAACATGGTGATATGTGGGTCAACAAATGCATGAACCACTGAACTGGCTCCTGCTTCGCTACCAAACCAAACGCAACGCGCCCCCTGCGCTATCGCGTGCATTTTTGTGTCTGATTTTTTCGTCTTCCACTGCCTGCCTTGCTTGCCATTCCTTTTTTTTCAGTCATTATCTTCTCTTTTTCGTTGCTGCCGCATACGTGCCCATCGCCGACGGTGAACCTTGTACAGCGTATCACGTCGCCGTCACGGCCATATTCTTCGCTCCTCCGAGACAAAAACTAAAGACGACGTAGCACAAAAGAGAGGGAAATCAAAAGGCCATTGTTCATAGACCATCTCTCTGTCTCTCTCCCCCGTTGCATTCACGCTGTTGCTTTTCTTGCACTGCTTTTGCTTTCATCGCAGAGCAGCCTGTGCCATCGCTCTTGCTCTCTCTTTTACCAGCTAATAAGCGAAAAGGAGCAAGGGAGCAGGAGAGCAGCTCTTTTGTTTGTGGTGATGTGAGGAAGGCCAAGAGACTAAGAGCTATTCGTATTGATTTTTGCTGATAATTTTTAATCGTATCTTATAACTTATGGTTGAAAATAAACAGTACTTTCTAAAAAAGGTGGTTTTTAGAACGAGGGAGTGAGCGGTGGAAAATGTGAGAGAGATACGTGTACGTGATGAGAGTGAGAGGAGTGGGGTGCGTGAAGCACTTGTGACCCTTGCCTTATCCTCGAAGCGAGACGGTAGTAAAAAGAATAAAGAAGTCACTTTTAAAAAAATCAGATATTTATATTAGCTTTTGATTTAAAAAAACAAAAATCAATCCATAAAAAATTTGAGAAAGGACAGCCACATACAGACGACAGAGAGATTGGTCTCTTGCTCGCCTGCTGAAGTGCTGATCCTGTCTCTTTCTTGGAAGTTTCCCAGAGTTCTCGACAGGAACAGATCCTTCACAAAGAAGAGAGATGATGTATCATGATGATTCATGACGTACCAGGGAAAACGTTCTCGGAAAAAAGATTCGCCCCCAACTGATAAAACCGAAATCCAGAAGATTTCAGAAATTTTCGTTCAAAAATTTTAAATTCAAATATGAAATTTTAAGGAGAAATAGAAAAAAGAAAAAAATAGTTTTAGTTTTGGGGTTTGAACTCACAGCCTCATGCTCACTCAACACAATCTCTTACCACTAGGCTAGCTAAGTCTTTCTTAAAGAATGTTAGTTATAAAATCTATTTAAACCTGAATTTCCGAACGAAATTTACAAATCAACCGGTTTTAGCCCCTCACCGTGAACACCGAAATTTCATGAATTTTGCAAATTTCGGAGTGAAATTTTAATCCCTGTGACGTACAATCTGATTTTGTTTGGGAAATCAAGTGCATTGCTATGACAATCCGCATTTCTTAATTAGTGCTACTAACTGATTAAGAAGAAACACCCTTAATCCAGCAAATTAACACATTAGTAAAGCTATAATCAAAAGTCTTCATCAAATTAAATAAAAATATAGTAGTCCATACTACATCAGTTAATCAATCATAGTTTGATTACATCAATTTACAATTCTCAATCTCAATTAAGACAATACTTTTCAGAATATAAATAAATACATCACGGCTAAAATTACACTAGAAAAATTGCTAAGCCACAGTTCCCAATCAACTTTTCTGTAAGAAAAACACATGTATGTCAAAAAGAGAGAAAAAACCAAGATAGGAAAGAAGAAACAATTGACGTAAGAACCCATTAATCCATATCATTCTATAGGGTTCACTCATTGAGATACCAGGACCGTCCAGGGCCAGTCGGTATTTCTCACTAAATCAGATATCTTCATTTAGCATAAAAACAAACTAGAATCAATTCTGAGCACATTTTCACTGCAAGTCAATCCCAGTAAAAACTTGATAAGGACCAGCGAGGCACGGGGAGAGAGAGAAAGAAAGCACATTCCAGTCCATAGCCAATACAGAGAGGAGACCGAGCAAGCCATCTCCATCCCCATTACCACCTCATTGACCCAAAATCAACACCACTAAAGCCGAGGACCAAGAGGAGGGACCACCAAGCCTCCCCACGGCCAGATCAGGGGAGGAGGAGAAGGGACTGAGCTGGGGTCAGAGAGAATTGAGGAGGAGGCAAACCAAAATCAAAGGAGCTTGTGAGGGAAATCACCATCATTGAAGACCCCCAAATTCCGACCAGATCGAGCAAGGTGCCTCCACATGCATCCCATTTCCACCACTAACATCGCAATCCACATCTCAACACTAGGATCATGGGTAGGCATTCATGGAGTAGAATCGAGTCTAAGGGAGGGAGTAGCAGCTTATCGAGTCGTCTAGAGCCATGACACGCATGAGATGTGGCATCACTGGCTCACGGTAGTGAGGTTACGCCACCACTGGTCGTCCGTGCACACCCGGTGACCACCTGCATGCTCCTTGGCGCATGTGGAGGTCCCAAGCCCCATCACAGTGCATCCACTTCGAGACAAATCTTTCCCAAAACATAAATAAATCAAAAGCAAAATCTGCATAAATCAAAGTAGAAATCAAGTAGAAGAGGGCGTAGAAGAGTAGATCAAGGGTTATAAAGGGTGTAGAAGCCCGAGGGTTCGAAACCTAGTGATCGGCGGCGAACACCATCACCACCATGGCAGATTCGGCTGGAGGTAAGCGGGTCGATGGGGATCTATGGACAGAGGCAGCGATGTAGGTGGATCCGAGCGGTGGAGGCCTATCGGTGTCACCGTGGTCGGCGTTGGATTTGGCGATGCCTCAGACGGCAATGGCCCAAGTGAAGGGGAAGTAGCGCACGACGATGAAGGGTGAGAGAGTGGGAGACACGAGTGGGGCCGACAGAGCCACTAGACCCCGGTGACATGATGGCCAAGTGGAGGTGATGAGCCAAGCTAGGCCGAGAGGGCGGTGAGCCAAGCAACCTGAGTGGACGACGACCCTAGCGTAGTTAGGAGTAGGTGGGGTTGAAGAGGAAGGAGGAGTCGAGTAGGTGACTGAGAGGGAGCTAGGTGAGGAGGTCGAGAGAGTGGGGTGGCTAGAGGCGTCAGGGAGTAAGGATAAGGAGAGATGAAGGCATTGGTGGAGTAGAGAAAGAGTTTGGGAGTATCAGGTGGATGAGAAGTAGAGGGCGGCAGTGCTAGGGGAAACCGAGTGAGACCGGGAGTAGATGGGCTAGGAGGGGAGGACCACCTAGAGAAGTTTGGGTTGAGGAATAAGGCTAGGCCGGCATGAAAATAGAATGTTAAATCTTTATGCGAGTTGGGTAGCAGTATAGCGATTAAATTATTCGGTGTTTGTGTGTGTGTGTGTGTGTGTGTGTATATATATATATATATATATATATATATATATATATATATATATATATATAAATATAAAACTTGATAAACTATGAAGTGTATGCTCGTTGAATTAAAAATACCATGGATTCCTAGTTATAGCTAGAGGCAAATAATGAACTAGAACGGCAGATTTTATCAACCATAGGTCCAAATCATCGAGACGCTAACTCTGCATATTTAAATATCAAGAATTGCTAAGTGTAGAGTGTCGCCAACTATAGGAAACGAACCGAATCAGGACCTGGTACCTCGACAGATCATACCAAAGACTAAGAACTACTATGAGAACCAAGAAAAGTGTACCTTTGATCATTTTGAGTAGAGTAATTTCACATAAAAATTATTTTATACCAGATTAATATCTAATTTTGGAAGAAATATGTGCTCGATGTTAATAATGATGAATATAGCAAGGTAGGCAATTGGATGAGCCACCATCTTACAAATAAATAATAGGTGGGTGGAGAGTGCTCGGCAAAGGAAAGATAGTGGTAGGTGTGGGGCTCTCTATATATAGATATGATATAAAGATACACCAACTCTCACTCATGTAACAAGTTGTATTTTTCGTATCGACCATGGTCTCATTGAAAACGAGCAGAGCCTAATTACCTTATCAAGTTAATATACACTACACATAGTTAAGAAGTATATGATTGTAAGGTTGGGTAAAACCAGAGATGGCAAAACCCATGCTCCTATAAGTAGCACATCAAAGTGTCAAGTGAAGGCGAGATTGGCCTGGCACAATGGCTAGGAATATACTAGCCGGGTGGAGGTATAGTATATGAAAATAGAGGAAATAGCTATGTACTCTGATTGTGCATCACATCTAAGAAAATGCGAAGAAAATGATTGCAATTAAAGTCAGAGTAGCTATGGGTAAAGCGATACCGACCTGCCTAGAGTTTAAAACATGATTCATGCCTGTCTTCTAGACAGCAGGCTAAAGGAGCCTATCGATGGCCTTACCATTGAATACGAGTGATTAGTAGATTTATAAACTTTATTTGGAACCTTTTACCATATAAAAACTTACTTTCAAAATGATGACGAATGAGATAGGATTGTTGAGCTGATGAATTGTTGGTATGAAATATTGTATGTTGCTATTAATACTTGCTGAGTACTTTTGTGCTCATCCTTGTTATTAACCTTTCTTGTTTACAAATAAGTCAGTCCAAAGAGTTACTCGGTTCTGACGAAGTCGACGCGGAGGATAACTAGCTACCACGCTGAATAGAATGCAGTGGACCCGGAATATGATGTGTACGAGACAGATGCCCTGTATGGAGGTTGGGATGAGTAGACGGTGGCCGGTAGCCGTTTATGTGAACCCAAGAATATTAGTGTGTCGTTATTTACTAGTCTCCATATTTGTATAATTATTAATTTGTACCACTTCTATTTTTAAGTATTGTAATATTTGGGCAGTCTGGTGTAGCAATGTTAAAGACTATAGCTCTGCATGACAATGGTATTGTAATAATATTGTACCATCTCTAGCTATTATTCTTCTGTAATATTCTGATGTGGTTTATTATTTGATAAAACATAAATTTATTCTGTTTTATCGGGTAATAACTACGGGCTGATACCATTATCTAAGCCAATGATGGTACGGGCCATTACAGTTGCCATATATGGGTGTTTGTTCATAGGTACTCAGATGTTAGAACCAACAACTAGCATAAGTGCAGAAACGAAAGCACTTTCATCAAGTGTACTGAACAAGCGAACAGTAGTTGCCATAAGGACAAGTATTCCATGGGACAGAGCAACTCAAGTGTCTGACAAAAAAAATCGCATACCTGAACATGACGACATTTTCTTCTGAAATTGACGGTGTTAAAAAAGTTGATGGGTCAAAAGCCTCCTTTTCTTTTCTTGAGTGAGAAACTGCAGAAACCATAATGGTTAGTGTGTCGCGATCTCATAACATCGAAATGTGCAACTTTCTCTTGCTGCACTTTCGCCGCTGATGTTTACATCTTTATATTCTTGTTCGTCAGCTCAGCATGCACCTCTGCCAGGACATAATGTAAAAGAAGTTCAGCTCTCCAATACAGGCATATCAACTACTTCTTTCCAATTCTAAGCAAATACATGATCTCCCAAGAACGACAGATTTTTGCAGAGTAACAACGTATATCAAACTTTTTTACATTTTCTCCAAAAAGATTAATTCCAGATGAATCCATACTTTACCTTATGCAAATATGGACGAACTCCAGCATTCTGCGTTTAATCTTGGACTAAAGCGAGATATAAATCACTCCCCTTAGACAACTAAGCATTGCCAAAAGGCAAGGCTCGAATAGATGCTTTCTTCTGCTGCTCCATGCAAAATAGGGGTATGATATGTCGCAACAGTAGCTACCTTTCAGCTTTGTGACGAAACAAAACTCTTCCTTTGCACGGTCAGGGAAACACTAACGAAAGCAGTGGCCTATCTTTCTCGTATTTGGCATGATAAAGGCAGCCAGCCACTACTCCGCGGTTGCCTAGAACACTAGAACACTCCAGGGAAGGGAAAAGAATCTTGGCAAGACTCGGCGAGAGGAATGTCCTTACGAGGACTAAGCAGTCCATATTTAATGATTCTATTCTTTTTAGTTTTTGGTGTTTGTTTTTGTTCTTTGCTTCTGAAATAAAAAAATCAAACATCAAAATAGAGTGGTCTATCTTGAAATGGATTCTCCAAATAGCTTCTCGAATATACACTGGTTTATAGTCTCTGGGGATAAAGCTAGCTGCAAATACTTATCTGTCGTCGCCGTCGGCGAGCAAAAATCTATCTGGTCATGCGGTAGAACAAGGAGGGAAACTTAGGGCAGCACGCATGCATGCGTGCATGGAAACTACCGTAGAGCTGTGTGTGGTGGAATTCTACATGGGGCAAGGGAAGCACGTGGATGAGCCAGCATTGCATACGGCTTGGAGCCAGGAAAAAAAAGGATTGAGCCAAGAGTATATTTACATAGGTTCAACACGAGTTCTCTTTTAATTACTGATTTGCTTTCCTTATTTATTCAGTCCTAAATAGGACTTTATTTCTAGGTCTGTTTTATTTTGAGCCAATCTATTTTTATTAGCCCAAGTCAGTTGGCGTGTTTCTCTTTTATTTAGTCCGACTAGAAATTAAGGAGAATGAGTTCATGTTGAATTCGATATGTAGATGGAGTCGAGTTTGAGACGGTGTTTTGGTCGAGCTGTAGCATGAGTTGGGCCATAGAAAAAGGCTAGGATCGAGAACCCTTGTAAATATTTTGAGAAAATCCAAAAAAATCAAGATGTGTTCTTGGCGCAAGGTGTTATGTGCTTGGTGATAGAAACAGATCTAGGTTTTCTTGTGTTACGCGCAAGGATTGGAAGCTGCTGCTAATCCTCGTGAATCCAAGTGGTTCTTCCTCGCTACCCATTCTACCCAGATTGGTTAGCGAGTTGTCTCATCTGAGATTGCATCTAGGAGATTGGTTTGGGTTGTTCTCGTGTAATCTTTGGTTAATTATCAATTCCAACTACTGCTGCTTTTGTTGGCTGAGAGCTTGGAAGATCAATTCATCTTGGTGCTGCTTGGAGGAGAATAGAACGCTGCTGTTTTAGGGTTTCCTAAACACTGGGTTGCGCTACTTTTGGTGTGAAGAAGGGAGGAAACCAGAGGCTGTTGTACGAGTACCACGAAGGATCGGGGCACCTAGCGCATCAACTACTAGTTGATCCATGTCACCACTGATAACAACCGTCTACAATGTGTACCGAACCGATGGGATGTCTCTTCATCAGCTACAAATGTCACCCTTTCGATGCTATATAAAGCTTTAGTTGAATAGCCATACAAGGCACGACGACATGGTAACACATCCACGCTCATTGTTTTTCACCATAATTGAGCACCCCCTATAATACATTCAAAACAATAAAGATATATTGTCTTCTTCTGTGTAGTATCGATCATAGCCTTCCTGTATTAACTTTGTAAGATCGACTATTAAATTGTCCATGGTCCTCATATTAAATTTGATTTGTTCGTCCGCGTTGTAATCTAGTGCCGTCTCCTTCGTGGACTTCTCTTCACTTTTGCATGTTTCGGTAGTGAAAGTGAAACTTTGACTACAGTAAATGAAAAAGGGTATTAAAAGAGTGATAGGGATACGTATTGTTATAATTCTCGAAGAGCATGCATGAACAGGCGATAACATACAATACAGTTCTAGCTCATTGGATGTCAAACTAACATGACAATTGTTAAGGGTATTTAGATCATTTCCTATTGTCTAGGGTTTAGGTCCTTGTGTATGTCTCATGTACTATATAATTCCTATGTGCTATTGCAATATACTCAAGCTTCCTTTATATTAACATGGTATTAGAACCTATGTTTTAAACCTAACCTCTACTCCGGCCACAGCCAGTCACTGCCGGCCACCGCCACTGCCACCGCCCTCGGGAGGAGTGTGCTCCACTCCCGGGGGCGGCCACCTCTTCCGTCCGCTGCTCGACTCCACTGCGCCGCCATTGCCTGCTTTCACCGGGCCGCACCTCCCGGCCGCCAGCCCGCACTCACGTCAGAGCCCAGCCATCCCCACTTCGGATCCACCTTCTCCGGCCGTCTTCATCCTTGCCGCCCCAGCCAGATCTGGCGCCGTTGGCCTAGAAGCTATCGGATTTGGCCTCCTCAACGCTACCTCGCCTGGATCTAGAGGGGAGGCACTCAGTCGCTACTCCTTCTCTTGTGGCCGCCGCCTCCTCAGTCGCTGGATCCTAGCGCCTCCATGCGTCGGCCACCCCGACGTCGCCTCCTGACCGCCTGCGCCTGGATCCAGCCACCCAGACGCAGCCTTCTGGCTGCCTGCTACCGGATCTGGCCGCCTCCGATGCCGCCAAGTTTGGATCCGGTCGCCCCTGGGCCAGATCCGGTCGTCTTCGCTGCCACCGAGCTCGGACCTGGCCTGTCTCCCGCCGTCGCGTTCGTGCGCGCCTCTCATAATCCTGCTCCCTCCAGGTCGCCTGAGCTGCACCACAACGCCTTCAAGCCGCCTCTTGCCTAGATCCAGGAGCAGTGCCTTCGGCTGACACCACCGCGCCCCTGCGCACACGTCGTCGCCTCCAGGTTGCCATCGAGTCGGGAGAGGGAGTGAGTGAGGGGGGGAAGAGAGAGAGGGGGGAGAGGAGGGGAATTTGAAGGGATACTACTTTTGCAACTGCTAGTATTTGTTCTTGAGTCTTTTTTGTTTTTGCGTCTTCTGTTGTGTCGATCCAAGTCCGTTGCCATCTCTCTATCAATTCGTTAAAGCCATGCGAGTTTACAAATTCTTTGCTAGTTAGTTGATAGCTTTGCTAACCACAGTTCATCCTCTTGGATGAGTGTGGTTTTCTCATTCCTTTTGCATAGCCGCAGCCACTACTCTTCTCCTTGAGCTGCTGTAGATTGTAGAAGTCTTCATGATGTCGCCACTTCTCTTTGAGCCGCCGCCCCGAGCTTCTAAGGCCGCCGTGCTTCTTTTGCACCGCGCCTCCGTTGCACTTCTTGTGCACTGCGCCGCCACCATCTCAGGCTTCGATATGTGCCGCTACGCTTCTATCTCTCTCTTTGGCTTGATTTGACAGCTCTCTCTGCTTGTGTCACCTTACACATCCTCTTCATCGTGTTACCACGGTCAACTTTGTTCCCGCTTACCTCTACCATTTCGGCCTCTGCACTTTGTGCTTTATGAGCTACTGCACGATTTCCGATGGAAGGCGATCTTTTCGACACAATTTTTCAAGAGTTGCACGCTTTGACGACGTCTTCAAGACTCAGACTTTGGATTTTTCCTACTTTTGTGTTAACCATTTTTAAATGTAATGCTATTGTATACGTCTTACATTTGAGGGGGGTATTAAGGGTATTTATGTCATTTTCTATTGTCTAGGGTTTGATCTTTAAGTGTGTTTCATGTACTATATAAGCTCTATAGACTATTGCAATATACTCAAGCATCCTTCGTATTAACAACAATGCCGTGAAAAATTGCATGCGAACTTGTCTAAACATGACTTTTCGTCTCACGAGCACATATCTAAAAAAATACCATTTTGCAAACATCCCCTGACAATTGAACTTTCTCAGAATTCAGAAATATAGATACTACAGGAAGATTTGATGAATCCATCCATCGTATATCTTTGTAAATCGTCTCTTATGAAACGAAAAAGATAGTAACAACAAAAAAAAAAATCTCTGCTACAGCAAAGCGATTACCAAAAGAGATTCAAGTGTAATTCGTCTTCTAAAAGTAGTTTTAGCTTCCATCAAAATATCATCTATACAGCTCATGATGAGCTCTGAAAGAAGAAAAATGCACTACATATCAGCACCTCCTTTAGTTCGTGGCAACTTTTCCCTCAAGGGCGTGTTTTGTCCACTTGTAAAGGAGCCTCCCCTAGTCACAACTCACAAACCAACTAAAATATATAGGCCCAACGAAGCCCCCACTACTCTCCATAGTAGTTCTTATTCGTTTCACTTGCTAAACTAGTGCATCAGGGTGTAAAATCTCCTCGACTCTCCCCCACAGTACAAGCCTCCCTTACTTTCCCCTCTCTCCTGAAAATTCCTTCACTTGCTCTCATGGCCACAGAGCCTATAGAGTGCCAGGTACTAATATTCGTTCTCTTGGTTTTGATTTCTGTAATTTTATGGATAGCAGTTCTTCAGATCACAAGTATGTTTCGGCCACTTGGCTTCATGAAAACACATTCCCTAATGTTCAATTTCCATGCTTTTGCTGTATTTCTCTTTCGATCTTGTGCTAAAGGTCATTTAAGTGTGCTGATAATTAATCGGGTTGTCCTGATCTAGGTTCTGGTGCTAAGGGTGTCCATTCATTGTGAAGGATGCAAAAAGAAGGTGAAGAAAGTGCTCCTACATATTGATGGTATGCCTTATTTAACATCCCAATTGCATGTATAGCGAACTTTACTATGTAGTTGTGCAGTTTTAAAGGCTTTCTCGAAATTTTCATGTTGGAAAATTGTACCTTGAATTGAAATCCTGTACCCTGATAGGTCATTTGCGTTGCACAATCATCAAGAATGCATAACGGTAATAGGAAGCATAATTTTAGGTACAAATGCATACAAATAGTTGAAAGCAGAGGCGAGAAATAAAATGAGCAAATAGCTCAATTCACGAGTAATCATGGCTATACTGACCTAAATTCTTTGTTCATTCGACCTTCAAGGCGTGTACAGATGCGACATCGATGCCGGGAGCAATAAGGTCACGGTCACTGCCTCTAGAAGGGTCGACGCCAACATCCTCGTCGCAAAGCTGCGCAAGTCCGGCAAGCAGGCTGAGCCGTGGCCTGAGGAGCCAAAGCAGCAGCAGCAACCTGCAGAGAGCCAAAGCCAAGAGACCAAGAACCAAAATGATGATGCCAGAAAGCCGAACGAACCTGCCGAGAAGTCCGGTCCCGACAACGCTGAGGCCAGCGCTGCAGAGCCAAGCAATCCTCAGCCTTCCCCGGAGCCCAAGAAGAGCGCTGATGACACCCCAAATCCGGCTCCGGAAAGCAAAGACGCTTCCAATGCCAAGGCCAACGCCGACGCTAACGCCAATGGCAATACCAGTGATGAGACCAAGGCGGCAACAGGACAGCAATCCAATGAAGCAAAAGGGAAAGCAAAGCAACACCAAGAGGAGAAGCCGATCGATGCCAAGGTGACAATGGAATACGACCGAGGCAGCTACGCGAATCACATGCCAGCGCCGCAGCCGGTGCATGTCATCAGCTACAATGTGGCGCGGCCGACGACAAGCGCAGCCCACTACGCCGCCGCGCCGACGCCAACACCGATGCCAATGCCTGGACCATCCCAAGGCTACATAGATGAGTACGCGCCTTCTTACTACAATCGGTCATCGCCCTATGAGCCTTATTACTATCCTCAACCATCACCATATCGCTATCAACATGCTTCGACGGATGACTACTACTATGGAGCACCACAGAGGAGCGCCTTCTCGCCGCCGCGGGATGCTTACGGTGACATGTTCGATGATGAGAATGCCAATTCTTGCAGCGTGATGTGAAGGGATGCAGCGGGGTAGCTAGTTTACTGTTCCTTAACTAATGACTATATGTAAGATATTAGATTCAGTACGAGTAACCGATGTATTAGTATTACTCAGGTCCCGTGCTACTAGAATAAAATGAGCTGAGCTTGATGCATGAGAGGAAGAATGTGAGGGATTAATGGAACAGTTCTGATGTCTATCAGAGCAATTTTGTAACATTTGACATTGTCAAATTGGATATGAATCTCTCGAGAGCTATGTAAAAAAGAATTGATGAAAGAGAGGTATTTCTATGATTTTCTTAATAATGATTTTCACAATTTTTAAGTATGATGAATGGTGGATATATGTTATTTATCTGTTCATGTATTTTGAAATTAGTGCTATTTTTGTTGGAGAGGAAAACATAGAAACACTACTCTTGACGAAAACACAAGTATAATGAATAGTTGTTCCTGGACGTCTGACCTGGGTAATCTTGGACCTGACATTGTGTCGTGTCAATCAGCAGATTAATTAACACAGAGTCAATGAGAGAATATGTATAGTATTTCAGAAGTATGGTTTTGTCTAAAATTCAGTACGGAATGGATAACTCAACTAGTGCAAATGTAAATTTCCCTCGAAGTGCTCAAAAGAATTAAAGGAACAGAGTCTCACTTTTCTTTTCTTTTTCTCCCTTCGCCTCTCTTTTAAAACCTACCAGTAGTATTTCTTCCACAGTAACTTAACGTTAGATAGAGGGCCAGAGGAAGGAATGCTGTGCTGTCCTACATTCAGCTTTTGCCGTAGCAGGATATGCTAAACCTGACATGGTAAAGCTCCTTGGCTGTGCCCTGGCGACAACAGTTGTGCTTGGGGTATGGTGCATTGACTCTGACCAGACTTGAACAGAGATAACAGCAGCAGTCATGGAATGCAGAGATTCCTGTATGCAAACTGCAAGCTCGGATAAGCTTGCTCCAAGTACATTATACATGCAGGAATCAGGATGCAGATGCCATATGAGATGGCAGCTGAAACAAAAGCATGTTGCTAAGGAATATGTTGGGTCCATATGCTGAAAGTTTGAAACATCCTTTCTTAAACAAAAAAAGAGACTGTAACGTCAAAGAGTGAGAACCAGAAGAAGTGAAATTTGAAGCTGAACAAGAAATCAATAATAAGTTAATAACAAATGCAGAAGGCCAATGTGGTCAACAAGGTTCCAGACTTGTGAATTCGGGCTTAAGAACTTCAGAGGCTGCCTCTGCATAGTTTTGCTAATAAGCAACAAAATTAGGGGTTTGTTGATTTGTTCAGTTCTAGTGAATTTCTCCTTGACAACTTATTTGGGTTCAGAGACACTCGGAATCAAACGGTTTGCCTTTTGCTTGGCAAAATAAACGGGCTAGCTCAGCACTGTTGGATTGGATTTGCCCGAGGGGCACCAATTATGGACTCCAAGCTCGCACTTAGTTAACTGATACCGATTGTATGTGCGCTTCACAATCCCCATGAAAGTGAAAGCAAAATGGGCTACGTTAACGTCACTGTTTCTTTAAACCAAAGCAAGGTTGGCATGAAAGTTGCCGTCCTAGTCTGCCATTTAGGCAGCAGAGACTACTAGCATACTAGTACTCTGCAAAACCTAGGCGTTCTCGTTTAGCGAGTTGTGCAGGCCCTCTTGTCTGAGCAGCGCAGTACCAAAATCTACTATATTTCTTGCAAAGATGTCAACTCAGAACATTAAGAATGGAGCATTAGCGACTGTCTGAACATTCGTATCTATCTAGTGAGATGTAGAATTGCAGTAGGAGCAGAGCACTTACCATTGCTTGCATCTGCACCAATCAAGAAACAACAACTAGGTAAATTTCTTGCTATTCGTGCACAATCCGCAGCAGAATACAATAAGCAGGCGCACCTCGCTATCCTAATCAGCAACTACATGCATGTATGGTACTACAGCTATCTTCTCGGCCACTACTCGCAGTCGTAAACAAATTAAAAGGAGTTACACAATCCTTCCATAAGGCTAGATTTAACTAAGCATAATGCAGAATGGGTAAGAAATTACCACCCAGTAACGCTAACATTTACCTAAACCCTACCAAGACACATCACGAATTGCTTAACTGGATCAAGAACTGACGCACCTAGGAAGAACCACGAAGCTGGGAGAAACAGCACGAATTATAAAACTGAGAGATTGGATCGTAGGGGTTCAGGCCCCCCACCATCTCGATCCAAGCGAGGGGTTTCCTCGGTTGCCCTCCCGCGCGCGAGGACGGCGCGATGGATCGCGGCCGCGGTGTCCGGCAGGGCAGGTGGCACGAGGCGAGACTCGAAACGAAAACGGAAGGAGAGGTGTGTGGGCTTGATGGGCTCTTTTCTGATGCCGCGATGAAGCCCAGCACGTTGGATTTGACGAGGGCCAAGAAGTACACATGTCCTCACGGCTATACGCCTGGGCTGTTAAAACAAGGTTCAGCAGCTTAATTGGCTGGGCTTCTTTACAGGAGATCTTTCGTGCCGTTGATAAATAAACCCTGGGGTGGTTTTTTTCCCCTGCGGCTGATATTTTATAGTTACGGCCGGTAGTTTTTAGTTTTAATATAAATATTTATATATACCGAATATAGATAAGCTATTTTACAATGATAACAGAGAAATCATCCTCGATGAAAATTATAAACTATAAATTGAAAAAATGTGGCCTTTGTCTCCTCTCTTTTTCTTTGGAGAACTTCGGACCCGCAAAGTTCCAAGTACCGGGATCTCATAGACATATCTTCAAACCTTTTGCAGCTTATCTTCTTCAATTGTGGTCTGTTAAATTGGTGCAAACCATGCTTAAGTCAGCCCCAATTTTCTTGGCCATGGGATTAGCTTCAAGATGTATCTGTGGTCTCAAATTCTGATTCTGACCCAATTGGTCAAAAATGTGACTTGTAGAGAAAAACAATCACCGTATAAAATACACATCCCCTACACACCAAAAAAAAAAAATGCTTCAGCCACTGCAAGAAATATATAGAAGCCCAACAGGGCATGCCCCGTTTGAATCCAACCATATGCATGCAAATGTCAGAACACTGCACAGACTCACTGAAGCATGCAGCTCTGATCAGATTAGTGTTTTTTTTGGGACTGCGACTGATAGTTTTTAGATGTGTAATTTGAGACGGCACTGAATAGTGGAGACACTGATACAGATGATTTTGAGCTCAAAAAATCATTTATAGAAGCGGTTTGAAGAAATCAATTGGAGAAGCCGTCCTGTTCAGTTTAATTTATGAAGAAGACAGCCAAAAGTTAAAAAAAAATGGATCAGGGTCAAAAAAAAAATGAAGAAGAGAGAGACAGAGAGACTGGGCTAGCCTACTTGTGTTTCGTCTCGACGTAACTACTACGGGAAAATTGCTCTAATGCCACAAAGTTATGCACCATCATTCCTTTTGCCACATAGTTAACTATCTTTGTTATTATGCCACAAACTTAATGGTTTATTTCCTGCTTTTGCCATTTCCCCTACTTAAAGTCTATTTTCATTTCATTTTGCCTTTTTCTAACCTGAAGTGACCGTTTTGCCCTCTCACTCCATACCCCACCCCCGCACAGATCAGATCGATCGATCTCCCCTCCCCTCACGCGTGCACAGGAGCGGAGACGCGCGCACAGGAGCGGAGATGGAGCCGGCCACCCTTCCTGTCGCCGGCGACCCGCGACCCGGCGTCCTCCGGCGAGCCTCTCCCGACGGCGGCGCCGACGACCCCGGCCTCCTCCGCGGCGGCTCCCCCGACCCCGGGCTCCTCCAGCATGGCGGCGGCGCCCCCGACCCCGGCCTCCTCCGGCGTGGCGGCGCCCCCGACCCCGGCCTCCTCCGTTGGCGCCCACTGCCCTGGCGTCTCATCTCCCGACGGTGGCGCCCACGACCCTTGCCTCGGCCTCCTCTCCTGGCGTCTCATCTCCACAGAGTTAAATTCAGAAATGTAGTGATGAAGTGATTGTAATTGAGAAATGTAATTGCAATGCTGAAAATTTTTGTTCACACACATCCACACAGTTAAATTTGGTAGATCCTTGTGCAAGGCTGTAAGCTAAAACTCTAGATGATGGATATGTCACATAAATGCAATCTGTCTACTTGTATCTCTTGAAACTGTGAGCATACAGCGTGATGATATCTTTACAGCTACTTCCTGGTTATTCCTGAGCAATTGATGCAGCAGCAATCGGATGTTCATCAAATTCCAGGAATCTGATACTCACATATTCCAGGAAATTAACTGCCTAATCAACAGAAAATTGGTTGAGGGTGTTATATAAAGTCAGTGCAATCATATGTTAAATCAAAGGGCATGGCCATCGTAAAAGAAAATACATTATGGCATGCTAACTCTGATGAAATCATGAAACTATATGGGCATCAGAACATTTGCATTATGCAACATGGTTTCCATGAAAGAATGAGGTGAGGTGGAAAACTCTAGCTATCTGATTGGTATCCTTCTAAAGTAAAATACTGCTTGTATTTACTAAATACAAGGCATAGAAAAATTGAAATTGTTTCAAGGAAGCTGACGACACATATTCATAGCCATACATAAACAAAAGGTGCATTAGTTCTTGATGACAAATACAGTGCAGCAAAAGCCCTGATTACCAGTGCATTAGTTCTTACAAAAATATAGCAATATGACACATATTCATAGCCACACATAAACAAAAGGTGCATTAGTTCTTGATGACAAATACAGTGCAGCAAAAGCCCTGATTACCAGTGCATTAGCTCTTACAAAAATATAGCAATATGACACATATTCATAGCCCATACATAAACAAAAGGTAATACTTCAGAACATTCATAAAGAGAGTGGTTCCATCCCATATTCATTACTTTCATCTAAAATAACAGAATTACACTAAAATTCTACTTCTTTTTCTTCCTCGGAGATATCTTCTTTGCCTTCACTGGAGAAGATGTCATTGCAGGCTGTGATGGCCCTTCTCCCATTGCTTGTGCAAGCATCCTTCTTGTCATCACCCCTGGACTATCAATGATTTGTTGAGGAATGGAAACATTTGCTCTAGTAGGTGTGCTTGCTTGAGAAGTAGAAGTGTTCCTTTTTGTAGGCTTTCTTTTCCTGTTACAGAACAACAGTCAAATGAATTGTATAAAATGGAAATAGTAAATTGGGTGACTACATTTTAATTACCTCTTCTTGGTGCCATTAAGAGGACATGTTGACTATCTATGTCCTAGCTCCCCACACCTCTTGCATTTGTTTTTACCCTTTCCACCATTCTCTAAGCAGCCCTTGATTCTTAATTTTCGAGGCCTCCCAGAAGACCTTTTTGCAAGTGGTGGTAGAAGGACAAAATCTAGATTAACCCTAGGCCATTGAGACTTGTCCGTCAAAGGTTCTATTTGTCCCTGGTATGCAGCCCTGAATTTGTGCACAGAGTAGTATTCATGTATGTATCTATCCATTTTCACATTTCGTTGTGTAGTAAGAAATGCAAGTGCATGTTGACACGGTTTTCCTGTATGCTGCCACTCTTGGCATGTGCACTCCATTTCAAGTGTCTTCACAACATGTCTCAAATCACCTTTATTTGTGTCTCTCACCTCTGCACTCCAATTAGCAGACTTATTCACTTTTAAGTGCCCAAGGCCCCTAGACCTTGCATTGGTCTGAAGAATAACAGCTGGTAGTATATACCCTTCTAGCTTCTGACCAATCCTCCTCCTCTTATCAAATAGCTCCATGACCATTCCCCTAATTTTGTCTGCTAGCTCCACCACAGGAAGATCATTTATGCCCTTCACCCAGCTATTGAAACACTCAGCCAAATTGTTGTTAACGTAATCACACTTAATGTCAGGATTGAACATGCATCTCATCCACAACATGTTATGGTACTTTCCAAGATATTCAGCTACTTGAGGGCATTTTTGAAGTACCAAATCCATGTGGTAGTCAAATACATCACTCTTGTATGCTCTTGCCGCCGGCCACATGTTATTAGGGATGTCACCATGAAATTTCTTAACAAAATTTTTCATTAGGTGTCTAAAGCACTCCCTTTGTTCTGCTTGTGGAAACACACTCTTGACAGCATTTTCTAAACCTTTACATGCATCTGTACAAACTGCAAGAAGAGGAGGTTCACCTATTGCCCTTTTGAGCTGACTCATAAACCAAGTCCAATTATCATTTGTCTCTGCTTGTATCAAGCCAAAAGCAACAGGAAACATCCAATTATGCCCATCCAATGCAGTTACAGCAGCTCAACCTCAGCCTTGAAGTTGTAAAGCAACTGAAAACTTCCTTCCCAACTTCCATAAATCTCATTCAATGGTCTTTCTCTCCCCCTCTAAACTGTATCATATCCAATGGTGACATTATGGTCATCCTGCAACATCTCTTGCATCTTTTTTGTACCCATGTTAGGATTGGTCCTCAAAATACTTACTGCCTTTGACGCAACCCATCGACAATTGGCCATAGAAGATCTGATCCTGCTTGTAGAAGAGCAGTCATGTTCTTCAACAAGTCGGTTGACCTACAAAAGTATTATGAAAAGAAATTAGTAACAATGTCATGTAAAGTATGGGTTAGTTAGTGCAAGTTAGTACCCTTATTGCTGTCCCGTCTGGTGTCACCTGAGCTAAAATTCTCCAGGGGCATCCATCACTTTTACAATATCCCATGAATCTTGAACGGTCAGACTTCTTGATGCCCAACTCAAACTCCTCGTTTATTGCATATTGCCTAATCGCTAGCCTAAACTGATCCATCGTGGGATACATGGTGCCAATGGTTATCTCTGGATGGTCCATATCATAAGAAAAGTGACGTTCCTCAGGTATTACATTGTCAACAGGAATAGCAGCCCCCTCAACGTCTGGCAGCACATTGTTCCTCTCCTGTTCAATACCTACGTTACGCCTTTCATTAGCTCTGTCATCTTCAGCTCTAAGACCCAAAAACACAAACATCTCATCTTCTTCCATTGGTACATCTCTCCCTTCCTCATCACGACCCTGTACTATCTACAGACTTGCCCAGTCCACTCGTTCTATTCCAGCGTCTATGTTGAATACGCAGTTAGGATCACTTGTTCTAGATATGAAAAAAGTTAGTACCAAATAGACATTTAACCCTAATCAGTATTGAACATACGACGAAACATACCCGGGATACCCAATGTCTATCGTGCGCTCGTCCATCCCATTGACATTAGCGCTATTTAATCCAACAACCTATGGTTCCATTCAACAAAATTAAATGCAATTACAGATCAAAAAGACAAACGATGACAGGACTTTACGTCATCCTCGCTGTCATGGTTGGCTGCCATTGACGAGGCTGGAGCATCGGCGACCCAAGAGAGGAGGCCGAGGCAAGGGTCGTCGCTGGCTGGGAGGAGGTCGGGGTTGGGGGCGCCGCCGCCATGCCGGAGGAGGCCGGGGTCGGGGGCGCTGCCGCCATGCCGGAGGAGCCCGGGGTCGGGGGCGCCGCCGCGGAGGAGGCCGGGGTCGTTGGCGCCGCCGTCGGGAGAGGCTCGCCGGAGGACGCCGGGTCGCGGGTCGCCGGCGACGGGAAGGGTGGCCGGCTCCATCTCCGCTCCTGTGCGCGCGTGAGGGGAGGGGAGATCGATCGATCTGATCTGTGCGGGGGTGGGGTATGGAGTGAGAGGGCAAAACGGTCACTTCAGGTTAGGAAAAGGCAAAATGAAATGAAAATAGACTTTAAGTAGGGGAAATGGCAAAAGCAGGAAATAAACCATTAAGTTTGTGGCATAATAACAAAGATAGTTAACTATGTGGCAAAAGGAATGATGGTGCATAACTTGTGGCATTAGAGTAATTTTCCCCTACTACATATACAACCAAGACATGTTAGGAAACGGTAGCTTGTCACGTGCTCGCGGCGCCCGATGCCATGTGCCGCGAGGCAAACGAGGACAAAAACCTCCTCGTATCTTATTGCCATGGAGCAGACGTGCCATGTTGATACGGATCAAGATCATTAACCGTTGGCTAATTAAACAAACGACGCGATGCAGACGCATTAGCTGGTGTGGCGCAGGTTTTAAAGAAGGCTTTCTGTTTGAATTCACCTCTAGGTTAGGGCACACATATAGTATGCAAGTTTAGTACATGTAGAGGTTAATCGCAGTAATTAAGCACGGCTCCAACTAGCGAGTCAACTAGTGGAGTACGCATAAGAAGTGGGACATCATCATATGAATAGCTCGCTTAGCTTCTTCCTTCGAGGTTTGAGGCCAACAAAGTCAATACCATAACGAGGCACGTATATATAATCATATATAGAGTCACAAAATTTAATAAAAGCTTATTTTGGAGTTGATTTTGGCACGTTCCAACTGGACAGCCTAACCCTGCATGAATCTCGTGAACCGTTTGCTTATCTTTACTATTATAAAAGAACAAGTTGGTGGTTGTACGCTTATTCTCCTCCAACCGCTCTATTCCCTCAACTTCTCACCATTCTCCACTTTCCAACCGATCAGAGCAATTCTCTTCTATAGCACGATTCTCTATACATTCAATGAGTTTCGTTGCAACGTACGGGTACGTAACTAGTTAGAGCAAGGCTAATAATACAGCTTTTAGCTGGCTGTATGGACACTTACAGCACACTTATCAGTCCATTCATATAGTAGTTTACAGCCAGCTGAAGGCTGTATGACCCACCCCTTTCTCTCACAAAGTTTGTTGGTTCTTATGCTTCAGCTGGCTGTAAACTTACAGCCCACCTCTCTTCTCTCTCCTCCTCTCTCTCTTCCACCTCAGCATACAGCCTACTAACAGCCTCTTATTATACTTGCTCTTATTATAAAAGTGTGAGTTGGTCCATTCTCCCTCCTCTCTTCTCAACCATCCAATTTGATCTGGACCATCTCCTCCCCTCTCTCTTAGGATACAACCGCCTACCCCCTCCACTTTCCCCATCACCTCGCGTATTCTGGCCACCCTTCTCTCTTTGTCGCTTGCTCTCCAATGTTTGATGTGTGAAGTTAGGCAGGCAGTAAGTTTCGTCTTATTATTTTTATGACTTCGTTGTAACGCACGAGTCTCTAACTAGTCAAGAAAAAAATGGCATTAGTCTCTTCGTGCCAGGAATACAACATGCATGCATGACGATCCTTAAAAGTCTTTTCTTTTCGGTTTTTAAAAGTTACTTCTTAGTTTTTTTATAGTAACTAGCTTTTAAACGATGTGTCATTTTAAGATAGGGTCTACGAGGTAATTGTACTACACACTATAGCAACTTCATTTATATCGGACAAAACCGCATACAAGTTTCTATTACTCTGTACTCTCTCACAAATAACTCAAAAGTCGTACGCCACAGCAAAAAAAAAAAAACAATCCCAGAATGTTTTTTACCTTGTGAAATGAGTTCATCGGCATTTTCAAGTTGCATGCATTAACTATATCTATAAAGAACAAGGAGAACACTTAAATCAGGCATCGTGCAACACATCAGTGCATGATTCTCGTTAACTATAGTTTGTTCAGAAAAAAGGAAAATATATTGTTTTAATTAGTTTCCTCCTCCATTAATTTCCTCACTCCCTCTCCATATTTAACACTGCTAATTTGTTTAACCAGCTGTCCTGAGATCTTAACAACCCCCACCCACGTCGACACAGGCAGAGGCAGAACTGCAGAAGCAGAAGCAGAAGCAGAGGAACATAACACAACGAAGGCAGTAGGCAGGCGCAGGGCACGCATTGATCCCGCCCAGAGCGCAGCTGGGTGTGCGCGAAATGGCGCCGCCGCCGAGCCGCGCCGTGCTCGCGGTCGCCGTCGCCGTGCTCCTCATCATCGCGGCCGCCTTGCAAGGCGCCGCCCAAGCATCGCTCGATCCGGACAGCAGGGCAGTGGATCACGACGGCTGCACGGGCACGGTGGAGGAGTGCGTGGGCGGCGTCGGCGAGGCCAGGAGGAGGAGGGAGCTGGGCGGGAACTACTACATCGGCTACGACGCGCTGCGGCGCAACGCCGTGCCGTGCTCGTACCGCGGTGCGTCCTACTACAACTGCCGGCCGGGCGGCCCGGCCAACCCGTACTCCCGGGGCTGCTCCGCCATCACCCAGTGCAGAGGCTAGGCTGTCTAGCTCATGGCGGCATGAATCCATGGCCTGATGGATGCTCAGTTCTTGCAGCTTGTAAGACATTTTTTCCTTGTCTTTTCTTCCCGGCCGTTCTTGGGGTTTATACATGCATGATTTGAGGTTGACTAGCTGAGTTGACTCGGAGCAAGCTTCTTGATCCATCCTTAATTTTTGTAATCCTTAATTTTTGTAATTGGCATTGGTAGGCGGCATGTGTCGATCGTGAATTCCTGCTTCATTTGTGCAATATGCTCATAGCTCTCACCTCAAGTAATCGTTCTCATCTTTCGCATTGATGCGAGGCCCCAACTTCTTTCACGGTACCCTCAACTATTTACGGTACCCGCAATTTAATATGACTTATCTATTCTTTTCGATCAAACAGTTCAGATTAGTCAGTATTTAGTTCTACTTCTCTCGGCAGCATTAGTACTGTAGTAGCAATCGCTCAAGGGGTATATTTGTAATTTCCTAGCTGGAAAACAGGAACGAAAGGAAACGCTCCTTGTTCAGTTCCGATCGAACCAGTCCTTCACCAACGGCCCATGCTCCATCGGCTGCCATTAATCGTTCACATCTATTCAGTTGCACCATGGACATAGCATTAAGCCAATAACAAGAAAATAATAACCTTGCTATTTAGTTATCACTGTGATCTATCACTGTGATCTGCATTTTGTTTCATCACTACATTGTAGGCTAGTTGAGTAATTAGCAAATTAGTTATCATAATATGGTTTCTCTTGACAAAAGCGAGATCGATTGAGAACATGGTTTCTTCTTGACAAATTAGTTGCACGGGGTTTGACAGCTACTAAAAACGATGATACAAACATGCACGAGATGAGACAACGGCGCACGTACAAGGCGGCGGCGGTGTGTGCGCTAGTAAGATGTACACTAAAAATTCTCCCAACTTATCAGTTGTAAAAATGGCTTGCACTAGGTGGTGATCGGTTCGGCTGAAAAGCTCATGGCTTATGGCTGAAAACACTGCAGCTGGCTGAAAAAGCACTGTAGCTGACAGAGGCTTATTTAGCATAATTAAATTTTAAAAATTTAAAAATAAAAAAAATATGTTAGCACATTACGTATAATACAAACAAATACGGGAAAAAAGAACCGGCAAAAAAACTCAACAAAAAGCCAAAAGTTCAGAAAAAGACAAAACTTATGAATAGTAAAAAATAAATCAGAAGCCAGAAACCGAAGCCGAGTTGATCAGGGATATTTTCCCACTGTTTGAAATAGTTATAGTAATTATGTGAGCTTGTCAAATGGAAAACGAAAAAGCTGTTCGAAAAGCTGTTTGGTTTAAATTAAGACGGACTATGATATATCGGTATAAATGAGTGGTCCTGGATCTCGTTGTCAGTAGTTTATTAGTAGGATTCTTTTCACATGAAGAAGCAAGTTTAGTATTCAGGATTGGCACCGACACTCTTTGGATCGATGCACGAACCTTTTTTTCTGCCCAGATCGGAAGTGGGGAAAAAAAAAGGTAGAAGTGTATACGGGACAGCAGGACAAGGCTAGCTAGCTGATGAGGAAGCATGCAGTTGTTTGATTTCATAAGTTACAAACTTACTATTCCCTTGCTTGATATTCCAAAAACCATGGCTCTGCCCTAATTATATTGTAAAAACGATCACATTGCCACGCATATAGACTACCGTGGCAGCCCATGGAAACTAATCCCTCCGTTGGAACTCTGGAAGCACCAATTGAGCATGGGCATTGGAATAATCCGGCCGGTCATGCGTGGGTCATGATGGAATTAAACTGCCGAGCATAAGACATGAAGCTCGGAAGCACCTCGATCTTGCGAGCATCGGAACCATCACAACCAACTGGCCTGACAGACCGAGCTCTCGATTCATTCTCAAGTTTCCAGTAGTAGCAAATCGATCGAGTCAGCAGCAAGCTGACGATGAACAGCCAGCGGAGCGCAACTGTGACACACTGGTCTATGATAGTTCATATGTGTGTAGGCACCTTGCTAGTTTAATTTGAGAAGCACTTACATATAAACCTAGGAGTTCCAATGGTAGCATCCCCGGTTAATCGTTTTGCACGAAGTGAGGACGAAAGTGCAAGCGGGTTGCTACGCGTGCATGATCCATCTAGAATGAGGTTAGGATTAAGCCGGTTTGAACTCTAGGACATTACAGCAACAAAGCTGGAGCGAACGGGCACCGGAGGAGCAGAAGATGCAGTGTGTTCCCGGCATCAGCTGAGCCACTGCACTGCACCCGCGGTAGCAAAGGGAAGTGTTGAAAACGGGCAGCAGCAGCCCTAGAACGAGAGAACAATCACAGCGAGCGCAACATCACATGAAGATTTTTTAGCGAGGTTTGGTAATGCCTAGTCTCTGAAAGCGGAATTGTGAGAGGGCCTGAAAGGTATGGTGTGCGGGCCGAAAGTGCGCCGCGGCCATCACATCGCCTCCTCTTAATTGGGCCATCGACCCCCAGCGTACGTTCATGGTGGTTAATTGCGTCCGATCGTTCCTCTCAAAAATAAAAACAAACAATTGCGTTCGATCGTCTCGGCAGTTAAAAGTCGGCTAGGAATTCGATGGAGCACAAATTTTAGGTCCGTGTTTGCTAGTTGAAATAGCAAGCCTTAGGCCCTGATCAACTCGGTTTCGACTTCTGGCTTCTGACTTATTTTTCACTATTCATAAGTTTCGTCTTTTTCTGAATTTTTGGCTTTTTGTTGAGCTTCTTTGCCGGTTCTTTTTTTACCGTATTTGTTTGTATTATACGTAATGGGCTAACATATTTTTTATATTTTTAATTTTTTTAAATTTAATTATGCTAAATAAGCCTCTGTCAGCTACAGTGCTTTTTTCAGCCAGCTACAGTGTTTTCAGCCATAAGCCATGAGCTTTTCAGCCAAACCGATCACCACCTTAAAGTCACACAACAGAGTAATAAATAGAAACTATGCACTCATATAGTTGTTAACCACATAGAGCCATGGTTTGAATTACAAATTATTTAATTACAAAGAAAAGATGGGTATTTATACCCTATCACCTAATGGTCCTACTCCAGCAGACATCTACTCGTCACAATTGTTATATATAGTGTCCACCTCGCCCTGGTCCTTGGTACGATCGCACTCATCTCACACGGCCTCATCTGTGCTTGTGTTTCTCATATCACACTTGAGGTATTTCTCGGTCAGACTGGGGTATAACAAAGAAGAGTAATAGCAAGAGTGAGTACTAGTATACTCAGCAAGCAATATTAACAAAGATACATTGTATGACTCTTCTCTGTTTCCTTATCACAAGTTACAGAATCATCTCTTTTTTTGGAAATTACTTTATCAAATTAAGTTGCAAGTTTTAATTAATAGAAAGACTACTAGTCACCCGGTGAGAAGAAAGACCCCTAGTGGTCTCGGTAGTTTCTAGTCCAGGAGACAGGTATGAATTCATGATTTTATATATAGCACTACGCAGGCATGTGCCACTATAACCATAGCTATTCTGAGCTCTCTTGAAACTAGGTAACCCACATTTCCTTTAATGTGGTGCTAAGTTTAGAATACGGAACATTTTTCCATGCTACATTATTAAATTTCCACCCAAATATTTTTTGTCGGTGACCCCAGGTGGTTTCTCACCCGAAACCCACAAACCTCAAATTGATGTTAGTTGGGCTGGTTATCCCTTTACTCAACACTCCACCTACGCTAATATATGCGCCTCGAATTTCCCACTTTCGGACTTGCACTACCAGTCCTGGGTTCCTTCACTCACTATATTACTTACCTATTGTGGAGAAAATAGTAACATAACATAGTAGCATTTTCTGCTTGTCAAAAGCGACAATATGGATGACACTTAAGTATAGTCCCCTTTCTGAGTGAGAGTTTGTTGGTCCTTATGTTCTATCCATATGTAAAGGGTCCCACATTCCCTCTCTTTATTGACCAGGGACCTCTTTACCATCCTAATAGTTACTCTTATAGCCCAGCTACTCCTCTTAGCTAGACTGCTATTTTCTTGTGTCTCTTTCTTTCATTTTTTATCTGATTTGGATTTTGAAATACAGTTTTGATGCACATATAGTTTAAATGGTATAAGAATGTATTTTTTTATTATTTAATATAACTAAGTGAATGATCAAGAACAAGCTTGCCTACGTAGTTGTAGTAAGTCTTGCCATCAACTACGACCAGATTCATTACCTCTATTTGAGCTGGCTCGTTTTCTGCATTTATAAGGCAAAGGCATATCTTAAGAAATATACTTAATAGCTTGGCGTGATTTATAAAGTTTTCTATAGTCAGTTCCACCCTATTCGCGGATTTCGAACAAGTTTTATTTGCTCAAAATTTTTCTTATTCATTTGGTGAAGTTAGTACCTTCCCTGGTATTAACTTGTCCTACTCTCTCTCTCTCTCTCTCTCTCTCTCTCTCTCTCTCATGATCCCTGGTCAACTTACCGTCTGTTCGACTTGTACAGCACACCGGTTTGGCTCACAACCCCGGCCGGTCCAATACTCCCATGGCCTACTGGCATGGCCTGTACTCTCGGCCGGCCTAATACACGCCTACGGCCCTACTCACGCATGCGACCCACTTACCTAGCCCATGCCTTCGGCCGGCCCAACACACCCACGCACACACCTACACAACATGTACCACATGCACTAAACAACACGCACTGTACACACACACGGCTTCCACACCGACTCCTCCCCTTTCCTCTCCTCCCATGGGCCTCCTCCCTTGCTTCTCCCGATCCAGATGCCATCGCTCATCTCCAGTGTCTCTTCCCTGGTCTGTACACTGGCACTGTCTCTGGTGACTCCCCTCACCGGATCTACTCAGGCCGCTCCTCGCTCAAGCCCCTCTCTGGTTCTCGGGTCTGTTCCTCCCCTTTCTGATTTGACGTCGCTCCCACCATGGCTACCCTTTGGTGCACTATTATTGGTCGGCTCACCTATCTCAGCTCCCTCTCGCTGGATCTATGCGTATCGCCCCATTCCTCTTTCCTGAGCCCTGCTATGACTCTCGGATTTGCTCGCTTCTGGTCTTGGTCAGGGTTTTGGGGGTTCTGTTGAGCTAGCATTTGATTCACCGCCGTTGGCTCCCAGGTTACTTCCTTCATTTCCCTACTCCCTATCGTCGTTTTGCTTCCTTTCAGGGTTTGGCTCGGCCATGGTCAAGTGTCATGGTTCTTTGGTCTTTTTCCTAGGGTCTCTCGGCTCTGACAACTCCTATGGCTTTGGTGGCACTCTGGTGGTTTTAGTGGTTCTTCATTGCCGTCTTCGCCTCTCGGCCTTCTTTGGCTCCCACTTGTCGGCTCATCCCCCTTCTCCTACCCAAGATGGTCTACTCCTTATGTATTTTACATTTAGTTGTTATTTTCTTCTAGCTTCCACTCTTTATTGCGCATGGCTTGGGTAAAGACCGTGGTTTACAGCCGCGTCGAGACTTGGTAAAGGGGCATGCACTGGGGAGCTCACCATTTACCAAGTGTACGTGGTGACTTCCTCCACAGACTCACCGACATTGCATTGCCTCCGTGTTGGCCGTGGTGAGGTGGTCCCTTTTATCATGCCATCTTGTTCGGCCAGCTCGTGCTAGTGGTGGTGTGCCGTGCTATGGAACCGAAAGAGGTAGAAAGGGATTTTTGAGGAGGGAGTATGGGCCTACTTGTTGTCGGACTAAGAATGGCAGTGGCACTGTGGCGGTTTTCATGAGGGTCGGAGTGTGGTCCTCACGTACTTGGCGATGGGGATGGCCTTCTCTTGTCGCAGTTGATTGTGTCACCTTGTTGTGGGGTTCGGTCCAAGGATGTCTTTCGCGGTCCTCACTCCTCTCCATCATCTTCCTCAACTTCCCTAGTTTATTTCTTCCTTTACTTAATGCATGGGGATGCAAAACAGTGAAGAATACAATAAAATTTTATTTCTTCCTTTACTTAATGCATTTTCTGCAATGTACTTCTTCATGTTTGGATTTATGTCATTCTTGTAATAAATCAATTGTTGTAATAATTCTTGTTAGTTTGATTTCCTTGCAATTTAAATTGATATCTTTGTAATTCATGTGTTGTAATTAATTTAATTTAACCTTGTTTTACTGTTTGTTTTAATTTAATTGCACTATTAGAGTTAGCTAAAAGTTAGGGTTCTTTCAGTGTTTTCTTGAGCTCGATCCTGCGACCTCTCGGTCGTAGGATGCCTCTTGAGCGAGCATCAAGAGCTATGTAGCAACTTAATTAATGGTGCAAATTAAATCAACCATCGAGCAGCCTCCGTAAGGAGAGACTCAAACGGCAAATCGATCGAGAAACGAACACAAATGACAAATCCATGGTAAATACGGTGAGTAGTACTCATTTATTTATTACTTCAGAATATGTTCACGCGATTTTTTTTATTATGCATGTTCATAGATTAATTAACCGTTCTGCTCTTATTTCATCCTCTCCCACGGACATGCGATGAGTAGTGTCCATTGCTTCCGGCGGCGGCGACGAACGGTGCCTTGCATTGTTTGCACAGGTGCACTTGAACCTTTTCCGCCGCCAGAACAAACTACCGCCGCTGTCTTGGTCGACGCCGTCGGCAAGCTTCCGCTCGGAGCAGTGGCCGCATTCGAAGTGCTCTCCAAAGCACGTAGTCGCGCTGAGCGAGTTGCTCTTGCATCTGCCACGGTATCTGCAGCTTGGGGAGCTGCATATTCGAAGCGCCTCCGCACCTGTATGTACCACAAAACACCCGGAAATTAGTACCTACTTCATCCATCGATCTTGCATGAGATTGGGATGGATCAAGTATGCATATGCATGTCGACATGGGTACCAGTACCATACCAATGTAGCCCTAGCATATTTGTTTGTAACACAAGAGTTCAACAAGGAAATTTGCTATGTATGTGTATGTATATGAGTTGACATGATAAGAGTATAATAGTATCTGAGCTTACTATAGGCCATGAGGAGCAAGGCCAGGGTGAAGGCAGCCAGCGCTCGTGCCTTGTTGAACACCATGGCTAGCTGACTGAGGTACAAGGCTAAGCCAAGCTTGATTGGCCTGTGATGGGAATTGGGATGAGTGCGAGGAGAACAGATTTGCGTGCTATTTATAGAGGTTCTCTTGCCTTCATTTTTAATGTCCAAGATGGATATGGAAATCCAAATTTTGGATACAAGTAGTTCTATCTAGGGGCGAAAACGGATCAAATATAGAGGAATAATGCTTTGTCATATTTATTTTTATATTTTTTTGAATGTAGGTATGGATACAAATATAAATACTATGCAATATGATACGAAGCAAATACAAATCAAAACGAATATAGTCATGGATATTTCTCGGAATATGAAAACCCCTTAAATTGTTCGCATGACGGAAACTGAACCAAATAATTAGCTTATGTGACCAAAATATTGGCCAAGTTAGTGTATTTTCAGCAATCAAATATATATATATATATATATATATATATATATATATATATATATATATATATATATATATATATATATATATGTATATATATATGTATGTATAATCAATAAATATATGAAACCGCAAGACCACAACAATAGTAAGAATCTCCATCAAACAAAATAGAATTATAGATGGTTCATCACCAAGACACCTTTTCAGTTTACATCAACTCCCTAACAAGTTTTTAATGTAAAATGACTCAATATGCCCTCTTGTATACACTTTATTTACCAATTTTGCTTAAAACTGTATATATGTTGCCTACCTCATAAACATTGCACAATTCATTATAAAATAATTTTTATTACTGTTTATTTATTTTTATGCATAATGAATGTATTTTGGAACTCCCAAGATTGAATAATGACGAAAGGAGTCATGTTTGGGCAAAATATGAAGAAATATCAGGTGTCAAAAATATTATTCAGACCTTTTGACATATATTTTGGGCAACAAAATGGACTCAAATGAAAATATTTGCAATTAAAAAATTGTAGATCTCATTGAGAGCTACAATTTAGCCTACTCATTTGCCTAATTTGGACTCCAAACAAAAAAGTTATGGTCTCTAAAGACATTCAACGGATAGTACGCCACTGAATTTGTATTCGTTCCCAATTTAGCATATCTGACAAATATCTGAACCGATAGCATCTGTATTTGAAAATGATATGGATCGGTTGGAAATTAGCCGAACTGTTTTCACCTGTTCTCTCTCATGTATTAATGCAAGTGTATCTAGTAAAGCATTAATACAGAAATTATGAATAGTTATCCATCCAAAATGTGCATATGTATACTACGGATTTGCTGGGTAACATTAATGAAGGTAACATTAATGAAGTGTGATTTAAAAAGTAGAAGCATAAATTAATACACAAACTATTACTACGTATATCAATCAAAAAATGTGCATAATGTAGACTACAGGTTTACCGGGCAACATTACCGATAGTGTAATTTAAAGAATAGTAAATTTTTTTTTAAAAAAAGGTTTTAGCGAACAAAAAGGATTAGCCTTATGCCACAAATTTATTGGTTATTCTTGCTTGCACGACAAAATTTTCAAAGCAGTTGTTTCATATTAAGGGTCTGTTCATATTAGCTTTTGGGTTTAACTTATGAATAGTAACAGTTTGTGGAGAAGTTTATAGAGAGATAGGCACTTGTGTGCGATTTTAGCTGATATAACTGAAGTCACTATAATGTGTACTATAATTGACTAATAGATTCCGCCTTAAAAAGATACTCTATTTAAAAGCTAGGTACTGTAGAAAGACATTTACTATAAAAACAGGTTTTAGAACCCAATATGAATACGGCCTAAATACATCAGGATGTTGAAGCAATGGTGTGCTACGAAGGGTTTTGAAATGGGGCACTGAAGATACAGAGGTGGCATGTCTACTCTTTCCCTTCACTAGTTTTTGATATTTCTCTTGTACCTTCATGTTGTCTCCATCCCTTGTGGGGAATCGGCGCACCGTTGCCACCCTATGACTCTTCTCATCATTAGTTGTCATCGTGAACGCCACTGTCGCCACCTCTGGTTGTTGTCATGGACATGAGGTCTAGTTAAATAAACTTCCTTTGGTTCTCAGTCTCATTTCTATCAGTGATATTTCCTGAAGACGATGATGAAAATAGTTATATCATTTTTATGTTTATAATCTTTTAAATAATATGCTATTTTGTGCCTTGAATAAATATTTTTCATATTGATCAACAAGCATGTGACTTGTTCGTGGAACTCTTTATTTATATTTTGATGTTATTCTAAATTATCTTTGATTTTATATCATTATTAGGGGTAATTATGATTTATTGATCAACACATATATTGATTGATGATCATGTTCACGGATCATGGATATGTGGATATCAAATCAATAATATGGACATATGTTAGAGAACATGGTGTTGGATTACTTGCCATGAGACACTGCGGGAATTATTATATTCTTAAGTATTATCAGTTGGTCCTATACATAGTGTATGTAGAATTCTTAGACCTAAGATCATCACAGCTTCTAAGTGTAATGGTTTACTTAGGGGTTATCAAACATTACTTTGTAACTGGTTGTTCATAAAGGTAACTTTCGAGTTTACTATAGAACATGCAGAGGAATGTGAAAGATGAAGATGGAATTACCCCTTTTGCATAAAGGAAAAGATATCTTTGAGCTCCTCAATGTGGTTGGATTAAGAAAGTGCATAACCGTACTGAATGTGGTTGAGTAGTCAATCACGAACTGAGTAATCCATTACAAGTATGAATAAAAAATCGAGCTATTATAGGATTACATGAGGCAAAGGGATGGGTACATAAGCACTATATATGTTCATTCGATATGATCTTTATGTATATTTAAGAGATGTTATGTCCTACTAGGGATTGCTACCAATTTATGGACCAGAAAAAAGTTTTCGGTCTATAACTGAATATACATGAATTTACAGGGTCACACACTTCACAAGTTAGAACAATAAGGGTGTGAATTATAGATTTTGAGTGGGATACGATTTCTACTCATATTGGATCCGGTCAGAGGTTTTCTCTAATTTGCATGACCAAAGATCTGACCAATAAGATGCATTTGAAGTAGAAGCTTTATTCGCACAAGATGGTGGAAGATGGGTCATTATTGAATCACCTGACAATGTTGAAAGAAGTAGTCTTAGTTCTCAAGTCTATGGAAGTAAAATATGATGATGAAGATTAGGGTCTTATTCTTTTATGCTCGCTACCAAGTTCGTACTCTATGTTCAGATATACTATTCTATATAGCCAAGATACACTTATTGAAGTCTATAAAGCACTTCATGCGAAGAAAAAGATAAAACTCATGGTTCCGAACAAAAGTTTAAGTTCACATGCAGAAGGCCTGGTTGTCTGTGGCAGACAACAGGAGAGGAGTTCAAACGATGATTCAAGAGGTAAAAGCTTGAGCAAAAAATTACAAAGGTAGATCAAAATCTAGAGTAAGGTACAAGTTGTGCAAATGTTGTAAGAAAGATGGACACAACATATCTGAGTGCTGGTGGGTAAAGAAAAAGGAGAAAAGAAATAAAATTCCAAAAATGATCAACAAGAAGATAAAGCTAAAGCCACTGTTTTTACTAAGAAAGATTTTGATGGTGATGTTCTTGTTACCTTTGCCAGTGATTCCAAAACCGATGATGAGTTGATTCTTGATTTGGCCTTCACTTTTCACATGAGCCCGAACCATGAGTGGTTTGTTACCTATGAAGCTACACCAAATGGATCTGTGTTGATGGGTGATAATTCACTTTGCACGATTATAGGCATTGGTTCTATTCAAATCAAGATGTTTGATGACACCACCAGAACTTTGTCAAATGTTTGGTGCATTCCGAGTTTGAAGATAAATCTTATCTAGCTAAGTACTTTTGATGCTAAAGAGTATAAGTATTCAGGTAGAGGTGGAGTTTTGAAGGTCTCCAAAGGTTCACTTATTGTGATGAAAGGAGATATGAAATATGGCAACCTTTATCATCTCTGATGTACTACAATTTTAGGTAATGGCGCTATTGTCTCAAATAAATCATCTGATTCTGATGCTACTAATCTTTGGCATATTCTAGGGCATATGAGTGAAATTGGCATGATTGAGTTATGCAAAAGAGAACTCCTTGATGGTCAAAGTATCGATAAGTTGAAATTTTGTAAACACCGTGTCATGGCAAGCAAAAAAAGGATGAAATTCAGTACTGTAATTCACTCTACAAAAGACATATCAAATTATATTCACTCTAATTTGTGGAGAGAGTCCCATGTTCCATCATTTAGAGGTGCTAGCTATATGTTGACCATCATTAATGATTATTTGAGAAGAGTTTAGCTATATTTCGTGAAGCACAAATCGGATGTCTTCAAGACGTTTTGAGGAATGGAAGATTATGATTGATAAGCAAACTGGCAAGCAATTCAAGAAGCTGTGTACTGACAATGGCTTGGAGTTTTGTTCTGAACAATTTGAAGCTTTATGCAGATCAGAGGGTATTGTGAGACATTACACTATCCTAGGTACTCCTCAGCAAAATGGTGTGACCGAACGCATGAATAGAACAATTATGGAGAATGTATGTTGATGTTATATAACTCTGGCTTATCTAGGAGTTTTTGGGTTAAAACCTCTTCCATTGCTTTTTATTTGATTAATCGATCATCCAACCTAGGAATTGATAAGAAGACTCTAATTGAGGTATGTCCTGGTTCTTCAGTAGATTATTCAAATTTGAGATTATTTGGTTGTCCAACATATGCTCATGTTAATAATAGTAAATTGGAGCTTAGAGTTGTTAAGTGCATTTTCCTTGGTTATAAGCCTAGTGTGAAAGGTTATAAATTGTGTAATCCTAAAACTAGAAAGGTGTTTATTAGTAGAAGTGTTACTTTTGATAGTTTGCTATGTTGCATGATAAACCATCAGTTGATGTTCCCGTTGAGAAGCCACAGAAATCAAGCGTGCAGATGGAGCACGTTATTGATTTAGGATCTACACCATAAACCGAAATAGGAAAACATATAGGATGTCCTTGTTGTTGTGTAGTTGACACAACATTCCATTGCAGCTAATAGACCTTCCTAAGAGATTGATTGAAGAAGTCAATATTGTGACTTATTGTTTGAATGTGGCAAAAGAAATCGAAGGTACTGCAAAACCTTCAACTTATTCAGAAGCTATCTCTTTAGATGATTCAAAAAGATAGATGATTGCCATGAATGATGAGATGTGATCTCTTGAGAAGAATGATACTTGGGAGCTGGTCAAGTTGCCAATTGAAAAAGAAGGCTATTCATTGCAAACAGATCTTCAAGAAGAAGTACGTTGTTTCACTAACTGAAGAAATTAGGTACAAAGTAAGGCTTGTTGCTAATGGATACAGTCAAATTTCAGGTATTGATTAATTTCAGGTATTGATTTCATGAATGTTTTTTGTCTAGTTGTGAAGCATAGTTCCATTCATACTTTACTCAGCATTGTGGTTATGCATGATGATGAGCTTGAGCAATTGAATATGAAAATTGTGTTCTTACATAGGGAATTGAAGGAAGACATTTATATAGAGTAGCTAAAAGGTTTTGTCATTTCAGAAAAGGATAATTTTGCTTGCAAAATTGAAGAAATCTCTTTATAGTTTGAAGCAATCACTCAGAAAATAGAATAAGAGATTTGACTCATTTATGATCTCTCAGGATTTTAAAAGATTCAATTATAGTAGCTATGTTTATTTGAATACAGTTAATGGTTCAACTATTTATTTGCTCCTATATGTCGATGATATGTTGATTGCTGCAAATGATAAGATAGAAATTTCAAAGTTAAAGGCATAATTAAGTAGTGAATTTGAGATAAATGATCTCGGTGCAACAAAGAAGATTCTTGATATGGAAATCATCCGAGACAGATAGTTTGACAACTTATTCCTAAGTCAAAAATGGTATATTGATGAAGTTCTTGATCACTTTAACATGCATAAGGTTAAACAGATGAGTACTCCATTAGCTGCATATTTAAGACTTTCTTCAGTGTCATGTACATAGTCAAATGATGCAGTTGAATACATATCTATAGTTTCATATGCCAGTGCACTTGGTTCATTTATGTATGTCATGGTATATTCTCGATCTGATTTTATCTTAATCATTGAATGTTGTTATTAGATACATAGCTAATCCTAGAAAAAACATTGAAAAATAGTTTAATGGATTTTCATATACTTATGGGGCATTTGTAATGCTTGTTTATAGTTTGAGAAAACTAGAGATGGACTTGGTTATGTGGATTCAGATTTTGCTAGAGATTTTGATAAGAGAAGATCACTTATTGGTTGTGTGTTCACTATTGAAGGATATGTCGTTAGCTGGAAAGCAAGTTTGCATGCTACCAGGGGTGAAATTAGGCCCATGGCAAGGTGAGCTCTAGCCCGGGTATTTTTAGCCCAGCCCAGGATAGAATTATTAGCATTTAGCCCAGGTAACCCAATAGCACACAGCCTATTTCACATCTCGCCAGGCCGTCAGCCCGTCAGTCTCCACGTCGCGCGGCCCATCACGCGCTCGACGCTCGCTCGGCCCAACGCGTGCTCACTGCTCACTACTCGCCCTCACCTGCTCATTGCTCAGAACCCTAACCGAAGCCAAGAAAGCGGTGCTGCCGCGACTAGAATATTTTACGACTGTTAGAGTACTATTTGCCTTATAAAGTACTCCCTCCGTTCAAGTTTATAGGGAGTATTTTTTGAATGGCCTTATTCATAAATATATGGTGTATTTCATATTTCAATGTAAAATTAGTATGCAGTTTTCTCTATACCACTAATAAATATCCAGCTTTGGGCATGTTCTTTTCGGCTGTGGCTTTTGGCTTTTGGCTGAATTTTTGAATTTTAGCTATTTGCGACAAAGATTACGGAGAGGGAGATACTGGCTTGCGATTTTTGTTGATACATATGTTAGGCTTTTAACATGTACTACAATTACCTTGTAGATCCCGTCTTGAGAAAATACTCAATTTAAAAGTTAGGTACTGTAGCAAAAGCCGAAAACTGCTAGCTTCGGAGGAAAATAACATGCACTTTATTTTATGTTCTCTACATGCATGCACTGAATATAGTGTTTAGTGATAATAATTAGTGGTAGTCTAGTTATTTTTAATATCTCCTTGGTCTATGTGCCAAGAGAAAATACACCTTATAAATTTGGATAGGCGGAGGGAGTATTGGATTTTTCATGCGAGAACGGAGCACATTGATGTCAGATATCACTACATTTGATGGTCATTGCTCAAGGTGACATTAAAGTTAGCAAGATAAGTACTCATGATAATCAAGCTGATATATTGACAAAGCTATTTCCTACTGCTAAGTTTGAGATTTGCTCTGACTTAGTTGATATCACTCACTGGTCCAATGGATTTTTGGCACACTAGATGTTTATGCCGATCCGTTTGGAGGAGATTCGCCTTTTATTTTGGCTATATGTGGAATTCGGCTCAAGGTAAAAATCATTGAGTTTGTGTTGTGAATTTGTTTTAGTTTTGTTTCTTTTCCAAATATGGAGTTCTACTCCTAGTGTAATCTCCTTTGTATGCCTTATAAATATACCCAGTCTATAAGAAAAGCGAGAGCTCCATGTAAATATCTCCACATATAGTGATATGATCTTCGTGTGTCCGTTTTTTAAGAGTTTTTCACGTAAAATCCGTATCTTCCGTTGCAGTTTTTCATACATTATTTGCAACACGTGAGACTTCGACCATAAACGTGCGAACCATATATGTACGGAGAACTGCATACACAGCACTACTGATCTCTTCTCATCCAATCGTTGATGTGTCATTTTCTTTTCCTTTTATTTGCCTGAGAAGTTTGGAGACATGTATGATGTATCTTTGAGAAAAAGCGAGCGATTCGGTCAACAAGTTTTTCCTTTGCTGATTACTTAATCTCGTCTCCGTATGCTGATTTTCATTTTCCCCAAAGATCCCCCCTGTCGAGTACAAATTTATATTTATTATAATGTGCGCTTGGTTTTTGTGCCTTCGACAAAATAATTCGAATTAATAAATAAACTTCGGAAGTCTTCCGTTGCATATCGTGCACGGTGCAACTATATGAAACACCCCAAAAATTCAGAAATTTTGAATTTTTTATTTATTTTATTTCTGCTTGAATTTTCCTTTTCCCTTCCCAATTTGGCAAATTACTCAAAAATCCGCTTTCCTATTTGGGCATTTCCGCCTCTTTCTTTCTCTGGCGTCCCTGGCTGTGCGCTGCTTCTTCCTCTCCTTCCCAAAGCCACAGTCGCGCACGCGTCACCGCCTCCTCTCACTGGGTTGCGTCACCTCTCTTCCCTCACGCAGCGTCACTCCTGAGCACCCAATCCCACTCACCAGCCTCTCGCCCTGCCCTTTCTTGCCCCGCGCGCAACCGTCGTCGCATTCATCTCCCCTTGCCGTAGCCCCTGCTAGAGACATTCCCCCTGGCCAGCGTGAATCAAACGCAACCAAAGTAATATCTCTGGGTGAAGCTCCTTTAGACACTCCCACCTATCTCCCTAAGCAGTCGATTGCCCTCTCGTTGCCCCTGTCGCCCGCAATCGGAGTCCCTGAGCCGGTGAGCCCTAAACCCTAACTTTCCAATCTCTTGATTATTGTTCGATTCCAAGCTCCAATAGGATCCTTGTTACATGCTCATCACGGTGGTATGCTCAATCGAGCAGTAGCGTTAGCCTAGAAGGTCAGTAACGAAGGTCGCCGTCGTTCAAAAAGACCTCATCGTGGCTAGCTCGCTCGAGCTGTCCCCGAGCTCAACTGCCGCCTCTAGTGTACTCCCTAGATTCCACACATGGTGAAAAGCCCACCCATTTGGCCGGAGAGCCCCTAGGTGTTCATGGCATCGCCGTGAGGGCCGCCGTCTTTCCTACTGCCGCTAGCCACCGCCGTTTGGCCATTCGCCCTCCAAACCACCAAAACGGGTTCCTAAGCTTAAACCGCTCACTAATGCACTACCAATTTCTTCGGAGAAACTCTGTTGGTGCCGCTTGGCCCGAGCCGCTATGCTCTGTTTTCCGCCGGAGGAGATGACCCGAGGTTGAAGACGACCGGGAGGAGGCGGCATGGTTGCATCTTAGCCGTTGTCTTCGTTGCCGCTTGTGCATCCGGGCCGCCCACTCGCCATGCATCCAAGCCGTCCGCGCCAGCTACCCGTCGCCCATCGGGCAGACGCACGCGAGCGCGCTTGGGCTCTCTCTCGGCCGCGTGCTACTGGGCCGAATGGCCAACCCATTCCGCCGCTCGGGTTTAAAAACCCGCATGGGATGTACTGCTCATTTTGGGCTGACCCCATTATTGTAGGTTACTGTTCATCCGAGTTATAAAAATTCAGAAAAATTCAGAAAAATTCAAAAATACTAAAATACACCATTTTGGCCAGTTTAATATCCCAAATTCAAATGTGGCATCCATTATTTCAAATTTAAATTCTAAAAATTTAAACTCCATCATTTCGCAAATTTAACTTTTTAAATTAAAAATTCCACTGTTTCACCCAATTCAACTTTATAAATTCAAATTTCACCTTTTTATCAAATTCAAGTTTTATAAATGTTATTAATTCAAATGCACCCTTCCACCATATTTATTTCTAAATAAATTCAATTCCTCTGTGTTGCCAAAGTAAATCTCGATAAAATCTAAATCCACCCAATTCAAAGATCGGTCATTCAATTCTAATTATCTATCTTGTATTCCCAAAACTTGTCCAACGCACACACACCTTTTAGTAACCCTGAACCTGTCTCATTCAATTTTAGCCGTGTCGACCCATCAAGTATTGTTGAACCTCGACCACCAGCCAGCCCATTTCTTTTTATGTTATTTCTTGTTTTTAATTGCATTTTGTTCCCAGCTTGCATCTTGCAAAGCAGAAACTTATTTGGCTTCGTTTTCTACGCTAGTGAACGGACCAAGCGAGTTGGTCAACCGAAGGCCAGCAAAGGTAGATGAAGTAAGTGTGAAGCTGGTTAAGAAGATCAAGAACAACAAAAAGAAGGCAAGTCACATGTTTTTGATCATGTTGAATCCCATGACATGCCGATTATCTAAGTAATGTAGTTTCATTATGAATATTTGTGAAATGTTATTTGCTTAACATAAAATGTTTAGAATGACATGCTATTTAGATAAGTCCTACCACTGATAAAAGCCATGTTTACTTTGATGGCCATATTCACCTTGACAACCTTAGTAATTATTGAAGTATTGTATAAATATATGTACCATCATCTCATTCAACATTACACACTACTGAGTGATTTTGGCCGTTGGCTAGTTGGTTTGAAAAACCCCGGACTTAGGGTAGGGTGGTATGGGACGCCGTACCCTAGGCCGGTAATGTTGGTGTGAAGGGTGGGGTAAAAGGTGTTGCGCGAAACCGTGTGGCGGATTTCACCTATCGCTTTACCCTTCAACATGTACACTATTAAGGCTTGAACCGTGGGCTAGTAGATTTGGAAAAACCGATCTAGGGTGAGCGTGCCCTAGAGCGGAGGTGCCGGTGTGCACAGTTAGGGTAAAGGTGTTGTGGGAGACCGCTAGACGGCCTTCGCCCACCGCTTTACCCTAGAATGGAGGTTGCGGACCTCATGAAAAATATAAGGGAAAGAACCTTGTGCTAAGTAAATGACACAGTGATCGCCCAACCACAAGTGTTGATACGTCAACCCTAGTCTAGTAGCTGCTCAAATTCGATTGAACCTCTACAAAAGAAGTTTGGAGGCAAAGTGCGAGTCCATACGGAAGGGGTAAGAAGGGCCGTATGGAAGTTGGTGATTTTTATTTTGAACAATCTGACCGATTGATCTGAACCTCGATCATGTGTTGTTTGTGCCGCACAATAGTAGGCTAAGGTAAGTCAGGGGTAGCCTGAACTTACTGGGAGGCCTACTAGGTAGAGGCTATATAAAGAATTGAGCAGCGAAAAGCTTTGTTTTCTTAATATCAGACGTGGAATTAAGAAATCTTGTGGGTAAAGTAGGGTAGCTCTGCAGAGTGAAATAAATGGTATTCGAATACGCCGTGCTTCCGGTTAATGAAGCTGTGTTAATTGGGTGATTCCAACAACGAGACATAAGTAGTATTTCTGATGTTGTTAAATTGAGTAATGATGAGATTCTATCTGATAACAGAAAACCCCCTGATCTTCAGGAGCATTGTTTTAAAATTTTATTTGTTTGCAAATAAAATTGCATCCACCTCTTAATAAAACAAATATATTCCCCTTCTCTTGAGAATATCCTGGCAAGTAAATATATAGTATTTCCACATATGATTTGCTGAGTACGGGGTTGGAGTACTCAGACTTGCACAATTTCCCCCCAACAGATACCAGAAGCAAAAGCAGGTGCAACAAGTGTTCGTGTTAGGGGTACGACTACACTCAAGTGTTCCTGTGGAGTTTTCTTCGGCTCTTCTGTATGTAAGTTAAGTTTTGGGCTTGGACGCCCGTATTATCATTAAAGTTGACCATTAGGTCTTATTTCAAATTAAATTAACTTGTTTTAATTATTCGTGAGCAGGCAAGATACACTGTTAAGCCGTAACAGAACTCCTGGGCTGTTGCGGGCCGTACGACGTCCCTGTTTCCAAAAGTCGGGGGCGTTACACTATATATCTATAAATTAATGATAATTTATGTCCATTTATTAGTAGAGTTGCTAATCTGCGCAAGACTCCCAATTTTGTGGCAGGCCTTGCTTTGTTTAATGTTATATCATGTGATCATCTTGTCCTTGTGAGTTGGAAGTTAGTAATTACTTGATTCAATACTCAGCAGCATGCATATCCAGTTTATGTCATCACCAGAAACCGGCGTTTCCGAACAAGCACCAAAAAAAAACCAGGTGCATGCATTCTAGGTAGATTAGGAAAATAATAGAGCTTAATTTTATGGTACTCTGTCATGTGTGGATAAGTGATCTTGTAAACAAATTAAAGATGTGGGTCGCCCTGTACTCCTGTAGATGACATCAGGGAAAGGAGGAACAACAAAAGAAATTAATCGACCTCCAGATCAGTCCAAGGAAGAAGAGAGAAAACTAAACCTAGCTACTTAGGTGTAAGTACTTATCCTTCATTCACTGTACGTGCTTGCTTTATATATGGCACCAAATAGGACAATCTGTAGCTAGTTTCGATCGATGTTGATATCTGAATTTTGAACTGCATTGGAAGAAGCGAGTCTATGTTTTGCGTCCACGTAGTGTCAAAATATATAACCATACATGCCTATATAGTTGTATCTCTGAAATTTTTCTGTGGACTACTATCGTGCTAAATATATAACCATACATGTATATCAGCATTTCCTTTTCTGAATTACGTACGCTGCAGAGCTTTGGAATGTTCAAGAGATGGGAGGTGTGCCGGTGCTACGACGGCGGCGACGGTTTCGGGGAGGAGACGAAGCCGTGGTTCAGAGTGCAGAGGGCTCGGAAGAGCGGAGCCACGGTGACGTTACACGGAAGCGGGAGAACGTACAGGATCGACGGGTGGTCGCGCAGGTCGGAGTGCAGAATCAGCGGCGCGGACGGCGCGGTTGTGGCGGAGATCGGGCGCAAGCAGACGGCGTCCGGGGTTGTGCTGGGGGAAGATGTCCTGACGCTGACAGTGGGGTCGGAGGTGGATCACCTGCTCGTTCTGGGTTCGGTTGTCGTGTGCGGCCTCATGAGCCGCTCCATGTGATGGATGGTCAGGATGAGGATTCTTCAACGGAGCATAGCACAAGAACGTTTTTTCTTTCTTTCGTGCGGTTTCTAGCTAGTTTAATTCCTAGGAACATACATGGCGAGAGTGTGTCTATATGCCCTGTTATTTTTTAGTTTTTTTAAAACATTTTTTGGCTTCGTCTTCTTCGAACATATGGCGCGCTTTCTCCAAATAGCTTTTCAAGATAAAAATCGTATTTGACGTCTGAAAAAACGTAGGCAAAAAACTACCAACTACAATAAAAAACCACCAAGTCACAATCTCCAAAAGAATATAACCATAGTACTAGTGAGAGTTTGTTTTGTGGAAAACAATATCGAAAGTCTTTCACCAAGCTGTCACAGTAGAATCTTTCATCGTCAATGTTCAAACAACCTGTAATACGTATAGCTGGCAAAAGATACAGCTTATCTTTACGTGTTGAAACATAGGGAGAATTAAAGGAGTCCCAAAAAAAGCGTACGTACTGGATCGATCAACCATTACAAAAATCTGGAAGAGGCAAGGTTAGATTGACTCTGAACTCTGAAGTCTGACGCTTTTCTGAAACATGTTGAAACTTACGTAATTTTGTCTAAAACTAGATGAAACTTTCTGAAACATACTTCAAATCTTTAGGTTATGAAAAAATATTCTTAAGCAAACTGAAACTTTTATACTTATGAAAATTTGTTTGAAAATTGTTTAAAATTAGATGAAATTTTCTGAAACTTGCTTCAAACCTTTAGGTTATGAGAAAAATTCCTTGAAACTTGTTTGGAGGTTTTGGTCGCTAGTTGGCATTGCATGGGCTCACATGGACTCGTTCCGGATGGCGTCCAGGTTCGGACGTTGTTCGTGCTTGCGTCCATCTCTAGACATTCTTCTTACCAGCGTCTACTTTTGTTATTTCTTTGGCTATCTTACCTACTTTTGTAATCTCGTAATTATTAATTACTATTAATAAAAAAACTGGGCTTTTGGTGTTCACGTGATTTAATTAACGCGCGTTTATTATGCATGCGTGGTTTTGGGCACCGCAAACTATATTACTGTTAATTCCTTCTTCGTTGCGAACTCCCCATATTCTGCAAAAACAAATCCATATGTTAAAGATAAGAGTAAATCGGCAATGTTCAAATAACCTGTACTACGTATAGCCGGCAAAAGATACAGCTTATCTTTATGTGCTGAAACATAGGGAGAATTAAAGGAGTCCCAAAAAAAGCGTACGTACTGGATCGATCGACCATTACAAAAACATGGAAGAGGTCAGGTTAGATCGACACTGAACTCTAAAGTCTGACGCCTTTCTGAAACATGTTGAAACTTACGTAATTTTGTCTGAAACTAGATAAAACTTTCTGAAACTTACTTCAAATCTTTTGGTTATGAAAATATATCCTTAAGCAAACTGAAACCTTTATACTTATGAAAATTTGTTTGAAAATTGTTTCAAATTAGATGAATTTTTTTGAAACTTGCTTCAAACCTTTAGGTTATGAGAAAAATTCCTTGAAACTTGTTTGGAGGTTTTGGTCGCTAGTTGGTAACGCATGGGCTCACATGGACTCGTTCCGGATGGCGTCCATGTTCGGACGTTGTTCGTGATTGCGTCCATCTCTAGACATTCTTCTTACCAGCGTCTACTTCTGTGATTTATTAGGCTATCTTACCTACTTTTGTAAGCTCGTAATTATTAATTACTATTAATAAAAAACTAGGGTTTTGGTGTTCACGTGATTTAATTAACGCGCGTTTATTATGCATGCATGGTTTTGGGCACCACAAACAATATTGCTGTTAATTCCTTCTTCGTTGCGAACTCCCCATATTCTGCAAAAACAAATCCATATCTTAAAGATAAGAGTAAATCGTCAATGTTCAAACAACTTGTAATACGTATAGCCGGCAAAAGATACAGCTTATCTTTACATGTTGAAACATAGGGAGAATTAAAGGAGTCCCCAAAAAAGCGTACGTACTGGATCGATCGACCATTACAAAAACTTCGAAGAGGCAAGGTTAGATTGACCCTGAACTCTGAAGTCTGGCGCTTTTCTGAAACATGTTGAAACTTACGTAATTTTGTCTGAAACTAGATGAAACGTTCCGAAACTTACTTCAAATCTTTAGGTTATGAAAAAATATCCTTAAGCAAACTGAAACTTTTATACTTTTGAAAATTTGTTTGAAAATTGTTTAAAATTAGACGAGTATTTCTGAAACTTGCTTCAAAGCTTTAGGTTATGATAAAAATTCCTTGAAACTTGTTTAGAGGTTTTGCTCACTAGTTGGTATCGCATGGGCTCACATGCACTCGTACCAGATGGTGTCCAGGTTCGGACGTTGTTCGTGCTTGCGTCCATCTCTAGATATTTTTCTTACCAACGTCTACTTTTGTGATTTATTAGGCTATCTTACCTACTTTTGTAACCTCGTAATTATTAATTACTATTAATAAAAAAACTGGGCTTTTGGTGTTCACATGATTTAATTAACGCGCGATTATTATGCATGCATGGTTTTGGGCATCGCAAACTATATTGCTGTTAATTCCTTCTTCGTTGTGAACTCCCCATATTCTGCAAAAACAAATCCATATCTTAAAGATAAGAGTAAATCGTCAATGTTCAAACAACCTGTAATACGTATACCTGGCAAAAGATACAGCTTATCTTTGTGTGCTGAAACATAGGGAGAATTAAAGGAGCCCCAAAAAAAGCGTACGTACTGGATCGATCGACCATTATAAAAACCTGGGAGAGGTAAGGTTAGATCGACTCGGAACTCTGAAGTCTGACGCTTTTCTGAAACATGTTGAAACTTACGTAATTTTGTCTGAAACTAGATGAAACTTAATTCAAATCTTTTGGTTATGAAAAAATATCCTTAAGCAAACTGAAACTTTTATACTTACGAAAATTTGTTGGAAAATTGTCTAAAATTAGATGAATTTTTCTGAAACTTGCTTCAAACCTTTACGTTATGAGAAAATTCTTTGAAACTTGTTTGGTGGTTTTGGTCGCTAGTTGGTATCGCATGGGCTCACATGGACTCGTTCCGGATGGCGTCCAGGTTCGGACGTTGTTCGTGCTTGCGTCCATCTCTAGACATTCTTCTTACCTGCGACTACTTTTGTGATTTCTTAGGCTATATTATTTACTTTTGTAATCTCGCAATTATTAATTACTATTAATAAAAAACTGGGCTTTTGGTGTTCACATGATTTAATTAACGCGCGTTTATTATGCATGCATGGTATTGGGCACCGCAAACTATATTGTTGTTAATTCCTTCTTCGTTGCGAACTCCCCATATTCTGCAAAAACAAATCCATATCTTAAAGATAAGAGTAAATCGTCAATGTTCAAACAACCTGTAATACGTATAGCCGGCAAAAGATACAGCTTATCTTTATGTGCTGAAACATAGGGAGAATTAAAGGAATCCCAAAAAAAAAGCGTACGTACTGGATCGATTGACCATTACAAAAACATGGAAGAGGTAAGGTTAGATCGACTCTGAAGTCTGACGCTTTTCTGAAACATGTTGAAACTTACATAATTTTGTCTGAAACTAGATGAAAGTTTCTGAAATTTACTTCAAATCTTTAGGTTACGAAAAAATATCCTTAAGCAAACTGAAACTTTTATACTTATGAAAATTTGCTTGAAAATTGTTTCAAATTAGATGAATTTTTCTGAAACTTGCTTCAAACCTTCAGGTTATGAGAAAAATTCCTTGAAACTTGTTTGGAGGTTTTGGTCGCTAGTTGGTATCGCATGGGCTCACATGGACTCGTTTCGGATGGCGTCCAGGTTCAGACGTTGTTCGTGCTTGCGTCCATCTCTAGACATTCTTCTTACCAGCGTCTACTTTTGTGATTTCTTAGGCTATATTACCTACTTTTGTAATCTCGTAATTATTCATCACTATTAATAAAAAAACTGGGCTTTTCGTGTTCACGTGATTTAATTAACGCCGCGCATTTATTATGAATGCATGGTTTTCGGCACCGCAAACTATATTGCTGTTAATTCCTTCTTCGTTGCGAACTCCCCATATTCTGCAAAAACAAATCCATATCTTAAAGGTAAGAGTAAATCGTCAATGTTCAAACAACCTGTAATACGTATAGCCGGCAAAAGATACAGCTTATCTTTATGTGCTGAAATATAGGGAGAATTAAAGGAGTCCCAAAAAAAGCGTACGTACTGGATCGATCGACCATTACAAAAACATGGAAGAGGTAAGGTTAGATCGACTCTGAACTCTGAAGTCTGACGCTTTTCCGAAACATGTTGAAACTTACGTAATTTTGTCTGAAACTAGATGATACTTTCTGAAACTTACTTCAAATCTTTATGTTACGAAAAAATATCCTTAAGCAAACTGAAACTTTCATACTTATGAAAATTTGTTTGAAAATTGTTTCAAATTAGATGAATTTTTCTAAAACTTGCTTCAAACCTTTACGTTATGAGAAAAATTCCTTGAAACTTGTTTGGAGGTTTTGGTCGCTAGTTGGTATCGCATGGGCTCACATGGACTTGTTCCGGATGGTGTCCAGGTTCGGACGTTGTTCGTGATTGCGTCCATCTCTAGACATTCTTCTTACCAGCGTCTACTTTTGTGATTTATTAGGCTATCTTACTTATTTTTGTAATCTCGTAATTATTAATTACTATTATTAAAAAATTGGGCTTTTGGTGTTCACGTGATTTAATTAACGCGCGTTTATTATGCATGCCCGGTTTTGGGCACCGCAAACTATATTGCTGTTAATTCCTTGTTCGTTGCAAACTCCCCATATTCTGCAAAAACAAATCCATGACTTAAAGATAAGAGTAAATCGTCAATGTTCAAGCAACCTGTAATACATATAGCCGGCAAAAGATACAGCTTATCTTTTTGTGCTGAAACATAGGAAGAATTAAAGGAGTCCAAAAAAAAGCGTACGTACTAGATCGATCGACCTTTACAAAAACTTGGAAGAGGTCAGGTTAGATCGACACTGAACTCTAAAGTCTGTCGCTTTTCTGAAACATGTTGAAACTTACGTAATTTTGTCTGAAACTAGGTGAACTATCTGAAACTTACTTCAAATCTTTAGGTTATGAAAAAATATCCTTAAGCAAACTGAAACTTTTATACTTATCATAATTTGTTTGAAATTTGTTTAAAATTATATGAATTTTTCTGAAACTTGCTTCAAACCATTAGGTTATGAGAAAAATTCCTTGAAACTTGTTTGGTGGTTTTGGTCGCTAGTTGGTATCGCATGGGCTCACATGGACTCGTTCCGGATGGCGTCCAGGTTCGGACGTTGTTCGTGCTTGCGTACATCTCTAGACATTCTTCTTACCATCGTCTACTTTTGTTATTTCTTTGGCTATCTTACCTACTTTTGTAATCTCGTAATTATTAATTACTATTAATAAAAAAACTGGGCTTTTGGTGTTCACGTGATTTAATTAACGCGCGTTTATTATGCATGCGTGGTTTTGGGCACCGCAAACTATATTGCTGTTACTTCCTTCTTCGTTGCGAACTCCCCATATTCTGCAAAAACAAATCCATATCTTAAAGATAAGAGTAAATCGTCTATGTTCAAACAACCTGTTATACGTATAGCCGGCAAAAGATACAGCTTATCTTTACGTCTTGAAACATAGGGAGAATTAAAGGAATCCCAAAAAAAGCGTATGTACTGGATCGATCGACCATTACAAAAACATGGAAGAGGCAAGGTTAGATCGACTCTGAAGTCTGACGCTTTTCTGAAACATGTTGAAACTTACGTAATTTTGTCTGAAACTAAATGAAACTTTCCGAAACTTACTTCAAATCTTTAGGTTATGAAAAAATATCCATAAGCAAACTGAAACTTTAATACTTATGAAAATTTGTTTGAAAATTGTTTAAAATTAGATTAATTTTTCTGAAACTTGCTTCAAACCTTTAGGTTATGATAAAAATTTCTTGAAACTTGTTTGGAGGTTTTGATCGCTAGTTGGTATCGCATGGGCTCACATGGACTCGTTCCAGATGGCATCCAGGTTCGGATGTTGTTCGTGCTTGCGTCCGTCTCTAGACATTCTTCTTACCAGTGTCTACTTTTGTGATTTCTTAGGCTATATTACTTATTTTTGTAATCTCGTAATTATTAATTACTATTAATAAAAAATTGGGCTTTTGGTGTGCACGTGATTTAATTAACGCGCGTTTATTATGCATGCATGGTTTTGGGCACCGCAAACTATATTGATGTTAATTCCTTCTTCGTTGCGAACTCCCCATATTCTGCAAAAACAAATCCATAACTTAAAGATAAGAGTAAATCGTCAATGTTCAAACAACCTGTAATACGTATAACCGGCAAAAGATACAGCTTATCTTTATGTGCTGAAACATAGGAAGAATTAAAGGAGTCCAAAAAAGCGTACGTACTGGATCGGTCGACCATTACAAAAACTTGAAAGAGGTACGGTTAGATCGACTCTGAACTCTGAAGTCTGACGCTTTTCTGAAACATGTTGAAACTTACGTAATTTTGTCTGAAACTAGATGAAACTATCTGAAACTTACTTCAAATCTTTAGGTTATGAAAAAATATCCTGAAGCAAACTGAAACTTTTATACTTATGAAAATTTGTTTGAAAATTGTTTAAAATTAGATAAATTTTTCTGAAACTTGCTTCAAACCTTTAGGTTATGAGAAAAATTCCTTAAAACTTGTTGGAGGTTTTGGTCACTAGTTGGTATCGCATGGGCTCACATGGACTCGTTCCGGATGGCGTCCAGGTTCGGACGTTGTTCGTGCTTGCGTACATCTATACACATTCTTCTTACCAGCGTCTACTTTTGCTATTTCTTAGGCTATCTTACCTACTTTTGTAATCTCGTAATTATTCATTACTATTAATAAAAAACTGGGCTTTTGGTGTTCACGTGATTTAATTAACGCGCGTTTAATTATGCATGTATGGTTTTGGGCACCGCAAACTATATTGCTGTTAATTCCTTCTTCGTTGTGAACTCCCCATATTCTACAAAAACAAATCAATATCTTAAAGATAAGAGTAAATCGTCAATGTTCAAACAACCTATAATACGTATAGCTGGCAAAAGATATAGCTTATCTTTACGTGTTGAAACATAGGGAGAATTAAAGGAGTCCCAAAAAAAAGCGTATGTACTGGATCGATCGACCATTACAAAAACCTGGAAGTGGCAAGGTTAGATCGACTCTGAAGTCTAACGCTTTTCTGAAACATGTTGAAACTTACGTAATTTTGTCTAAAACTAGATGAAACTTTTTGAAACTTACTTCAAATCTTTAGGTTATGAAAAAGTATCCTTAAGCAAACTGAAACTTTTATACTTATGAAAATTTGTTTGAAAATTTTTTAAAATTAGATGAATTTTTCTGAAACTTGCATCAATCCTTTACGTTATGAGAAAAATTCCTTGAAACTTGTTTGGAGGTTTATTGCGTCCATTTCTAGACATTCTTCTTACCAGCGTCTACTTCTGTGATTTCTTAAGCTATCTTACCTATTTTTGTAATTTCGTAATTATTAATTACTTTTAATAAAAAAACTAGGCTTTTGGTGTTCAAGTGATTTAATTAACTTGTGTTTATCAGGCTTACAAGATGCGGCACCGAACACCTCAGGCACGTCCATGTTTTCAATCCTCTGTAGAGTTCTTCGCCATGCAAATGATTCACGCACCGCTAGCTGTTAATTTCCAAGGAGAATAGGAGATATTGGTGCGATTTGCATTGTTCGTTCGTTGCATAACATGTTGAGGAACCGTCGCTGGCGACCAGTCCGAGCGATTCCTCTGCTTAGAACAAGAACGAATCAATCACAGAAGAATAGATTAAACACAAAGAGGTAGAGAGAACTCCTGGTCTTTCTTTATTGCTTTCAATTGCATCAGGTGTACATAATGATTTGGTATACCTCAATATATCAGGACTCTGGCTGGCCCAGGGTTTCCTAACAGTATATATATACTCAACAGTACGTACAGGAGGTTACAAATATATCTGAACAATCTCAACATAACTCTGTTTAATTCTACTCAACTTATCTATAGAATAATGCAGTTTATCTCTAACTGAATTCTATCTGTATCTCTAGACAAACACCGTTTATCTCTAACTTGTATGAAGCATATGTAAGCAGCCAATGCCAACGAGACCATCTTCTTTAACAGGGGCTTACAGCTTAGCCTCTCAAGATGGAGCGACCTGCCGCCGCCGACGTCGTCCTAGAGATGACAGATTTCGGCGGCGCCGGCAGGAACCGTCCTCCGGGCGAACAAGGGCACGAAGATGACGATACAAGTCGCGGCGGCGCCGCGCGGCGGACCTTCAGCTTCAGTCAGGCTTACAAGATGCGGCACCAAACACCTCAAGCACGTCCATGTTTTCAATCCTCTCTAGCTTTCTTCGCCATGCAAATGATTCATGCACCGCTAGCTGTTAATTTCCGACGAGATCTTGATGCGATTTGCACTGTTCGTTCGTTGCATGGCATGCGCGCAGGTGTTCACGCCGTGGCAGACCATTCTGCTGAGCTACCAGTCCCTCGGCATCGTCTACGGCGACCTCGGGACGTCTCCGCTGTACGTGTTCCCGTCCATCGTCTTGCCGGACGCCGACGAGACGGACTTCCTGGGCATCCTGAGCCTCATCCTGTGGACGCTCACCATGATGAGCCTCGTCAAGTACGTGCTCATCGTCCTGCGTGCAGACGATCATGGAGAAGGTACACACTACTGCATGGTTTCTTTCCTTCGATTCGTAGCGATCGTGCAGCATCGTTTATCAATCTGCTGTATATGTGAAGGTGGCACGTTTGCTCTGTATTCGCTCTTGCGCCAACATGTGAATTTCAAGGGGAAGATGCCGGTGCCAATCACACGGTTTGCATCTGACGTCAATCTCAAGTTACACAGCAAGAAGAGAAGAGAGCCATCTTGGATGCAAAACTTCTTGGAGGAAAGCCCAAAGGTACAATCATTCGTTACGTACCTCGTGTTTTGTGGAACTTCCATGTTGATGGGTGATGGTGCTCTCACTCCAGCCATCTCAGGTACACATGTTTTAGTCGCTTGTTTTCTATTCAGCTTGCACGCAGGTCAATTATTTTCATTCAGATTCCTTCTTTTCTTTTGTTCTATTTATTCAGTTCTTTCGGCTGCTCAAGGAATCCAGTCGAGATCTCCGGAAATTAAACAAAGTAACAATTATATGTTTCTTTAGTTACTGTGTTTTCTGCTCATTTTATTTTCTGTTATCGCCGACATTTATTTTTGCCCTGTTGCAGAGCACGTTGTCATCTTGTCTGTGGTGATTCTAGTCCTCCTTTTCCTCGTCCAAAGATATGGCACAAGCAAAGTCAGCTTCTCTTTCTCGCCCGTCATGCTCGTGTGGTTTGGATCAATCTCAGTGATCGGATTGTACAACATAATCAAGTACTATCCAACTGTTCTGAAAGCTGTCTCACCCCATTACATATACTACTACTTCGCAAAGAACAAAAGAGTCGGCTGGGAGCAACTTGGAGCCGTTATTCTGTGCATAACAGGTGAGAATTTTAAGCTGATCGGTTACAATCCTTTTAATTTTAAGGTGAAGCATACAATGAAAAGAATATTAGCAGTATACATTTTTCGTATTTGATTAATCTGATAACAACTCGGTACTAAGTCTGAACCTGTGACCATAATCAGGTGCTGAAGCCATGTTTGCTGACTTGGGTCACTTTAACAAGGCATCAATTCAGGTACATGGTCCTGCAGATTCTAACATATAAGAGAGAAAAAGCATTACTAATCTGATCCTTCTAATCCTTTTGCCTTGCAGTTGGCCTTCTCAACAGTAGTGTTTCCATCGTTGATCCTTGGATATTCTGGCCAAGCAGCGTATCTGATCAAGCACCCTGCTGATCTAAGCACAGCATTCTACAGCAGCGTTCCGGAGCCCCTGTTCTGGCCAATGTTTGTGGTTTCTACTTTAGCCGCCATTGTCGCAAGCCAGTCGCTGATCTCTGCCAGCTTCTCCATCACTCACCAATCCGTTGGGCTAGGCAGTTTCCCTAGGGTCACCATCACGCACACCTCGGACAAATACGAAGGCCAAGTATACTGCCCTGAGATCAACTACTTCATGATGGTTGTGTGTATCCTCATCACCGTTGGCTTCCGGGGTGGACCAGAGATTGGGCGTGCCTTCGGTAAGCAATGAAACTAGCATAAACATATCGAACTGGATACCCGCATGGCATGCATGAATGTACAAGACTACCTAAATGCATTACATGCCGTCTGATTGATTAGAACTTGCTGTGATGCTTTTGATTATTTTTTGCAGGTGTTGCAGTGATATGGGTCATGCTTATCACGACGGCGCTGATGACAGTGGTCATGGACATAATCTGGGACGTGAACATTGGACTGGCCGGTGCATTCTTCGTCGGCTACTTATCCATCGAAGGCATGTATATGAGCTCACTCATGAACAAGGTTGCGCAAGGTGGCTGGGTTCCGTTCGCGATCACCGCGTTCTTCCTGGTGATCACGCTCTCCTGGACGTACGGGCGGAAGAAGAAGAGCGAGTACGAGGAGAACCACCTGGTCGACGGCGAAGAATTCAGCGGGATCGTGGCCAGGAGCACCCGGGTGCCCGGGACCTGCTTCTTCTTCACGGACCTGATGAACGGCATCCCGCCGATCGTGCGCCACTACGCCGAGCACACGGGCTGCCTCCGCAAGCTGCTGCTGTTCGTCACCGTCAGGACCCTCCCGGTGAGGTCGGTGCTCCCCGAGGAGCGCTTCCTCGTGGCGAAGGAGCACGCGGGGGTGTACAGGTGCATCGTCCGGTACGGCTACATGGACAAGAAGGACATGGAAGGCGACGAGTTCACCGGATCGGCCATTGCCGTGATCAAGGAGATCGCCGACAGCGCCGAGGAGGTCGAGATGATGGGTCTGGCTCACAGAAATGGGGTGAGCTTTGTGCTCGGGAGGACGATCCTGAATATGGGCGACAGGCACAACTGGTTCAAGCGTTTTGTCATCAATGAGCTCTACAGGTTCCTGCAGAAGAACTTCAGGTCAAATGTTTCGACACTGAAGATCGATCATGCCAAGACCCTGCAGGTTGGAATGCGGTATAAGATCGATTGAATTAGTTTGTGCTTTAGTTTGTATTGATTGGTAGCTTTTTTACATCAGTTCCAAAACTGTTTTGATAGTGAGTGCTAGATCCTGTATCGAGGTCATCTTAAGTTATGTCATGGCTTTTTTTAGATATGTTCCTTCATCGTGATAGTGTATTTGTCTGAAGCATAATGCAACTGTTTGGATTAATTAAGCCCAATTCTGCATGCATAATACCACCAGAAGGATATTATCTCTGCTCAGCTAAATACAAGCTGAAGGGGTCAGACTCTCTCTCTCTCTCTCTCTCTCTCTCTCAATCTCCCTCTCCTAGTGCTCCTAGAAAAGTTTAAGAACGTGTCCTTTATGAAATAGTTAATTGATTGGTCTTTCAACAACCATTTGGGAGGCTGGAATTTGACTTTCTGAATCCAACTGGAGATAAAGAAACATGGAGAAAAATAAAAAGAAACACTCCACATTCTTCTCAAGCAACAAAGTACATTGAAAGTACTACAAGATTAACAATACAAGTCATGCACAGCTGAAGGATAAAAAGAGAGAAAGCAACACTTGCTTTCTCTAAAAAAAATATGAATCCTTCAGTTGGGGGGGAAAGTTAACTTCACTTTTTAACACAATTGGCCTTGAGGCATTCTTTCTCTGTCCTGTGAGTAAACACATTAAGCAGCCTGAAAATGTTAATAGATAGTATGTGACTGCGTCTGCATAAACCCTTTCTCCAATCAGATGCAGCGGTTGAGGAGGCCACACACGACCACGAGCCCCACGGTGAGCAGGCGATCCACTGCGGGGCCCACTGTCAGGCTCAGAACGTCTTCTCCCAGCGCTATCCCCGAGGCTGTCTGCTTCCTCTTGATCTCCGCCACAACCGCACCATCTGTGTCGCTGATTCTGTACTCTGATTTGTGTGACATGCCATCAATCTTGTACACCTTCCCACTAACAGCAACCGTCACTATAGCTCTACTGCTGTATTGCCCTTCCTTCTTCAGAATTTTGTACTCCTTTTGGACCCTGAACCAGGGTTCGTTAGCCTCCTCTCCCAAGCTTGCAGAGCCATTGCAATAAGAATAGCCCTGCCATGTCTTAAACACTCCAAAATTCTGCAACACAGATCACAAAACCCAAAACAGTGTTACGATTTCCTCTCAAATTCTAGGCTGTATTCTGTAACACTCTCTATATATATATCATTATATCTCATATGTATGAAGATAGATTTGTACCTTCTTGAGTAGCTTTATGAGTGTCATGCCGCCACTGTCCATGACATACACCTCACGGCTGCGCCTGCAGGCGTAGTTGTCGACACGGTAGGCCACGCGTCCATCCTGGCCGTAGATCGTGCATCCGTGGCCGTTGAACACTAGTGATTTCATCCACACCGTGTAAACTTGCTTCTCATCCGAATCAGCAGGATTAGCAGAAGGATGCAAGTGAGAAGAGAGCGTACGGGTCCTAGTAATAATGTCCATTTCCTGATGAAATGAGATGAGATGAGATGAGCACTACAATGGCTTGGATGCTGCATTTATAGTACATGCATATAGGCATGGCCCCATGCAATTCAGGACTGTGCATGCATGGCCTACATGCGTGTTATAATACTCGGTTTAGACATGTCATAACTAATTTTTTAAGAATTAGCTGGGTTCTGCATGCAATGTTCACAAGGGTTAATTTGAGAAAAATTTAAGTAGCCAGGTATCAGATACTGTACTAATAGATCCTTTGGTTTGACTTTTGGAAAGTGATGCTACATGTACATTATACCCTTTGTACGCTTTCCCTCAAAAAAAAAATACTTTGTACACGATGGTATCACGTGTGTTTTGCGGTGCATGTAGTACTACTTTAGCCTTGTCAAGTATGGCATTCTCTTTTCTTTGCATGTTTTTGTTGAGCTACACTGTTCAAACGTGAGCAGTGCTACCATTTTTTATAGAGCATAATTTTTAGGCTTTGTAATTAGAGAGAGAGTGAGAGACTGTAGTTCAGAGTTCAGACTTCAGGCAGAGGGAAGTATCCAATTAGCCGTGTAGTTGCTCACTTGCCCTATGCCTCGTTGTTCAGCTGCTCGACACTTCTCTCTTCTGAGAATATAGCTTTCCGGTTCTTAGTATAGGAGAATTTTTTCTGTGCACCAAGACGTTAGAGGTTACACAGTACTGCAGCTTTGCATATTTTGCTTTTGAAAAGAGACCAATCTAGTATGGCATGCTCTTTTCTTTGCATGTTTTTGTTGAGCTGCAGTGTTCAAACGTGAGCAGTGCTACCTTTTTATAGAGCATAATTTTTAGGCTTTGTAATAAGAGAGACTCTGTAGTTCAGAGTTCAGGCTTCAGGCAGAGGGAAGAATCCAATTAGCCGTGTGGTTGCTCACTTGCTCTATGCCTCGCTTAGGCCCTGTTTGTTTCCACTTAAGATTATTATAATCTATCTTATAAATCATAAGTGGAAACAAACAGTCTAGATTATAAGGTAACTTATTATAATCTAATAGCCCAGACTATTGTAATCTAATAAGCTTAAAAAAGGAGCTTATTTTAGCTTATAGATCCACCTTTTATCTTAATGACTACAAAACTTTAGGACTATTACTCACCTTTGCCATTCATCCAACCCCCAACTCCAGTGCCTCTCTCTCCCAGGAGCGTCTCTCTCCCGTGCGCCTCCTTCCTCTCCTCTTCCATTCTCCTCCAACCCTAGCAACCTAGCCCAAATCCGGCCAAATTTTCGGTGTGTTCCAGCCAAAATGGATCCCCAAGATGGTGATGATGCGAAGGCCGGCCTTGCCCGTGCGCTTGCCTACCGGGATTCCCTTGCGCGAAGCCCCATGGTCGCCGAGGAAGTCGCTGGGAGGGGCGGCGCTGGCCGAGGCGGCGTCGGGAGGGGACGTGGTGCCAGGAGAGGCCGGGGCGGCGTCGGGAGAGGATGTGGTGCCGGGAGAGGCCGCGGAGTCGCGGGAGGCCGAGGCGTCGTGGTCAGCGGCCTAGGCGCGGGCGGCGGCCTTGGGTGGATGCCGATGCCTTCCTCTCATGTGGGTGCAAATCAATTGAGAGATGAAGAGGGGGCACGAATGCCTTCCGTGATAATATTGCTAATGCTTTATTTGCTAGAAGAGAGTAATTTGTTTGTAAGAGCATATTTGTACGAACAAATGATCATGGATATTTGAATAATTAAGCTTTTCTACCACTTATATATTCAAATTCATATGTTACTAATGTTTTGCAAGTCCAAACTAATAAAAAACAAGTCATAAAAGAATAAATAAGTCACCAAAAAAGGTCAAGGGCATTGTAGTCTTTAAACATTAGAATACAACAATCCATAACTCTGATAATCCAGGCTGCCAAACACCTAACAGCTTATTTCCCACTAGCTTATTATAAGCTAACTTATATAATCTCCACCTATAAGCTAGATTATAATAATCTTAAGTGGAAATAAACAGGGCCTTAGTATAGGAGAATTTTTTTGTGCACCAAGACGTTAGAGGTTACACAGTACTGCAGCTTTGCATATTTTGCTTTTGAAAGAGCCCAATCCATAGATACGCTTTTCTTAAAATTAGTTTTCTCCCTTATTTGAAAAGAGACCACCATTTCCCGTAAAGCAGTCAAATAACATTTTTATTTGACCGATTGACTGAAGAGTAAGCACGGAATCCATACATGGCCTATTTGATATGGCTGTAGCTTATAGTTTTTAACTGAAAATTTTAAATTTTAGCTGTTTGCGCAGAGATTACGGAGAAAGATACTCGTCTGCGATTTTAGATGGTACAAATGTTGGGCTTTTAACATATAATACAATTAACTTGTAGATCTTATCTTGAAAAAAATATTCCGTTTGAAAGATACTATAGCAAAAACTGAAACCGGTTTTAAAAGCCATATCAAACAGGCCTCCTTTTCTTTGGGATTTTCACTAATAGCTACCCTCTGTATTTAACTCCAATATCTTGTTTGGATTGGAGGATTGTCATAAAAATTCCAGAGCATCTGTTATGTTTCTTGCAAACTGTTGCTAGACTCACGTGACATTCCTACACTCCGAGCAAGCCTTGAAGCCTGTTAGTAAGCGTAATGTTGACTTTGTATCCGAATTCGATTTAGTTTTGTTTTCTTTTTAAATATGAAGTTTTATTACTACAGGTAGTCTCTTTCGTATGTCTTATAAATATGCATCTGTAGTCTATAAAAAGAGAAATAGCTTAATTGTAAACATCTTTTTGTATAATGATATGATCTCTGCGCGTCTGTGATGTTCCTGCAAAGGTTTTTTCACTTAAAATTTGTGTCTCACATTTTTACTTCTCTATATATTATATATAACAAATGATATGAGACATAATATCCAAGGCGACTCATCTCGGCGAATTGGATGTCGATGTGCTCGACAACTCAGTGTCTCGTGTTACAGTAATAATCGAATCCGAAGCGAACAACTTCGAGTTCGAATAAAAGCATCTCTGTAGCCACAGAAGCCAAAGCCCACGCCGCGGCATCGGTTCTGAGCGAGAGGAAAAAGGCGTCGAAGCATCAGAAACCAGAGATACAGGAGGGAGGAGGCAGTCGACCATCGGGAGAAGAGAAATTGATCGGCAGAGTTCGTGTCAATCAAGGACATTAGACGGTTGGATTTTGCCATTTTTGCTAAAATTTGCTTGATGCACACGACGGCCACCAGGAAGCTCCAAGCTCTTCAGTGCTTCACATACACGAAAGTGTACCAGCAGGTTGCCAATTATTGCTAGGTTCATACATATTTGCACAGTAAATTAAGGATTTATTCCACATAGCGACTCTAAAATATGATCTTCCGCTACTAGATCGAGACACGAGGTTTTCTCTAATTTGCATGACCAAAGATCTGACCAATAAGATGCATTTGAAGTAGAAGCTTTATTCGCACAAGATGGTGGAAGATGGGTCATTATTGAATCACCTGACAATGTTGAAAGAAGTAGTCTTAGTTCTCAAGTCTATGGAAGTAAAATATGATGATGAAGATTAGGGTCTTATTCTTTTATGCTCGCTACCAAGTTCGTACTCTAAGTTCAGAGATACTATTCTATATAGCTAAGATACACTTATTGAAGTCTATAAAGCGCTCATGCGAAGGAAAAGATGAAACTCATGATTCCGAACAAAAGTTCAAGTTCACATATAGAAGGCCTGGTTGTCAGTTGTAGACAACAGGAGAGGAATTCAAACAATGATCCAAGAGGTAAAAGCTTGAGCAAAAACTACAAAAGTAGATCAAAATCTAGAGTAAGGTACAAGTCGTGCAAGTATTGCAAGAAAGATGGACACAACATATCTGAGTGCTGGTGGGTAAAGAAAAGGAGAAAAGAAATAACAATTCCAAAAAGGATCAACAAGAGGATGAATCATTGATAAGAAGACTCTAATTGAAGTATATCCTGGTTCTTCAGTAGACTATTCAAATTTGAGATTATTTGGTTATCCAGCGTATGCTCATGTTAATAATAGTAAATTGGAGCTTAGAGTTGTTAAGAGCATTTTTCTTGGTTATAAACCCAATGTGAAAGGTTATAAATTGTGTAATCCTAAAACTAGAAAGATGTTTATTAGTAAAAGTGTTACTTTTGATAGTTTGTTATGTTGCATGATAAACCATCAGTTGATGTTCCCGTTAAGAAGCCGCAGAAATCAAGCATGCAGATGAAGCAAGTTATTGATTTAGGATCTACACCAGAAGTTGAAATAGGAAAACATATAGGATGTCCTTGTTGTTGTGCAGTCGACACCACATTCCATTACAGCTAACAGACCTTCCTAAGAGATTGATTGAAGAAGTCAATAATTGTGACTTATTGTTTGAATGTGGAAAAAGAAATCAAAGGTACTACAAAACCTTCAACTTATTCAGAAGCTATCTCTTCAGATGATTCAAAAAGATAGATAATTGCCATGAATGATAAGATGCGATCTCTTGAGAAGAATGATACTTAGGAGCTGGTCAAGTTGCCAATTGAAAAGAAGGCTATTCATTGCAAAACAGATTTTCAAGAAGAAGTAAGTTGTTTCACCAACCGAAAAAGTTAGGTACAAAGCAAGGCTTGTTGCTAATGGATATAGTCAAATTTCAGGTATTGATTTCATGGATGTTTTTTCTCCAGTTGTGAAGCATAGTTCCATTCGTACTTTACTCAACATTGTGGCTATGCATGATGATGAGTTTGAGCAATTAAATATGAAAACTGTGTTCTTACACATGGAATTAAAGGAAGACATGTATATAGAGTAGCCAGAAGGTTTTGTCATTTCAGAAAAGGATAATGTTGCTTGCAAGTTGAAGAAATCTCTTTATAGTTTGAGGCAATCACCCAGACAATAGAACAAGAGCTCAAGATTTTAAAATATTCGATTATGGTAGCTGTGTTTATTTGAATACAGTTAATGGTTCAACTATTTATTTGCTCCTATATGTCGATGATATGTTGATTGCTGCAAGAGACAAGACAAAAATTTCAGAGTTGAAGGCACAATTAAGCAGTGAATTTGAGATGAATGATCTCGGTGCAACAAAGAAGATTCTTGATATGAAAATCATCTGAGATAGATAATTTGACAAATTATTCCTAAGTCAAAAATGGTATATTGATGAAGCTCTTCATCACTTTAACATGCATAAGGTTAAACCGATGAGTACTCCATTAGTTGCATATTTAAGACTTTCTTCAGTGTCATATACATATTCAAATGATGAAGTTGAATACATATCTATAGTTTCATATGCCAGTACACTTGGTTCACTTATGTATGTCATGATATATTCTCGCCCTGATTTATCTTAGTCATTAAGTGTTGTTATTAGATACATAGCTAATCCTAAAAAAACATTGAAAAATTGTTTAATGGATTTTTAGATACCTATGGGGGCATTTGTAATGCTTGTTTATAGTTTTGAAAAACTAGAGATAGACTTGTTGGTTATATGGATTCAGATTTTGCTAGAGATTTTGATAAGAGATCACTTATTGGTTGTGTGTTCACTGTTGAAGGATATGCCATTAACTGGAAAGCAAGTTTGCATGCTACCATTGCCTTATCTACTACAGAAGCAGAGTATATGGCTATTGCTGAAGCTTGCAAAGAAATTATTTGGCTGAGAGGATTGTCTACTGAGCTTTTTGGAGCACATCTTGCACTACAATATTCTACGACTGTTAGAGTACTATTTGCCTTATAAAGTACTCCCTCCATTGAAGTTTATAGAGTGTATTTTTTGAATGGTCTTATTCATACATATAGGGTGTATTTTATATTTTAATGTAAAATTAGTATGCAGTTTCCTCTATAACACTAATAAATATCTAGCTTTACTTTATGTTCTCTATATGCATACATTGAATATAGTGTTTAGTGATAATAATTAGCGATAGTCTAGTTATTTTTTAATATCTTCTTGGTATATGTGTAAAGAGAAAATACATCTTATAAACTTGGACGGACGGAGGGAGTATTGGATTTTTCATGAGAGAACGGAGCACATTGATATCAGATATCACTATATTTGATGTGTCATTACTCTAGGTGACATTAAAGTTAGCAAGATAAGTACTAATGATAATCTAGCTGTTATGTTGACAAAGCCATTTCCTGCCGCTAAGTTTGAGATTTGCTCTGACTTAGTTGGTATCACTCACTGATCCAATAGATTTTTGGCACACGAGATGTTTATGCCGATCCGTTTGGAGGAGATTCGCCTTTGTACGTCTTATGAATATGCCCAATCTATAAGAAAAGCAAGAGCTCCATGTAAATATCTCCACATATAGTGATATGATTTTTGTGTGTTCGTGATTTTTCAAGAAGAGTTTTTTACGTAAAATCCGTATCTTCCATTTCAGTTTTTCATACATTATTTGCAACACGTGAGACTTCGATCATAAACGTGCGAACCATATATGTACGGAGAGCTGCGTACACAGCACTACTGATCTCTTCTCATCCAATCGTTGATGTGTCATTTTCTTTTCCTTTTATTTGCCAGAGAAGTTTGGAGACACGTATCTTTGAGAAAAAGCGAGCGATCCGGTCAACAAGTTTTTCCTTTGCTGATTACTTCATCTCGTCTCCGTATACTGATTTTCATTTTCCCCAAAGATCCCCCCTGTCGAGTATAAATTTATTACAATGTGCGCTTGGTTTTTGTGCCTTCGACAAAATAATTCGAATTAACAAATAAACTTCGGAAGTCTTCCGTTGCATATCATGCACGGTACAACTATATATCTATAAATTAATGATAATTTATGTCCAATTATTAGCAGAGTTGCTAATCTGCGCAAGACTCCCAATTTTGTGGCAGGCCTTGCTTTGTTTAATGTTATATCATGTGATCATCTTGTCCTTGTGAGTTGGAAGGTAGTAATTACTTGATTCAATACTCATCAGCATGCATATCAAGTTTATGTCATCACCAGAAACCGCCGTTTCCCAACAAGCAGGAAACAATTAAATCTCACCCCACCAAAAAATAAATAAAAAACAGGTGCATGCATTCTAGGTAGATTAGGAAAATAATACAGCTTACTTTTATGGTACTCTGTCATGTGTGGATAAGTGATCTTGTAAACAAATTAGAGATGTGGGTCGCCCTGTACTCCTGTAGATGACATCAGGGAAAGTAGGAACAACAATAGAAATTAATCGACCTCCAGATCAGTCCATGGAAGAAGAGAGAAAACTAAACCTAGCTACTTAGGTGTAAGTACTTATCCTTCATTCACTGTACGTGCTTGCTTTATATATGGCACCAAATAGGACAGTATGTAGCTAGTTTCGATCGATGTTGATATCTGAATTTTGAACTGCATTGGAAGAAGCGAGTCTATGTTTTGCGTCCACGTAGTGTCAAAATATATAACCATACATGCCTATATAGTAGTATCTCTGAAATTTTTCTGTGGACTACTATCGTGCTAAATTTAGTCCAAGCGCGCACTTGGTAAACGTGATGCTAACTGGTGAACAGTAGTACAAAACTAACTAGGACTCTAATTTTTTCAGTTTTTTGCTTCAAATTTTAGCTTTTTTATAGTAATTAGCTTTTAAACAAAGTATTTTTTTTAAAATAGAGTCTACTAGTTAATTATAGTACATACTCTACCGACTTTATTTATATTGGCAAAAACTGCACGTTAGTTTCTGTTACTCTGTAATCCTTCATATAAACAGCCAAAAGCTATAAACCGTAACAAAAAAATCATAAGCCTCAGCCAAAAAGAACAGATCTATCATAAACAATTTCAGCATAACACTGTTCCATCATATTGCGTGACGCGTACAATGGTCCAATAAACTAGGCCTCCGGAAGAAAGAAAAGAAACACGAGCGCCTGTAAATATGCGAAACTAGCCACTGACACCCTCCATCCTCATCATCATCTGACTGCAGTTAGCAAGAACAGCCGCAGGGCAATCACCTCCTGCTCTTCAATGGCCAAGATCCAGCCCCTCCCTGCCGCCACATCATCTCCCTGCTGTTCCTCTGAGGATTACCAGAGCCTGCAGGGCGAGAAGAAGCTCGTGGTGTACACGGTGTGGATGAAGTCGCTGGTGTTCAACGGCAACGGCTGCACGGTGTACGGCTCCGACGGCCGTGTCGCCTTCCGCGTCGACAACTACGGCTGCAAGGGCAGCCGCGAGGTCTTCTTCATGGACCGCGCCGGCAAGACCCTCATCAGAATCCAGAGAAAGGTACATACGCACCGATCAGACGATCACGCGTAATTAGAAACTGTTTCCAAGAATCATACCAGCATTTCCTTTTCTGAATTACGCTGCAGAGCTTTGGAATGTTCAAGAGATGGGAGGTGTGCCGGTGCTACGACGGCGGCGACGGTTTCGGGGAGGAGACGAAGCCGTGGTTCAGAGTGCAGAGGGCTCGGAAGAGCGGAGCCACGGTGACGTTACACGGAAGCGGGAGAACGTACAGGATCGACGGGTGGTCGCGCAGGTCGGAGTGCAGAATCAGCGGCGCGGACGGCGCGGTTGTGGCGGAGATCGGGCGCAAGCAGACGGCGTCCGGGGTTGTGCTGGGGGAAGATGTCCTGACGCTGACAGTGGGGTCGGAGGTGGATCACCTGCTCGTTCTGGGTTCGGTTGTCGTGTGCGGCCTCATGAGCCGCTCCATGTGATGGATGGTCAGGATGAGGATTCTCCAAGGGAGCATAGCACAAGAACGTTTTTTCTTTCTTTCGTGCGGTTTCTAGCTAGTTTAATTCCTAGGATCATACATGGCGAGAGAGTGTCTATGTGCCCTGTTCTTTTTTAGTTTTTCAAACATATGGTGCGCCTTCTCCAAATAGCTTTATGAGTTAAAAATCGTGTGTGACGTCTGTGTCGACGTCTGAAAAAGTGTAGGCAAAAAACTATCAACCACAATAAAAACCATCAGACACATTTCAAAAGAATATAACCATAGTAACAGTGAGAGTTTGTTTTGTAGAAAACGATATAGGAAGTCTTTCACCTACAGTAGAATCTTTTTGGTGGATAGTTTTTCCCCTTGCTCCAAGGGTTGTTTGAACTTCGAAGGATTGTAACACAATGAAACAAAGTTGTTCGGTAATCATATAAACATTTGCTTCTCCAATTATTTTTTAACTTCGCTATTATTAGGGTAATACTTTTTGTTTTGATTTACAGCATAAATAAGGAGGTCTCATTAATTTTCAATCGAGGAAGTGATTCATAAAAGGCCGAGATTAAATATGGACCTTGTTTCTCATACAAATTCACCATATAACCATGTGCTCGCTTGATTTTCATAGTAGGTTATAATCATTTAGCCCACTTCAGAATTCCGATACAAAAGTTGCATACAAAAGTTGCGGTTATATGAAAGCCCAAAACCGCATAAGCTAAAATATTGACAGTTAGACACAAGTTAGCTTAGGATTACGATGCGGTGTGTTAGGATAGTGATTTACGATTGTCATATAGTAAGCAAAATAAAAATGATGCATGGGACAAAGTTTACACTGCAATTAGCAGTGCTGCCTGCACATCATTATAGGTGGGCATTGGACCGTACCGTGCTGGTTTGGCCTGGTCACTTCGCCGTGACGTGCCATGCCAGCTTGTTTCATCTCTAACCAGGCCCAGGCACGGTCCAAAGACTGTTGTGCCGGTGTTCATACTATGCCAGCCTAAAATAATTGTACACGACAAAGGCAGCGACTGCTATCTTCATTTCTCTCGTACCCAGCTCGTTAAAAACTAGTTAAAATTGAATTAGTTGCATAAAAATATGAGTACATAATAACGTAAATATTTTAGAAAAAAAACGAAATTTTCTTGATATTTTAAAAATACAATGTTATGGTCTTGTTGAAAACCTTACGCCCCAGAGTAGGGTTTCTCGAGTAAGGAAAAGAGTAAAGTAACAATATATGTACATACTAACTATAACATGTGTACATAATGTCTACTCATCAATGTCTAGGTTGTTCATACGTTCGAGGTCGGCGTACGCCTGCACGATTTCAGGATCCTCCAGTTGATGCTATTGCTGCTCTTTAGCTAATTCCTAGTCCTTGACACATGTGAATGCCTCCACCATCTTGGGCGTGAGGGATGATCTTCGTTCTTCGATTATTTTACCTACCATGTTGAACGTCGCTTCTGAAGAGACAATGGACATCGGCACTAGGAGAACATCTCGTGCAAAATGCGATAGCACAAAAAAAATATGTGCTTGTTATTCTTCCACCACTCGAGTAAGTCTATCTTGCCCCTGTCAGTAAGATCAGGATCGATATTTGCAAAATTATGCTCCAAGTAGTGGTTCAACTCTAAGACAGAATTTCACTTGAAGGTCACCTGAGATTGAGAGGACGAAGAAGTAGACTTACCCTTTAGCTTCTTTCATAAATGTGATGTCAAGCTTGCCTTTCTTTGTTGTGTCTACTGTGAGGTCTCCGATCTCGCACTGCTGCCAAACTTATCATAATATATACGGAAAATACAAAAAAGCTCCTCTTTGATATGTTCGAAAATTTTTGAGTAATTAAGGCTGTGGTATTCACCTATTCGCTCCATACCAACCTACAAACCTGCTAACTTTTCGTATGATTGAAACGATAGCAAAACAATACAAGTGTGAAATAGAACCCAAATATTTAATAAATTTTCCTCCATTACTACGACAGCATGGCCTAAAAGGGGATCCTCTCTAGATTTGACAATCTTGTCTACAATTAACCAAATAAATTCTATAACTAAACAAGAGGTAGAATAATAAACACTAGATAGAACCTTTGATGCTTTATAAAAAGGTCTTAAAAACTCTCAAAAATGACTACTAATCTGCCAATCTAAATTAGTAATTACCAATTCACTATTTTGAGAGTTAGCATTGACAAAAATGGATATGACATGTTCATACCCTTGTAACTTCTTTAACACGATATATGTCGAGTTTCATCTCACCTTCATGTCAAGACCGAATTTTCTTGACTCTTCCACATTGGCTACGCAGTATTTCACAAACCTGGCTACTACTTGTGGAGAACTTGTGACATAACGAATGGCATCATGGATATTATTTAAGCATGCACCAATTGCTTGCATATCATCTTGAATAACAAGGTTCAAGATGTGGCATACGTATCTCTAGTGGAGAACATAACCACCAATATATGTCTTGAACAACAAGGTTCAAGATGCGGCATACGTATCTCTGGTGGAAGACATAACCACCAATATATGTCTGCAACCTTATGGTGAGGATGTCAATAGCCATCGTGTTTACCGATGCGTTATTAATAGTTATAGAAATGATTTTATTATTTATCTTAAAATCATTAAGTACATGTAGTATACGCTCGGCAATGGTCTCTCTCGTGTGCGATTCATTAATTATCTTAAATCATATAACTCTTGTTTAGTTTATAATCATCGTTTAAATAATGGGTTACAACACTAAGGTAAGTATTTCTCTGGTGTGATGATGTCTAAATATCTGAGGTTATAGCAAAAAAAACTAAACTTGTAGGAATAGTTCTTTCAACTCTGCTAGTTTTTTTATGATACATCCATAAAATAATAGATGTAGTGGTTCTCCTACTAACATGTTGGTACTGTGGGCAAAAGCCGCATTGGATCATTTTTTCGAACGCGCGACTTTCACCCATCCTAATCGGTTGATCTTCTGAAATAATATATCTAGCAATTTTCTCATGGACAAAAAACGGGTTGTATACCTAAGTACTTACAAAGCTATCGGCCTCGAAGTTTAGCTGTGTTTGTACTTCTCCCCCTCGGCTCTGCGCCTCCATCTTGCGTAAGCATACTTTGTAGTACTGGTTCAAGTGCCCTATCCATACAGCTATATGAGCAGCTAATTTAACATTGCAATAATTACAATTTGAGATCTCTGCTATTTCACCGTCTCGGATTTTCTAGCTCCAAGTCATGTGATTTCAGTAATTCATCCTTCATCCAGATCCACCAATGTTAGCATCCGTAAGCGGAGGTAGGAACTCTGGAGCCCCCATTGGCTTTGAGCTGCCCTGGTACTCCTCGTAATCCTCCATACCGTCCATATGACGGTCATCCATACTGTAGTCTCACATACTTGGTGAGAACCGATGAGTATTAATGGGAATCAGAGCCAAAAGAGGACTAGAGGAGCGACGACAAGAGCTTACATTAAGTCACACTGCTACCCTTTTTGTGCTACGACTCCTCTGCATACCGCTCGGAAGCTTCTTGGTGCTTCAACTCTTTGATAGCATAATGGATGGATAGTGAATAAATGAGGAGAGTAGATGGATGTTGAAGAAATAAAGAGAGTGGCTGGATGGTTGAAGAAATGAGGAGAGTAGATAGATAGTGAATAAATGAGGAGAGTGAATAGATGGTGAAGAAATGAGGAGAGTGGATGGAATTTGTGGTGAAGAAATGAGAAGATGAGTTGATTTTATAGTCGTCAGGAAGTCGAACGTTGCTCCTGACTGTTGCTTGCACCTTTCGGAGACTGCGCTCTCATCTCTCTCTCCAACTTTTATCTCTCACTCTTATCTCTCTCTCCAACTTTTATCTCTCACTCTCTCCAACTTTTATCTCTCATTCTCATCTCTCTCTCACTTTGCCCGGTCGCCCTGAGGCCTGAACGGCGTGACGGCACGGGAGGCTGAGTGCCCGAGGCAGGAGGCGGCGCGGGTGGGTGAGCGGCGTCGGAGGCGACGCCGAGTTGGGAGTTGGGCGAGCGGCGCAGGAGGCGGGAGCTCGGAGAAGAGCGGCGCCGAGGTGGGGTGGCGTGTGAGGGCGAGCGACACGGGAGGCGGGAGGTTGTGCGAGAGGCAGTGGGGGAGACGGAGCGACACCAAGGCCAAGGTTGGAAGCGACGAGCCGATAAGGCGGGAGCCAGCGAGGCAGTGAGGAGGCGGGAGCGCATGGAGCAGCGAGGGCCGAGGCGACCGCTCGTGCTAGTGTGCTTGTCGTGCTAGGCCGGTCTGAGCACGACACGGTTTGTCGGGTAGTGCCTTACCACTCGATAGGATAGCTTTCTAGATCTGGCATGACCCACCATTCGTGTCATGCCAGTATAGACCATCACATATCAGATCAGATCATGTTTGGATCATATCTAGCTGACCAGGCCTCAGGCTGGTTCAGAAAAGCACGATCGTCTTCTACCTCTGCACATCACTATCACTGTTGAACGAGATGCACGCAAAAGAGCGGCGAAAAGCCTCGACTTTTCGATTGCTGCCGATTACGCGATGAAAGGCACAGGCTTCACAGGATGGAATACTTCTTAAATTGTTGTACGGATTCATCATGTACGTGCCGCGCATGGGTCAGTGACGTTTGATGGCCAACTACTTGTCTACTTGCGCCCATGGCCATGGGTGTGTCGGGCGCGCTCTCCTCGCTCCAATCATTCACAAGATTCACGAGGACACGCTCATCTGTCATTTGACCCAAAAAAAAAATGTTTAAGCGTGTGTGGTGCCCATTTTGCCATAGTTTGTACGTGCATCAGTGCATGTATGTACTGATGAACCGCACGCACAAGTTACACTAAGTGAGAAGTGTGTGGCCAAATTTGAGAAAATTCATCAGAAATAAACGCATCCAATGTACTCCAACGCATGTGTTTCGCCCGGTAACATGAGTATCTCGTAGTTGACATGTACTCCAGCTAATAAATTTACATGGATGATTCTTAACAAAGAAGAAAAAAAAACATATTGCATAGGCCATTATCTAAAGAGAGAAAAAAGGCCAACAGATTCAGCGCTAAGCACAACTACACAAGGCGCGGATGAAGCATTACGCGGATGAAGCATTACCAACAAGCTGCCTAAGGCAGCCAGGTGCGGACTGTAACGCCCCCGTTTTCAGGGGCGCGTACGGACACGGCATTCCGCAACTATTCACGCATGAACAGTTATAGAGTGTCGCGCAAGAGTATATCATTGCATGCTTACAACAAAAGTCCAGCATATATTTCACATAAGGATTAACATCCAGGTTTTGACAGCGGGGCGTGCAAGCCCAAAGCATAATTACATTACAAAAGACTTCCAGAATCCGCTTCGAGCGCGGCGAAGACCTAAAACCACGGGTCCTCGTCGACGAAGAAATCCTCAAGGACGTCCTCGACGGTGAGACCTTCACCAGAGTCTTGATCCTCTAAAGAGTGGATTAAGCAAGCCGTGAGCCAAACAACCGGCTCAGTAAGTCTCAAAGGGACTCTATCTTACTACATACACGGAACATCAAAGGAAGGGAGTATACTTGGTTTATTAACTTTGAGTGGATGCAGTTTTATTTGCAATCATTTTGGTAAGACGGACTCAAAACTACTTCTTAAGATCTCAGGGGTTTTCATAAAGAGTTAATTATCCAACCTACTCAAGTTAAGCATTTACAAAACTACTTAAGCTTCGCTGCTGGAATCACCCAAGTGACACAGTTCCATTAACCGGGAGCACGGCGTATTCGAATACCATTTATTTGACTCTGCAGAGTTTGCTCAGCTTTACCCACACGATCCCTTAATTCCCGCTAAAGAGTTAAGAAAGCCAGGTCGTTTCACTGCTCAATTCTTTATATAGGCTCTACCCGGTAGAATTCACTCGGGTCTGGCTCACACACACACACACACCCACAAGACGAGAAAACAAACGTCCGCTTTGAGTGAACCCTACCGTTGTTAGGCATCCGCAGCACGGACTACCTAACCCCACTGCTTAACCTCCTCCACTGCCACACCTGTAGAGTTTCAATCGAGTTGAGCAGCTACTAGACCAGTGTTGACAAGTCAACTCCTGTGGTTGAGCGATCACTGTGACATTTGCTCAGCGTAAGGGTTTCAGTTCTTATATTTTCACATGGTCCGCAACCTCGCCAGGCCCGCGACCCAACCTAAGGTAAGCGGTGGGCGTAGACCGTCTCGCGGTTTTCCACTCACCCTTACCCTACTCCAAACCTAGGGTAACAAGATGGGCAAAGACCGTCTCGCGGCTCTTCCCCAATCCCTTACCCTACCTTGTGCACGCCGGCACTCTCCGCTCTAAGGTACGGTGTCCCATACCACCCTACCTTAGAGTCGGGTTTTCCAAATTCTATTGGCCCGCAGCCACAGCCTTATTAGTGTAAGGCTTTTGTATGATAATAATAACCTACAATTATCTAGATTAACATATAATTATTTCTAGGGTTTCAATGGCATGGCTACAAATCAAACATGGCATTTATCGGTGGTAGGTCTAACTATATCACATGTCATTCTAAACATTTTATTTTACTCTAAACTAACATTTCACAACTAGCATAATGCAAATAGCATATTAACATAATTAAATCACATGGGTTGCAACATGATCAAAGGATTTGGGACTTGCCGTCAATCCGGACGATTTCAGCTAGCTCGAACGATGAAACGCCTGGATCTTGAGCCTGCTCTTGAACTTCCTGAATCTCCGACACTAGCGCAAAACACATAAAATAAGTAAATTCAGCTTGCAACTAATCAAGCGAGGAAAAATTAAACTAATTAAAAAGGAGTAAAATGCATAAATCCTTCAAATGGAATTTTAGAAATTTATCTGGGATGATTATGTGGAAGTGGAGGCCAAAAATGGGTTCAGGATATTATTTGGAGCAAAGTGGTGAAATTTGGGAATTTTTGGGATTTTCTGTGATTTTCTATGATTTATTTGGATTTTTCTGGATTTTAGAAATTGAAAAAGTCTCTGAAAATCGGTGAACAGTGCTCGGGCCGGCCCAGTGCTACAGCGCGGCCTGGCACTGTGCGGCCCGCGCGGCCGAAGGCCAGCGCAGCCCACGGCGGCGACGCGCGGCCCGCCAGCACGCGCGAGCGCTCGGGCGACGGGGCAGGCCGGCTCGGCCCACGCCCGCGCGCGCTCACGCGGCTCGGATGAGCGACGCGTGGCTCGGGTGGACGGTCGGATGGGGGAGGAGCGAAGGGGTACGGTGGGAGGATCCGACGGATGGGAAGCGGTGCGGCTACGAAGATCGGACGGTGGCGAGGTAGGCGACATCCGACGACTGGCGTTAGAAGGCACGGGAGAGGTGGACGGCAGAGAAGCGGCCACGCCATCGTCTTCTTCCTCCAGCCGGGCACGCGTAGCAGAGGGACGGAGACGACGGCGCCTTCGCTCTCTGTAACAGCCTGAAGTTTTTAAATTTGAAAATATGGAGTTTGAGTTATTTTTGTCTATTATAATATTTGAATTTGGATTTTCATGGTATTTTTAAATTCTTATTGAGCTCTCAAAAGTTAAAGAAATTCAATAAAGACCAAAATCAAAATCAATAATATTAATGCTACACATGAGAATATACAAATAAAGGAAACTTAAAATCTAAATTCGAATATGAAAAGATGATCCATAAAATACCACAAGGGAATTGGGGGTAAACATGAAATCCCATCTCTAAACATAGTGGCATGAATGACAAGGAGGTGAACAATTAAAATGCTAACCTATATGGGGGTATATATACATAATATCATTTTAAAGATAATAGTATGTGAAGGGAAAACCAAAAATAAATAGAGCCTAAACAAGTATGCATACAAGGGCCTAGAAAGATAAGCAAGACATAAAATGTAGTGATACAAAATATAGGCATGAAGAAAATATAAATACATATATATATATATATACACAAATAAAATAAATCTAAAAGCTAGGTTAACAAAGAAGGGGAAATAAATGAAGCCAGAAAAACATATGAATATCAATATATATAAATAAACATGTATGTACATACACAAAAACCAGAGAGAAATGAAAATATGAATACCTGTATATACCCTAGGATATATGTGTAAATGTATATATATATACATATTCCAAAGGTAAAAGCAAAATAAAATAAAAAGTAAAAATAATGACATTTACAAATATATGTATACAATTGAATGTAACAAGAAAATAATCTTTAGGTAATAAATATCAACAAAATGGTAGATGTAGAATTACAGGGAGCAAGGAAGTGAATATACATATATACCTATATACACACATGAATACCCAAAAAGAAAATCAAAGAAATACAAAATAGAAAAAAAAACGCACAACCGGACCGGCCATCACCCCGGCCTAGCCCTCTCTCCACGCGCAGCCTGCGAACGCGCGGACGCACGCCCGGCCCAGCGCCGCGCTCCGCGGCCCAGCCCTCCTGCGCGCGCGCCCGCTCCCGTTGCCGAGTGGACCCGCCTCCACCCGCGCCTCTCCCGCTGCCGAGTGGCCCCGCTCTCTCGCGCCGCACTCCCGCTGGCCGGTGGACCCAAACCGCAACGCTCTCTTCTTCCTCCTCTCCTCCACGCGCAGCGTCGCTGCTCCCTCCTCGCGTGTGCTCCCCTGCGCAGCAAATCCCCGCCCTCTCTCTCTCACCACGCGGGTAAATTAAACAGGAGGGGGGACGAACCACTCCCGCCATCTCTCTCCTAGGAAATCTCGGAAAGATTTCGTTCCTCCCCCCTTCCTCGCGTGAACAGCGGCGACCGAATACCGCCTTCGCCGTGCGCCGCTTCTCCGGCTATAAAAGCCCACCCTGGGAGCCGAAATCACGCCGCAATGCCTCTCTTGTCCCTCCCTCGCAAGTAATTGAACTGTAGCGCCCTCAATCCCCGCCAGCGCCCTCGTCTTCCCCAGCTCCGGCGATCGCCGATCAGCCAAGCCAAGCCACCAGAGCCCAATTCCTCGCTCGTGAACCATCTCCGGAGCATCACGAAACCATCTCCGCTCTCCCCCGCACCTCCCGAAGCCTGTACTTCGCCGTCACCGGAGCTCCTCCTCGGACCGCCGCCCCCGCTCGCCGCCAGCCCTCTCCGGTGAACCCCACCTCCGGCCGTCTACACCAAAAGCTTCGCCATCACCGGAGGATTACATTTCACGAACCTCTCGGACCTCTCCGGCCACCGCTCGCCGCCGGCGCCACCGCCTTCTTCTTCCTCTGCCCGGCCCCCTCAGCGAGCTAGCTCGAAAGGTATACTTACCCTACATGGGTAAGCATCGCTCGGGCGACCGAGTGGCTTACAGCGTTATCTCTCCCTCCCTCCTGCTCCCGCGTCGCGTGTTCGAGCCCGGCTCCGCGCCCGCGGTCGAGCATTTCTTTCTTTTTCCCGACTGACAGCTGGGCCCCGCTGCTCAGCGACCGCCCGTCACAGGCCGGCTGCCATCTGGGCCCCGCCTGTCGGCGCCACCCGCTGACAGATGGGTCCAGGGCCCCTGGGTCCCACCTGTCAGTGAATACTGTCTGCCGACATATGGGTCCCACATGTCATACACACGTGATAGAAAATATAATAAAAATATTAAAAGATTTAATTAACCAGTAGGACCCACTGTCAGAAATTTCATAATTGTTGGAATTAATTGAACTGAGAACTTCAAATAATCATAACTTAATCATTTGAACTCCAAATTAAGTGAGACAAATTTCTAAATTCATCTAAATTCAAGGTCTATCCAATGAAACTAAAATCATAATTTTTGGAGTTCATTTGAATTTATGGTGATATTTTGTTGATTGGATGTTTTCTTTTTATCCAAATTTTCGCGCACGATTACAATAGCTTACGAAGCTCAAGAGGAAGAGTTCGAGGCCGCAGCACTAGGAGATCCGGATAATCCAGCACCCGACCATTGTGACCAAGGCGAGTCAATACTTTGATCATGTTGAACCTACATTTCTGCAAATTACTTTGTTTTAAATTAACAAATTGCATTGCTGTTATTTTTATGCAAATGCATGCTAAATTTGATATTCTAGTTATATGCCATTGTTTACCTTGAATAATATTACCCCCTCCTTTGAGTATTTGAATGTGTGAACCTTGTCGCCCTAGCAAAAATATAATAGTAACATTTCGAAAATAAGTCCGTAACCGTATGCCATGCTTAGCATTGATTAGGAACTCGGGGCAAGAAATTGTCCCAAGCATCACTTTTATTCATGAGAAATTGATTTGGGCAGTCATGACGGGAATGACTGGTATATGTTGGTATGATTACTTTATGTTCCCAAAAACCCCAACATGCTTAAATATCTGGGCGGATTGGTTCGAGGGTGTGTATGTGTGGTGCAGTGGATGCATAGTGTGGTGCAGTGGATGCACAGTGTGGTGCAGTGGAAGCACAAAATTTTGAGTTAGTGATGGATCAACAATGGGTTAGTGGTAGACCGCCCAGATAACCCTAAGGACTGAATCTTGTCATGTCACCCCGTGTATGACAAGCACAACCGCAAGCTGGCAAAATGTAGGCAGGGTTTACTAATTTGTGTGGCTCTAAGGTGGTTACGTGAAGGTATGACCACGAGCAAAGGGATGGATGGTCGCATCCCCGCCTTTGCCCGTGATGGCTCACGAGGGACACTTCCCGAGGGATGGTCGTATCCTACGGAAGATAGACCTTAGCGGGCGTAACCACAGTAGGACTATGCATTGTAACAATCCTGTGATATTCTACTCAACCGCATGGCTAAGGAATCATGTGGGGCAACGGGTGGATTTATCTCTTGTGGGTAAAGTGTGCAAAACTCTGCAGAGTCAAAACTATTCGAATAGCCGTGCCCACGGTCAAGGGCGGACATGGGAACTTAACTAGATATAGTTCTATTTAAAAATGTTTGAAAAATGGGAATGGAAAAGTGGAAGGGCAGAGGAAAGCCCTGATTTGAGTTGTCCTGGGTGTCGTCCCAGTGGTAAGTTAAGCGGCTATAACGCTGGAAAATGTCATACGGTGTGATGTCGTAGGTATGGAGAAATTATGGTGATATTAGGCATATGGTGTGATGCCATATGTATGGAAATTCATATTAATATTCCTTGAACATTATGTTTTTGCTCAAAACTGCTAGGTCTCAGGAAATTCTATGTATTATATTTCAAATAGTGGCATTCCTATTCTTACAAAATAAAATATGGGTGGAATAAACAGGGTCGCGAGTAAAAGAGAGGAATGTTTGTAGAGTACCTATAAAGGCATTGGTGGATTCATGTCGATCTTGAATAGGAAATGATAGTGTGGGTTTTGGAGGAAATAAATTGGTAAAGTCTAGCTAAATGATAGGCTAGATAGAGGATTTAAATGATTTTTGGAGATTTAGGAATTGCACAGATATATATTGGATTATGACACTGATAAATAAATTCTTGGGAGATGTCAATATTAGAATTAATAGATTCAGTTACTAGATGAATCAAATGAATTTTGGAGGATTTGGTGGAATAATACAAGTATTGGATTATAATTCTTGATTAATGATATTCTTGGTGGATATATAATAGTGATTGTTAATCCTTGGAAGATGTTGTCAATATAGGGAATTAATAGGAGTTGATCAATTACTAGAGGGGCGAATTAAATTTCTGAGAAGATTAGAGGAGTCATGATAATTAGTGGATTATAATCTTGGTAAATTGAAATTTTGGTGGAGGTATATCTAAGGATTAGCTAGTGATGGATAATGGAAAAATGAGATGGATTATTGGATTATGGGTTGAAATCAATGACAAAAAGGATTGAATACAAATGATATCGGTGGATTTGAAAGTAATTATGTTAGAGAATCATTAGAGTTCAGAGGTAAGGGGTTGATGAATAGTAATGACAGGATTGGATTATTAATAATTCAAAGTACAAAGTATGATCGGTGGATTAAATAAATGATGATACTTGCTGTTTGGAGTTTTAGACAGCAATCAATAAATAGAGTACATTCTCGGTGGATTAAGTCGATTTTGGTAATTGTAGTGTGGAGTTAGGTAGTAATAATAAAACTTTGATTAATTAAGAATAATAATGCCGCTAAAAGCAAATTTTTGGCAAATAAAATAACCCGAGCCTTTCCTTTGTTATGCCATGCATACTATTTATTTGCATTCTGTGTATTGGCTCGCGGAGCACGGGGTCGGAGTGCTCACGCTCGCTTTTGCGACAAAAATTCAGAATCAAGGATCAAGTCACCTCGCCTCGGCAACAAGATTGGACAAACTGGCAGAAAAGATGAAGATGTCAGGAATTAGGTCGCGAACCTCCAGTTGGCTGCCTGTGGGCATGTCCTGAAGGTCCCACCTGTGTGCTTCGTTCTTCCGCTGCTGCAATTTAATGATTTCGGCCTCATCGGCCCATGTGTAAGTTTGCTATTATATTTACGTTTCCGCATGATATGTACTTTGATAATCAGAACTGTAACTGTGTGCACTATCTACTGATCCAGGGAATAGTGCAGCTAAACACAGTAGATTCCAGATTATAAAATCTGGGTCTGACACTCTCCGGCCACGGCGAAGGCTCCCGATGGCAAAGGAGGGTACCACCGGGTAGGTCTGAGTGAGGGGAGTCCATTTTGGGCAGCTGGGAGGCGAGGGGACCAGCGGTGAGGGCGGGGAACAGAAGGGGGAGGTTCGGGTGTTTGGCGGCGAGGGAGGTCACCGGCGGCGGGAGAGCTCAATCGGCTGCGGCTACACGGTCAGCGGGGCTGGGAGCTCACATTGGCGGCGGTGGTGAGTACTGGGAAGCTTCGGAGGAGTCTGGCCACGGGTGAGGTGCGACGGCCGGAGAAGAGCTTCGGCGCCGGCACGGCCCAGTGCTTCACCTGGCCAGAGGCAAGTACCAACATGATCAGTGAGGGGAGGAGATGCTTTCGGCGAATACAATCGAAGAATGAGGGAGAGGAGAGGGAGTTTGGCTCCCGGGGGTCGCCGGCTTACAAGGCGGCAATGGCGGGGCTCCGGGCGGCGGGACTTCAATCGGCCGCTCGGGGAGCTTCTCTGGAGTGGTAGGAGGGAAGTAGAGGTGTTTGGGGGGCTCGGGAAGCAAAGGAAAAGGAGGGAGCCGGGGAAGGGATTTTATACCCGAGCGGAGGGGAGCGAGGCGTGGAGGAGAAGGCAAGGGCGGGTCTCCGAGGCCGACAGGAGGGAACGGGAGCAGGTAAGCGTCTCCTCCGCAGGACGGGCGGTGACCGGGGTGACGCACGGCGCTGTAGCGGCTTAAAGGCGATGGACGGGAGCAGGTGAGCTGCGCAGGGGCGAAGGCGCGTCCGCGCGCGGGGAAAGGGAGGAGGCGGCGACCGCCAGGTGGGGCCGGAGCTGAGGCGGGGCGACGTGGCGCGAGGGCGGCCACCCCTTCGGACCGAGGCGGTCGGGACGACGGAGGCTGTCCGAGACCGGGGCGCAGCCGCGGGCGCAGAGCAGGGCGGCGCGACGCAACGCGCAGCGCTAGCGCGCTTGCGCGGGGAGAAAGCGGGGAGCGGGCGCGGCGCCAGCGGGAGAGAGGGAGGCGCCTGCGGGAGAGGGAGCCGGGTAGCGGGGGAAAGCGGGAAGGAGCGGCGCGCCGGAGGGAGAATAAGGCGCCCGGCCCAGAAAGGAAAGCGGCGCGAGGGGAGACTTTCCCGAAAGGGAAAGTTTCCAGAAAACACTAAAAAATGCAGCAAAAATTCAGAAAAATTTTGGTTTGAATTTTTAGGGGCTTTTCACGGACCAGAAAACTAATTAGGTCCTACTCCAACTAGCTCATGGTTTAACCTTTTAGCTATATGTTTTGACTTATAATTAAAATTACATTGTAGTGGTTGTTAGCTTTTTCTAAGAAAATAATCAGAAAAAGGCAAAAAAAATTCAAAGTTAGAAGCCGATGCGTTCCAAGTAGCTTCTGGTTTAAATAAGTCGAAAACCAAATACGCCAAAAGCTAAATCTGTTTAGAGTAGGGCTAAGCCATTAGGAATACCGTACATTAATCTCACTTAAGCTTATGGGGTAGTCTCTTGTGTACATAAAGTTCTATTATGGATTGCCTATGTGTACTTTGGGCTATGGCTTTTTGCTTGTGGCTTTTGATTTCTGGCTATTCGTGAGAGACAGTCATATGTGATTTTGGTTGATATAGCTGAAGTCAATACAATATATACTCGAAATGTAGACATCGTCTTAAAAAGATATACCATTTAAAATCAGTTACTATAGCAAAATGAAAAGCTTAAACAGTAAGCCGGGTCACGAGACCCAGCTACTAAACCGTGGATGCCCTCAACACATAATGGGTTGATTGCCATTTGGGGACATATCTTTAGCATTAACCTGATCGACGGACTGGACAACACAGTCTCTTGAAAACTCACCTCCAACGCAATATACACTACCGACTCGACCTACAGGGCGCAGTTTCTAGGATCCATAAAAAGCACTATGAACAACATGGTTTGGAAAACTTAGGCACCCCAAAAATGCAAAATTTTCGCCTAGCTCGCCATACAGAATAGACTGTGGATGGTAGATCATTTGCCTAGACAAGGGTGGCCGAACCAACACATATGCCCCCTTCGTTCGCAGCTGCCAGAGTCGGCCATCCACATTTTAGTAGAGTGTTACTTCTCGAGGACGGTATGGACCTCCGTGGCACATTGGGCTGGTTACAACTCCATCAATCCGGTCAATTGGACCTCCTTCCCCTCGATACGTAATTGGTGGGAACCGCTCATCCTCATCGCTACAACACCACAAAAAGCAACATCTACTCTAGTAATACTCATCACCTGGCAAATATGAAAGGAGCGCAACACCCGAGTTTTCTGTTCCACCATGTTCTCTTCGGGCCAATTGATTGCGGCGCTGAAGGAAGATGCCGAGACTTGGATTCTAGCAGGGGTTAGTAGGCTAGCGGAGTTGTCCTTTTCTCTGTAATTTCCTTCCCAGGATCTGCGTTGCTTCTCCCTGAGTCTTTTACTTCCCCCACTCTTTTTCTCTCCGCTCTAACTTTATTTTGTATTTTATCTTTTCTGTGAGTAAGGGCCTGTTTGGGAGAGCTCCACCACTGAAAACGTGGATCTGGAGCAGCAGCTCCACCGTGGATCTGAGATCCCACCATGGAGTGTTTGGCTTATACAGCAGCTTCAGATCCACAAAATTGAGGTTTTGGTGGGAATGGCCACTTTTGGTGGGATAGAGTGTGTAACCAGTGGCATTGGTGGGTAATTACCACTCAACTCCACGGTGGAGCACCCCTTGAGGAGCTCCATGAAATCCATGGATCTGACCCTCAGATCCAGGATTTTGGTGGATTCAGATTTCGCGGAGCTGAAGCGTTTGGGTAAAATTTCGTAGAGTGAAGCTGTTTTTCGTGGATTTGGAGCTGATAGATCTCTCCCAACCAGGCCCTAAATCAAATGACAGCTCTCCCGTCGGCTTTTCAAAAAAAAAAACTCTAAACCGTGGATCCGCCCCTGGTTGCAGCGGCGCTGCGAACACCGCCTCCTCTCGCCCACCCAACCCAAACCCCCACCGTCAACGACTTCGGCTCGTGGAGACGAAAAAGGCTACGCGCCTTCGTCACGGCCCACTCAAGGCAGGCTCTGACCTCTGACCCCAAATCGCGAGTCCACCACCAAACGTCTGTTCCCCACTGACCCACCGTCCCCGCCACGCCACCTCCCCGGCGGCCGCCATGCCGCTGCCCACGATGACCCACTCCTCCTCCTTCCTCCTCGCATCGTCGCCTCCTCCGCCCGCCGACGCCGCGGTCGCCTACGCCGTCATCGTCCTCAACCAGCGCCTTCCCCGCTTCGCCCCCCTCCTCTGGACCCGCGGTAATGCGCCTCATCCCCCCCCCCCCCCCCCCCCCCCACCGCGCCGTTTCGTGCCATTATCGGCTTCGCTTTTCTTTTCGTCGTGTCGAAATTGATGTGGTTCCTGTCGTCTCATTGTCTGAGCAGCGCAGCTGCGGGTGTGCGCGGACGGGGGCGCGAACCGCGTGTTCGACGGCATGCCGGAGCTGCTCCCCGGCGAGGACCCCGCGGAGGTCCGCGTGAGGTGATGAAACTCTCCAGCTGTTTTTTTATTCTGTTAGTTGCTTGCTTACGTCTGTCGTCTCTGTGTGTTTGACTCTGAAGCCCAGTGCTCATCATGTGCTGGATGGAATACATTTTAGTTGTATACTTGTATGCCTGTGCGGTTGTGCGGAAGTGTAGATGTTGGTTTTTGCATGGTGCATCTGCCATGTTTGTTTTTGTAGTACATGTTTTAGTTGACATGTGTTGAAGCAAAAAATCGAAGTTCCCCCATAATACGTTCATGTTGGTATGTGTTAAAGCAATAACTGAAGTTCCCCTAATACGGTCAAGTCAGTATGTGTTTAGAGTATTCATACTTTACCTGGTGTGGAATGCCTCAGATGTGGGAGGTTATTTTTTGTTGGATGTTTGTTCTTTGTGATACATTAGCTAACAAATTGCTATTTTGTTTGATGCAGTCTCTGTCAGTGTTAAAATTTTGCTTTTCTTCGCATGCTTATTCTGTGTTTGGAGTGCTTGTGTTACCTATGTTTTTTTCCTAATTCTGGAGGTTTGTTTATGGAGAAAGAGTGTTCTTATGTTGGCCAAAGGTGCCACCAGAGGACTTTGCAGATCAATGCACCCAATACTGTGCCAAAGGCCATCTGCGGTCACACAAAATTACTCGAAATCGGGGATATGAACTATAGAAGCTTGCCGGGCAACTAGAGGTTTTAACTTGTATATTCTGAAGCAACATGGTTAGCAATAAGAATAATTGTTATTTACAAAGTATTTTTTAGTTTGCCAAAGATCTGGGAGACTTTTATGCGCTTATTTTTTCATATTAAATTTTTTTTAGTTCAATCATGCTTTATCAGCTGAAAACATTATGTATGATGATTTAAAAGAATATTCCATCCAGCAAAGGAGCATGGTTAGTTGGTTTGCCATGCCTGATAGTTGGGAAGAGATTTAAGGCAGTTTTCTTTATTGGTAGCTGGGAAGGGCTTTAAGACAGTTTCCTTTATTGGTTGTTTCTATATGAAGATTCTATTAGTTTGTCCTTATCTTCCTGCAGGTACAAGCCAGATGTAATCAAAGGGGATATGGACTCAATAAGGGCAGAAGTGAAGGAATATTACTCCAATTTGGTAACTACTTTAAAATTCTGTTTAACACCCCTGGTTGAAAACGAGATGCTATGGTTGGATAACTGAACCATAGTCATACTGCGTACAACAACTGTCGAGGACAATTTTCACTGTATTGTGCAGAAAGATATCATTGTTTTTGCCATCTAGGTTATGTTTGCAGTTCTCTTTTGGCTGGTGCGTGCTGTTGGGATTATCTATTTGGATATCAGAACTTGAGTTCTACTAGTTTGGATGAAAAAGGGTTAAGAAATATTTCTAATTTCCTGTGTGAAATCAAAGTGTTGAAATGATATACAATAATTAGGCCTTTAAACTTTGCAAATACCCTTGAAAATCAGGAAGGGAGTGATACCTTGTTTTATTGTATATTATAGCCTGCTTGTCCAGAGAATCTGCAGCTAGAAAAGCAATATGTATGGCACCTACTAATAATGTATTGTTTCGTTGTTCATTAGAATGGCATGCTCAGTGTACTGCCAATTGTGCACCTCGATTTTCTTTCTGCACATGTTTTGGAATGATCCCAGGAAGCTCATCTGCAAAACTAATATATGTGCACTTGATTTGACCTGTCTGTTGTTTCTGTTTTACGACCTTTTGTGAGATTGGTAGAAAGGTCAATATGATAGAACTGTGTTTTTGCTCTGCTACTATAGCTGATATTATCTGCTTTAAGATGTAGCCTCCTGATCCCAATGTACATCGAAAGTTTCTTTGTGATGAATTGCCTACTGGGACAGGAATTTCTGACTTACCGTAAACTAATCAGATGATGCTATTCTGTGATCAATTGCAGGGTACCAAAATAGTTGATGAATCCCATGATCAGGACACCACTGACTTGCACAAATGTGTATCGTTTATCACCAGAAATCCACCTGGCACTGACAAGTCTAATGTACCCTAGATCAATTCATCACTTTTAGAACTATGCAACAGTCAGATTTACTGATGTTACTGTGATCTCTTTAACTGCAGCTGTGCATTCTTGTTCTTGGCGCACTTGGTGGAAGGTTCGATCATGAGATGGGGAACATCAATGTATTATATCGCTTCTCAAACATCAGGATCATCCTCCTGTCAGATGACTGTTCAATCTTTCTGGTCCCAAAGACGCACACCCATGAGATCTGTATTGAGCGATCAGTCGAGGGTCCTCATTGTGGGTTGATTCCCATCGGCGCACCGTCGACTAGCACCACCACCACCGGGCTCCGGTGGAATTTAGGTGAAAGCATCTAACTTGTAACCTTTTTCTCGTATGGTATCAACAACTAATTAGTCATGCTGCATTTTGTCTTCAGATAATACCAGTATGAGTTATGGTGGGTTGATAAGCACCTCAAACATCGTGGAAGAGGATAAAGTAACGGTCACTTCGGATTCTGATCTGATTTGGACAATATCGCTCCGAAACTGTGCTTAAATTTCCTGTGATTGTACCATGGACCATGGTCCAAATTTTGGCTCGCCAATTTTACTTGGATGGGTTCTACAGTGTGTAACGTCATAGTGATGGTATCTCCCACCCCATTTGATGTCAGTAAACCGGACAGGTGCCACATATATATAAGCCATGTTTACGTATTGCCCATTATCAAAATTCCATAAGTATGCTGTTCTATTCTGACTCGAGGCCTCGACTAATCTCTGTGCCTCTTTGGACATTTCTGCTCTTTGCAAATTGACTTCGCAGCTTTTTAGATGATTCCTTGGCAGTTTTAGACGCGTTCGGATGTTTCTAGCTGAGAAGCCACCATCAGGCTCCGCTGGGACGCTTCGCCTATGAGAGCGAGTAATGTCGCTATCCGATGCCTACTTACCACCATCCCCTGACTGCCACCGGGCCCCATCACCGCATTTTAGGTGGGCCCCACTTCAGAATTGCCGGATGGGTATTTTGGCCTCTAGTTTATGGCTTAAATATTTAAATTCTAACTACTCGGAAGAGACAGTACATAGAGGAAAATAATCACATATAATTTTAATCGGTACAGCTAAACTCAATATATTTTTTACTATAATTTTTTATTAACTTTATTTTAAAAAAATATACTGTTTAAAAACCCAGGCCGAAAAACATGGCCGATATTTTCCGGGAGCCCTGCTCCGCTGCATCTGGGCTCCACCGCCTGCCTCTCCCCTCGCTTTCTTCTTCTCCGAGACCAGGATTAGTTTTGTTGGATTTGATTTGATAATACGCACGATTCGAAACAAAAATCTCCTTCTCGACGCCTCTAGAAGGCTGAGCTGAGATCTAAACCCAGGTACGCTTCAAGCGAAACCCTAACCCCGTCCCCAATGGCGCCTGGCGGCGGAGTGTCGTGGGCGGAGCGGGCCCGGGCGGTGGGGTCGCGGATCCGCAACAGGTTCCGCGTTGCGCCCGTGGACCGACGGTGGCTGTGGCGGCGGGCGGACGGCCGCGCCGCCTATGAGGAGGTCCGGCACTGGTCGGATCGCGTGCGGGGCCTATGGCAGAGAGACAAGAGCACGCATCAGAGCACCGCCTCGCTGGAGACGTCTCCTGCGGCGGCGGCGGCGGCGAAGCCCTCGTCTAGTGCTTTCAGATTCTACCGAAAGAAAGGTAGAAACCTTTTGCTATTAACGGCCAATTTTGGTCTAATTCGGCTCACATGCGCCGAGTCGCTGTGATGTTTATGGTTTTTATTTTTATTTTGAAACCAGTGACGCGTATTACTTGATGCTATTGGTTTGCTAGATTCATTTTAATCCATAGATAAATGCTTGATTAATGTGATTAGCGTTGGTATCTTCATGTAGTATTTGTATCTTGTCATGATTGGTGCTGGTTGGTCATGATTAATATGAGCACTTCTCTGGCATACGGGTCTATATATAGAAAAAAAAATCTGATTTTAGCCTAGTGAAATTATAAATGTGATGCCTCCTGGTTATTTATCCTTTAGTGTGTTCTCATGATAAAACGGGGGGAAAGGAAAAGAGATTCTACTAGGTTCCTCTTTATACAATTTTCTAAACCGTACTCTTTCTGAATGTAGTTAGCAAAGAAGTTGATGGGATTGAAGACTCTGTTATTATTCGCTCGCTTCAAGCGTTGGCTGTTCCTCTTATTGGCAATGCTTGCCATGTTTTTATGCATGGCCTTAACTCTGTCCAGGTATTGTAGCTGAAAAGGGATTACCTGAGTACTTCAGTCTATTGGTTTCAGTTGTCTCTAAACTATGAAGTTGTGCAGATCTATGGTGCAGAGAAACTTCATCAGGCATTACAAGAGAGACCTAAAGGCAAGCCTCTTCTAACGGTATGTAGTATAATTGTAACACATTGCTGTATTGCTTGACATATTGTTGGAAGGTGGCTAGTAGTCATAAATCCAATGGCTCTTATATGAATGAAACCGTTACCAAAGTGGAGGAAATGTGATAGTTGTTTTTTTTGGGGGAATACTATGAACTGCATATTTTCTCTATGAATTCTGGCATCAATTGATTTATTAACTTATTCAATAAACTTCCTAGTTGTGATCATTTTACATAGCCCATTTCTTCCTTAGCGCATCTTTCTCCACTATGCATTCTTCTAATCACCCTGTGCTTCTATCTTGTTTATACTTTCAGGTCAGCAATCATGTAGCTGCTATGGATGACCCCTTCGTAATTGCCTCCATTCTGCCACCATCTGTTATGTTGGAAGCACAAAAGCTGAGATGGACACTATGTGCGACGGATCGTTGCTTTACAAATCCAATTTTGTCTACATTCTTCAGGTCTGTTAAGGTGTTACCTGTTTCTCGTGGCGATGGCATCTACCAAAAGGTATCCATCTTGAAATTATGTTTGATTCGCTGCGTAGTGGTCTGAAGTTGTATCTTTCAAGTATGTGTGAAGTAGAGTGGCCATGCTAATTTAATGTTGATGAATCAGTTTATTCATGGTGTAGATACTGTGTGAAAATTGATTTTTTTGGTGATTAAGGTGTCTAGGAAATGGTATCACTCTACAGAGTACTGTTGGGAGATACTTGCTGGGCTTTGTTTTAACTTGGTTATTGTTCCTATCAACGATGATGAATACAAAGACTATGAACTTTCCGTAACATGCTACTGGATACTTCTGGGGAATATTGTTGGCACTACATTAAATTAAGAATAAAGTTTCGATCTAGTACCTGTAATATTTAGTTCCTCAAATTGTTGCTAAAGATTGATATAGCTTTTCCGATGGAAATGCTATGGTTATGTTTGGATGGTGCTCTAATCTGCCTAGGGTCGTAATGCAGCACTGCACATCATCATTCCCTGTTTCTACTTGTTTTAAGTTATTTTGAGACATTAGTGGCTTCATCCTTTGAATATTAAAGTCATTTCCTTTTGAACCTAGATGATGGAGCTTGGTTCTACATGGTTGGATATGTGGAATTTGATGCATTATTGAGTTTTCTCTTCACTCATCACTCCCTTTTCTTTGTTCAGGGAATGGATATGGCACTTTCAAAGCTGAATAATGGTGGATGGGTTCATATATTTCCCGAAGGAAGTCGTTCAAAGGATGGAGGCAAAACCATTGCTCCTGCCAAGAGAGGTGTTGGAAGGTTAGAAGATTATTTCCTTCTTGTACTGAACTACTTCCAAAGAATACTGAATCACTGTTGATTTTCTTCTGTTTGCGTAACAAAACCTGCATTTTGCATATAAATATACTGTTTTTCAGATCCTTGGGTTTTAACTTTTAAGACTGTACTTTTTGTTCATTATTGAGGTGCACCCAGTCTAATTCCTCCTTTTTGTCTTACCAGATTGGTAGTGGATGCCGACAGCCTTCCAATTGTGATACCCTTTGTCCATACTGGGATGCAAGATATAATGCCTGTTGGAAAACGTATCCCGAGAGCAGGGAAAAGGGTATGTGCCTCTATATTAACCAATGCAAATTGTATCGCATGTCATCATGAAATTTAGCGGAATGCAAAATTCTTCATTTGATTTTCTAGGTGATTGTGGTTGTTGGTGACCCAATCAACTTTGATGACCTGATCGTTGACAACAGTGATGGCACACAACATATTTCTAGAGGGATCTTGTATGACAAAGCAACACAAAGAATTGGGCAGCGACTGCAGGAACTGAAGGTTGAAGTCGACAGATTGGCAGCGGAGCAGCAATCTGAAGTCCAAAACTATTACATACACAATTCGGTTGATGATGGGTACCAGCTGTGGCAGCAGGTTGATTGGGAAGCATTTGGCATAGGGAGTTCCATGTTGTCATCAGAACCTTCAGCCGTCCAAGAGCCACCAAAGCAAGCCGAGCCTGAACCACACCTGGAGGAACAGAGCATTTCTCCCGTCCCAAGTGCAGCTATCTCTTATGATGTTGGTGTCCCACACTGGTTCCGCCATCACATTGATCCTTCTGAGCTCATGGGGTTTGCTGCCCGTGGCCTGCTCAAGAATGGCAGGTTCATGGAGGAAGGCTACCGGGAATTCCAAGAGCCGGCTACATTGAACACCTAGCGGGGATCCCAGGCCAACAATGCTGTACCCAGTACCCAGATGGAGCACAGCTTGACTTATTAGGCCACGCCCTCCCTTTGTACATAAGTTTTCTGATGATGATTCCGACACAAATTTTGACAGCTCCTGGTTATTCTGCTGCTGGCAGTTTTGGAACAAGTGCGAACGAATTGGACACCTTGCGTTGTCTTAGGATGTAAATCTCATCTGCATTTCTTTTAGGGGAATGTCATGTGCATTTCGTGCACTCAGTCATGAGCATGTATTGCTGATTGTTTAGTGAACACGCAAGGTAGGTTGTTCTTGCCAGAATTTTGAACTTGTTTTCGAAATTGAATTTTGAACATCTTGTGGGGTCGGGGGTAGCAACTTCACCAGCAATTGTCAGGGTCCTTAACTAGTTATTTCTGCAGGTTTACCCCAGTTATCCCGTGATTTATGACTCCAGTTGCAGCTTGAGGTGGTAGCCTTTACTCTTCAATCATTTGGTCCTGTCGTCGAATTCAGGGGAGCAGTTAGTGATATTTACATCAACTTTCTTACTGTGCTCGGCTGCTGGTTATTTTTCGCGCTCCATATAAGCATTAAGGTTACTGACTGAATAATAAACTCGAGATCTCATAGCACGCGAACACCTCCATTTCTTAGTTCCTGTTTGTTTTTCAAATGGCTTTGGGTGTATTTTTTTCACTTATAGTTTGTGGCTTTTGATTTACATTTCAGTCTTAGCTTTTAAATGGTGCATTTTTTAAGGTGAAAGTCAGAATTTAAAATTTTAAACTATAAAGTATAAATCAAGCCTAAAAGAACACATCTGAAATCTTGGCCTAGCCCGCTCATAATTCACCTACGAGAGACCTTTGGACCACGGTACAAAAGTAACCAAACGAACAGCGTCACGAGCTCCTAACGTTCACTTGCGAGTTTGAACATTTTATAGCCGTTACAGTGATCCACCCCCTCCTCCCGATCTCCACGTTTAAAATCCCAACGCCTACAGAACAGAAGCATCAATCACATCTCCTGATCTCCATCTCCATCCAGCAACAGCAGCGGCCGAGCTCGACCAGCCATTCCATGGCCCTCCGCGCGCTCGACAACACGCTGCCCGCCGCCGTGGAGCGGCCCAAGAAGGTCCCCAAGCTGTCGTCCGCCGTCCCGGCCGCCTCCCCCGAGGGCAAGAAGAGGAACGACGAGAACTCGGCTCCCGGGGCCACGGCCACGGCCGCCGCGGTGGAGCAGGCCGTGGAGTACATCCGGTCCGAGGACCTCCAGGCGGCGCCAAACCCCAAGGCCAAGGCCGCCGGTTTGGTCGCGGAGCTGGACTCCAAGGACTGGGTCAAGGCCTGCGAGGCGCTCAACGACGCGCGCCGGCTCGCGATCCACCATTCCTCCCTCCTGAAACCCATTCTGTAGGTTCAGCTCATTCAGATTGTTATGACTTAGTTTTTTTTCCCTCCTCTGTTTTGGGATTGGTGGTGAGATTCTTACTTGATTCGTGGCGGGTCGGCCAGGGAGAAGGTGATGCTAGCGATCGTGAAGACGATGAAGAGCCCGCGCAGCGCGGTGTGCAAGACGGCCATCATGGCGTGCACCGACATCTTCAACTCCTTCGGCGATCTACTCTCCTCTTCCTCCGACGTAGCCTTCGACAAGCTGGTATGTCTAGTTACTGAACAATCGAAGTGACAACTTTTCCTGACGAAGAGAGTCCATGGAGCTGACAGCAATCTGGTATGTGATTGCCTTGCATTTCAGCTGCTTCAGCTCCTGCTGAAAGCGTCGCAGGACAAGCGGTTCGTGTGCGAGGAGGCCGAGAAGGCGATGCGCGCGATGGCGTCGTCGATGCCTCCTCCCCCCCTGCTCAAGAAGCTCAAGTCCTACGTCCACCACGCCAACCTCAGGGTCAGGGCCAAGGCCGCCGTCGCCATGTCCCACTGCACCTCCAGGATGGTACGTCCGTCCGTCGAGAAAAACCTATTCATCCGAGCAACTCAGCGTGTGCGATAGTCCAAACGTCCTTGGTTGCGTTGCGCGCAGGACATCGAGACCATGAAGGAGTTCGGGCTGTCGGCGCTGCTGCAGGTGGCGGCTGAGCTGCTGAACGACCGGCTGCCGGAGGCGCGGGAGGCCGCCCGGGGCATCGTGAACTCGGTGCACGCCGCCTTCTCCAAGGAGGCCGCGGCGAGGGAGCAGGACGAGCCGGCCGTGGCCGAGTCCTGGGAGAGCCTCTGCTCGCTCAGCCTGCCGCCCATGTCGGCGCAGTCCGTCACCAAGATCGTCTCGCAGCCGCAGTAACCACGAGCGTGCTACACGCTTTGGTGGCTGTGAACGAATCTGCGTTCCGAGAGAGTGAGAGGCAACTGCTCGCCTTGGCCTTTAGTTTGATGGTATTATTTCTGCTTTCATTTGTTATAATAGTTAGAGGCTCGTACGGTACAATGGAGCCATAAAAATAATGAGATAGAACTTACTACCTGACCAACTTCACACATCAAACATTAGAGAGCGAATGCGAGGAGATGGGGAAAGTGGAGAGGGTGGGCGGTTGTATCCTTTGAGAGAGAGAGAGAGGAGGAGAAGAGAGATGAATAATCCAAATCAAATCAGATGGCTGTAGAGATAAGAGAGGAGAACGCACCGACGACCACTAACTCCTCTTTATATAATAGTAGAGACATGCTATCTCGGCATGGTTTGTTGAATCTCTTCATGTAGGCCTCATTTGTGTTACAAGTGGAGTAATAACAAGGCAATTTGGATGGTTTATGAAAAACCCCAAAAATTCAAACCAGAAAATTTTTGTGATTTTTGCTGGATTTTTGAGTGAATTTTGGGAACTTTCCCTTTTTGGAAAGTCCCCGGTCTCCCCGCTTTCCCTTTTGGGCGCGGCCGCCTGCCCCTCCCGTTGGCGCCCCGCCCCTTTCCGCCTTCTCTCCCGCGCCCGGCGCCCTCCCCGCTCCCTCTCTCCCGCTGGCGCCGATCCCCTCCCCGCCTTCTCCCCACGCGTGCGCTGCGTCTGCGCCCGCGCCGCACGCCTCGCGCCCCCAGTTTTGGACTGCCCCGCCGCGCTGTCGCCGCCCGGTCTGAAACCGGCAGAACCCTCGCGCGAAGCAGTCTCCGCTCCCTCCTCCCGCGCGCAGACGCGCCCCGCTCTGCCGAAGCTCACCTGCTCCCTCTCCCGTCGCGTCGCCATTATCACTGTGTAGCGCCCGGTCACACCCCACTGCGCGAAGGAGATGCCCTCACCCGCTCCCCGTCACTCCTGTTGACCCCAGCGCCCCACCCGTTGCCTCCTTCCGCTCGGGGTATAAAACCCCCTCGCCCCTCCCGCACGCTCCTCCGTTTCCCGAACGCCTCCACCGTTTCCATTCGCCTCCCACCACTCCTAGCTACCTCCCCATGCAACCGATTGGAGCCCCGCCGCCCGGAGCGCCGCCTTTCCTCTCCCCTGCGCCGGCGACCCCGTAACCCGGATCTCCTTCTCCCTCCCTCCATTTCTCAATTGCATTCGTCCGGTTTATCCCCTCGGTGTGCTGATCATGTTGGCAACCTCCTTTTGGACAGGTGTTCGCCCGTGGAGCGCGGTCACCGAAGCACCCCGCTGGTCGAACCACCCTCACCGTGGCCAGACTTCCCCGCAGCTCCCCAGCTTCCATCTCCGCCGCCATTGTGAGCCCCTCACTCCCTAGATCGTGAAATCGCACCCCATTTGAATGAATCGCCGCCGGAGAGCTCCCGCGCCGCCACGAACCCGAGACCACCTCCTTCTGCCTCCCGTCCCCTCCGTTGATTCTCTTCTCCTCCTAAGCCCCAAAATGGACTCCCCAAGCCAAACCCTACCCGGTGGTACCTTCCGTTACCGTCGGGCGTCCTCGCCGGAGAGCGGGAGCGGGGGCGCCGCCACCACCTCCGCCTCTCTGTTGCGAGCGCGCAGCGGGAGGAAGACGACGACGACGACGTGGCTCCATCCCGGCCGTCTCCTCCCATCCGCGCCGTCTAACCTCGTTCGTCGGATGTTGCGTATCCTCGGCCGTCCGATGACCATAAACACCGCCCCTCTCCTCCGTCCGATCCACCTCGTACCGCTTCGCCCACCCTCGTCGTTTCCCCACTGTCTGATCTCTACACCGCCGCATCTCATCCACCCGCTCCCGTCCCATCTCGGCTGTCCGCCTGCGCCACGCGTCGGTCATCCCGACCCGGAGAGCGCGCCGCGCGAGTGGGCCGCGCCCGGCCTGCTCGGCCGCGTGGGCCGTTTCACCGGCCGGGCTGCACTGTAGCCTCGGGCCGGCCTTCTACTGTTCATTGAATTTCCAGTGATTTATCAATTTCTAAAATCCCAGAAAATTCTAGAAAATCACAGAAAATCCCAAAAATTCCCAAATTTCACCACCTTGCTCCAAATAATATCCTGGACCCATTTTTGGCCTCCACTTCCACAGATTCATCCCAGATAAATTCCTAAAATTCCCATTTGGAGATTTATGCATTTTATTCCTTTTTAATTAGTTTATTTTGCCTCGCTTGATTAATCTCAAGCTGGATTTAATTATTTTATGTGTTTTGCGCTAGTGTCGGAGATTCCGGAGGTTCAAGTGCAGGCTCAGGATCCAGGTGTTTCTTCGTTCGAGCTAGCTGAGATCATCCGGATTGACGGCAAGTCCCAAATCATTTGATCATGTTGTATCCCATGCCATTTAATTATGTTATTATGTTATTTGCATTATGCTAGTTGCGAAATGTTAGTTCAAAAATAAAATAAAATATTTGGAATGACATGTTATGCAGTTAGACCTACCACCGATAAATGCCACGTTAAACTCGTAGCCATGCCTTTGTAACCCTAGAATTAATTATCTGTTAATCTAGATAACTGTAGGTTATTATTATCATGCAAAGTCTTTATACTACTAAGGTTGTGGCTGCGGGCCAATAAGATTTGCAAACCCGACTCTAGGGTAGGGTGGTACGGACACCGTGCCCTAGAGCGGAGAGTGTCGGCGTGCACAAGGTAGGGTAAGGGTTGGGGAAGAGCTGGCGAGTTAGTCTTCGCCCATCTCTTACCCTAGGAACGAAGTTAGGATAAGGGTGTTGTGGGGCGCCGCGAGACGGCTTTCGCCCACCGCTTACCCTAGGTTGGGTCGCAGGCCTGGCAAGGTTGCGGACCAGGGGAAAATATAAGAACTAGACCCTTACGCTGAACAAATGACATGGTGATCGCTCAACCACAGGAGTTGACTTGTCAACACTGGTCTAGTAGCTGCTCAACTCGATTGAAACTCTACAGGTGTTGAAAAAGCTTGGTGTTGAGAAAGCGAGGTTAGGTAGGCCATGCTGCGGGTGCCTAACAACGGTAGAGTTCACTCGAAGCAGACGGGAGTTTTATTGTGCCAGACCTGAGTGAATTCTACCGGGTAGAGCCTATATAAAGAATTGAGCAGTGAAACGACCTGACTTTCTTAACTCTTTAGCGGGAGTTACGGGATCGTGTGGGTAAAGCTGAGCAAACACTGCAGAGTCAAATAAATGGTATTCGAATACGCCGTGCTCCCGGTTATTGGAGCTGTGTCACTTGGGTGATTCCAGCAGCGAAGTTTAAGTAGTTTTGTACATGCTTTAACTTGATTAGTTGGTTAATTAACTCTTCATGAAAAACCCTTGAGATCTTAAGAAGTAATTTTGGGTCCGTTTTACCAAGCTGTTTACAAATAAAACTGCATTCACTCAAAGTTAATAAACTAAGTATACTCCCTTCCATGGTTAATCCGTGCATGTAGTAAGATAGAGTCCCTTTGGGACTTGCTGAGCCGGTTGTTTGGCTCACGGCTTGCTTAATCCCCTCTTTAGAGGATCAAGACGTTGGTGAAGGTCTCCCCGTCGAGGACGTCCCTGAGGATTTCTTCGTCGACGAGGACCCGTGGCTTTAGGTCTTCGCCGCGCTCAAAGCAGTTCCTGGAAGTCTTTTGTGATGTAATATACTTTGGGCTTGCACACACCGCTGTTAAAAACTGGATGTTAATCCTTATGTGAAATATATGCTGGACTTTTGTTGTAAGCATGCAATGGTATACTCTTGCGCGACACTACATAACTGTTCACGCGTGAATAGTTGCGGAATGCCGTGTCCGTACGCGCCCCTGGAAACGGGGGCGTTACAGTTTATTTTTGCCCCTCACGATATCATGATTAGGAAAATGTCTAATTCTATGAGCTCTCTCTTTTTAAAAGCTAATTCTATGAGCACTTAATGTAGCGGAGCTACAGGTACAAAGAGTGGCATGGACTAACCCATCCACTTCCAAGATAAAAGGAACGTACTTCGAAGCCAATCAAAGGAATTTCATGAATTTTTTGAAAAACAAATTGATGAGAAAAACATGACATTTCTAACTTTATCGGTGACAATTAACAACCCTGGAGGCACATAAAACTAATTAACCATCTCAGTCAAACAGTAACATAGATGAATAAGAACAAAGATTTCTGGTCCCGAATTATAACACCCCGCATGTTTTAATTAACCTTAAACTATAAATTACGGAGCTAACCAAAATTAATTAAATAACTAATAAATAAATTACAAGACAAACTAAGTTCTTTACTCATGCAATAAACCAAATTGAAACATAAGAATAGTGAATAAATAAAATACATTAACCAGTCTAATGCCAATAAAATAATACACTATAAGCACACCGAATCAATAGACACAATTAATCAAGCAAAACATCACATTAGTCATGCTATAATCAAAATTCTTTTTCAAATCAAATAAAAATATAACAGTCCAGATTACATCAGTTAATCAATTATAGTTCGATTATATCAATTTACAAGTCTTGATCTCAATCAAGACAATCCTCTCCCATGATACAAATAAATATCATAATTAAAATTACATCAATATTTGCTAAGATGTAATTTTTGACCCACTGATTCCCCCATCTTTTGTGGTTTCGAGTTAGGTAGAGAATTACATTATATCCTTCAAGCGATGGTACATCCACCCTGTAGCTTGTGACGGATGAGGCAGTATCACAAGGTACCTTGTATTTTCAGCCGTTAAATCTCAGCGCAATAGCCAACTATAGTGCTTGATTTGCGTAGTAACAATCAGTGGCGGATCCAGGATTTGAATCCAGGGTATGCCTAACTAAAAAATTACTATCCAATGTTGGTATAATCTAATACCACAAATGATCCTATTAACCATTTAGCACGGAAATGATCTTATATACCACAAATCCACAATCAACACGGCCAGAGCCAACATGCCCAGATAGCACCGCCAGCCAGCAAACTCTCACGGCCAAAACCAGAGCACCAATGCCAAAATATCCCACTGCCATATACCAATAGCCAAACCGAGAAAAGGCACAGCAAGCCGCCAATCCCCCAACACTCTCCAGTCAGCCCCAACACCACAGAGAAGCCAGCCACCGCGTGGAGCCGAAGGCCAGGGAGGTGAAGGACTGAAGGCACAGCAACTCAGCAAGCCGTCGGGAGCAAGGCGGCCAGCGCCGGTGCCGCGCCGCCCTCACGCCCTGGCGGAGGCGGAAGCGCCGAGGCGGAGGGAGCCTGGTGGAGGCGGAGGCGGACTGGCGGAGGCGGATGAACGGATGGGCGCTTGGCGGAGCGGGTAGCGGGCCCGCCCCTGGTAACAATAGGACAATCACAGCAGCATACAACACCACCGCCATGGACTGCCATGCCACAACGGCAAAAAAAATTTTGTCGTCTCGCCGGATTTGGTCCATTAGGAAGATAGGTTTAGATAAGATGAGTTACACAATTACTACCATACCCATCCACACACGGTACCTCTATGTTTTAGCTGGTGATGGATGATGCAGTACCATCAGTTACTGAGATGGCTCAACCGTTGGATCTACGTGATTTGGACGGTCTCAACCGTTGGATCTACGTGATTTGGACGGTTCTAATAGATTCCAAGGACGGTAAACTTCCTCATTTCATATTGTTAGTTGACAAAGACGCGAGTTGGTGAGGTAGTAAGGTCCCTTTCCCTCCGATGGAAGATACATGAAGTTCAGACTCTTTAGAGAAAGGACTTGCGAGCGTACAACTTGCACAAAAAGGAAAGCAGAGGAGACGAAATTTAAGAGGCAGCTCCAGGCATGCCAAGCCCAAGATGTGACAAGCTATCATCACGCACATAGGTGAGTTATCACTCGCCTGCCCTGATATTATCGATTGGTGCAGGCTTATTATTAGTAGCACATAACCATGTATCGAACCGCGCCATGTAGATCTCTGCGCGCACTAAGGAACGGCGAAATCAAAGAGGCAAAAGGCACTACAGCATTACCACACCACCTGGCTAAGAATAATGTTTGCTTGTTTTGTGCGATGTTCTTTTGGCATGGACTTTCCGGGCTTGGTTCCCTTTTTGTTTGCTTTGCAGAACAGAAAGTTGAGTGATGATTATTGATTAGTAGTAGTTCATTGCTTGTATAGGTGTCGCGTGCAGAGAGGTACGCGAGAAGATGAAGAAACTGCAGTTTCAGTGTCCATGGAAACTGAAAGCAGTAAACACTCGGTGAAAAGAAAAGGCAAGAAGATGCAGTGCAGCATTTGCAGCAGAAGAGATGGGAAAATATCATCTGTGCACTATTGCACGGTCCATCTTAACTGTTCTGTGCTGACCGTGCGGTAGAGCGAGCCCTTGGTGCAAAGGGAAGATATTTTCTTGAGAAGCGTTCATGTGCTGCTTTCTGTTTCAGTAATCACAGGATGATTCAAACAAGGGAGTACAAAAAAATTCCATGCTTGACAGTCTTAAAAAAAATTCCATGCTTGACGCCTTGAAACAGACAGCTAGTACTACTGAAATCCTTCTCCACTTTGCATAAAATAGGTGAAGTATCACATACTTCGATTAGTTCAGAAAGCTAACTGGACCGACTTTGGAGTGGACTGGACGTATGTTGTTGGCTTGTTGCCTGTTTTTCTGTAAATTTGTGTACGGTAGTAACAAAGATTAGAGGGAGACAAATTACCTTGCACAAAGTATGTATTCGGTGGGCTTCTAATCTGGTCACCTTTACCCCGGGGGTTGAGTTCCTTACCTTGGTTACAAGTCTTAAGTCCCGAGTGTGAGCGTCTCCTGAATTTGTGGCTCACGGCTGTAAGAAACCATGGCAGATCGCCTTCACATTGTTTTCCGTGCTTGCTTTTCGTCTGGTCTCTGAAAAGTATGTTGATCTTGATCCGTTGCTGCCAAAAGACCACCAGATTAAGGAAAGAAGGTATGAACGAAACGTGGCTGCCGTGGAGAACATGTCTGTGACCAGCTCGAAGCATTCCATGCGATTTAGCTCGTATTATATATTGCCGTGGGAAACAGGACTGAATTACTGTGCATTACAGATTTCATCGATAGAAGAAGCCGACCCATCTAAGCTCATACCGCACCGAATCCAATTTTAGAAGGGCATGTTCTTTTATGGTATAGCTAATGATTTTTTGTTGCCACTGATGAATTTTATTTATACTTTTCGTAACAGCAATAGAGACGCTAAAATAGATGATATATATAATTTTAGACTCAAAAGCCGTTTTGTTTGCTTCTTTTTTTAGAGGAGCCTAATGATCGATATCGATGATGGCTTTATTTGGCACCCTGAAAGGAACTAACAAGCTGATCGGACTCGTTCAGAAGCTTTTCCCAAAAAAACTCGGCAGAAAGCAGCGGCGGCGGCGAGGGATCCGTGGAGGCACGCAACGCAAAGACGAAAGAAAAAGCGCCGCCCACCGGAAAGATGCAGAGCGAGCTGGATATCCATCAATCCATACAAGTCTACTCCGGACGCGCCACCACCCTGCACTTCATCCTTCCTGCCTTGCTGACTAAGCTAGCTGGCTTAGTTTAATTTCTTCCCCTCCCCCTGCCTTGCGAACTCCCATTATATATACCGCCGCCGCCGAGCAAGGCAAAGCAATGCCACCGCCGGAGACGACCCCACCACCGTCTCTTGTAGCAGCTGCCTCCTCCAGTTCTAGCTACTCGATTGTACATGCCATTTCGCGTTGTATATATGTCGTCCATGCATCCAACTACGTACTAGCTAGGCTACTAGTTTGTTCATCCTATAAATAAGCCTCGCCTTTCGCCTCGTCCAGTACTGCCCCTCCATAGGGGGGCCGGCTCGATCGATCTTACCAGGTTGTGTTCAAAGAAGTCCTAGCAAGGCGGTGGGATCAATCATCGGCCGGCCGGCATGGAGATGGAGGCGAGCTCGGCGTCGGTGGTGGCGAAGCGGATGTGGAGCTACCTCCGCGCCGTCTTCTTCATGGTGAGGAAGGGCGTGCTCTCCAAGCGCAAGTTGCTCCTCAGCATGCACCTCGTCATGAAGCGCCGCAACAAGGCCGTCGCGCGCTCCGTCGCAAACCTCCTCTCCCACCACCACGGTCACCACAGCAGCCACGCGCTGCGCCGCCGCGAGTACGAGTTCTCCTGCAGCAACAGCCCCGACCAGGCTTCTTTCTCCAGGCGCCGACTGGCCTACTTCCCGTGCCTCGGCGCGGAGGTCGAGGAGCCTCTCGATGCCTCGCCCGGCCCCTCCGCAGCGACGGCGCTGCAGAGGATCGAGTACTACGCCGCGGCCTCCTCCTCGGCGCCGTCCTCGCCCGGGCTTCTGCTGCAGGACCTCGCCCCGGGGGAGGAATGCACGCCGGCGCTCTCACCCTTAGTGCCGAGTACCGGCGGCTTCTCGGTGCGGGTCTCCAACTACTCGTCGGAGGAGGAGGAGGGGGATCTTGAGCGAAGCGGCGCCGGCGGCAGCGAGGCCGTGGACGACGAGGCGGAGGAGTTCATCCGGCGCTTCTACGAGCAGCTGCGCCGGCAGAACCACATCGCGCTGCTTCCGTACCCGCAGGAATCCGCCGTGTGATGATGGTATGGCTATTGCACGGCCATGGAGCCCGGCCGGCCGGAGCGAACACCGCGGCTTGCATGCATGACCGAGCACGCGTACGCACGGTGGTCGGCACGCACGCTCATGCATGTTCGCACGTACGTCGTCGTATGATCGATATATATATGAGTGTGTATATATCGGTATATCCACATGCATGTGGCGCGGGAGACGAATAATTAAGCCGTGTGTACGAACGTACCATGTATATACATGCGCATGGGTATGCTTTCTTCTTCTTCTTCTTCTTCTTCTTGTTTTGCTTGTATGTGTATGTAAATGTGAAGATCAGGAGTAAGTCCCTGTGGTTTTGGTTGCTGGGACTGACGATGCTGGCCGGTAGATGGTTTCAGTTTGCATTGTATATTTGCGCGTATCTTTTCTTTTCTTTTTCTTTCTGAATGTGTGTTGTTTGTAAGAAGCTAAGAATAATTATGTCATCTCCCTCCTAGTAATATATATACCCCTCAGGGTATCTGTGTATACAAACACTTGGTTTTTTCTTAAAATTAAACTTGTGGCTCTACTACATATGAAGTGCTCTTCTCCATCATTATCCAAGATGCATGCCTGATGCGCTCAATTTATGCGCATATATATATATATATATATATATATATATATATATATATATAGACACACACACTATCTTTGACAGGATTGGGGATATATAACAAAGGAAAGCAGCATGTGCTCCCTTTCGGGGGGCAAAAGACAGACGAAGCATCAGTAACATATAGCGCCAACTTGGCAGGTCGATGGAGATACTAATTCAAATCGTAGCTACACAGTATATATAGCATCCGTTTGATTCCCGGTGGCTCCATCTCAATGTAGCCACTGTTTGGTGGGTGGGTAGCGAGTAGCGATCACCGCGCCATCGCCGTCATGCGTAGAAAACGCAGCGCTTCTCGAGCGAGAAGGCTAGTTTAACCAACCGATGTGCAGTGTCGGTGCATACTAAAGGACAAGTTTCAGAATAATGTTACGATGAATCATTTCAAATCTCGCAAAGTAGTTAAATAATTTTGTAAAGATTATATTTAATTTAGATTATTTTAAAGTGTCGAAAAAATGGAAACACCGCAGGTGTTTATGCGGTAGTACATTTGAGTGGTAATACTAATGTTATAAGCGCAGCAGTTCTGTTTGAACGGTAGTTCCGGTCTGAGCAGCAGAATATTTTTTCCAGAGAGGTCTAGTTCGAGTTTGTAAGGTGCAGAAGTATCACTTTAGAGAGCGGTAATACCAGTATGTTAAGTGCGGTACTGCCGATCTTCTCAAAAACAGGGTGTTGGAATTTGAGTCCTGGATTGAGTTGGGATGACATGAGTCATTGGATTAAGGTTGCATGATGTATGTCTTAGCTAATATAGGTCAAGTTGTAAAGAATTTGTGTCTGGAAATGATTTCTTTGTCTTTGGATGTGCAGGGTCGCTCGGAGTCAACTGCGGTCAACGGCGATGATCGGTGCTAAGCTCATAGAAGAGTTGAGACCTAGAATAATCGAGAATGCTATATAAGACGGTGAACTCATACATGGCACGAGAAAGGCGGGGTAATGTTGAAAGCGAGTTCAAATGGCGATATGGCGCCATGTGGCTTGCATGGGCCAAATGGGTTGTGGTTCAGTGAAACTGGAACAGGAGAGACTTGGTGATACGTGGCAAGCTAGTAGTGCACCTACACGTGGCAAGTATGGTGATTACTGGGTCAATGAAGGGTATTTTAGTAGTTTGACCAAAATACCGGAAACCATCATAGATCAAAACCGCAACGCATGGGCGATGCATTGGAGAGCAATTTAGGTCTAGGTGAAGCTGGTTTGATCAAGACTAAGGATTTAGCGGATGCACACTTATGCGCTTTGAAAAGTGTGCATAAGTGATCTTATGTGAGTAAAATCCATGTGCGTGTGGTTAACGGGTTTCCCCTATTGTAATAGTGGATAATATACACTAAGGTGAATAGGTGGCTGGTTGTCCACCTATAAAAGGGGGTTAGGATGGAGACATGTAGGGTTAACCATCCAACACATCTCTTGTACTCTCTTTTCTAGGTTTAGGGTTAGGGTTTGAGAGTGAGTATCTTGGGTGCTCTTTGTCCTCTAAGATGGAGTGGCTGTAAAACCTATCTTCTCAAGTAAGCAATACATCAATCTTTGTTAAACTCTTTAGTCTATCTTATTTTATGTGCTTGTTTTTTTGTTGTTTTTGATCTCTCTTCTTTCCTTCTTATGATCTTGTTGTGCCAAGAACATGTAAGAGATGGAGATAATCCTTGAGAATACATCTCCACCCATCTAGTCACTTTGATAGCAAGATTCACGAGAAAACCCGATTTTGCTTGACTTTGGCATGTTTGGTCCATCTCTTGATCCGAGAGTTTTTGGTTGGTTTCTATGGTGAACTAACTTGCTGTGACGTGTAGGAATACATCTAAACTCTTCTTGGTCATCTCATCCTATGAATAAGTTGTATGCACCGATTTTAATTTTGGCTCAGTTTTGGTACAACCTTCGAATAAACCGAAAAAGTCTAAACTTTGGCTATAATTTTCATAATCGTTTTTGGAATAGGTTCATAATATTCTAGAGAAGATTCCTGCAAAATTTCATATCATTTGAATCTACGGATCAAAAGTTCCATCGATTCTTGGTTTTAAACCTGGAATGAAATTATTGTTCACCGAGGAAAGGAAGTATGGTAGTATAAACAAAGGTACTTCTGAAAATCGGTAGTACCGTAGTGCAAACAAAGGTACTTTCGATTTCGCTAATTCTTCTGTAAAAAATTTGGCAGTTTCTCTTGCTCGTTTTGTGGTAGTTTCTCATCCAAATTTTCATAGTTTTGTAACTATTGAAGTGAATGAGTGTTGAATTTTTAAGAGAAAATTAGAAGTCATCATTTACCCTCTTTGTTGCCATATTCAGTCTTTCACGTACGTATATGACGGACCAATCAACTAGCAGCACTAGTAGCACGTAAGATATATATAGTGTTAGAGCAACTCCAGCAGGGCCCCTACTTGAGCCCTCAAACCTCAAATTTGAGGGCTTGAGGCAAAAATAGAGGTCCAGCAGGGCCCCTACTAGAGCCCTCAAATTTGAGGAGCCCCTCAAATCCCCCTCCCACCCCTCATTCCCAGGGGCCCCCTACTCTGGCTCTCATCCTACCGTTGTTCAGTTTTTTCCCCGCCGCCCGTGAAATTCCCCACCTCCGCCCGTTTCCTCGCAGCCTCCGCCGCTTCAACTCCCAAATCCCCCGCCGGCCGCCGCCTCCGTTCGCCCGCCCGCCGCCTCTCCGTCTCCGCCTCCGCTCAATGGAACAAAAGATGCAAAAGGGGGCGGGGGTTCTGCGAGTGACCTTGCATCCGGTGGAGAAGCCGAGGCGAGCGGCGAGGGCGGCGCTGGCGGCCCAGCAGAGGAAGCAGAGGAGGGCGGCGAGGGCGCCCGCGCGGCGGTCAAGTAGGAGGTAGAAGGCCCCGTAGAGCGCGGCGCCGGCCGCGGCGGCGTGCGGGAACGGCGCGGTGAGGTGGAGGAGCAGGACGGCGGTGAGGAAGATGGGCCAGACGAAGAGCGAGTGGATGGCCACGTTGACCGGGTTGCTGTGGTACGCGCCGTAGAAGGCGAAGTGCCGCTCCAGGTTGAGGAGGCCGCAGCTGCCGTGGCCGCGAGGCTTCGCCATGGCTTGGCTGGACTGCTTGGGTTTCTTTGGACGAGGACGAGGTGACTCGTCGATTTGGGCACGGCCGCACGGATGCTGTGATGCGCACTAGAAGCCACATGGGTGCTGACTCAACCTCGCCAAATTCGCCAACAGGGACAGCAGCAGGGGGAGAAGAGGGAAGCGGAGGCGGCGGGATGGCTGGAGACGGCGGGGTGAGGCAGAGAATGAGTGGGTCCCATATGTCAGTTGTAGTGGAATAGATTTGAGGGCTTAAATTTGAGGGGTGCTGTTGGAGTAGATGCAAAAAAACAGGGCCCTCAAAAGTAGGGAGAGCCCTCAAATGAAAAGTAGGGGCCCTGTTTTGAGGGCTACTGCTGGAGTTGCTCTTACAGACAGGTATGAAGCAAGCTTGGTTTCTTTCATTCTGTCCACATCAACTGTATTCAGACTAGCTAGTCTTCAGATATGGCTCTCAAGTGTGAATCGTCAGTTAACCATGGAATGGAAGGGATCGATATGTGCTGGATGCGGAGACCCGTAATTTTCATCCGACGGAACGGGATCATCATTGAGATGGACCCACGGAGTGTGTCCTTCCTTCCGCGACACTTCTCCATGTTGTCTGCTTTGCAGCTTCAATGGCGCGCTGCCTCGCACCTGTAAGGAAAGCAACTGAAATGGGCGACCTGACAGCACACTACTGTCGTTTGGTGGACGGCAGCACTGTACAGTACTGGGCTGCACAATGATGAACAGCTAGCCCTGATTTCTATAAACCCCTGGCCAGCTGTAGCTCGATGAAAATTGGCAAAACTATATCTATACTTAGAGCAAGTATAATAAGAGGCTGTTAGTAGGCTGTATGCTGAGGTGGAGAAGAGAGAGGAGGAGAGAGAAGAGAGGTGGGCTGTAAGTTTACAGCCAGCTGAAGCACAAGAACCAAGAAACTTTGTGAGAGAAAGGGGTGGGTCATACAGCCTTCAGCTGGCTGTAAACTACTATATAAATGGGCTGATAAGTAGGCTGTAAGTGTCCATACAGCCAGCTGAAGGCTGTATTATTAGCCTTGCTCTTATATACCATGCATGATAAACATCAGTGCAACCTAATCTGCACTCAAAACAAACTCTGGAGTCATCATAATAAAAGATCAAAGGTTAAAGGTTATGACAAACAGCACGTACCATACGTTCAGCATCAATGAGCTGCTTAGTTTTATTCTAGAAAAAAAAAGGAAAATAATAAGCTGCTTACTTTGATAACTTGATCGATCAGCTGACTAGTACATCTGTATGTATGCTTGCTGCGAGTAGCTGCCTAGCTGGGTCTGTCTGCTTAACGTGGTTTCGTGTTTGCCTTATTTTCTTTGTGCAAACAGATCAGGCTGCAAATCTTGGAGGATGTAAATTCATATACTGGCTCTACAGCTGCCGTGTCAAGGACAATTTTGGGATGACATTATTCAGCAGCTGCCTGCTACTAACTTGCTAAATGGTATTGACCAATCTTTTTTATTTTTCTTTTTAAAATTTGATCAAGAGATCTGGTATTCACTTAAGAAAGAAGATAAACACTCGGGTTTGAACTCGGGGTGGGTGGGATGTTCGACGACACCCTCTAGTCCTCTACTAACCGAGTAGCGCTCCACCAATCTTGTCTTGGTGTTAGGACACAATCATGCAACATTTCCAAAGACTTTGTGCGGCTTAATTTTGGAATTTTGGAGCAACTTCGGCCAAGTAAAAGCAAATAATATACACAACATCTATTTATTACTAAAAATAGATAACAAACGTTTTAGAGTCATTTATAAAAAAGAGAAATAACTAGAAATTCTTACAAAAAAAGCAAAATACCTGGTTCTTAATTTAGTGGACCTGAGTTATAACGGCTTAGATTAAAAGAAAGAATTCATGTCAACTACAATCCAAATTAAGAGAAATTCAGAATTAAAATAAAGAAAAATTAGTAATTTGATTTCCATACAACTTCCAGAGTAATGTTCATAAATAACTAAAATCTGGAATAATAATTAAACAAAAATTAGCAAATTAAAAGAAAGAGTTCATGTCAATTACAATCTAACATAACTAAAATTCGGAATTAAAAATAAAATAAAATTAGTAATTTGATTTCCACATGAAATTCAAAGTAAACATAAAAAATAAATTCTAAATAATAATTAAAAATATAGATTGGTTTTTATATGAATTCCAACTTAAAATTAATAAGAAACCCATGCATGCATGATCCAAACACACAAAAATTCAAAATAAAAATTAAAGGATGACCAGAATGATTTGTAAATGACTTTGAAACTTAAATTCTAAAAATATTGAAATTTGTAAATCTATACTAATTAGACACTCTGAGGAAGCTCCTATATCAATTAGAAAGATCTAGCTATCTATCTCGCGGAACCAAGTTAGAATAGCTCAGATTAAAAGAAAGAATAACATGTCAAGTACAATCCAAATTAACTGCAATCCAGAATAGAAATAAATAAAATTAGCCATTTGATTTGTATATGACATCTAAAGTAACATCCATAAATAACTAAAGTTTGGAATAATAACTAAATAAAATTAGCAAAATTTTTAAAAAGAGTCCATCTTAAGTACAATCCAAAATAACCAAAATTTGGGGGGAAAAACAAAAATTATCAATTTAATTTCCATATCAATTCCAAGTAAATTCTCAAAAAAAAATCTATATATTATACACTAAAAGTCAATTGCATGAGATTTACAATTGCTAAAAATAGAGAAATAAGCTAGAAATTCTTAGAAAAAAGAAAAACATATGTCCCTCAATTTAGTGGACTTTTATTATGGTTAGTAAATAATCACCAGTGGATGTCTTAGATAAAATAAGAAATCTAATAAGACAAGGATGCTCATTATATATTTTAAATTAACCGAAAAAATAAAAGTATCCTAGACGACCCACACTAAAATTCATGTACTAGAAGAAAAAAAGGATATGGATGTGCAAAATAATTGAGTAAAAGCCATCCATGAGAAAAAAGTGGCACTTAGTAAGAAAAAGACAAGATTTATTCTACTGCATGTTTTCCAACAATGTGTGTTGTACAACTTTGATTTTTTTCCTAAAATTGCCATCAATGTGGTGGATTCTAATTAAAGTTGAATTATATCAACTATTGAGTGTTATCTATCATATAATAAAAGTTTAGGATGGTTGATTACATTGGTAGAGAAAAAAGAGAAGTGTTGTAGAAATTCTCCCAAAAATAAAAAAGAAATATGTGACTCTTAATTTGGTGGATTCTAATTATGTTTAGCAATCCACAGCCGTTGGATGTTACATTATAAATGAGAATAATTGCTAAAAATTCTAAAAAAAAGCATCTAGTTTAATTAGGTGGACCCTTTTATGATTAACAAATTATAATCAATGATTTTTCTTGATCTACGAAAATACACATAAAATTGATTTGCACCATGATATGTATGCATATGCATGTATAGTTAAAGAATTCTTGTATGAAATTAAAACGTGAGATGTTAAAGATAGAATTGAACTCAGACAATTCACACATAGACATAAACTTATATATAATATCCATTATAATTTTTATACTTTTAATTGTATCAATATGATACAACTATTGTCTATTATTGAAGATGATGATTAAAAAAATACAAAGCACAAGTATTTCCTCCCAAAATATAATCTATATTCTTTATTTTAACATATAGTAATATACATTAATATCACAAATGAAACTAATTCTACAAACATAAAAAATAAATCGAATTGATAACATTCTAAAATTCTAATATTTGAATTCTTTTATATGATTTATAACCCTTTTATTTTTATATGTATTTTTTTAGAACCGTATGGGTGCACAACCACCATGCTAGTCTTTACTATTATAAAAGTGTAAATTAGTGGTTGGTCCATTCTCCCTCCTCTCTTCTCAGCCATTCGATTTGATCTGGACCATTCGTCTCTTTCCTTCTCTCTCAGGATACAACCGCCAACTCCCTCCACTTTCCCTATCTCCTCGTGCATTCTGGCCACCCTTCTAGCTCTGTCGCTTGCTCTCTAATGTTTAATGTATGAAGTTGGCTAGGCAATAAGTTTCGTCTTATCATTTTTATGACTTTGTTGCAACGTACGGATCTCTGACAAGTTATTCTTAAAAAATCAGTGTGGTTTAAGTCGAAGCCTCGAAGCCCATCGCGCTCGTCAGGAACGCACTGTTTTCTTGGGCCCCCATCTGCGTAAATCGAAACTGGGACAAGCCCAAGTGGGACGTGATTTGAGATTTTGTGCCATTCCTCCGCCGCGTAGACGCGTGTAGTTGCATTTCGCAAAGCGGGAGTTCGCATTTGCTCCATGGCGCTTCGGCGGCGAGACCGGCGAGCTGAAACACCCCAAATTTTGAGAATTTTTGAAAATTTTCGGGAATTCGAATTGAATTTGGAAACTTACCCAATTTGGCAAAAACTGGGAAAAACCGCTTTCCTTTTTCTTCCTCCCGCCTTCGCTGCTGGCTGGCGCTGCCCGCGCGCGCCGTCTTTGCCGCGCCTCCAGAAGCGCCAGCGCGCGCGTCGCCGCTGCTTCTGCGCGCGTGCAGCCGGGGCAGCCGCAACCCCACCTGGAACCGCTCCTGGACGCAGGTCCCGCACGCCAGAGACGCCGCCCAGCCCTTCCCTCCGCGCGTGGAACGCCCGGGCAGCTCGCTGTCCTCGCCGTCGCCAGCGCAAGCGTTCCCGTTTCTTCCGTTACGGAAAGTCAAGAAGCACTTGAGAACGGGGGGAGTCACCTCGCCACCTTGCCCTCCTCCGCTCGGCGCAGCACCAGCTCACCCCCCTCGCTTCTACTCGCTGGCCGCAAAACCAGCTAAAACGCCTCACCGTCGCGCCAGCTGTACACGCTGTATAAAGACCCAACGCCACTGTAGATCGCTTCCAGACCGCCCCCTCCCTCTCCCCACTCCACCGATTGAGCTCTCGCCGCCTCCACCGCCGGCAATCGCCACCCCTGAGCCGGTGAGCCCTAAAATGCAATAGAGAACTCCGCTCCACCTCAGTCCAATTCCGTGCATCCACACGTGCACATATAGCTCCTAAACACAGTGGAAGTCCCGCTGGGGCAAGAGCATTTGCCCAGTGGCCGGGCCACAAAGCTCGTCGCCGACCGCAAGGCCGTCACCGTGGCCAGCCCACTGGAGCCTCCCCCGAGCTGCACCGCCACTGCCACTGTGTTCCTAGGATCCCGTAGATGGTTAAACCACGGCCGATCGGGTCGCAAAGCCACCGGAGCTCCCCAACGGCGCCGCGCACACCGTCAGCTTCCCCGCAGCCCGCGACCGCCTCGGTGCACCGCACTCCCTCCCAACGCCCTCAAATGGAGACGTTGCGAGTAGCCGCACCTTTTGGATATGGCCGTCCCCCGGGAGCGTCATTGCCTCCGCCTCCCCGCACCGGAGCCTGCGCTCCGTTTTCCCGCCGAGTCGGGAGCGGAGGGAGGAAGACGATGACGCACGGCCGTCGATCAAACTCCATCCGAGCGTCGGCCTCTCTTTAAATCCTGGCCGTTCTCTTCGCGCCTGCGCTTCGTCCGATCGCGCGGATGCGTCGCCCCGCCCCCATCCGCGCCGTCTGCACCGCCCACGCGTCGCCCATCGCGGAAGCACGCCCGCACCAGCGCTGGGCTTCGCCCGCGCGCGTGCTTGGGCTCCGGCCTGCTCGGCCGAAGGTGGAGCCGGGCCAGCGAGCTGGCGCGCCCGCGCGGGAATCCGGCCGCCGCCGCATCGTGCGCATGGGCCGGGCCGTACTGTTCATCGGGCCGAGCCCAGTACTGTTCCCACCGAGAGAAAATCCAGAAAAATCCCCAAAAATCATGGAAAAATCTAGAAAATTCCCAAAAATACAAAAATACACCATCTTGACCAGAAAAATATCCTGAGTTCAAATCTGGTCTCTGTTCTTCCAAATTCAAATTTGCTAAATTTGAATTTCCCTCTTTTGCTAATTCCAAATGTCCCAACTACAAATTCCGTTGATTTAAAAATGCCTTTTCTAGCAAAATGTCTGTCCACCCACTTATGGAGCATTTAGTTGAGATTTTAGGCTAATTAACTCTTTTTGACTTGATTGCTTTAATTTGAACACATTTTGAGTTAGAACTTATGTTATGATTTTATGTGTTTACGTTAGCATCCAACATAGACGAAGTCCCAGTTCAGGAGCCGGAGCCGACTGCTCAGATCTACGACGTAGTAGAGATTTCAGACCAGCAAGGCAAGTCACATGTTTTTGATCATGTTGAACCCCATTGAATTACATTATTTATTTAATGTATTTTCATTATGGATAGTTGCGAACTGATAATTGATTAAAACAAAGAATTAGAACGGCATGCTATCTAGATAATCCTACCACTGATAAACAGCCCTGTTTACATTGATGGCCATATTCACCTTGACAACCTTAGTAAGAAATAATGTATGATATTAAAGTAACCATGATCGCCTCATACAACAACTTTGTACTACTAAGGTGTTGGCCGCGGGCCGGTAGGATTTCAAAGCTGATACTAAGGTAAAGATGTGTTGTGGGGAAATCCCGTGGTGATCTACGCCCACGACTTTACCTTAGGGAATTGAGACTGGGAAGGGTATGTTGTGGGAAATCACGCGGTGATCTACGCCCACGCCCTTACCCAAGTGAGAGGCTGATATGGATGGGTGGTGGTAGTGCCAGTGGGCACAGAGGGAGATGTGGTTGGATGCCTCAGGTGAAAAATGTAAGGACGAGAACCTTGTGCCAAGTAAAAGACATAGTCAACGCTCAGGCCACAGGAGTTGACTTGTCAACACTGGTCTAGTAGCTGCTCCATTCAATTGAAACTCTACAGGCTGTGATGACAGGTAGACGGGGAGTTAGGTATGCTGCGGGTACCTAACAACGGTAGTATTCACTCACAAGCGGCTAAAGAAGTGTATGTGCGCAATTGTAGCCGTGACTGAGTGATGCTATCGGGTAGAGTCTATACAACGAACGGAGCAGTGAAACGACCTGGTTTCCTTAATTCTTTGGCCGGAATTAAGGGATCGTGTGGGTAAAGTTGAGCAACTCTGCAGAGTGTAATAAATGGTATTCGAATACGCCGTGCTTCCGGTTAATGAAGCTGTGTTAATTGGGTGATTCCAATAACAAGGCATAAGTAGGATTAGAGATGATTTAACGTGATAACTGGTGAACTGATTCTGTTAATCAAAACCCCTGATCTTAAGGAGCAAACATATTCAAGTTTTACTTGTTTATCAATAAAACTGCATCCACCCACTGTAATACAACCAATATACTCCCATCCTTGGAATACCAAGCATATAGTAAACCAGGGTTTACCCCTGTGACTTGCTGGGTACAGTGGTACTCATGATTTGCTAAACAAAATCTACAGAAGGCCAGTACTGGCAGGAGGACGCAGCTGAAGAAGACGCTCCTGAAGACCCCATCTACTTTGAGGAAGATTGGGCTTAGGTTTTAGCCGCGCTCAGGCCGTTGATCCTTTTGGTGTGTATATGGTGGTGTTTGGGCTTACGCGCCCGCTGTGTACATTAACAACAATATAACAATGTATTAAAGCTGGTACGTTTGTGTAAGCTGGTACTGTTGTGATGGTCACATGTAACATAGAACGTCATAACTGTACTTGCTGTACAGTTACGATGTTCCGTACCGTCTCCAGAAATGGGGGCGTTACAGAGTGGTATCAGAGCAGACTTGCTTGACTGTAGGTTGAACCCTAAGAGATAATAGGAGAGTCTCGTATTGATAAAACCTAATTGGGAAAAGAATAAAAAGATTTTTAAAAAAAAATGTTAAGGTTATATGGTTCTTTAAATGCTGCCTTCCTTGCTTTAGATTAATTGCAATTTAAGTTGAGTAATTGCAAATATTTTGCACCTTCTAATATTCAAAAATGTTTGTTTTAACAGATGGTTCACTTTATCCACTCGGACCCCGCTAGGTTGGAAGGATGGCCCAGTCAGTTGTGGGCCATGCAGCGGTCCCTAGGCGCTGGTAACTGGCACAAGCCAGTTTTCCACTCCGTGTCCCGCCATGCGCCAGACGACAGTGTCGCCTGGAAGGCATGGGTGGACCTCGTTCCTCTACCTGTCCGTCCGGACAGGGAGAGGAGGTTCTTCGGTCGGAGGACCGAGGAATGGGACGCGATTCAGGACGCGGCTAGGAATGCCGTGCTTCACCTACGACACTACTACGACCCCGAGTTCGACGAGACCGTCTACGACTTGGTGCCACAGCGAGTTCCCAGGGATGGGGCCTACTTGACCCCAGATCCCAGGGAGACAGATGATCCTCGTCTTCACGTAGCCGCGCGATACATTGTCCATCAGGAGACGATGTACTCGCGGGCGATCCAGGAGTCTTTTGCACTGAGAGGACAGTTACGTCATGCGCAGAGAGAGCTATATGAGATACAGCAGGAGCTCTACCGGAGGAATCTGGTAGAGGAGGGGGAGCTATCTGCCTGTGATGAGTCCCCTGATGTTCCTGCAGCACTAGTTCCTCTCCAGCCCCTTGTGGCTCCAGTGGTTCCCGTGTACCCGGTGATTCCCGTTGGCATGGATGTGCCAGGTCCATCCCGCCCACGTGGGGATCCCGATGCACCCGGGCCTTCACAGCGTCGACGCCGCATGACCGCTCCGGAGTATCGCTCCTTGTTCCAGCCCGCGGGTGCTCCAGCACCACCAGCTGGGAATGAGGAGGACCCCGAGGAGGTCGTGCGCTACACTGACAGCAGGCCACCGACCGAGGGTTGGTGAGCGTTTGGAGGACTCGAGATAGCTAGGTCTTGGTGGTAGATAGTTGAGTTTTGGTTGTACAGTGAGACAGTTTAGTTAGAATAAAAGTAGTGAAGTGCCCTGCTTAGCTCAGTAGTAGATCGTGGTATTGTAAGGATGCTATGTTTGAGTGTGTAAAGTATGTAATGTATGCTTGTTACCTTGGTTCTTTTGGTTGTTAATACTGTATTTGGCTGTTAGCTTTAAAGAAATGTCTTTGAGGCATATATTAATTTGGCATTAGTTGCTTCAGACCTGTCTCCAAACACTATCTTCTGCTTATCTTCCTACACACGATGGAAAACAACGGTGAAGTAACTTAACTTATCTAATGCAGAAGCAAGATGTCAGGCACTGAACCAAATCCAGGCAACCAGCCAGCAGGACCCAATAACAATGCAACTGGTACAGATGCCATTGCTAATATCTTAGCAGTGATGGAGCAAAACCGCCACCAAGCCGAGATGAATCAAACCAAACTTATAGAACAGCATTCCAAAATGCTAGAACAGATCATGACAAGAACCTCATATTCAAGTGGTTCGCCAGGGATGAGTTCAGCAGGAGCACCACCTGCTATGAAGTGGGCAGATTTCCAGAAGACTAGGCCACCAGTCTTTTCCACTTCGGCGGACCCTATGGCTGCCGACGATTGGATTAAAGACATTGAACGGAAACTAAAAATTATTCACTGTGAAGATAAAGAGAAGGTACTTTATGCAACTCATCAGCTTCAAGGACAAGCCTCCTCTTGGTGGATTAACTACCAAACTATGCATAACCATAAAGAATTCACCTGGGAGGAGTTCGAGGAAGTTTTTCGAAAAGCACATATTCCTGATGGTACGATTCAGGCTAAGCGCAGGGAGTTCCTGGCGCTAAGGCAGGGTAGAAGGAATGTTATGGAGTATGTGCACCAGTTCAACGAACTAGCCAGATATGCAGAAGATGATGTAAAAACTGAAGATAAGAAGATGGAAAGATTCAGGGCAGGTCTACAGGACTCCCTGAAGTATCATATATCTGCGATGCGCTTCAGGGATTTATCCGACATGGTAGACTGCTTAATCAACTCTGAAGAGGCCAGAGGACAGATGGAGGATAATAGAAAGAGAAAGGCGATGCAAACCCCATTTACATCGTCTTCCAATGCACAAAAACCAAGAACCTGGACGCCACCGCAAAACCGGCAGTTTACTAATCGTCAAGTGATGCTAGTACCAAGACGTCCAGCTAATGCTCCGCAACAAGGCAGTAGGTTCCAGCAGCAGGCAATCAAGTGTTTCAGGTGTGGAGGAAATCACGTTCAACAAAACTGCCCTCAAGCGAATAATTGTTTTCACTGTGGACAACCAGGACACTTCCGAAATAACTGTCCTAAGAAACATTTGCCATCTGAGACAGCGAGAATTCAAGCCGGGACTTCCCCACAAGCAGGAAGAAACAATAATCAGCAAAGCAGAGCACCAAATCAGTCAGGGAATGTGGTAGTTGTGCCCGCTGGATCGTCGTTAAATAATCAGCTAGGAAGAGGCAAGGGAACAGGCAACCTCATTCTCCAAGCAAGAGTCAATCATATATCAGCAGAAGATGCTGCAGGGTCAAATGACGTTATTGTAGGTATGTTTCCTGTTAATTCCATACCTGCACTAGTTTTGTTTGACCCTGGTGCTACGCATTCTTACATATCCATGGAGTTTGTCACAAAGAATCAAATAGCTGTTACGCCTTTGCCAAAACTTTATGCCATTCAAACACCTGGCATAAAAATGGAATCCCGATTTGGGTGTGGTAATCTCACACTAGAAATCCAGGGATTAAGATTTAAGGCAAACTTGCTAATATTGGATATGAAGGGATTAGAGATTATATTGGGGATGAATTGGCTAACTAAAAATA